>JAPWTK010000112.1:565000-1231762 GCA_029963805.1 Aromia moschata
ACGAGTCATTAAAAAAAACGTAATCAAATTTTTGAAATCGCTTTCACAATTATTGTAAATGGAATTCATTTTTAATGAAGAACAGAGAAGTGTTTCACTTTAAATTGATCTTAGAAATGCCAGCAGAATTCATGAAAATTGGATATAGGTAGTTAGGTACTTTGCATTTATTTGTTCAAAAAAGGCTTAGCTATAACAGCGTCGAACAATATAGGTATATTCGATGAGAGCTGCATATGAGGATTTTTTCCAGACGTAGTTATACATTTCGACCATTTTAGCCGGTCAGTAAAATGTTTCGTAAATTGTACCAGCAAACTGGAAGCGTCAATCGGAAACAAGGAACTGACGGACCCGGAGTAAGGACAGAAAAAAACGTGAAAGAGAGAAATGGTTAGTCAAGATAACTGACAATCCAAGAACATCAATTACCTACCCATCTGAGCCAACAAGTGAATCTGCCCTATACAACATGTCAACGAACTTTGAAAAATGATTTCTGTTTTTTATATAGCCGGTAAAAGTAAGTAGGTACCCATCGGATAATGTGACAATCGTGAAAATTCAAATAAGGTTATAAACTTAAGATTAAGAATAGAATTACGCCTTTTTTTGCTAGGCCAACTTTGATGACGTTTTTTTTTTGAAAAGCTCGTTATTTTAAATTTACGTATTAGTTCTGACGAGACTTCAATGAGCAGTAAGAATAGAAACTTAACAAATTCCTTTTATAATCATTTTAGAAAAACCTGCGTTTTTTAGGGCCATATTTTTGACCATTGACATATTGTTTTTTTAGCAAAGTTATTGCCTCGTGTATTGTATTGTATTTGTTGTTTAGGTACTTACATTCCTTATCAAAGAAGCTTCTATGCTTACTGCTCATTGAAGTCTCCTCAGTACCAGTAGGTAAATAAATAAAAATCTAGTCGAAATAAAATATGCATAAACGTAGAGTATAGTATAATACAATTGAAGAATAGAAGAAAAGAAAAAGAACTGAAGAAAAATATGGGCATTATTTTTCGTTTAAATTTCATACGAAAAATTAGTTGATTTTCCTTTAAATTTCACATTGGCGCGACTGATGATCGAAGGCGTAAATCCGAAACTCAGGCCGGCACGACCGACCGATCGGCCTTCCAGAACCCGCCAATAAATTTCTCGAAAGCCGATGCTCGAGCCCAGTAAACGCTGAGGACTAATTGCCGCTAAGACTTTGGAAGCGCGAACCACCGCTCTTATAAATTCATGCATTAAGACGGGGAAAATCCGGGCTTTTGTGCTTAGACGATAACGTGTGGGGGTCATTTATAATTTCAATTATGTCGTTATAATTGCGGCACGGATCCGGACACTTAATGAGGGGATTAGCGCCGCAGAAACGGGTGGCATAAATAATCTTGTAATACAGTTTATATCGTATATACAGGGGTCGTGTACGTTGCTATAATTATTCGTTGTTAACAGACAAAGCACCGTTGCCAACATTCCTCTGTATAGGAAATGGGCTACAAATACACAGTAGGACGGTCAGTTCTGAGTGTGATTGTTTTAATCCCTTGACTGCCACGGCAATTTCTTGACATGTGTCCTGACTACCTAACTTAGACACTTTGACATATAGGTAGGCTAGACTGGCAGTTAATTTTGAAGAAACAAGTCTCACCCCCTGAATGTATTCGTTTTTATGCAAAATGAAAGGCGGGGTGGTTTGGAGAGAAAAAAAAAATTGTTTTAACCGGCCCTGTACGAGGATTTGAGTGTTTTTGTGATTTTCCGGCACCGGATTTGTCGAAAACGACTTTCCTCGATATTATTGACACAGCCGAAAAAAAATGCTGAGAAAATCTATATCCGATGTAAAATTTTCCAGGAAACACGATCCCAAGTTTTCCCGTAAAAAATCGGAAAACCGATTTTACGAAAAAACTCATATCTCTATACTATATGCATAAAAAACCTTTCGAATTTCGACTTAATACTCTTAGATATTTGTACTTTGACCTGACATCGGTTAGAAATGTGTACTCCTCAATCAGAACCGAATTTCAGTGGAAAATAAAGTTAAAGCTGCTGAATTTCTGCATGAAGATCTAGCTTACTTTATTTCTTTAAAATAGTATATCTGATGCATGCAGTGATAATATAAAGCTTTAGGAATCCGGCGACACTGGTCGTGAGGTGAAGAATCAAATAATAAGACGGCAACCAATATGAAATTATTGTACATAAACTTTTGGTAATTTTTATTCGAACAAACTATCAGTAATCAATACAGATCAGTAACTATTGATGCTTTATCAGCTGTCGGGAATATTCTACGGAATTCTTTGACCACCTGGAGAATATACTGTCTCTGCTCTACGTCATTTGTCAATATGTTATTGTAGTCACTCATCAATTTTATAGCCCGTTCATAGCGCGTTACTGCATTATGCCCAATTTTAATTTTCCTTTCTAGTGAAATTCGGTTCTGATTGAGGAGTACACATTTCTAACTGATATCAGGTCAAAGTACATATATCGAAGAGTATTCTGTCGAAATTGGAAAGGTTTTTATGCGAATGGTATAGAGATATGTTTTTCGTAAAAATCGGTTTTCCCGATTTTCCGGGAAAATTTGATGAAATATAGCAAAACTACTGGTAGGATCGTGTTTCCCGGAAAATTTTACATCGGATACAGGTTTTCTCGGCAGATGTCAATAATATTGAGGAAAGTCGTTTTCGACAAATCCGGTGCCGGAAAAACGTAAAAACACTTCAAATCCTCGTACAGGGCCGGTTAAAACCATTTTTTTCGCTCCAAACCACCGTACTTTTCATTTTGCATAAAAACGAAGACATTTAGGGGATGAGACTCATTTCTTCAAAATTAACTGCCAGTCTAATAGGTACATATCATTTCCGACGTATTTTGACACGCTGGACATCATGGCGTTGTCAGAATTTGGATTAGATTCTCTGAAATGTCAATTTTGGGAGGAAATTGACCCAAAAATGGCTCAATTTATAACATTTTGCATCCCATCCACCATATGTGATGATCGTGTTATTGGGTCTTACAGACACCAAATTTTCATATTCAAAATTTTGTCGTTGAATCACCTCGTAGATCCTCAATCTACAGTTTTTCAATATTCTATTGACATTATTTCCGACGTATTTTGACGCTAGAAAGTCTGGTCGAATCTTCGCCTCAATCCTTGAATTTCTGAATAATGTACAAACTTTGACAGTCCGAACAGAAATCAAAACAGATATTCCTAATGTCATCAATTGAGTATTTTTTGGGTCAATTTTCCCCCAATATTGGCCTTTAGGACCATAATTCCATAGGACCATATAGCACCATAATGTTTAGCGGATCTAAATGCTTTGGAAATGATACAGCTTGTCAAAATAACACTGTTTAAATGTGGCACATAACTTGATTGAGTCATGAGGACAAAGATTTTTGTGAGAGAGCCACACGGAGAGAGACAAAGGACAAGAAAATTTGTGATTTTTGAGATCTTTATTCTCAGTAGTCAAGGGGTTAAAAAACATACGTAATACATGTGTACCAATACGTAAATAGTCGCGTTGTATTTGTTATCGCTTATTTAAATCTCCTGGCATTCGCCATTTTTTACACATAAGTGGGTACCGAAATTCATAGAACAACATAGTTTTTATGACGCTAAAAATATATCTAAATATTCCATCAAATTCTTAGTTTTATAAGCTACCGTATCACTAAATCGTACAATACCTTTTTTTTTTCGTTATTTATTGTAAGATTACCTACAGTAAAAAATCATGTACTGGTATAGTTCTAGGTAGGTGTATACTCTACGAATATATTTAACAAAACTTATTTAATAAACGAATAGATAAAATAACTTACGACATGATAAAAAAATAATGAAATACCTGACAAAGACTAAATAATAAAGTCAATAAAATAAATTAAATTAAAAATTGAATCAGCATCTCACAAATTTTAATTTCAAATTAATATTGAATTTGCATATCCATGTCATTTCCAGTTTCCTACAAGTTTCAAGAATGTATAGGTTATTCAAATTTTGTTTGTCAAAGATCTCTTTTTAAAATTAGCACGATACTAATTGCTTTCCAGGCCTCTTTCAGCACCAAAAGATTTGTTTTCCATTGATCAGTCTCAGGTTCAGAACTTTTTATTTGATTTCTCAAAATGTAATTTGGTCACTACTCATATAAAGGGTGTCCCAAAAAGGATCGTCAAGTCAAAACTGTATAAGAGTCCAGAACCTGATTCATATATATCAGTCATATGCCAACGAATAAATAGATGAATGTGTCTTGGCTCTCGAGATATAGTCACTTTTGTAAAATTGGTGAAAAACTGCTTCCCTAAGTCAATATTTTCATGTTAAGGATTCAAATGAAGGCCGGTTGTTTATTTTTTCAACATACTCAGCTAAGTGAATAATATATTCCAAGGTTTTTGGGGTCGCAGATTACGAATCTAACGTAGAAAATTTCCCGTAGAATACGATGCTATTTTTTGAATTTCAAAATTTAGCCATTTTTTAAAAGTTGACTACCATACTGGATCCGCCATTTTGTTTTTTGAAAATATGACATTATATTCGTGATCAGCGACCCCAACAACCTTGGAATATATTATTCACTTGCCATTTACTATCTCACAGGATGAGAAAATACGCTAAAACCACGTTTTTTCACCTTTGGGCCGTTTTTTGGGCCAGTTCCTGGTCGACGCCCATTATGAATTAAAAATTAATCGAAAGTACAAAAAAAAAAAAGAAAGAAATTAAAAAAAATTGTGTCATTCTTTTCGAAATTTCGATTTTAAACGTTCAATCCTCAAAATAAGGGTGAAAACTACCCCCAATAATTTTGAAAATATTTTTATCGTATTCTACGCAAAAAAAAAAACATATCGAAAATCATTGCAACCTTCTTTTTTAATTTTTTTTATTTTCTCACCGAGAAAGATTGAAATTTTAGAGTCGAAACGAAAATTTGTATTTTCTCACCTTCACCATCCCTCTCCTTGTGGCTCAAAAAATCTAAAATTTTAGTGAAGTTAGTTTTTTATCAAGTACTGTCGATTGTGATATGTTTCAAACAGAATTTTTTTTTTGACCTCACTTAGTTGGCGTTAACTGCCCCATATAAAGAAAGGTCCAACAATACATCCTCCAACAGTGCCTGTCCAAACATTAATTTTTTGAGGATTTTGGATATGCGCTTCTTGGAACCAATGAGGGTTCTGACTTGACCAGTAACGGCTATTATGTCGATTAACTACATTATTTAAATTGAATGTAGTTTCATCCGAAAAAAAAATATTTCCTGCGAAATTATTATTGTTATTACATCATGCCTTCACAAAATTCAACCCTTCTGTCGAAATCATCCTCATTTAATTCGTGAACAAGTTTTAGTTTGTATGGACGCAACCTTTCTGCTTAAATAAATGTTTAACTAACGGGTGAGAAACATCAGAAGCAGTTGCCAAAACCCTGGAAGACAGGTTGCAGTTCCAGGTCTACTTGATTTAGAAGAATCCTTAACGCTACCGGTTATTTTAAATTTCTTTAACAGTCGGCTTAACGTTGACAGATTTAGTTGAGATCTGTTGATGTACAATTCATTAAACAGTACACAAACTTGGTATTGGAATATCTGCATGTCTCCATACCCCCTCATTATTAAAATTTCTTTGCTTCTCACTCATGCGAAGTTTTGTATTGCAATGTTTAAATCGAAGTACCCGAGTTTTCTCTGTCTTTAACGGTTCCTTGACAAATCAGCATCGTATAATTAATTCAAATTAAGAAATATCAACTTTCACGTTACGTCCACCAAGAACGTGAGATAAGCATCCCGTTCAAAATAATAACAGTAACGCGGAAGTGTATCTGCTTGATTTTATTTATGTAGGTTGGCAATCCGTTTTACCTGAGATATGTCTCCGTGCTGTACACACATATGCCTTCAGGGTTCTTATGAACAATACGCTTTACCGATTTGTGGTACAATTTTACGACTCGATGGTTGTACATTTTTTTAACAAACAATAAGAGAAATGCGGTTAGAATGCCGATGTCCTTTGCGAAACCGTTGTATATCACATTCTGGTTTATACACGCAGTGTAAGGTTCTATAAATTCATGTCTTTATTAGTAAAAATATGAAATCCGTAACGCTGATCCCTACTGTTCGAAATTTCATCACGAAAAAATTATTTATAATAATTGCACGCGAATGATTGCTTTATAATCGGATTAACCTTTTTGAGTCCGTGTATAGTGTTACGTATGTGGCAACTACCTGCAATCTTCAGCATTTTTATTAGAAATTATGTGTCAATACATATGCATTGGTTTTTTTGGGGGGTATTTCTATACATTGAGAACATTAAAACTGATTTATCCTAATTTTATTCGAAGTCTACCGACAAATGCCAAACTGCACACGTATAAATTTAACTTTATTACATTTTAAATAACTATCATTTAATTTTGCATATAGGATGTAAACAATCTACCAGATATAAGAAACGCTGTATTTTGTTATGTTAGTGGGAAATTTTACTTATGTCATTCATAACAGCTGGATAAAAAATTTTATACAGTGAAAAAGTGGTGTTTTCCACAACTTTAGTCATTTGTGTTAACTGCAAATATTACTTTATTTACTAATTTCTAAAGATTCTAATACTTTTTGTTCATAAATTTGACCTTGAATGTCTGTCTAAATTTGAACTTATGATGAAAGTTAAACAACAAAAATATTACCAGTTTATTGAAGCTACAATTCTTACGTTTTCTAGTAACTATTAGTCTAGTTTCAAGAGAATCGTAAGTTTCATCCATATGCATATATGTATGTATGTACATATATATAAGATAGAAGATATTTAATTTTTTCCGCAGTTCATATCGAAAATAAAAAAGTTTAAAAATAACAATAAGGCAGGAAAAGCTTAGGAAAGTAATATAGTATCATGACGTATCTGCAATGAGCAATAAAACAGCTGGTGTTGATTAAAAAACATGTAAAAGATCAAGTAAGGCAATTCCAGCTTGGCAAAAATATTTTTAAAGTGCCATAACAGTTTATTTTATACAGAGCTGGAGCTTACTTAATGCAATAACGGAAAAGTAATTAAAACTGTTCTTTATTCATGTTCAATTTTTAAGATTTAAAATCGGGATATAAAACGCCCCAGAGCAATTGTACAGATTTTCAACAGTTCTATGACTGAAATTGTTTCATAAAAAAAATAGTGGGACTGTACACATGTTTTAAGTAGTCTAAATACTATTGGCACAGTGCGATTGAACTTGTACACACACTCTCAAGTTATTGCGCAATCCTCGCAAGTATATACAAACACAATCGTACAAGTCCGAAATCTGATAGCACAAACGATCAAAACGCATAATATATCGAACAAAATAAACGTCACACAATTATTTTGCGCCAGATATTTGAACGTGATACTCATATGAGTCCTTACCTTTGTCCTGGACGTTCGGAGCGCTCCCAGGCCGACTACAATGGCGTACACCTCGATCTCGTACTTATCCACCCCCAACTCCCGATCTAGTTCCGTGGCGGTCGATAGCACTCCCAACTTGGTATCGATGTCGAACAACCTGTCGACTTGCACACCGCCACCCGTCACGTTCGTCACGAAATACTCCACCTCGCCCGCGTGGTACTTCGCCGCCACCGTCAGGATGCTCGTCCCCGGCGGCTCGTTCTCGTACACGCTGCCGCCGAAGGAGTCGCTCTCGAACTTGGGGCCCGAGTCCGTGTCGCCGTCCGTCGCTATCACCGTCAGGTAGGCCTCGGTGGAGCGCCGCTCGCTCTGCACCGCCTCGTCGGTCGCCTTCACCGAGAGCCGGTACGTGGGCTCCGGGTGCTGGATGGGCCTGCGTAGCTTCAGCGCCCCGGTGCTCTGGTCCAGCAGGAACAGGTCGCCGTTGCCGCTGGCCAGCTCGTAGGTCACCAGGCCGTTGGTGGCCGAGTCCAGGTCCCTGGCGAACACCGTCATGATGGTGACGCCCGCCTTTCGGTCGAACTTCGGGTCCGTCTTGGGCAGAACGGCGGCGTTCATCGACACGAAGATGGGGGCGTTGTCGTTGACGTCCTCCACGATCACGGTCACCAGCTTCTCGGCTGACATTCGGCTGGATGCGGGCTCTGCTTGATCGGTGGCCACCACCGTCAATCTGAAGGTGTCGATGGTTTCCCTATCGATGGGCAGCAACGTGTGGATGACTCCTGTTATCGCGTTGATGCCGAAGTGCCGCCTGCTGTCCTCTGGGTCCTGATAGGAGATCGCGTAGGTCACCTTCCCGTTGAGGCTGGAGTCGGGGTCGTCCGCCGTCACCGTCACGATGGGGGTGTGTACGGGAATCCCCTCGCGGATCTGTCGCACTATGGCCGTGCTCGGAAAGACGGCGGATTGTCGTTCGCGTCCAGAACGGCGACGGCGAAGAGGATGGTGGTGGAGAGCCGCGGATTGCCGTTATCGGAGGCGGTCACGTTGAGATGGTACGCGCTCAACTCCTCGTAGTCGAGCGGCTTGTGCAGGTACAGCACGCCCGTCATCGCGTCCACGTGAAAGGCGTCCTTCCTGTTGCCGGCCGTTATCGAGTACACCACCTCGCTGTTCACGCCCAGGTCGGCGTCGGTCGCTCTGAACTGTATCAGCTCCGTGTTGACGGGCGTCGTCTCGCTGACGGAGATCTTCGAATCGGTCTGCGTGAACTCGGGCGCGTTGTCGTTTTCGTCCAGGACGTCCACGGACACTATTACGGAGGAGCTCAGTTGTTTCGAAAGCCCCGCGTCGTGCGCCACCACTGTTACGGAATATTTGGAGTCGGTCTCCCTGTCCAAGGGGCGGGCCAAGGTGATTTGTCCGGTGGCCTCGTCGATATCAAACCGTCCGTCGTCGTTTCCTCCCACAATCTGGTAGAACACGTCGCCGTTGAGTCCCTCGTCGGCGTCGGAGGTCAACATACGCAGGACTTGCGCCCCCACAGACGCCCCCTCCGATATTTGCACCTTGTACGGAGTTCTCAGGAACTTCGGGGGGGTTATCGTTCACGTCGGTGACGTACACGTTGACTTTGACCTTGTCGCGCAGCCTGGGGCTGCCGTTGTCGGTAACAGTGGCCTCTAGGCTCATGAAATTCTGTCCGGTAGTTTGCACCAGTTCCTCGCGGTCGAAGACGTGCAGCGTCTTTATGAAGCCGTTCTTCGGGTCTATGGCGAAGTCGCTCTGCAGGCTCGACAACGAGAAAATCAACTCGGCGTTCCTGCCTATGTCGCGGTCGGTCGCGGTCAGCTTGCCCACGAAAGAGTCCGGCGGCTCGTTCTCCCTGATGCTGAACGTGAAGGTGCTGTTCGTAAACTCCGGCCTGTTGTCGTTCTCGTCGATCACGTGGATGACGACCGGCACGACCGAGGACCTGGGCGGGCTGCCGGCGTCGCTCGCCGTCACCGTCAGCGAGTAGTAGTCCTTGTCCTCCCTATCCAGCGGTTTCCGCACGTAGAGGAAGCCGTCGGGGAAGACGCCGAACTTTCCCTCGCCGTTGCCCTCCGTGATGGCGTAGGAGATGCGCCCGTTGGCGCCGAGGTCGGCGTCGCTGGCGGCCAGCGCGAAGAAGCGCTCGTTGACGGGCGTGGATTCCAGCAGCGACGTCTCGTACGACGTGTGATCGAAGACGGGGGTGTGGTCGTTCACGTCCTCGACGGTAATCGTGATCGAGTGCCTCGACGAGAGAGGCGGCTCGCCGCCGTCCGTGGCCGTAACCTCGACGAGCGACACGGTGCCGGGCTCGGCGCGAATCGGACTATTCAGGTAGATCACGCCCGTGGCCTCCGATATCCTGAACTGGTCCTCCGGGTTGTTGCTCAGGCCGTACGTCACCCTGCTGTTGATGCCGGCGTCCAGGTCTCGGGCGCGCGCCAGGTACACCTCCTGGCCCACGGCGGCGTTCTCCGGCAGCTTGATCTCCTCTCTGTCGCGCAGAAACGCCGGCTTGTTGTCGTTGAGGTCCTGCACGCCGATGGTCACCGTCGTTTTTCCGTAAGACAGCCCCACGCGAGCAACCACCGTCAAGCTGTACGTAATGGTCTGTTCTCTGTCGATTTTCTTCGCCGTGGTGATTTTGCCGGTGTTTTCGTTGATGTGGAAATTGTAATTGGGGGTCGCCGTACACTATGGAGTAGGTAGCGTCGCTGTTTCTCACGTGGACCGTGCCGACGTCCCGCCTTTTGTTTCCGGGGAATCGTTGTGGTCCTCTACGATGTGAAAATCGTATCCTCCGTAATTGTCGAAATGTAACTCCTCCATGTAAGCCTCTTTGATTATTTCCACAGTAGCGTCCTCGACCGCTCTTTTGTCGCCGTGGTCGTGTGCGGATATCTTCAGGCGATGTATGGGTTTCGAGGGAGCTCTTGAGATTGCCACGGAGTGTGATTACCCCGGTCCACTCGTCGACGGAAAATAGATTGTCACCGCCGCTTTCCAGCTTGAAGGTGATCATGGCGTTCTCTCCGTCGTCTTTGTCGGTGGCAGTGACCTTTAAAACGGACGTGCCCGGTTTTATGTCGTCCGACACGGGCACGAAATATTTCTGAGGGTAGAATTCCGGATTGTTATCGTTCACGTCCATCACCGTCAAGTAGACGGTAGCCGTCGACGACTGCGGCGGTATGCCCTGGTCTTTTGCTACCACGTTCACCTCGTAGTTCGGTATCTCTTCGCGGTCCAGTCTCTTCTTCGTCGTTAATTGTCCGGTGAGGGTGTCCAAGGCGAAGGTGTCCTCGTATCGCTGCTGCACGGACGGGTGCAAGGCGTAGGTCACGCTGCCGTTCGTGCCCTGGTCGTGGTCCGACGCTGTGAGCATGGCGACCAGGGTTCCCGGGGGAGCGCTTTCCGACAGGCTGACGTTGATGTGAGCCTGCGAGAATTCCGGCGCCTCGTCGTTCTCGTCCAAGATGGTCACCTTGAGCTGGGTATGCGCCCATTTGGGGTTCGGTCCTCCGTCCCGCGCCGATATGTTCAACTCCACCGTGCCCTGCAGTTCCCTGTCGAGGGTGGAGCGCGTCGTTATCAGTCCCGAATCGGCGTCGATGGAGAACCACTGATTTTCGTTTCCCGATACGAAGGCGTAATAGATTTGTGCGTTGACGCCGCTGTCCTCGTCCGTGGCCGTGATTCCCGCCACGTAGGTGCCCGGGGGCGCCAGCTCGCTCAGGATGGCGGAGTACTCGCTCTTTTCGAACACAGGTTCGTGATCGTTGACGTCGTTCACGTGTATTATGAGGAACGCGGTGGCGGTGCGCGGGGGTGATCCCTTGTCCGTCGCCACCACCGTCAGATTGTACTTGCTGATCTCCTCGCGGTCCAGCACGCCGTTCACCCTGACTATATCGAAGCTGGGGGTGTAGTCCAGTCTAAAGTGGTTCAGTTCGTTTCCGGTGACTATCCTAACCGTGGTTTCGCCGTTCAGGCCCTCGTCTTGATCGACCACGGAGACGGCTGCCACCACGGAGCCGTTTCCTGCGTTCTCGTCCACCGTCGCAAAGCCCGCCGTCGATGGAAAATAGCGAAACTTTATTATGGGGTCGTGGTCATTTGCGTCTACTAGGTTCACGGTTACGTAAGTCCTGCCGTCCTGGCGAGGAGCGCCGTGGTCCCGTGCGAACACGGTGAACACGCAACTCTTGGGACAGCCGCCTCCCGGTTTAGTCTGGAGGCAATTCTGCTGGGGGCATTCCAAGACTTCCGTGGTGGAGATTATGCCCGTCTCAGGGTCTACTGCGAATTGCCGTTCCGTATCCGCCAGATAGTAGGTTATTTTGGCGTTGTCGCCCAGGTCGTTGTCGGTGGCCATCACTTGCAGGACGGGCGTGCCAGGTGGCACGCTCTCGTTCAAGGAAACTATGTAATCGCTGTGGTCGAAGATAGGGGGGTTATCGTTAACGTCCAGTATCGTCACGTTCACTTGTAGGTACCCGTATTTAGGGGGATTGCCCCCGTCCCTAGCGGAAATGTTAAGCGTATAAGATCCCTGAGTTTCCCTGTCCAGTTTGCCCGTGGTCTCTAGGTGCAGGTAGGAGGTGTCCCCTGTGGGATTCGCCGTCACCACCAGCTTGAACTTCTCGTCCTTGTTGCCCGCGATGATCCTGTAGTCGTTGCTGACGCCGTTCGGCCCCGCGTCCCTGTCCGTGGCGGCGTCGAGGAGGAGACGCGTGCCGGCCGCCGCGCTCTCCGAGAACGACACCGCGATACTCGGCTCAGGGAAACTCCGGCGGGTTGTCGTTCACGTCGATGACGACGATGCGCACCTCTATCGGATACGTGGGCTGGCTGGACAGCACCACCAGGTCGTACCGGTCGTTCTTCAGCGTCTCCCTGTCCAGCACCGCGTCAGTCCTGATCTCCCCCGTGTTGGGGTCCAGCACGAATTCCCTGGGCGGCTCGTTGAAGCGGTACGTGAAGCCCGGCTTGGTGGGTATCCGGCCCACGGACGTGCCCCTCGGCTGTCCCTCGAAGATCTCCAGCGTCACTCGCGTGTCGACGGCCCTGCTCTGCATCTGGGCCGAGTAGCCGTACGCCGGCCTCCTGCCCGGCCCGGGGCCCGGCGTCTGGGCCCCGGCGAGCAGGAGCGCGCCCGCAGTCAATAGCCAACACTGTAAGCCCCTCATTTCGCGTCCCTATCCGCGCCGCACCATAACGTCCAGTCCTCCGGGTTTCGTTAGGCGAAACGCAGCATTTGCGTTCGATACGCACGTGTGTCAGATGTCGGAGCGCTCTAGCATTCCTCGGAGCCGCGTGTACCCCGCCGCGCGCCGCAGCCGACCCGTTCAGCCTCTGGAGAGAGCGCGAGGCCTCTCTGTCGCTCTCGCATGCCAAGAGGACCGGGCTCTCTGTCGGTGTGGTATGCAATATGGCCGGCCGCGGACCAGGGCTCCTTTGAGAGCTTCCACGAAAACAAACCGCACGGCGCGAGGTTTTCTTTGGTCGGGAACGCGCCGCGACGCTCCACTGTCACTCGAACCCGTCACTCGCCGCCCGCGGGCAGGAGACGTCGGAGCACTAACCTCTCGGGGCACAGGTTAACATCCACACGGGTCCCGGATCCGTTCCGGCCGCGTTCGAAGCGCACTCAATCGGCACGCGAACCGTCGGCGCGTTATCGTTTTTGGGTTCGCGTCGCGGTGGCTGAGTTCACATGTGCACTCAATTCTCGGTGTCGGGGAGGCGAGAGTCGCGGACAGTGCACAACACACGCGCGTTAGCTCGACTGAAGAACTGAACCGCTCGGTCTCGGCTCTTACCTGGGGAGGAGTAATGCGATCCAATGGTAACCTGTCGACGTTGCCAGCTCACCTGCGCCTCTCAGACGTTCAACCTAAACATAAACAATATTTATGAGAGTGTCAGTTGGACCGGGTTCGGCTCGTAAATCTATTGTGGGTACCCGTTTTTTTTTATTCTTCGTGTATTTTTTTAGGAGAGGAGAGGTATCTAATACATCTGTAGGGAATAACTGAATTAATTGGGACTGCTGTTACGCCGATAAGGTATTGGTTTCAACTGGGCCGGCATTTCGGGAGGGCTATTTCGTGATCTTTTTTTAATAAATGATTAGATTGTCGCTTCGTGATTTAAACGATAATGGTTGTGTTTTGAGATAATTAAGCTGTATGTTTAAAATAGTTAAATAAATAAAAACTTAAACTCAGTGTTAATCTATACATTGTTGGCTTATACTTAGACATATTTATTAAATAACTGAAAATATGTAGGGGAGAAGGAGGCACTATAGGACACTTTTATTTTGAAGCTATATTTTTTTAATGTTTAAGAAATTGGTTCTCCGATTGAATTATAAGTTAATTTGGTTGTTAAAGCTCATATAAACGTATGGCAAAACAAACACATTTGATTTG
Organism: Aromia moschata; assembly: GCA_029963805.1. Classification (NCBI taxonomy): domain Eukaryota; kingdom Metazoa; phylum Arthropoda; class Insecta; order Coleoptera; family Cerambycidae; genus Aromia; species Aromia moschata. Next base: position 578,980 of record JAPWTK010000112.1, read on the forward strand.
CCTACGCTGTTATTATCTTTTAAAAAAAGTGTTTCCTCTGTCCTCATCTGCCTCCCTGGAGGGGAAGTTTAGGACGTCGCTGGGGCAATTTAGGACTGATAAAAAAAACCGAGATAATTCTCTTCTTATTACTTTACTTAGTGAAAGCAATAAAGAAATCTCTTGTTAGGTAACAGTCTTACAAACCTCTTTTAATATATTTTTTTCTTAACAATACAGTAGATAATTTGTAATTTGCAATCAAATAAACATAAATGACCACTTATTGGAACCTTGATTAAGACAGAAATCGGTCTCATAATTTTTTCTTAGACAATAAAATATCTACTTTCTACAGCTCTCTTTAGAAAATATTAAAATGCTAAGTATTAAAATTATTAACTTTGTAAAAAATTAATGTGTTGAAAGAAATTTAACACAAATAAAAAAGACACGTCCTAATCTCCTAACCTTGACAAGAAAAATGTAATATTTCATACTATCTCTTTTATTATGTCGTTGTATTTCGTTCATTACAACGAAAAATATATAATCATAACCAGAACATAGAAGTAGTTTATTTTTGAACAATAGGTAGGTTAATATGGAGATACTTACATTTGCGGGCCAAAATAATTACAACTGTCAGCGAAAATCGCTAACAGCTTATAAGTTAGTTTGATAGCTCACAGCGCGGAACGTCTCACGTGACCTTTGTTTATTGACCGATAGCTAACCAAAAAATGCATTCAACGTGAAAAAAAAGTGACAAATTTGTTCTTTATTCCAGATGTCCTAAATTGCCTCTGTCCTAAAGTGCCTCCTTCTCCCCTATTTATATAAAACATAAAAAATTTATATAAAGTATAAAATATACAATAAGAAATGTAAACATAAAGTATTCTTTTTTTCTCGAATTACTAAAAATGTGTCTACTATCCTCCTGACTCGTAATTATAACATTTTTTACTGAATGTTTAAATTTTATGTTTTACATCAAAATATAACACCTGGTCAAACTAGATTTGACCAAACTGATGCCACTAATTCCGTATCACTTAACATATAAATTAGCATAAATTATCCCAGAAACTACATTTGCAAATAAAATTATCAGTCATTACATATTACATCTTATCTAAACATCTTAACTTCCATAATATTTACTATGCAATGTATGTATAATTAAAAATAGTTGGACCATATGGAAATCTTTCTTACCTAATATATAATAAAGTTGAACAAAAAACGTGTACAATGTTTAACAGATATAGACTATCGACTAATATCTCTGTTATTCTTCAACAGAATTTCTGCTTCAAATTTCTTAAATATTTTTCTTCGATAGTCGTTTGACAAAAAGACAATAGGAGTCCTTTGTTGTTGTATATGATTTAATAATAGCAAAATAAATAACTCAAAATTTTGATTATAGATGGAAAACGACCAACTTATAGCATATGACTACACTCGACATCCGCATATCCGAACTCACCCTATTTCCGAAGTTTTTCTCACCATATTTCCGAACTTATACTTCCACACAACCGAACTTGTCGCTGTCGAATGTCGAATGTCGCTGTCGAATGACCAATGAGCCAGAAAAACCCTTTGCGCATGCGCCAGCAGTTCGGTTATGCGGAGGTGAAGAATGTTCGGAAATGTGGAATTTTGCGGAACGAAAAGTTCGGATATGCGGATGTCGAGTGTATTTTCGGCTGATATGAAATATTTGAAGAAATAGTGTTCGCATGCTGGTTTAAATATACAGTGAACCTACATCGATATAACAAAATCTATTCGCCTATATCGATATTTAGAAGTTCTGAAAGAAAACATTGAAAAAAATTGATAATTCAATCTGCGAGGATTGTCGTCTAAGCATCCGAGGGCTTGCTGAAATAACAGAAATCGACAAAGAATGTGTTCGACAGATTTTGCATGAATCGTTCAACATGCGCAAAGTTTGCGCAAAACTGGTGCCAAAACTCATCACTGCCGAGCAAAAGGAATCAAGAATGAACATTGGCATTGACATTCTAAACAACACTGACACTGATCCAGGATTGTTACACACGGTGATTATTTGTTTTGAACCGTGGTTTTTTACTTACGACGTTAAAGCAAAAACGACGGAGGTTCTGAACCAGCTGACCGAAGCGGACTCCCAACACTGCTTTCAACAATGGAAAAGTCGTATGGAGCGGTGTATAGATCACCAAGAGGAGTACATTGAAGGCGAAAAAGTTGCTACTGTAATTGGTATTGAATAAAAAGTGTTATGACAGCAGTTCGGTTATTTGATAGCCACACCTCGTACATAATGGAATGTACAAAAGTAACTAATAGCCTTTCTCACGTTTGCCCTGTTTTACTATGAAATTATATCATACTGATATAATTGAAAACAACGGAGGTAGTACAACAGCACAAGCAGACAGGCTTGATGAATACTGCAATCAAATTAAATTGAGATAACTCCCATAAAATGCTGTACGAGTTGCCTATGTATCGCGTCGCAGTAAGCCAACCTTATACAGAGTGTCCATTGTAATGTTAGAAGATAGTAACAAAGTGAGTAAAAGTGGGAAGAAATGTAAACAAAAACAAAATATAGAAGAGTTCTTAGGGGTTGGGGTATATTTGATGTGATGATACTCTTATTGGTGTCCCCACTAACACTTTTTCGGCGAATTTTAACAGCAGCCATCTTGTAAGTTAATTGGCAAGACTCGTCTCAGTGGGTGTGTGACAGTCGTTATTTCTCGTATAATTTCTCTGATAATTTTTTCTCTTCTACAAAAACTTTCGTAATCCGTCTATCCTATGACAACTTACTCACTGTTTTTCTATCTGCTTAGCTGACAATGGGCACTCTGTATATAACTAAAATAAAGAGAGATATGGGACTTCCGTTTCTAGCGAAAGTAGATGACAACTTGTTTATATTAAATGGAGCACTAGGGTGATTTTTTTTTCAACTATTTTTTATTTTTTCAGTCCCCACTTGAAATTTTGTTGAATATGTTGAAAAAAAATCCCTGAAAGTTACAGCCCTTAATATTAATTTTAAGTACTTTCCTAACACGTGAAAAGATTTTCCATTTAAAATACACATACGTAAATCGATTTTTTTTTCAAATTTCTATAACTCAGTCGCATTTTATGATATTACATTGGTCTTGGTCTCGATTTAGGCCCCCTGCACAATTAACATAAACATAAAATTAACCAGAATCGCAAAGATGAGGTATATGAAAATAATGCTCTTGTCTACAACTAATTCAATTAACATTAGCAATAAGAATGACCCTCAATCGTCATTAACCGTAAACATAAAGATGAAATTATTTTTTCTTTACGTTTAAAATTACGCGTTGCTGGTCATACCAACCTTGTGTCTGCACTCGTGAAATGTGGGTTAAGGGTTACCCTAAATACAATAGGAATTAACACTAATTAATACTAAATTACTACAATATTAGTAAACAACGTCCATAATTCCACCAATCGATGTCCATAATTTCTTCTAATTCCAGTATCGTTTCTATTTTTTCACACAAAATGTTTAATTTAGTGATATTGGCTAAACTGAATCCTCTGTGCGGGAGTTTTAAAATACACACGACTTATACGCTGATTTGTTGTGGACGAAACGTAAAAATTACAGTTATGCTTATGGTTATGGTTGTGGTTAGCCCAATTGTGCAACAGGACTTACTCACAATAAAACACTCTACAAAAGTGCCCATTGCAGCGAAAATGTAACTTTTACTGGTGAGTTGGTACCTGTCGCTGAAGTTAATTTTTACCCAAAATTCTCATTTTTTTGCTGTTATCTCCGAAATTATTAATTTTACCGAAAAAATGTAAATGAAAAATTTGTTGGAAATTTAATTTACTACAAAAAAAGGTCCTATAGACCAAATTTCTGAGATTAATATTTCTTGAGATATTAGACTTTATGAGTTTATGGGTTTATCGAAGCAAACGTTTGAAATTTTTATACTACTACTCATAAATTAATTTTATTGCTAATGTTAATTGAATTAGTTGTAGACAAGAGCATTATTTTCATATACCTCATCTTTGCGATTCTGGTTAATTTTATGTTTATGTTTATTGTGCAGGGGGCCTAAATCGAGACCAAGACCAATGTAATATCATAAAATGCGACTGAGTTATAGAAATTTGAAAAAAAAATCGATTTACGTATGTGTATTTTAAATGGAAAATCTTTTCACGCGTTAGGAAAGTACTTAAAATTAATATTAAGGGCTGTAACTTTCAGGGATTTTTTTTCGACATATTCAAGAAAATTTCAAATGGGGACTGAAAAAATAAAAAATAGTTGAAAAAAAAATCACCCTATGGAGCACACTATATGTCATTGCGTTTTCTTATTCTACGGGTACGTAATTCATAAGACATTTACAAAATCTCCAATAATTTTCGATATTTTTACAATTTAGATAAAAAAAAATAGAGTTCTGGATTTAAAAAAAATATAAGTAAGTGATTAATCATTAATTTTGCAACATGTTTCTGAAAATTCGTAGAATACACTTTATATTAGTAAAACTCATATGCTCATATCTAATTTTTATACCGGGTGCTCGCAAAAAAAAAAAAAAACTTTAATTCGAAAATTGCGCAATAATTGATTTTTTTAAGTAGGAACGTCCTATTTTTCTTGTCACGACACGAAACTCATCGTCTTGTCATTCATGAACATCTTAATCCTGGAATATATTCAAAACTTTTAAGAAAAGAGAAAACATATCTTTTAAAAATATTTATATGCGTTGAAATAATAATATAGGCGCCTCACCCACTGCAGGAGGATACTATCGACCTCATCTCTCGTGTTCGGAGAACGGCGAACGGCGCGAAAAAAAGTTATGCAGCGCATACAGTTATTGTTTACATTCGAACTCTGTAATAAACGGCCCGGACTCGACGATACACGCATCTAACTATCAATTACTTATATGTATGTAACTCGTCGGGTGCTTATGCAATTTATTTAACAGCATGCAATCCACAGTTATTCCCTCTGCAAAAAAGTTATGTTTCGTACGTCACTTAAAACGGATTTGTTATGCGACCTATATATGTACGTATATGCGTATATGCGTACACTCAAACCCCTCTTAAGTCGCCAAATCCGTACATCATTACCTCGCTTAAGTCGCGAAATTTTGCCTCTCTTAAGTCGCGATCATAACCTCAACTTTATTTTGTTTTAACTGCAAAAAGAAATATTTAGAGATATACCACAGCACTTCTTATAACGAAAAATGAGCCAACTGAACGAAAAATCAATGTAAGTATACCCAGTCGTGCGTGACAAAGTTCAATTGTCCACTTGAATGAATATTTTAAAGATTAAATATTTTTAAAAGACACCTAACCTATTTTAAATCGATAAATGTATTACACAATCATTTTTTTTCAATAAAAATTGTACATATTCATGCCAGAATCCAATTTCCAAACGTAGTTCTAAAACTTTTACAGGCGGCGACTTAACCGGGACGGTTTCGCGACCTAATAGGGGGAAACGTGGTGAAATAACAGAGGATGTGAATTAAGCGAAGGTGAAATAAGAGGGGTTCGAGTGTATATGTATGTTGCATAAGTGATGGATGTCAGGCCACCCTAAAAATAAGTGCAATACATACACGTTGGAATTATGAGTCGTTGTTCCAACAACCGCATGTTCGTTGTTCAGACAACTATTATTTCCACGATTCAATTATTCATGGTGGTTGGCTACTTATGTTACATACTTTCAGGGCTTATGAGTAAAAGGTTTAACTCCTTTTGAGATTAAATCCTAGAGCGAGTCATTTGAGAGGCGATAGGTATAACTCCTATCGCGAGCGATATACGCTCTGCAGAGAATACGATCTAATCGGGATGGGATTCGAACATACTTAGGTCGTTTAGCTCGCCTCGGGAGTTAAACCTGAGCGATACGCAAGAGGTTTTACTCCTCGAGCGAGTCAGCCGAGTCGATGGTACGATTAATTCCAGGAGTTAAACCTCGAGCAGTGCGGCAGGGTTTAACTCCTCATGTGATTTGCGCATTTATAAGCGTGGCTACTGCGTGTTTACTGTGGGCACCGAACATAAAAAAACTAGAAAGTCCACTCTAAGCTCCACCCACTAATACACTCTCCTTGCCCCCTCCCGGATCTCATCGGTTGTCGGCGGCCACGCTCATACCGTCTGTCTCAGCGTAAAGCTGAAGTTCATTCGAGAGTTGCGGGCAGTTCGCTATACCGGACGGATCCTATATTTATTGATATTTATTTATGTGGCTTATGGTTCACAATTTATGAATTATGATTATTTAATAAAATATCTGAGTTCATAAGTGGATATTTAAAGACACTATTGTGCTTAAGAGGATATATTTTTTTGTATTGGTTATTAATTGACATTTTGTGACTTGTGCTTTAAACTACTAGTTAGTAAAATAACGTGTTCTACCTTGGAAAAGATTACCTAGTCACTTTTTATAATAATGACAAACTTAAAGAATACCGACTTGTCCGAAAGTAACCGATGAACACCTACCTATAACCGAATAATTTCCAAAAAATGAAAAAAAGTTTTTAGTAATTCAGTGGCCGTTGTTCTTTCCACTTACATCGATTTTAAAGTTACAGTGGGCGAAAAGTGACCCCATAACCCAAACTGTCGAACCCCCATAACCCCATAACGTCAAGTCTTAGACCCTCATGTACGCAAAACTCAATTTTTCAAACCAGACAACCCTAAAACTAGAGCTCTTATGTCCCAATATCTCTATTGGAGATATTAGGGAGATATTATGAAGAGTTGAGGTTATTGAGGCGCTCGGGGTGGGGGGGGGGGGGGTTTAAAAACGAAAATGTATATTTTCGCTATTGCCAACTGATTGCCATTCGCTATTGCCAAACAATTTTTCATCATTTGAGATTATAAAAAAACTGGACGTCTTCCACGAAACACCGAACTACTACACTTTTCTCGACGCGCGTTTCGCCAACCAAGTTGGCATCTTCAGGAGAAGATTAAAACTGCTTTCTTCAGTTTTAACTTCAAACAGTTTTAATATTCTCCTGAAGATGCCAACTTGGTTGGCGAAACGCGTCGAGAAAAGTGTAGTAGTTCGGTGTTTCGTGGAAAACGTCCAGTTTTTTGTTTCTACGCCGAAGGTTCCAGTACCCACTCCATTTGAGATTATGTTTACACTATACAGAACATTTATATCAAATATCAACCAAAGATTTATAAATTAACTTAATAAAAAGCAAATTTAACGGAGTAAAAATAAAAACAATTTTTGTATTAATATTCAACGTGATTAAAAAATATCATAAGAAATTCTTACCTTGTCCTCTTAACAAGCAGACTACGCCAGAAATACCACAGAAGGTTTTGGGATGGATGTGATTTACTTGGATAAAGTTAAAGCGCGTAATTTGAATTAAGTATCAACCAAAGATGGTTTATAAATGAACTTAATAAAAAGCAAATTTAACGGAGTAAAAATAACAACAATTTTGGTGTTAATATTCAACGGGATTAAAAAATATCATAAGAAAATCTTACCTTGTCCTCTTAACAAGCAGACTACGCCAGAAATACCACAGAGGGTTTTGGGATGGATGTGATTTACTTGGATAAAGTTAAAGCGCGTAATTTGAATTAAATATCAACCAAAGATGGTTTGTAAATGAACTTAATAAAAAACAAATTTAACGGAGTAAAAATAACAACAATTTTTCTGTTAATATTCAACGTGATTAAAAAATATCATAAGAAAATCTTACCTTGTTCTCTTAACAAGCAAACTACGCCAGAAATACCACAGAAGGTTTTGGGATGGATGTGATTTACTTGGATAAAGTTAAAGCGCGTAATTTGAATTAAATATCAACCAAAGATGGTTTATAAATGAACTTAATAAAACGAAAATTTAACGGAGTAAAAATAATAACAATTTTGGTGTTAATATTCAACGTGATTAAAAAATATCATAAGAAAATCTTACCTTGTTCTCTTAACAAGCAGACTACGCCCGAAATACCACAGAAGGTTTTGGGATGGATATGATTTACTTGGATAAAGTTAAAGCGCGTAATTTGAATTAAATATCTAGCTTATGCGAAATACCAAAGTCACCCCTTAAAATCAATTTCACCCCACCTTACGGTATTGATCTGTACACCACCTAATGGGACGTCCCTGTAATGCTTGCATTACTTATCAATACGTTTCAGTTAACTCTACTTTTTTAATACTTATTTTTTAATTTTTTAAGTTTAATAAACTATTTTGGTTTTTTATAATTATTTCGTATTTTTTCAATTCATAGTTTTTTACAACTTCGTTCTTTACACTTTATTTCATTTCCAATTTTTTTCTTTAATTTCTTGTGATTAGTCAATCCTTTCCGATATTCCGATTTCCGATATTATAATTACCGATAACACCGAACACAAACTAGTTTATGTTCGGTGCCGATAAGAGAGTTAAACTCGAGCAAGGAGTTAAACCTCATCGCTCTTGCTGCTCTTCGGGTTTTACTCCTTTATCGAGTGAAACAACAAGAGCTGCGTGAGGTTTAGATCCTCATGTAGTCGCTCGCTCAAAGGAGTTAAACTATATACGAGTTAAAGGTTTCGACTCGGTAGATGGATTCGATCGTTAGAGGATTTAATCGTTGAGGAACGTAGTTGTATCGATACAATGGATTTTACTCCAAAAAATAAATCTTTTATAAAAAAAAAATAGTAACTGTGCGAATAGGTACTGTTGTGTTGTTGACTGTTTCAATAGTGAACGCAAAAATCCCGAACTTCAATTTTATAAATTCCCTTCCAAGTCATGGGAAAATTAACGGAAAAAAATGGATAACTTCTGTACGACGAGAGATGTAAGTAAATGTGTTTATTTTTACAGGTTATGATTTTTTGTTTGAGAATAAAAAAAAGACTGTTGGCCGCGTGTGTTTAAGAAATAATTTTTTTTAGTAGAAACTAGAAATGCAACACATAATAAATATATTCATGTTTTTATTTATTGAATAATACATTTTGGGAGTTTAAAATATTTGGGAACCATCGATATTTATTAAAAATAATATTTTATGATTCGAAAATTGGAAAAATAAAATTACCTCTATTGTTACTTTATATAGTTTTCGTTATTTTTAGTGGTATTAACACCCGGGGTTTCCCCTAAAAACACGTCCGACTATTTTCCGATCTTGAAATTCACATACATATATGTTCTTCGAGTTCACTTACATGGAAACTTTCAAGTAATTTTTTACCTTTTGATAAACTTTTTCGTCGAAATACGCTTGTACTTACTTCTTGAAACCCGCTTTTTATTATTGCAACCATTTTTTACGTCTGTCTTTATATTGAATAGAAAATAAACTCGATCTCGTATGTTTCTGTGGAAGCCATAACTTGCATCGCAATCCCGTATTTAAAAAAAATCCTATAGGTGGCGCGACAGCCTCGCGCTAGAGATACTTGCAAAGCGTATAGTTTCGTTGTAAAAAAATCTCGAAAAAGTGCTTGATTTTCGCCTCCTAATGTTGGCGTCCCGTCCCCCCTTATAGCCCAATCAACGGGGAGAAAACCGTAAGATAGCGTTTTTTGCTACTCGAGTTTTAATGGCGAACATAACCAAAAAATTCGCAAAAGTCAAAATAACGGTTTTTTTGAAAATAAAAAAAAGTCCTACACAAGAAAGTTAAATTAGAAAGTTGTAGGTCTTAAAAATGCGAGTCGAATGAAATTTGAACGAAAAAAATTGGTGAGACAACATTTGAGAAGAATTAAAAAAACCGTCAAAAATCGCGTTTTTGTATTTTTGCTGTATAAATTCAAATTTTGTTTGAACAGACTTCTTGTTAACCACAAATATAGCCCAAGGCAAGCGGAAAATGATCCTTTTTAAAAAAAAATTCAAAAAAGTTTTATTTTTCGAGTTATAACGATTTAAAAAAAAAAGGCCGTTTTCAAAAATCAGCTTTTACAGAGGCAAAAATGATCGTACAGAAACGATCATGGGCTCATTTTATTCGAGAAGACTTGTACTTTCATGCTATTGAAACACCAAATCGCTCTTATTTAATTTTTTGCATAAAAAATGCATTGTAAAATTGTATCATTTTTTCGAATCGGTTTTTTCGAATAACTTTTTTAATTTTAGTTTTACATTTTTGGCCGTTGCATATTTGAAAACTAGTATTCAAAACACACATTAAAAAAATGAAGGTCCTACGACCTCAGGGAGCCGAGATAATTTTTTTTAAGCGGAGGAAAAGATAATTTTGCGAGCGCGATCGATTTGAAATCATGTTTAGTTATGCGCCCATGCGGAGTGTCCCTCCACTCTGTCGCCGTGTGTTGGTTAGCGCGTGCCGCACCCAACGCTGTACTTTCGCGAATAATTATGTCAACTTAATTTATGCGAAATGATTTGAAATATTTTTTTAAGAAAGTAAAAGTCTGAGATCTATTTCGTGTAAAAATGAAGTCAATCGGACGTATACAGCGCTGTCAGGAATTAAAAAAAAATTATCTCGGCTCCCTGAGGTAGTAGGACCTTCATTTTTTTTCAAATGCGTGTTTTGAATGCCAGGTTTCAAATATGCAGCGGCCAAAAATGTAAAACCAAAATTAAAAAAGTTATTCGAAAAAAAACAGTTCGAAAAAATGATTTAACAACGCATTTTTTTATGCAAAAAATTAAATAAAAGCGATTTGGTTTTTTTAATAAGTACAAGTACAAGTCTTCGCGAATAAAATGAGCCCATGATCGTTTCTGTACGATCATTTTTGCCTCTATAAAAGCTGATTTTTTGAAAACGTCTTTTTTTTTAAAATCGTTCTCGAAATAACTCGAAAAAATAAAACTTTTTTGAATCTTTGAAAAAAGGATCATTTTCCGCCTCTCTTGGGATATACTTGTAGTTAACAAGAAGTCTTTTCAAACAAAATTGGAATTTATACAGCAAAAATACGAAAACGCGATTTTTGACGTTTTTTTTTTAATTTTTTCTCAAATGTTTATGAACCGATTTTTTTCGTTCGAATCTCATTCGACGCACATTTTTATGACCTACAACTTTCTAATTTAACTTTCTTGTGTAAGTCTTGAAGCTTTTTTTTTATTTGCAAAAAAACGTTTTTTTGACTTCTGCGAATTTTTTGGTTATGTTCGCCATTAAAAATCGAGTAGCAAAAAACGCTATCTTTCTTAGAATTTTGTTTTCTATACGACCATATTTCTTGTTTGCTGATAACAATTAGTGACCAATTAACATGGAGGTTTTCGCTCGTTGATTGGACTATTTGGTGGCCCCTATTACCCACTTGCTCTCATTAGGGAACGTACCCATACTACGTGACCCCTTCAGAGGGGGTCTTCAAAATACCACGCTTGGTCACAGGGGCATGGGGGGGGGGGCTTAGGTTTTCGTCACGTAGTCGATATCCTCTAGGGAAATCTTGCGTTTTTTCGCTATATATGCACGCACTCTTGGCGTCACGCGCCAATCGCCGTATTAATGAAGACAAATATGAGCCAAATTAATTTTTTTTTAATTCTGTTTGCAAAAAATGATTTAAAACCATATTTATGAATTACTACGTGAAAACTAGAGGGGAGGGGGGATATACTACGGGTGGTCACCGAGGGGGGGGGAGGGGGTAAAAAATTATAAAAAATGGGTCACGTAGTATGGGTACGTTCCCTTAGCCCCCGTTCTCCAACTAATTTCCTCCAAACGCAAAACTATTCAATTAACCCTTACACCGAGTGCTTCAATTTACACGATAAACGGCTGTAGTCGGCATAACCTCATTTGTCCCGCGCGTGACAATATAATATTTTAATTAGGCGTTGTTCGGCGATAGCGGAAAAAAAGAGGGAAGGGCCTGAGGAGGCAGAGAAAAAGCGTGCGAACGCTCGTTGCGCCCGCCGCAAATCGTTCCGTAATGTTAAATTAATAACGATCTGCGGGTCCGCGTACTCCGGCGCGATTAAGTGATTCGAGATGTGGGGCGGACGTCTCTAGAAAATTGAAACAAAACGGCGGTCCGCGTTCGCCGAAATTGCCGCAACGGCCGCGGCGAAAAGCCGGGGTCGTTCCCCGATTTTTACGAGCCGAAAATTTGCTCAACGCGGTAGCGGATACTGCGGGACAGTAGTGGCCATATATTGGCAAATAGTAGAGTAGAATTAGTCGATTTGTACCCCTAAACGAAAAGTAACTGACACTTCACCAACAACAATTGCTTTTTGTTGAGGATGCTGAAAATATTAAATATCGTTTTTTTGGCAACAATTTAAAATTACCGCTACATTGTTTAAATAATTCGCAAAGGTGCGAAAATCAGGTTTTTTTGAAATAAAAAGAGAACCGTAAACTATGCACAAAATGTTTCAGATAAAAAATGTAACTAGTAAAAAGCCCTACAAAACCCATCAAGAAATTTGCAAATCGGTTAATTTGTTTATCTGCAAAATTGAAAAAACCGTCAAAATGACCCCTTATTTCAATTGTTTATAACTAATTATAAAGTAAGCCTTGTGACTTTAAAAGTATTGGAAAATGTAAGTATCGGTGTACTTAAAAAACGCTGAAAATTTCGAATTGATGTATTTTTAAGTTTTTGCAAAAAAAGTAAATTGTTTATTAAAAAGGTGCTTTGGTAAAACAGCCCTTAATTTTTTTGTAAACATCATAGAGTAATAATTGTTTAATGATAATGGTAATGACAATCGTTGAATAATATTAAATATTATATATAAAATAAGTGGGTTGGACTAATTTGATTAAAGTTGTGAGTATTCCCAAAGTCATTTTTTTCACGAGCTACCCCGAATTAAAAAAAAATTTCATTCTACGATGTATAGTTTCGGAGATAATCCGATTTTTTCGTGCGCTGTGATTTTGAAGCGACCGAAAGAAAATCTGCGCGCAGGAGAACCACACTGCTGCCGCTGCTGTGCCGTCATCACTCATGCATCTACGCGCGTTACTAAAATAACGATAACGTTATTATAATGCTGTAAACGAAACCGATTAGTACATATTCGCAGAAAAATCGTAGCTGTAAAATGATTCTAGTCTCAACATTGTACGATAAAAAACGAACGAGTTATTTCATTTGTTTATAACTTTAAAACGGACGTACTTTTCAATGTAAATTTTAAACAATTAAATTTGTGAAATTCAATTAATTTTTCGATGTACTTGATAGGCCAACTCATCAAGAAGAGAATCCATTTTGAATCGTTACTCTATGATGTTTACAAAAAAAATAAAGGGCTGTTTTACGAAAGCACATTTTTAATAAACAGTTTACTTTTGCAAAAACTTAAAAATACATTAATTCGAAATTTTCAGCGTTTTTTAAGTACATTGATACTTACATTTTCCAATACTTTTAAAGTCACAAGGCTTACTTTATAATTAGTTATAAACAATTGAAATAAATGGTCCCTTATTTCAATTTGACGGTTTTTCAATTTTGCAGATAAACAAATTAACCGATTTGCAAATCACTTGATGGGTTTTTGTAGGGTTTTTTACTAGTTACATTTTTTATCTGAAATTTTTTTTTTATAGTTTACGGTTCTCTTTTTTATTTTCAAAAAAAAACTGATATTCGCACTTTTGCGAATTATTTAAACAGTGTAGCAATAATTTTAAATTGTTGCCAAAAAACGATATTTAATATATTCAGGCTCCTCTACAAGACGCAATTTTTTTAGTGAAGTGTCCGTTACTTTTCGGCTAAATCCTAATTCTACTATACTAAAAACGCCGCGATCGTTTTCACGACGAATTAAAGAACACCAAAGTTTATAAAAGCAAACTCAAAAATATATCGGTTAACATAAACTCCAAAAGAAATTGGAGATGCAAGTCGACACCTACAAAAGACATTGACTGGTACTTTTACTACCCTGGTCAATGCAGCAATTCTAAAGAGTCATTAAAAAAACGTCATCAAATCTGGCTATGAACGAGAGAGATTGAAATAGCGGTTATGTCGAGGAACGAAGAGAAACTTTGTCGTTGTCAAACTTTTAATGGGGCTATCACAATTGTAAAATAAATAATGAAATTCATTTTTAATCCCTTGACTGCGATGGCAATTTCTTGAAATTCTGCCCTGACTACCGAACTCAGAAACTTTGACAACTTTGACTAAACATATCATTTCCGATGTGTTTTGACCCGCCGAACATCTCCTAGACTAGATCCTCTGAAATGCCAATTTTGGGAGGATATTATCTCAAAAATGGCTCGATTTTGACATTTATGACTTAATTTGGCCCACTGATCATCATGGTGTTATGTGAATTTGTCTTACACACGCTAATTATCATAAAGTCTCAATTTTGTCGTTGAATCACCTCATAAATCCTCAATCTACAGTTTTCCAATTCGGATATATTTTTGAAGTATTTGGACGCCCTGAGCCAGAATAGTTCTAATAGTTCAGACACTTTTAGTTGCAGATACAAAATGGGTTTAACGGGTTTTTGCAGTAAGCTAACGATTTATATTTGAAATGCGATTTCTTCTACCTGATACGGAATTTTTCAAAAAAATGTTGGAAATCTTATTAAAAAAAGGAAGTTTTTTTGTGAAATGTGCAAACTTTTGAGAGACAAAAAATATCGTTTGATCAAAGTCAAATTCTGTAAAATTTAGAAATTTAGAAATTTTTAAAATTTAGAATTGTGTCTGTGCTTACTTAAAATTAATTGGAAATCTTGCTAAGTGTGTTTCCTTCAAGAAAATTGAATGAGTTATTCAATGGTTTTTTAAATTTGATGTACGACTAATAGTTCAGGAGATATGGTAAGTTTTAGGCGAAAAATCACGTTTTTCGAAAAAAAAAAAACACAAATCCTGAATTTTCTCCCTTATGCTTGAGAATCGGACCATAGTCAAAAGGAACTTTTTGTTGTATTTGAGGTGTAAATCACCACCCAGCGTTTGTACACTTTATCACCAATCACCCTGTATTTTCATGTTATAAAAATACATGCCACATAACTTATTGTTAGCAAAAATTAAACAAAACATAAGAATAAAAGAATATAACCATAACCTAAGAAACTTAATAATTTTAAAATCTCTTAAAACAATTATATTTTTTTAAATGATTCCTGTTTGACCACACGAATACAGAAATCAAAATGCACAGTATGGACAAAGCATAAAAGTTGGAACTACATTCATTCGTTTTAAAAGGAGGCGTAAAAGCAAAGAGACACCTCCTATTGGATTAGCGTCTTTAGAGCTCGAGTCTTTCTATAGCGGCCACAAATTCTAAAAATAAATTTTGCCATTCCCCATTCCTTTACAAAAGTATGTAACAATTGTTATTACCTCTACCTGCCCGTAAAAGACGATTTCTGACCGAAATGGCTAAAATCGTCCACCTGAGTCTCACCAAAACACGTTTTTCTAGGATAGCGCTGTCATACCCGAGATTTATCGCCTCATTGTTCGAATCTAGTCATTCAGGTACAGAGAAGTGTTTGTCATTCAGCATAATGGTCCACAAGTCTCGGTGCGTACTAGGTACGGATTTCTCTCAGTTGGTATAAACAGGTAAAAAAAATATTATGGATGAAAAATCTGAAGACAAAAGAGTTTATTTTAATGTCTCTTTTAAAGGTGCAAATTTGTTGTTTGGTGAATACATGGAATTGAGCTTGAGAATTATTCTGACATTTTCATCGAAGGATGCAGTATGTGCATATACTGGGTGATCACTTTTTCGATGGGACTTCACCTGAACCTTAAAATAAATTAATAATACAATTTTTTTTAAAAACAAGCTTTTATTTAAATGCTCTAAAAAGAAGCAAATAAACTTTAAATTGAATCAAACCCATCAATTTATTACATTACACAATTTATATGATATAAAAGCTTGTCAAGAGATTTACTTGTGTAGATGTATTTACCTATTTTATAAAATACATACTTTTTTTCTCAGATTTTCTTATGTCAAGATCAAGTTACATAATTATTACATTCTTGTTTATCTACACAAGTAAATCTCGTGACAAGATTTTAAATCATATAAATTGTGTAATGTAATAAATTGATGGGTTTGATTCAATTTAAAGTTTATTTTGTTCTTTTTAGGGCATTTAAATAAAAGCCTGTTTTTTAAAAAAAAAATCTTGTTCTTAATTTATTTTTTATTTTTTAGTTATCGTCGTGTTTTTGTATCTAAATGTTTCTCAACTTGTTCATACTATCCCTAACCTATACCAAGTTATAACTCTTTAAAATTCGTATGGTGGCCATCTTGTTTTTCGCCATTTTGAATTGTTTTCACCACCGCTAGAATTTGCCTAGGGTATAAGTTGATATTAGTGAAGACACGACCCCGCTAATTCTTACTGTTTAGCCGGGCAGTAGTACACCATCTCCCCGAAGGGTTGAACGCAGACGTCAGTTTATTCGTATTCTTCTTAGCAAACCCTTGCATTTCATACCCACATCTAGTCATCCACAACTAGTCCGCCATCTTGGGCGGTCCGCCATACTGAATTTAGAGTGAAGTCATTTTATTTTTCGTATTCTTCTCAGCAAACCCTTTCATTTCATACCTATATCATGGGAGTGCACAAAAAATAACTACTCCGCCATCTTGGGCGGTCCGCCATATTGGATTTAGAGTAAATTCATTTTATTTTCTTATTTATTAAACTATTAAACTATTTTTGAATTTCACAAATAATTCGCAGACAGTAGAATCTAGACAAAAAATCTTTAAACACAATGCAATGTACCTTTTGTTTAACAATTATTTAATGCAAATTACATTTTAATTGAATATGAGTCGTTCAATTCTAATTCAAGAATATACAGAGCGTCTACGTAGAGAAGGTACACCAAATAACGAATGGAATGACACACGTTTCGGATTTTCATCAGTATTTTAGTACTTTTTTACGTTTTTCCATAACTAATTGGATCTGAGAAGTGGATAGAAACTTTGGATTCTTAAATGGAACGTGTATATTTATATGTATATAATTTTAATTTACAAGTCATTCTGAGTAAAAAGCCGTCAAAATTATGACTCCTGTTTTTTATTAGAATTTTTTTCCAAAATTTCAGTCCTTCTGTATTAGGAGGCATTTTTAATTTCAATGTCATTTAACTTACTTTCTTCAAATAGAAAAATCCAGGGTTTATTATGTTTTTAGAATCTTTGAAAATTCCTCTTTTCAATGATACCAACATAAATAGAGCAATTTTTCGGCAATTACCCTAAAAAAGAGTTTTCGGCCGCAAGCTTTGATCCTTTTGAAATTTAAAAATAAAAACTAGAATTTTGAAAAATAGTCTTCATAAAAATTGTTCATGTTGATACCATTCGGAACCACTTGTAATTTGAAGTTAAATAAAAACATACGGATATTTAAAAATCCAAAATTTTGGTTTATGTATTTCTCGGATCTACCTAACTATGAAAGAACGTAAAAAACGATAAGACTCAAAATTCCAAGCTGTGAAACCCCAAAAAGCGTAGCTCTTTCCATTGTGAAAGTCACTATAGTTTCGCCAACTTTCAGTAAACATCATCAGAGGACGATTTAAAATTAATAATAAAACTTCAATTAAACATATCAAGCACATTATTTAGTTCTCCAAAAAATTGGCTTTTCCATTCATAGACTTCCATTTTTTACATTTTACTCTTATTTCTACAAATACTTTCAGATTATTTTAAGACGTACAAAGGCTCATATAAATCTTATTCTTAATATACCTGATGAAGATCAGCGAAAAGGGTGGGGCTCGTAGCATCACAGAAGATGAAAAAGCTGCCTCGATCGTTCCGAGAGGACCCCCATTCTCGTAACAATGGTTCGGGCCTTCCAACTTCAATCACTTCTTGAGAGGTTTACTGCAAGAGAGTCCAGCACAATACGGTAGAAGTCCTCATCTAAGAGGCGGCGGCGGCTCGCCACCGGCGGGGTGTAAATTACCAAAAACAAATGTTCATCATATCAGAGTTTAAGATAAAAAAATATAATAGTTCCCTGTTAGGGTTAGTTCCCTATTTTTGGTTAATATCAGGAATAGAAACTATAAACTAGCTAGGAAATAACAAGACCTGTGATACATCCTAGAGACTTAAATATTGTGTCGTTAATGTGTTGTAAAAAAACTATATATTAACATAAAATTAAATCGAGACAAATTTATGACAAAAGTCATGGATTTGTGGTTGTATTAAATAACAACAAAATATTTTTTGCTCTACTACGAGTTGTGGCTATTAAATAACAACATAGTTGAAAGCAATGCTAGAAGTCCTCTTCTGTCAGCTGGTTCAGAATCTCCGTTGCTTTTACTTTTACCACGATTTAAAAAAAAACACGATTCATCACAAGTAATCACCGTGTTAACAAGCCTGGATCAAAGTCAATGTTGTTTAGAATATCAGTGCAAATGTTCATTCTTGATTCCTTTTGTGAGTGAGGAATTTTGGCACCATTTTTGCGCAAACTTTGCGCATGTTGAACGACTCATGCAAAATCTGGCGAACACATTCTTTGTCGATTCCTGTTATTTCATCAAGCCCTCGGATGTTTATACGACGATCTTCGCGGATTAATTTACCAATTTTTTCAATGTTTTCGTCCGTTTTTGACGGTTGAGGGTCGTCCGAGGCGCAGGTCTTTTCACGTCGCTTTTTAAACCGTTTAAACCATTCAAAAACTAATGTGCAATATAAAGCATTCGTTCCCGTACACTTCTTTTAACAGTGAATAAGCTTCTGTAAAAGTTTTCCCCTGCGTAACACTAAACTTGAGATTAACCCGTTGTTCCATCCGAACACTTTACATTTTTCAACGCGTCACTGGTGCGTAGACTAATTCAAACGACTGCTACAGACAAACTGAACAACCCACTGGCTTGTCCAGCGAGCTCAGGGTGGGGAAAGTATAACCAGACACAGTTCTGTTCAAACTTGTCGTGACACGCTCGCAGCGCGCTGATAGCAGTATCAATTCGGTTATTTAATAGCCACACCTCGTATGTATAGGTATTTATTAGTAATAATATGCACCTACAAGAAAAAAAATGTAGCAGACAAAAGTAGTTTTTTGTCTAATACAGTTAGGTCAAAATTAAGTTTAAGTGATTCTAGATAACATTCAACTGTCTTAAGATATTTCAATGGCACACTTGACTCATCTAGTGGCTTTCAAACTCTATATCGTGCTGAACTTTGAGATCGTATAAAAAAATACCTTGTATATTTTTTGTTTAAATTTCGCATATGTGAAGGGGGTTTTGAGAAGTCCTGATTAACGCTGTGAATTCAGATTTTAAATAAAAAAATATTTAAATGATTGTATTGAAATTCGGTGGTAAGAAAATCGTAGCAGGCCATGGGAATGAATCTAAAAAGCGATGGTAAGGGCAGAATAAGTAGTTTTCGATGCCTTTTAAATATGAAAAAAGGTCACTATTATTGCAAAGCGATATACAGAAAATACATCAGAATACATTTGTGAATATTCGAATAAACGTACTATGAAGCGTACTATTACACGACGGTATTTATGTGTGGTAATGTCAGTGGTCATGAAAAATGAAACTTAAAAGGACTTACCAATTAAAACTCATAAATTTTTTGATAAAAAGAGTAACATTACTTTTTAACTAGCGTATGATATTTTGCAGGGCATTTTTGCAACTTTTTTCGTCTTTTGTTAAACAGTTGCAGTTTTATTACAGCTGATTTTGTGATATTTAATTAATTTTACCTTTAATCTGACATAATATTAAAGTCTTCCTTGTCTCAAAACAGGTATTATGGGAGCAGGAATTTGGAATAGGTATACCCTGGAAAAACGAGTCTTCCTTCAAGGGCAGACCTGTTCCAAATATCCGTTTGGCAGGTATAAAAAGTTGGCAAGTAAGACTCGAATATTTTGTCGGTTTAAAGGTAATAAAGACCAGAATAAAACATAAAATGGTATTTCATATTTTAACTCAAACAGCCCTACTAAGAGACCGGATGCCTTTCATACGCCTGCGCTAGCGACTTAGATCGCGATTGGTTCTCACCTCATGTTTCCATCTGCTCAATAAAGAACTTAAATTATCAATTGAGGAGCTTGCTGCAAGAACGATGCAGCTCCATTTTCAACAGCGTGACGAGGTTAGCTGCTTATAATTTCGATAAAAATGTTAGACGTTATTTAACTCAAATTCGACGCAGCTCAGCATATGTCAGTATGTATACCCCATGCACTGAGATGTGTGGAATTTGCGTCAAATAACGCCTAATATTTTTATCGAAATTATAAGCAGCTAACCTCGTCACGCGTTGAAAATGGAGCTGCATTGTTCTTGCAGCAGGGGTCCTCAATTGCCCTTCATTCGGCTATGTACGCATTAGGGTGCCGCTTACTGTATACAATTCCTGTATTTTCTCTCTGTAAGTTCCGACGCCACCACTGACTATATCAACAACCGTAGAGGAACAAACGTAGTGCCCGTGACGTGATTCCGAAATTAAAAATACGGTTTATACTTCCATTATCATAGAGTTTTACAGTGCCGACCAAGCGTTATGGCACACGTTTCCGAACCCTACTGATTATATCAACTACTGTGGCAAGGCAAATACTAAAGGCAAGGTATCCGTGACGTGATTCCGAACACCTCCGTCGGTCTGTAGCGCGCGATTTCCGACGACGCATTTCATTATTTACTGGTTGGACTGTAGACGAATATCCTCGCCCCCTACTTTCAGAGGTCATGGCACGCCGCTGCGTCGCAGCGGCCGAGGCCGGACAGCTATGATCGGGTAATTGGCTGCAATATAGATGCCAGCCCGCCGTATTCAATTTTTAACGACGTAGCCTAGCTTCTAAAGCGTATTGTCGACGTACCTCCTTTTTTCTTCGTTCTCCCGTTCGTTTTGTTTTATTAAACGGTGCGCCTCATTTTCGTACGGCGGACTTTTAATTCGCTCTCGCGCGAACTGCTCCCTCGCCGGATTCCGGCGAGCGGTTCGCGGAACTCCGGCCTGATTACTTATTTGGGGTAGAGCGGGGCAAAAACAGAGCTGCCCAATAAACACGCATACGTTAAAAAAACGTTTTTAATGTCCAAACACCATTTGAAAAATGTGTTTCGTTCATACGTAGGTACATTCAACTTAAGGGAACCCCTACAAATTTGGAAAAAAATCGAAATTTTTTTTGTTTCATATTTCCAAAGTTTAGACATTAAAAGAATGTGCCCTTAAAAGGGTTTTTCAAAATTTAAATTATTTTATGAGTTACAGCCATTTTTGTGACGCGGCATCGGCTCCGGTCCGACCGGAACAAATGAACAATAGCCGGTAGACGCTGCCCGAGTACTTACGAAACACGAAACGTATTTAGTCGGAATCTTTTCGTTTTAGTATTTATTTCAAATTAGTTTTGATCCAGCCTTCAAGCAACGTGGACGTGCTAACTGAGTAAAATTGCCAGCAACTTTCTCAAAACTTTAAACGCGTTTTTCTCAAAACTACTTTTTTCAAAATGGCGTGCACGATATCTCAAGTTCTAATGAACCAATTTATTTGAAATTTGGTGTGAATGTTCTCTATACATTCCTCTATCGCCTCAAGGACGCTCAGATCAAAATTTTTAATTTTACTATTTTTAAAAAATCGGAATTTTTAAAAAAACATGTAAAATAACATTTTTTTTTCAAACGGCCGCCATTTTATGAAAAAAAAATTTTTTGACTTTTCCAAGGTTCGGGCTATAGGGGCATCTATACTAATTAAGAATCCGTTCGTATTTTTTTGTTTCAGTTGACCAGAAGGGCTGAAATCATGCACGCCAGGACACCCTTTTTTTGGACCCCTCACTTTGCCAGCTCATAACTTGTCAATTTTGAGTCTTTTTTTTCAGTTAATTTTTTATGTTATTTTAAAATATCAATAAACAAATGATAAAAAAATGGATAGTAAAAATAATTTTTGTTTCGTTTGTACAGAGCTTCAAAAAACCGCCCGAAATTCATGCCTCTAGACTAGAATACCCCCTTAACCCTTTAACGCCCAAGTGAACTGTCAAGAGACATGAACTTAGAGACTCATATTACTGATAGAAAAAATAAAGAAAAAACAACTAAAACCATGTATTCCTATGTTTTCGAGGTCGCTCTTTCGATTAGAATCGTTAAAATTTGCAAAAAAAAAAAATGATGTAACCTTCAATTGTTAACAAAAATTATTAAAAATTGCGATCTTTTTTATGACTATTTTTTTTAAATCGCAATTTCAGCTATGTTATCGTCCTTTATACCACTCAAAAACAAATATAAACGTGCACTCGAGACGTGTACTTGAAGGAAACGGAATGAGAATAATTTAATTTTCGTAGTTTTGAGGTTAGAATAGAATAGATATGGCAAATTTCAAAGGGTGATATTTCTCGTTTTGTTACCAGTTGCGGGATCGTTGACACAAAAGAAGAGAAGAAAAAATTTTTTAGAGGTCGCTCAATATTTTTAAAAATTTCCAAAATCGTCAGAAATTGAATTTTTTATTTTTTATTTGTTTTTTCCTTAAGTTATTATTTTGTAGGTTGAAAAAAATGTCGATTCTGAAAATTTGAAATCAATATTTTAATTTCTGAAGGTCACTCATAATTTTTTTACATTTCAAATGTAGTGCACCTAAACTATTTTCGAGCAATCTAAATATAAACATTAACGAACTAATAATTTTTTTAATGAATTTGACGTACAAAAGAATAGAAATAAACCACGAGACACCTAAAAAATTTCTCGAGACAAAATTGCCTACCACATTCTAAATACCAAATACAGGATATATAATTTTTTCATTTATTTAATTTTTATAATTTTTTTTAGTGTCTCGTGTTTTATTTCTATTCTTTTGTATGTCAGATTCAATAAAAAAAATTAGTTCGTTAATATTTATATTTAGAGATTGCTCGAAAACATTTTAGCTACACTACTTTGAAAAGTAAAAAAATTATGAGTGACCTTTAGAAATTAAAATATTGATTTCTAATTTTCAGAATTAGACATTTTTTTCAACCTACAAAATAATAACATGACGAGGAAAAAAAATGAAAAACGAAAAAATCAATTTTTTTACGATTTTGGAAATTTTTAAAAATCTTGAGCGACCTCAAAAAAAAAATTTTTTGAGCTGATTTTTTAAGGGGGCGTTTATAACATGATAAATTAATATATTTTCACACGAGACACGAAAAAAAAACATTCCATTTTTTGGGCCACCCTAAATTAAACATAATATAATTAGTAATAAAATATATACATACATATGTCTGTGAACTGAAACCAAACATCTATGATGCTTCTTGACTTCATTTGGTTTAAGTATTCTAGTGGTCGAATGTTTCTTCTTTTCACTTCTTTTCTTCTCCACGCTTTCTTCTTTTCTTCTTTTCTTCTTTGTTTTACACTCCAAGCATCTGCAGGTCGTTATTTTTGTTTGTAGGGAAACTGAGATTAACGGCCTCTGAAAAAAAATTGATACAAAACATTAATTTTGAGCAACGGTGTGCTATCAGGTTTTGCTTCAGACTTGGATACAGCGCAATGGTGATGAGACTTGGGTGTTTGAGTACGAGTCGGAAACCAAGCGCCAAAGCATGGATTGGCACACTTCAAGCTCTCCAAGACCAAAAAAGCAAAAATTAGCAAGTCGAAGATCAAATGCATGCTGATTTGCTTCCTTGATAGTCAGGGAATTGTCCTCAAAGAGTTTGTTCCTCCAGGCCAAACAGTAAATCAACATTTTTACAGAGAGGTTCTTGAAAAACTTCGAAAGAGGGTCATGCGTGTGACACCAAACATCAAAAACAACTGGGTGTTGCATGACGACAATGTGCTTTGTCACACAGCCATTTCAGTAAATGAGTTTTTAGCCAGTAAAAACATTCCTGTGGCTACTCAGCCTCCTTATTCGCTTGACTTGAGTCGTTGTGACTTTTCTCTTCCCGAGATCAATCACCTCAAGGGACATCATTTTGGAACCATAGAAACAATCAAACGGCTGTAACCGACCAGCTGAATGCTATTCTAGTATATGAGTTCCAGCACTGTTATGAGGAATGGAAGTCATCAGGCGAGACAGAGGATCAATTTCATGTCTGCTTATTCCTAAACTGGTGTTGTTAGTTACGATGTACAGCTATGTGCAAAAAAATAGCACCATAGTAAATACTCAAATTAACTCCATAATCACGTATTGACTGCTCTGCAATATGCATTCAAAAGTATTCTCAAGATATTAGTTTGAGATCCACTGAGTTTCTGAAACTAATGAAGTCCGGAAAATTCTCGTTTTGGTAGGGTAAATCCCGGTTTCTATAAATAAAATCAATATTGACCTGTGTAAAATAATAGCACCAATTCAGTCTATGATAGCAGTTCAACGCCGTAACATCTAAACATCTTTCAGCATAGAACAATGAAGTCAAAGGTAAAATAATATAAGCCTATAGTTAATATCTGAATTGAATTTTAATTTCATTTAAATATTAAATGGGTCGTGGAAAACATTGCACGAAAGAAGAACGTTTGTTCATAAACAATTATTGGCTAAAGGGAAAACATACAAATTTATTAGGGAAGTGGTCGGATGTTCCAATAAAGTGATCAGTAATGCCAAGAAATTTAAAGAAAAAAAAAAAAAGAGGCCGAAAGAAAAACTGTCTTTAACTGATGAAAGAAACATCCTAAGACAAACAAAAAAATCCTTTTACAACGTCAACTCAAATTAAAAAAGGAATTAAATCTCAATGTAGACACATCTACAAAAAGAAGAAGACTCATAGAGAAAAACTGGATGGCCAGAACTCCTAGGAAAGTATCGTTACTCAAGAAGAAACATCTTCGTGACAGAATCAAATTCGCTTAGGAACATTTAAACTGGCCTCTCGCACAATGGCAGTGGCGGTGCGTGATATTTCAGTTAGCCATATCTTGAAAACGACGCATGGGACCCACTTCACTTTTTTAGGTGATGACTATACACCTCTTACAGAAAGGATTTATAGTGAAAAAAACCGTCAGCAAAGTTTGCGAAAAAATGTTCAAAAACACTGGAGCACTCCCTGGGTTCTCAGTAACGCTCTGTGGAATATTTGCAGTATATTTTTTTTTCATAATCTAGAAACAAATATAAGGAGACGTTTTTCGATTTGTTACAAAATATTTTTTGTTTCAAAAAGTTATGGCCATTTTAATTTTGGGGAAACAAAATGTTCCTATAAAATTAAAATTAAAATGGCCATAACTTTTTGAAAAAAAAAATATTTTGCAACAAATCGAAAAACGTCTCCTTATATTTGTTTCTAGATTATGAAAAAAATATACTGCAAATATCCCACAGAGCGTTACTGAGAACCCAGGAGTGCTCCAGTGTTTTTGAAAATTTTTTCGCAAACTTTGCTGACGATTTTTTCACTATGAATCCTTTCTGTAAGAGGTGTATAGTCATCACCTAAAAAGTGAAGTGGGTCCCATGCGTCGTTTTCAAGATATGGCTAACTGAAATATCACGCACCGCCACTGCACAATGGACAAATATCCTCTGGACCGATGAGTCTAAAATGGAGTTATTTGGGACTCCAGGCTGTAGAACATTTGTCTGCAGACCAACAAGAGATGAACTTAAACCCCAGTATACAGTCAAGACCGTTAAACATGGCGGAGCAAAAATTAACGTGTGGGGTTCTTTCTCGTATCATGGTACTGGACCAATATTTTGGATCAAGCCTACGATAACCGCATTAGTCTACGTTGATATAATGGGAGAAGTAATGTTGCCCTATGTGGACTGGAATATGCCGCTCAGATGGGTCTTACAGCAGGACAATGATCGAAAACATATCAGCAGACTAGCAAAAGGCTTTTTTTGCACAAAATAGAGTTCAGGTTATGGAATGGCCCGCTGAGTCACCAGACCTGAACCCAATTGAAAATCTTTTGGCAGATGTTAAAAAAGCTGTTTTTAAAGCAAAACCGAAGAATACAGCAGAATTATGGTATGCTGTGCAATCCAGCGTGGGAGGCTATTCCATTACAGCGTTGTCAAGCGCTGGTTGACTCTATGCCACGGCGTTGTGCTGCTGTTGTGTTTTGAAAAACATAGGTTATACAACAAAGTATTAATATGTTACAGTTTAACTTTTTTAATTTTATTTGATTCCTTGTACAGTAATTTGTTTCACAAGCGGTGCTATTTTTTTGCACAGTAAAACTTTGAGATATTATAAGTTAACTGAATGTGCTACATTTATTTTTAGTTTATTTGAAACAATATGTTATATATAATGTTTTGTTTATCATTACTCTTTTGTAATAAAAAGCTAAACAGATGCAACTAAGGCTTGCCTTTTATATTTCATGTTTTTAATGTAAAATACAGTCGGTGCTATTTTTATGCATATAGCTGTATGTTATACAGCTATACATGTGCTACTATATATACATTGGGTAGCGACAAATATGTAAGATATAAGCTTGCAAATCTAGCCGTTGTGGAAAAAGTATACATTTTAAATGGTAACCAATGTCTGACTTCCGTTAATCCACATTTGAATAATGGTTATTAGATACCTACAAAAAAATATTTTGATATTTTTAGAGGACAAAAGAACTCTGTAAACATTCCCAATATAAATTGTAAGTGGCTTATTTTATGGTATACATACCGCTGAATCGCGTACCTACAATAATTAGAGTTGTTTAAGGCCTGTTATGAAGTTAAAATAAAGCACTGATTAAAATAAAATATTTATGGTGACACCAATGCGAGATGAGGCTGCAAACCCGATCCCATAAAAAATACGAGAACGCCGGCCGATGGGTTGCCGAGGCCGACCGCGATCGGACTATTGAAAATATGAATTGGACAGAATCATCACTAAAAATCTATATTTCGCCCAAGAATTGTTGGCGACAGTTGATATCTATAATACTCAGAAAAAATCGTTAAAAATCGCCAGTTAAAAACAGACTTATTAAATTCATTACTGTCATTATTATTCAAGTCATTAAACTGTCTGCTGAAAAAAATAGAGGGTTTAAATGTAGTTGATGATATAGACACATTTTAAGTAGTAACGGAAAGAGTTTATTATACTGGAAACATATATTGTTTTCTACGGAGCAATTGATTACACCGCTCAATACTAACAACTAAACTCAAACTGGCACATGACTTGACGGGTCAACAATATCACGTAAATTAACTGCAACATTAATCGAGGACATAGTTTTACAGTAGTAGTATCTACATATATCTAACAGTAATGATTTTAATTATTTTTCTACATCCGTTAAAAACACGCCTCTCTTTTTTAACGTTCCTAATTTTAAATACAGGAAGGCGTAAAAAAGTGTTATAGAGGTTCATTTCCAGGCCTACTAGATCTTCCTGTTTTTATAGGCAAGTTTCTATTTTCTTATGGGCACCAAGTTGGATTTAAAAAAAAATACGATTTCAACGATGTATCACACTTTGGTCATCCAACATGGCACCCGTAAAAAAAATCGAAACTTGCCTATAAAAACAATACATTCATATCGTCTGCAATCGCACATGAAATTCTCAGAGCGGATGGACCTCTAAGACTACAGTTCTGCCAATGGTTTATTAACCATTTTAAGAATAACGGTGATGTCTTCGAAAGTTTTTTTTTTAAGATGAGGCTCGGTTCCATTTTTCGGGCTACATTAATTTACAAAATATGACTTTGGAGTTAAGTTATGAGATAATTAAGTTATGAGACTGACAACGTAGCGCCCAATCTAGCAACACTGCGGAGACGGGACTTGGAAGGGCGGTAGGGTAACATGTAATGCACTTACAGCACAAGTTTGAACTTGTTAGAGTCATTTGTTTTTTTTCTTTGTGATTGTTTTTGTAAACCTGTTTCTTCTGATGCGTTTTAAAAATGAGTGACATTTTTTGTGATACCCAAAATTAGTAATTTTGAGCAACGAAATGCTATCAGGTTTTGCTTCAGATTTGGACACAGCGCAAGGGATACTTTTACAGAACTTCAACACGCCTACGGAGCCCAGGTTTTTTTGGTGGTTTAAGGCATTCTCAGAAGGAAGATAGTCGATTTGAAGATGATCCTTGAAGATGATTGCTTTTTTGATAACCAGGGGAATTGTCCACAAAGAGTTTGTGCGTCCAGGCCACTTTAACAGAGAGGTTCTTGAAAAACTTCGAAAAGGGTCATGCGTTTGAGACCAAACATCAAAACCAACTGGATGTTGCATCACGTCAATGCGCCTTGTCACACAGCCATTTCAGTAAACGAGTTTTTAGCCAGTAAAACATTCCTGTGACTCCATCAGCCTCCTTATTCGCTTGACTTGAGTCCTTGTGACTTTTTTCTTCTTCCCGAGATTGAAAAATCACCTCAAGGGACGTCATTTTCAAATCATAGAAAACATTCAAACGGCTGTAACGGACCAGCTGAAGGCTATTCCAGTATGAGTTCCAGTACTGCTATGAAGAATGGAAGAACCGTCTCCAGCGCTTTGTGGATTCTCAAGGAAGTTATTTTGAAGGAGACAATACTGAATTGTAATTCTACTCTCATTCTACACTAATTCTAGTCTCATTACTTTTTTCAGATTTTTATAATTTTTAATACGCAGACCATATTCCCCCTAGATCTTGGCGATTTGACCCCCTGTGATTTTTTTCTCTGGCTTTATCTAGAAAATTCAGATTCTAGAATTCAAGATGCATTGTCAGCAACGCAATGTCAGTAAAATTGAAAAAATTAATGAATACTGAAATTAATGGATAATTAATTAAACCGTGGATACTGCAACATGTTATTGACTGTACATAATGATTATTTAATGATTTATGATTAAGAATATAAATACGTATTTTTTTGCTCGGTCAACTTTGATGACATTTGTTTTTAATGTCTCGTTATAATCGTACCAATTTCAATCGTTCATCGTTTCAATCGTGATTGTTCAAATTTCATTACATTTACAGCAGTAATAAAAAATATATAGAAGAAAAAGGAAAAAAAAACGAGTTTTCAGGATTTTTTTTGGATATTTTAAAGACAACACACTTTCTTTTCATTTTTTTAATAGCATAAAAAGGCCAATCCTATTTATCTTTTAGTTTAAAGATTCCAACGGCGTACACCTTAAAATTGACCACCGTGTATACTTTCTTTGACCCAGGGTTTTAATAGATCTGCTAAATCGCACAAATCTCACCTAATTAACCAGTTAGAATCGAAAATAGCTTCAATCTGGGACAAAAGAAATGTAACGAATATTCAGTTAATATCCTGATTCATAATATTGCACATAAAAGGTCAAAAAAGATAACAATTATGCAATGTATGGTGACTTTCTTTTCATTTTTTAATGGCATAAAAATGCCAATCCTATTTGTCTTGTCCAAACTTAGGTTATAGAGATATTGGGCATAAGAGCTTCAGTTTTAGAGTTGTCGGGCTCGAAAAATTGATTTTTGCGTAAATGGGGTATAAAACTTGAGGTTATGGGGTTATGAGGGTATAAAATTTCAAATTATGTGGTCACGGGGTTTTGAAAGTTTATAGTTGTAAGGTCAAGGGGGTTTAAAAGTTGGAGATACGAGGTTATTGGAGCTTATAGCTTTAATTGTAAAGTTACTGGGATATGGGATCCCTTATGGGGTGCCTCCCCCCCCTCTTTAAACCTCAAACGTGTGTCGGACCAATTTTCCTTTAATCTACTGTACAAAACCTTGTAAAATAAAAAAAACACAATGATTTGGAGTTTTCTGTGGGAGGTTAAGTTCACCTAACATTGACCACCGTGTACACTTTTTTTGACAGAGGGTTTTCATAGATCAGCTAAGTGGCACAAATCTCACCTAGTTATCCAATTAGAATCGAAAATAGCTGAAATCTGGGCCAAAATAAATGTAGCGAATGTTTAGTTAATATCCTGATTCATAATATTGCACATAAAAGGTCATAAAAGATAACAATTATGCGATGTATGGTGACTTTCTTTTCATTTTTTAATGGCATAAAAATAAAAATCTTATTTATCCTTAAGTTTAAAATATTCCAACGGCGTACACCTTAAAATTGATCACCGTGTTATACTTTCTTTGATCTAGGGTTTTAATAGATCAGCTAAGTCGCGCACATCTCACCTAATTAACCAATTAGGAAATAACTGAAATCTGGGCCAAAAGAAATGCAGCAAATGTTTAGTTAATAACCTGATTCATAATATTGCACATAAAAGATCAAAAACGATTAGTCGTCTAGTCTGGCAATGAAACGACAATAAAGTGGATGTTAGCAATTAATCGGAGTAACTAATCATTACCGATCACTTGACATATCAATTATTGCGGCACGTAAATAAATTACGCATACGCGAAGAATAAAGAGAGCGCAGACGTAGTAAAAACGTTGTCATTACTTTGATCGGACTTTAAAAGACCCTATCACTCCGGTAATTAGCTGTTGGAAGTTACATGTGTGTATAGAATAAGAAGAAATATAAAAAAATACTTTTCAAAAACAATCTTCCATCATTTAGTAGTAAGTACAAACACGAAAAAAAAAAGTATAGTTTTTTTATTAGAGCAATGCTGAATGCTGGTTACAAGTGGAATAGTTCACACTTGATATTAGAATCCATCCTGGATTCTAATAAATGTATACTAGTCTAGTAGGCAGGGAGCTAAAATCATCAAAAACTGTTCTTGAAACGTATAAGGCTAGTTTTGACGGTTTCCTATGTATTTTTTGCATAGAACATAATGCGAGGGGTCCGTGGAGCTGAAACCGTCCGCTAATTTTTTAAATTAACAATTTTTTTAAAAAAAGTCTTTTTTTCACATTTCCGCTTATATCTCCGTTCCTTGACATATTTTATATAGCATATGCAATAATAATAATAATAATAATAAGAATAATGTTTATTTGTTTTGTAAAGTAAATTACATGGAAGCACACATTTTGTTGTTTGACAAATAAACACAAAATCCACAAAAGTTTTAAAAAAATAAAACTTGAATGTGTAAAAAATACATAGTACATACATGCTAAAAATATTTAAAATTTGTATATAAAAAACCACTCACTACAAGTTATACATCAAATAATATAAAATATAACAATTAAATAACAATAAAATTAATATGAATTAAAATAATAGTAAATCTAATATAAATTAAAACAACAATAAAACTAGTATAAATAGTAATACATGAAATAAATATTACATAGACTTTGACATTACAGGTACATCACAGGATAGATGGACAAAACAAGGTATGTATTTATTTAAATATTTTTTAAATCAATTAAAGCATGTATATCTTTTCTAGGAATTTCATTTAACATTTGCTTGATATGTCTTTTAAATATTTCTTTATTTAAGATATTTTTTATTTTTATTATCGAGTTGTATACTCTAGGAGCAAGAAATATATGACACCTCTGACCAATCTTTTTGTGCATATATTTAGAGGGTCGAGTATTATTTTTATATCTTGTATCATATTGATGGTCCAGTGTTACTTTTGTTTGATTGTGCTGTAATAATGAAAGAGATAAAAAGTACAACTGACGAGGATCGAGTAATGATGATTCTTTATATAATAAGTCGGATGAGTAAGTAAATTCTCTATTATATATTATTTTTATAATCCTTTTTTGGCCCAGCTCCAACCTATTTAGATAACCACTAACCCCCCACCCTAATATACCATACCTTATATGTGGTTCAACTAAAGCTGTATATATTATTTTTAAATGATGTATATCTAAAACATTTTTAGGAACTTGAAAATGTGAATATGAACTCTTATTTTTTCAGTTATGTAATTAATGTGTTGATCCCATTTTAAATGACAATCGATTATTAAGCCTAAATATTTAATACATTGTTTTGGGTAAATTTTAAAGTTGTTGTAATTGTCCATAATTTCAATACATTCAAATTTTGGTAATGTTGAGCTATATGAGGTAAAGGTATATATATTGTTTTTTCGTAATTTAATGAAAGAAGTTTGTAATCAAGCCATTCTTTTATATTTATAAAGTCATTTTGTACTATTTGCTTCAGGTTGTCCCAACAATCAGATTCGTAAAAAACAGCTGTATCATCTGCAAAGCTGATAACTGTGCCTTGCGTGTCGACTTGAAATAAATTATTTAAATAAATAATAAATAATATCGGTCCTAATATAGTTCCTTGGGGTACTCCATATTCTACTGTAGCAAAATTACTTCTGTTATTATCAATTTCTACACATTGCATTCGATCTTTTAAGTAGCTTGTAATTAGATTTAAGGCTGTTCCTCTAATACCGATACTCTCTAGGTTTTCAAGGAGTAAGTTATGACTAATAGTATCGAATGCTTTTGCTAAATCCAGAAATATACACAAGAAGGGTCTCGAGTCATCCAGCCTCATAAATCTTTTTAGTGAGTAAGGTAATTGCATTTTCCGTACACTTTTCTTTTCTGAAACCATATTGTTGTGGTGATAACAGATTATACTTATTTAAAAACTGTGAAATTTGGTTTTTTACAATTTTCTCGAAGATTTTTGCAATTGTACTAATAAGTGATATAGGTCTATAATTTAACGGATTTTTTTTTATCGCCGTTTTTATAAATTGGTTTTATTATTGCTACATTCAAAATTTCTGGCCAATTACCTACACTCATACTTTTATTTATGAGATATATCAAGGGATGTACAATTAAGTCCATGATTTCTTCAAGGGTTTCTGTTCTAATGTTGTCGAACCCAGGTGATTTTTTATTTTTTAAACCTTGTATACATTCTTTTACCTCTTCTATAGAACAGGGATACAAAAAATATTGAATTTGTATTAATTGTTTATTTCTCTATATAGTTCGGTTTACGTGCAATTTTGCTTGCTAAAGATTTACCTACATTTATAAAGTTTTCATTAAACACTTTACACATTTCAATTACATCAGTTATAATTTCATTGTCTCTGTTTTTTTATTTTTGTTATTATTTTATCTTGTTTGTTATAATTTTTTATTTTATAATTTACCGTATTCCATAGCTGTTTCATATTCCCTTTATTTTTATCCACCTCATTCTACAAATTGTTTTGTTTCAGTGTTAACGTCATCCTCTGAGAAAAAATGCATTCCAGTCACAATCGGCTAATTCTTCTGTCAATGTATTATAATTGATATATTTAATATACTGTTTTTACTTACACATTTTTTTATTTCCGTTTTGTCTATTATTATCTGTAATAATACTGGATAATGGTCAGTTATGCTTGTCTCTATTATCAATGGTAATATGCGTTCTTCTAGAATAAGTGAATTCTTTGAACCTATAAAAATGTGGTCTATACAAGACTTTGATTCACCTTCTATCCTTGTGTATTTATTTATCGCAGATTTATAGCCAAATTCGCACATCGTATTTAAGTATTCACTTACATTTTCATTTGTTTTTATAATGTCGATGTTTAAGTCACCTAAAATGAGTTTATAGTCTGCATCTGTTTCGTGCAACGATAAATATTGATTGAAATTTGTAATAAATTCTTTGAGATTTATAGAAGGTGATCTATATATGGCTATAATGTTAACTGTATACTTTGATATAATCAAATCTAAATTAAAAACAGAAATATTTTCTATTGACTCAACAAGGTAATTATATTCCTAGATTATTTTTTATGTATATCACTAGTCCATCATTCTGATTAAATTTGCCTTTATTATATAAAATGTCATAACCATCTATCTTGTATAAGTTTAAATTATCAATATGCCACGTTTCCGTTAGGACTATACATTCAAAAGCGATATCAAAATGTGAAATTAATATTTCTAATTCTTCGGTTTTTAGCAATGCTACGTATAAGTATTTATATTTAGGACCCTATTTATATTTGGGCGTATTTTTGTTTATATTTAAAACTGCATTTTAAGCAATTCATATAAGAAGTTGTAGCCAAGTGCTATTGTTAACTTGCAAAGGACTGCTGAAGTTCGAAAAAATGCTTTTTCACCATTCTTTTATTTAGAAAGTACAGGTTACAAAAAAATTTCAGCTCGATCCGTTAATAACTCCGAGTAATTAACGATCGCATTTTTGCAAGCCTTAATGAACAATGACGCCATTTCTTTGTTTATTGTACGATATTGACCCGGTTGGGCTAGAAAAATCATAAATCTCTTCAAGTTTGCCAGACTTTTTGAGATTTTCAAGAATATTAATTTGGGCCAGTTTTATAACGTTTTCTACACAACTACCTTTGTTGGCGCTTTTTTTATAATACCTTGAAAGTACGCTTCAAGACGCGTATTTAAAAAAAAAATGGACATCAAAATATTATAGTCATAATTCCGAGAATTTCGAATGGGCAACGCTAAAACAATATATACGTCGCCTCAAAAAAAGGTAGACACGTAGAAAACGTTATTAAACTGGCTCAAATTAATATTTTTCAAAATCTCAAAATGTCTCGCAAACGAAGAGATTTATGATTTTTCTAGCCCAACCCGGTCAATATCGTACAATAAACAAAGAAATGGCGTCATTGTTAATTAAGGCTTAAAAAAATTGCGATCTTAATTACTCAAAAGTTATTAACGGATCGAGAAATTTTTGTAGCTTCAAAGTCTTTCAAATTTCATTATCATAGTCGCCCTACTTTCAAAGTAAAAAAATGGTGAAAAAGGGCTTTGAAATTTTTAAAAAATATAGAAAAGATCTCACAAACACCATTATGTTACAAATAGTGCAGTGTAGTTTTTTGTACAGAAATATCATTTATTATAAATGTTACGAATATCACTTGTATTAAATGCATTGTAGTATTTGTAACCTCTTGGTAGGATTGCGTTTTCTAGGTGATTTTAAAAGATCATTGTTTTTTGCTTTTTGTGAAATCGAATTAACAGTAGAAACAATCAAGTTTAGGGCTGCCGCTACACGCTAAATCAATTTATTAAACTGTAGTTTTAATTAACATTTTAATTTCATATTTAAATTACACTTCTAACAGCTATTAATGGACCATTGTTGTCTCGTTCTTTTTCAAAATAGCGTATCAAAGATGCTACTAACTCTTGGCAGCAATTGTGTAATTGTTTTAGCATTTCGCAAACTGATGAGACCTAAGCAAAATACATAACCCTAGGGTCGAAATCCGGATCTGTGTTTCTGATGACGAATGACATTGAACGGGAATTATTCTCATTCTGTTTTATGTATCAAGAAGAACGAAAACCTAAACAAACGCGTATTGCACGCTATAAGAACCAGTGAGCTAATAAGGACATTATGAGTATGTGGTAATTAACCAAAAAAAAAAACTTCCGAAAAAACTCTAATAGTCCTTTTTTCTAACTACAAAAACGCCGAAAATAATCCCTCTTGTACACGACAAACGTTTAATAAAAAAAACGTCCGCTACCGAGACTGCATAACGACGTTCCTTGGCCCGTCGAAAGAGAAAGAGAAGGAGAGAGATAGAGGGAGACGGCGGCAGGGGATAAGGGAGAGAACAAACGGCAACGTTTTGTTTCCTAGTCGTAGCTGTCACTTTTAAAATCCACCTTGACCGAGGTCCGCGCATAAAAAGCGTGAATAATATTTTCGAATATTTCGTGAGAGGCAGGCCCTCGGCGGGCGAAAGGAGCGTTGGGTAGGGCTTAGCCCGGTCCGTCTCGGTTATAAATTGGTCGCTCTACAAAAAAAAGATGCACCC
Organism: Aromia moschata; assembly: GCA_029963805.1. Lineage (NCBI taxonomy): Eukaryota > Metazoa > Arthropoda > Insecta > Coleoptera > Cerambycidae > Aromia > Aromia moschata. The sequence goes on from JAPWTK010000112.1 coordinate 614,829, forward strand.
TAGGAAGGAAAAGGTAGTATTATGAAATGGGGTCGTAATATGAATCGAGTAACTGCTTCCATCTACCAGAAACTACATCATCTACTATTATTGAAGTCTTCAATGTTATCTGGTCGATTGACATAAACTTTACATTTTAAATACCCCTACAGAAAAAAGGGGATTTAGATCCGGGGAACGCGCTAGCCATTCAGTTGTAGCTCTCCTCCCTATCCAGCGTCCTGAAAATTGTGCATTTATATACTCCCTGATATTTAGGGTAAAATGTGATGGTGCCTCATCCTGTTGGAATCATAGTTGTTGGTTAATAACATTATTTTATTTTAGATTAGATAGCAGATTTAATTATTTCTCAGAATTTCAATTTCTATCTATGAAGAAAGATCCAACAGTATGTACTCCAACAATGTTGCCCAAATATTAACTTTTTGGGGATTTTGGGAAAGCGCTTCTTGGTTCTATTATCAATGCTTCCCAATTCAGCCCTTCTATCGAAGTCATCCTCGTGGACAAGTGAGGGTTGTGGACAAGTTGGTTTGTATGGACATAACTTTCCTCGCTCAAATAAATTGTTAACTGACCAAGTGAACAGTGAGAAATATCAAAAGTAGTATAATAAAAAAGACCCTGGAGGATTGGATTGGATTTTCGTGCACTGAGAGCAAGCTATCCAACGCTTTATCTCTTCCGGTTGCAGTTCTATGCCTAATTTAGCAGAATCCTTAACCAGTTACTTCAAAGGAAAAGGATCGCAGTAATGGAAAAATTTCCCCTGAGAGCGACAAATTTATGGATCGGCCCATTTCTTCGGGGACCAAGTGGAGTTCAAATATATAGGTATCAAACCCCTCCTCCCGTGCACTCAGCCTCCCTTCTCTTCCCAGTCCCTTTGGACGCCTCAGTGAGAAGCATCCAAAAGGTCGATCATATTTTGCCTTATAATTCAAAATAAGCTTATCAAAATTCAATAGGACTTTCAGTATACCAAAACTATTAGACTCAGGCATTTTCTGTGAGGCGCCCCCACTTTTTCCACCTAACCCCCATTTTCAAAATTATCGATATGCATATCAAAATACAGGGTGTCGAGAAAACGAAAAAATGACCTCAACAAAAGTTGTTTGATTAAAAAATCGAGTGTAATGGTCACCTTGATCTTGGCCATGACTTTGATGGTTTTTCAAGGTCAACTTGAAAAAATCAAATAGAACGCCATATTTTTGACCTCAGATTCTTACGGAGCGCAAAATTCTACGTTCAGCTGTGTATCCATGTCTAATATGAACATGACCTCTAGAGGTCTTTTTTCGGTAAAAATACGATTTCCAGGCTGTGCTGGACTAAAAACGTATTTGACCTCTAGAGGTCATGTTCATATAAGACATGGATACACGGCTGAACGTAAAATTTCGCGCTCCGTAAGAATCTGGGGTCAAAAATATGGGGTTCTATTTGATTTTTTCAAGTTGACCTTGAAAAACCATCAAGGTCACGGCCAAGGTCAAGGTGACCATTACATTCGATTTTAATCAAACAACTTTTGTTGAGGTCATTTTTTCGTTTTCTCGGCACCCTGTATTTTGATACGCATATCGATCATTTTCAAAATGGTCGATATGCAAAAAAGTGGCACAGCGTGGGGCGCCTCCCAAAAAAATGACCTGAGTCGAAAAGTTGTTTGTATCTGAAGGTCCTATTGAATTTTTGATAAGCTTATTAAGGATGGGGTTTGATACCTATATATTTGAACTCCACTTGGTCCCCGAACAAATGGGCCGTCCATAAATTTATCGCTCTCAGTGGAAATTTTTCCATTACCGCTTTCAGTCGGCTTACTGTTGACTGGTTTATTAGAGATCTGTTGGGGTACAGTTCATTAAACAGTACTCAAACTTAGTCTTTGCATGTTTCCATACGCCCTCATTGTCAAAAACGAGAAAAGACAAAATAATATAATGTTGATATAAACATGGCAATTTTTTATACATTTTTTCATATGCAAGGTTATTAAAAAGTTACAAGCATTATGAGCGATTTTTTTGCCACTATGTATATGTTATCACAAATAAACTGCTTTTATTATGACTGAAATTTAAAAATAAAAATGATTTTTTTTATGAATTTCTACAGGTTACGCAAACTGCAAGACTTGGCACCAACCGCCACTGGTTCCAATTCAAAGTTTAAAATTATTATTAAATCTGCTACCCACGAACAAATATGGTCGTCGAACTCCCCCACTTTGTGGTAAATAATTCTTTGACATTTTCAGTGTTAATGTCGAAAATTCCCAAATCCTAGGATTATGTGTTTCTGGCTCCCAGATTCCGGTAAATCTTCGCCTTTCAGCGTTCTATGACGACTCGTACCAAAAATGCTAAATAAACCGTGGCTTAAAGGTTTTCGAATAAGAAGGTACATATGAGCAAGAGCAGCGTAGACGGCAGTTTTCCTAATAGCCCCGACTCTCCGCCTAACGACCCGCGATGATGACGGACCTTGCATAATAATGCCTTATCTCCTTTTGCATCTCCCGGAGCAGAACGACCGTCGCCGTTGCCATTACTTGATTATGTAAGAATTTTTATTGATTCGTATTAAAATAAGGTCCGAAAATGTGGCCTCACGGAATTAGAGAGACAATGTCGTAAATCGAAAACAACAGTTAACAAATTTGAATAGTACGCGGAGAGTTAGGGCAGAGGCGACTCGTCTCGTTAGGATTCGGGGGTGTTTATATGAAAACACAAAAAAATTCCCCGGATACAAAAAAACTTTAATAGCTTACGTTTCGAAAAGAAATCTAGTGTCATCCTCAGATGTCAGATGTGTGAATAATATATAGTATAAATATATAATACTATATATAAATAATATATATAGTATTAGGGTCCGGAAAGTGTGCCACAACGCAGGATTGGACTCATAATCCGTCATGTCATTGACGGAAGGACACCGTATGAGAGACCAAGAAGACAGGAGCAAAAATGTGTTAATAAGCGTACATATAGAGACATCCAAAAAAAAAACACGTTAACAAAGAAAGAAAAAATGAAATACTTATTCTTAATGAAAATTAAAACCTATCGCTTGTACCACGTCAGAAACAGCGACTGTCTTCATTGTACTTGTCAAAAGTTTGACATAACCAAAAGCTTCGACTCACCGATTGCCACAACCAGTAGTATATGTCTCCATACCTATTTTCGTTCAAAAGGTGGCCATCTTGAGCCTCTACAACAGTAGTAGGTTGTATTGAATCTCGGAAAATGATCGTTCCACATCTACTGAAGTTAAATGTACAAATTGAGAATAGTACACTTACAGAATTTCGCACAGTTGTTTGTATCACTTACAGTTCTTTGTCATTACATTATGATTTTATACATCTACAGAGGACAATGCACGTGTTACTACTATTTCTATATTTTTAGCCGTTGTTTGCAAAACCCATTTACTAGCTATCAGTATCGAGGACAAAATATCTGAAACACCTAAAATTCATATCATAATATTAACTACCCTATTACCACAAAAAATCTGTAGTTTCGTCCACCGCTTCGTCCAGCCACAGAAATTTATTGCGTATGTCTTCTTTGATATTTCCCATAACACGTTGATATGTCTTCCGTAAATATGTTTAACGCAATATAAAATTATTTTAAACTCGGCGTCCTATCGTCCATCCGCTCGCATCGAGCTAATGTAAAAAATACTATGAAATCATCGCTACGGTATATGGATAAGTTATGATAAAGAGGAAGATATGGATAAAGGAGAGTCCCAGAGCGCGTTACTTAGCACGATCAGTGGCGTACGTATGCAGGGGCAATAAATACACGCGTACATAATTTACAAGGCGCTTAAAAAATACAGTTTATACTTTAATTTTCATAGAATTGTATAGCGCCGACTCTGCGTTGTAACACACTTTACTTTCCGGACCCTAGTGCTGATAAATAGTACAATGGCTGGTTCTTCAGGTCAAAATAATATGATTTAGCAAATTTTCACCAAAACAATAGCAATGTATAAGTACTGTGGCAAAAATGATCGAAAAAAAATATTCTGATGTATAGAACAGAGCCCTTTATTTTGCAATATCAGTACAACTCATTTATAACCCATTTAATATTGTGATATTTGTGGTGTGGGATTAGTGACAGCTGACAGTCAGTAACTTTTATATGTATTAAGTCTATATATTAGTTTATACACTACTTAACTAGTAAAGAACTGTATAGAATGGCAGATGAACATCCTAGAACAGGCAGGTGAACATTCTAGAGCAGAAAAAAAATTGCGGTGTTGTTGCTAAGTAGTTAGTTAGTTCTTATCGAGTTGTATTCGAGCATTTAAAGAGTGTTAATAAAAGCGTTTCAAGTTGAGGAGCAAGTTATTCAAGGCGATTTAAATAACATTTTGGTGACAGGGGTGAGATTATCGAAGAACTGACGACCATATACGTGAGTGAAGAAACAGAACGACGACGACAGGAAGTCCGTAAGGAAACAGAACGGAGGGAGGAAAACGACAAGAGGATCGAGAAGAAGCCCAAAATGTAATGCACACCAGCTGAATGAATTTTCTGTAAGAATTATATTATAATATCTATCGATTTGGTGTGGTTATAAAAAAATGCACAACTCCTCAAGCAGAATAAGAATAGTAAGTCAATTTTCGGGGTCAGATACTTTGAAAAATTGTTTTTTTTATTACTCCAAATTTTGAACAGGTAAAGAATACCCCAAATAAATAAATTAGAAAAGTTATTATAATAATCTCATTGTTGTTTTAAAATTGTATTCATAATAAGCACTGTTGTATCCAAAACCGATGATTTTAACACAAAGCGTAAGCAATTCTGAAATGATCGCTCGTACATTTCGATCTAATAAAATGATTTTTTTTAAGTTACTTGCTAAGCAATGGTCGCGAGAGTTCATAACACCCGAGCCAATTACAAAGGGCCATTATACAGTGCGTTATACACTTGATTTTACGTCGCGCAGCGCCTCTGCACAAAGACTCAACTCTACGGCACTTAATGGGAATTTCCAATCTATATTCAATAAAGTAAGCAAAACGCAATTCGTATTCCGCTGTAACAATGAGGATTAGTTATCGCCGGGAATATAAAGTCTCGGTATGAGAAACTCGGGACCGTTAAGACGTGGGGGCGATTGGAGCGCCAGCGCGCTCGGGGCAATTGCGCTAAATTATAATTCGTTAGAAACGACGCTACCTTTCGTATTAAATCGAACAATTAAAATAAAATAATCAAAACCGACTAAACAAAAAAATGCATATGCAATCCTTCTTAACTCTTTCAAACAGATGTCAAAAGTTTTAAGGCCCAATTTTTGCAATATTTAGTTGACTTCAAATTAAGGGTTAATTGACAATTAAGGGGTTATACTAGCCAGCAAATTCTTTTTCCCATTTTTTTTTCTAAACATAATTTTGGGGGGGCAAGCTTTTAAAAAATTTTTACAGCTCATTTTCCGAACACGTCTCAGCGGTCCAGAACGTTCCAAAAACCGCTCTGCTGTATTATTACAATTCTATTGGTAGTTTTCGTCGTACAAATGAATTATATATTATATATTTCTCGAAATATATATAGATGGCGTTATTCAATCTAAGAAAGCTAATAGGACGCTACAACAGCCGTATTATTTATATGATTAAATACGTTTCCAAATTTTAAACCTGTTTCAATAAATAATTAGGTTTGCAATAAACAATTTAAGGTCGATTTGTTAAGAAAAAAAAAAATGAAAAAAGAAATTAAAAGTGGTGTCAATTTGTGCATTTTCAAAGAAAATTAAAATCTTGGGTACTTAAGATTTAGTAAGAAAAACTAATGTAGATTAAATATGTTATTCTATGTGGTGTACCAAGACTGATTGCTACAGTGTACGCCGATTTCCTCCTCCAGAAAAATTTTGTTTCATGTTACCTGGAGCTACGACGCCATTTTGTAACTTAAATGAAAGTAAAAAAATACTTTTGTATATCTCAATGCTAAAGTTTCCAAAGTGTCAAAATTTCACTTTAATCCATTATATAGGTATCGAAAAAAAAATCCCAAAAAAAGCTTCATTTTTCAGTGCATTTTGGTAGTATAACCCCTTTAGGCAAAAATGAGTTAATTTCATTGTTGTAGTTAATTATCAGTTATTTCTATTGGTGAATAAGGGTTGAATTAACTTGCATGATATTGAAACTGGAACCCACTGGAAGTAGTGGAGAGTCTGAAATAGTGACCACACAGGAAGAGTGGCCAGTGTTGTGCTATATTTTTGTTTATAACTAATAGAGAGCCTGCCACTGCAAAGGAGTCCAAGTAAAATCCAAGAATATTAACATTTTTATAAAAACTTAACTTTGAATTGACGACAAATAAAAATTTCAATATCAAGACGGTGAATGAAATATAAATACAGAGAAAATGTATCAAACTTTCATATTCTGAGAGTAAACACAGCCATAGTTTTATCAGTAACAAAAACCTCGGTGATCAGAAAAATGTGTTCAGAATTCATTCACTTCTTCAGTATCGTAAGATGGATCCATTTATTGACCCATTAGTTTATACCCAGTTGCCGATGATTTTAGTATCTACAATTTCTAAAACAAATTTCAATTGAAAAGGTTTTTATTCCTCCTTGATATAAAGTGTAAAGTATTTTCACATTTTTGTTATGAAATATTACTCTGAAATCTCTGAAATAAGAACAGTTTGAATTGATATATACAGTGCACCAAAAGTAGCTTTTCCCCCGGCCGTAGAATGCGCAATAGACTGTAGGTAAATTAAATTCTGCTTGCTTGAAATGCGTCTGTCTCTGAAATAAAACCCGAGCAATATGCCTCAGGTATGACCGTTCTAGATTGTACCAATTCGCAAGGGCAAAGCTATTCTGTGTGTACTGTACGTCTGGCCAGCCCTGATAAGATTTTTTAATGGCTCATAATAGAATCTACTAATAGTTCTTTATTTGGTGTCACCTAACTTGGTGTAGATTCAATGGCCTTTAACAAAAAATAATCTTTATTTTTTAGTACAAGTGCATTCGTTTGTAGGTATAGTAAACAATCAGTCCTTTTGGATAAGGCAATAAACGATTTGTTATGTTTTTTAATGAGAGATTATATATTTTTTTATAGATTCTGTAACTGTTATTGTTTAATTGTTAAGATGCAGTTTCACCGTAACTTACGGTTGATATATTTAAACTAAATGTTTCGAGGATGTTAACTCTTGGTCGCGCAACTTCCCCTACAGGTCGATAGAGAGGTACCCGGTTAGACGAACAACCGCATGAGCTGAAACGGAGGTATTTAAAGTTTCAGTGGTGCCACTTCTGGCTCGTATTGTTTACCAGGGTAATGTCTTCATTATCAGCGACGTCTCAAGGAGATATGTTAGATGTTGATTCGTTTAAACTACGCTTAGAAGGTGATAAAAAGAGGCGATATTTATATTGCGGGAAACTAACGTGTAAAATAATACGTACGTACCTATTTGAAATAGAAATACATACGCATAATTGACATTGAATATTGTACAAAAAAAGGAATAATATATTAACAATTAGTAGGTGATTGTTTTTGGTGATTTTTATATAGGCCGTTTCATTTAAGAATAGGAAAGGACGCCGCACAAAACAAATAGAAAGTGTGTCCCGGTATATTTGTCTAAAAATTGATTATATGATAGGTCTCGACTTGAACAAAGGTTCTCATGTACCAAAAAAGATCCTATGATTAGGATTCAAGATATAGAGGGATGAAGGTTGATTATTTGGCTATATTACTGAATATCCCTAATGTATTTTGCAGATCATAAACTCGGAGAATTAGTAGTCTGCAAGAAATCTTTCAATAAAAAAAGTTGTAGACAATTGTTCTTTTGGGTAGCCAATTGACTTTATATCTGAAGTTGCTCGAACTCTTCATATATAGCCACATTAGGAAACAGTGATTTACATGTAAAACATTAACTTGACCTTGAATTGACCTTGTAAGGTTCATGGTCATGGCCAATATAATACCCTCTCAACAACTGTCTATGTTGGAATATTATATTTGAGACATGTTTGTCACTGAAATAATATTTGTAACTGAAATAGTATATTTAATAGTGGCGGTTCTTTCTAAAAATATTGAGAAGGCTTCAAACGAATATTTATGAGTAGGGCTGTCAAAAAACGCTGGGACATAAATATTTTTACTGCAACGAAACTATCTACGACAATCAACGATGTATAGTATTTTAATTTACCCGGGAAATTGTTCTGTACAGTCTGAACCGTTTTAACATAACGGTGCGATAACGCTGAAATGAGGTCAGTGGGCGATTGATGGACTGTAGTGGAGGGATACTAGTGAAGCAGGTCTCAAGAATATTTCCTTTAGCCATAATTAATGTTTATTAATTGAGGTATACGTACGCTAGACTCTTGAAACGTTTTAATTTAATAGTATTTTACAATATGTCACGCATGCGTGAGCCTATGCGGGAACGTACATATGCTCACCAAGTGAATAAGTTTATTGATGAATTTGGTGATTTATTCATTGTATTACACTTCCTTGTATTACACTTGTTACGATGCGTACGTCTATGTCGGGCAGCAAATTTCTGTCAGCCTTATTTAGGAGGAATATGGCACAACTGATTTTTTTTTATTTTTCAAGCTCGAATCTGAAAATTAGAATCTTTAAGGTTCTTACATAATAAAGAAACATAAGAGTTAAAAAATTTATAGGGGAATGTCGTCAGGGTTGGGCCATTTTTTTACTTTGCCCTGTATATTTTGTTTATATTCGAATATTCTCAATGTTGACGTATTATTTGAAAGTTTGGACAGTCATAAGAAACTTTTAATTAGAGCGAATTGTTGCGCGTTATAAAAAAAAAGTTATTGACAAAACCAAGAAAAAAGTAGTCTAGGTTGGGCCGTTGCAGTCTAGGTTGGCCCACTAATGAATATCGACGAAATATGTACTAAAATAATTTTTAATGAACAAATACATATGTTGCCTTTTATTGTTTTTCATTCAATTCTACATAATTTTAATGAGAAACCTTCTTGAGAACATTAATCGGAATCAATATTCAATTTTGAATTAAAATTTTTATTGTTATTGTTATTTTGTTATTAATTTTTATTGTTATTATTATTATTATTATTATTATTCTATTATTGTTATTTTGCTGTTATGATTTTTATTTTGTTTTTTAATTTATTCTTAAAAATCTCATACTATTTTTCATTATATTAACGATTATTTATTTTTTTTATTGATAAAACATCACTATTATTACGGCAATGAATTATTTTAATGTTCTGTGGTGTGAAAAACTGGCTCAAGACTGTTAGTTTACTTGTCGGAAAAAAATGATGTTGCCCAACCCTGACTACACGAGTGGCCCAATCTAGACGACAAGCGTTTTTTCAATCGCTAAACACTACAGGCAAACAGGTTAGGGAATAAAAATTGTCCTTTGGTAACTTGTTAATGGTTAACCCAATAATGGATATACTTACTTTGGCCGTAACATCGTTTTTGTCCAAGTTTTGAGTCGTTCTTCACGGTTATTACAAAACTTTTCGGACTACCGAAAACAAGAGGAAGACACTAAACTTTTTTACAGACAATCTCCGTGACAAGCAATGCTCTGAAAAGTTTTCTGTCATCGAGAATAATAATTCCGCGTTATAAACACAGTGTAATATACGAGAAATAACCGTTGCCCAACCTAGACAGTGGCCCAACCCTGACGACATTCCCCTGTACATGAAACTACGAAATGTAAAACGTCAAATACTCGAATCGTCGAAATCCCGAATCGACAGAATACCGAAACGACAAATCTTGGAAACGACACGGCTTCGATACGACGAGACGAGAGGCGCCCGTCCAAAATAAGGCGCGAATGAGGCGGAGGTCGTCGACTTGTTCGGACCGTGCTAATCGGAGCTTTTGTGGGCTGCATGCGTTGGGCAAGCAGGGGCATCGCAGGCGACGCGGTGTACAACAGCAGAAGCGATGTTCGGTGGTTGTGAAGATTTCGGTGCGTGGGTCGCTCGAAGTGAAGAATAAAAAAGTTGGAGATCGCTCGAAAGCCGACAAGGACCCTTCCTCGCATGTCTGCATATATTAAGTGCGCCATTTTTACCGGGGCCTTTGTTGGATATGTGCCTTTTTACATAATATTATCGCTCCGGGAACACGAGCAAAAAGAGGCGAAAGAATAAAAAAAAGGACAGGAAAGAATAAATAACGAAAATTTGGTGTCACTCACTTCTGGGTCTGGTTTTTTCTGGATCTTTCTTTTTTCAGTTTCGATGACTGTTTAAAGATTGGGGCGGAGTCAGGGTGGTGGTAGAGAGGGCACTCGAAATTCCGAAGCAACACCAGCAGCTTCACCTTATTTCCATGTATGAATACCAATTGAGATGTATAAAATTAACGAAACATAATTTTAATTGTTTCCTCAGAAACTATAGTTGACTATACATTACTGAAAGAACGTTATCTGAGATTTTGAGAAATAACAGGTAGTCGGTAGTCAGTACACTACATATTTTTCTTACTTGAAATTGGAAGTCCACTGCAGTATAACAATTTCGAGGGAAAAAATCTTATTTTCGTCTTTTATCAAGTGTTTTCCATGTCATTATATTCCATACATGATACTTACAGTCCGGAGAGTGTGCTACAACGCAGGTATACAACTCTATAATAATTAAAGTATAAACCATATCTTTTAAGCGCCTTGTAAATTATGTGTGTATTTAGCGTGTATTTAGCGTGTATTTACCCGTGTATCTCTTGCCCGTGCATACGTACGCTACTGACCGTGCCTAGTAACGCGTACTGGGAATCTCCCGTGCTAGTCCAGTTGCCAGGGATTTTTCTCATGTATTTTTTGGTGGAGGCTTAATCATTATTGAATCCTATGTATTTTTTTCCCGTAGAGTACAATGCCGGGGGTCCGTACAGTCAAAAGTGTGAGCGTCATTAGTTATTTAACAAATTATGCAAAGAAAAAAAGTGTTTTTTTCACGTTTTTGTTTATACCTCAGTTCCCTGGCACTTTTTGTATAGCACATACATTTAGAAAGTTGTTCTATATTAAGTTACCTAAATTTTAAGCCCAACCGGGAGTCGCTAGAGTTTATTTTTGTTATTGAAATTAGCGTTGAAAGTTGCAAAACTCCTTTTATTTTGACATGTTTTTTCTTAACGAATAAAATTTTAGAGGGCTGAAAATTGGAGAATATGCCTTCACTTTCTAAATAAGTGCTATAAATTTCACGGTGATCGGTTGTTAACTTTTCGAGTAATTAACGATCGAATTTTTTACAACTCTTAATTAACAATGTCGCCATTTCTTACAGGAAGCTTCGATTTTGACCGTATAGGGCTAGAAAGATCACAAATCTCTTCAAGTTTATGACGCTTATTGAAATTTTGAAAAATATTAATTACAGCCGAAAAAAAATTGAAATTCCGCAAAAAATGTCAATTTTCAAGGCTTTTTTTCAGTAAAAATTAAAAATAAACTCGATAAAGATAAACCCTTTCATTTCTCGGCGAGCTACCCCAAATTAAAAAAATGTTATACTATTTTTTAAATACGCGTCTTGAAACGCACTTTAAAGATATTTTAGTAAGGAACTTCTTAATTTCAATACCGCAATACTACAAGGTCATATACGTCACGTATAAAAAGCTGGTCGCGTATAAAACCTTATAAAATCGGCTGTAATTAATATTTTTCAAAATGTTAATAAGAGTCGTAAACTTGAAGAGATTTGTGCTCTTTCTAGCCCTATCCGGTCAAAATCGAAGCTTCCTATAATAAATGGCGCCATTGTTAATAAAGAGTTGTAAAAAAATTATATCGTTAATTACTGGAAAAGTTAACAACCGATTACCGTGAAATTTATAACACTTATTTAGAATACTGAGAGCATATTCTCCGAGAATTTTCAGCCCTCTAAGAATTTTACTCGTTAAGAAAAAACATGTCAAAATAAAAGGAGTTTTGCCACTTTCAACGCTAATTGCAATAATAAAAAGAAACTCTAGCGACTTCCGGTTGGGCTTAAAATTTAGGTAATTTAATATAGAACGACTTTCTAAATGTATGTGCTTTATAAAAGCATAAATTGTTAAATTTATGCATAAATTATTAAATTTTTTGCATAGATTGTTAAATAACTAATGAAGCTCACACATTTGACTGTACGGACCCCCGCCTTTGTACTCTACGGGAAAAAAATACATAGGATTCAATAATAATTAAGGCTCCGCCAAAATATACAAATTTTGAACGCTTTTTAATCCCTGGCAACTGGACTGTGCGGGTTCAAGAACGACTAGATACAATTTATCCATATATCGAAGCGACCATTCCGTAGTATTTTACTTTAGCTCGATGCGAGCGGATGAACGGTAGAACGCCGAGTTTATGATAATTTTATGTGTCGTGAGTGACTAACTAATTGTAAGTGTACATACGTATTTTGCACCGTGTACATATTTATTTTGGAGTTCGTGTAGTGTATTTACATATTATCTGAAAAATATTATTTAAAATTACGAAGATTTGACAATAGACGGATCACATATTTTATGTAACTATTGCTTGCAATCGTCGATATATATTTCGTAGACGCCGAGAGTGTGAAAAACATTTCGATTCGAATATCCAACAACAAAATATTACTGCTCCTGTTAGAAAAGGGGAATTTTTGTCGATGACATGACGGATTATGAGTCCGACCCTGCATTGTAGCACACTTTCCAAGCCCTAAATTGGTACTATATATTTCAGCTATTACCACGACTAATATTAATGTTATTTTATTACACACAAAACATGCAATAAAAAACGTAACTAAAAGAATGGATTCCACAATTACACCTGAAATAAGGATACTATTACTAAATATAGGTTATGTTTAAAAACACAACACAGAATATTACTTGTCTTCGCAGAAGTTAATATTTTAGTTCCAATAACCATGAAAATTTATTATAATGAAAAATTGCAGCATAACCAACATTTTCATTTAACAGATTGTATGAAATTAACTAATTAAACACTAATTTCTAAACGTAAAACTTCAAGAAAATTGATTACAATTTAACACAACTATAAGGTTGCAATTACATAACCAACATTTTAATTCTCAGTTGTAAAACTGGGCCTATGTCTAGATCGAAACACTTTCCTTATTAATAAAGATAAATACTAATAATTATTAATTATTAATATCGTATTATCATTTTCTAGCTAGTGAAACTACCGCTAGCAGCCAGTACGAGGTGTGGCTATTAAATAACCGAACTGATGCTGCTACCAGAGCGCTGCGAGCGTGTCGCGACAAGTTTGAATAGAACTGTGTCTGGTGATACTTTCCTTACCCTGAGCTTGTTGGACAAGTCAGTGGGTCGTTCAGTTTGACTGTAGCAGTCGTTTGAATTAGTTTACGCATTAGTGACGCATCGAAAAAATGTTAAGTGTTCAGATGGAGCAACGGGATAATCTCAAGTTTCTTGTTAAACTGGGGAAAACTTTTACAGAAGATTTGCAATGTTAAAAGAAGAGTACAGGAATGAATGTTTACCCTGCACACAAGTTTTTGAATGATTTAAACGGTTTAAAGAGGGACGTGAAACGACCGAAGACGATCCGCGCCCCAAACGGCCCTCAACGTCAAAAACGAACGAAAACGTTGAAAAAATTGATAAATTAATCCGCGAAGATCGTCGTCTAAGCATTCGAGGGCTTGCTGCAATAACAGAAATCGACAAAGAATGTGTTCGCCAGATTTTGCATGGATCGTTCAACATGCACAAAGTTTGCGCAAAAATTGTGACAAAACTCCTCACTCCTGAGCAAAAGGAATCAAGAATGAACATTTGCGCTGACATTCTAAAATGTTTCATTAAATATAGCCAACCATCAATAGAAAAACCAGTGCTTCTACTCCTAGATAATCATTCATCACACCTTAGTGTTACAGCGATAAATTTGTGCAAAGAAAATGGTGTGGTCATGCTCTCATTTCCACCACACTGTTCGCACAGATTGCAGCCACTTGATTTATCGGTATTCGGGCCTTTTAAAAAACTTTGCAGTTCAGGAATAAATGCATGGTTAAAAAATAATCCAGGAAAGACGTTAACCATCTACGATCTACCTAAAATTATTAATGAGGCACATCTAAGAGCAATGACTCCAGCTAATATAGCATCTGGATTTTCGTCAGCTGGAATTTCACCAATCAATCCTAAAGTGTTTAGTGACAGTGACTTTGCATCAGCATTTGTTACGGATCGACCAGATCCATCTGCTGAAAATCTGGAAGAGCTAACTGATCCTCAGGGAGAATCATCCAGTAATTTTACTCAGGATATGACTCAAAATAATTCACTAGACGATCCTCTCGAGGGTACTTCCAAGCAATTCACTCCTGAATTGCTGCGTCCTTTTCCTAAAGCTCCACCTAGAACGGAAAAAAGCAAAGGAAGAAAAAGACGAAAAACTGCGATTTTGACTGACACGCCTGAAAAAGATCTCATCTCAAGATCTCAAAAACATTGACACTGATCCAAGCTTGTTAAACCCGCTGACACTGAAGGGGACAAGATTCGAAATTGTGGAAGCGGTTAAAGCAAAAGCGACGGAGGTTTTGAAACAGCTGACAGAAACGGATTTCCAGCACTGCTCTCAAAGCAGCGGTGTAGAGATCGCCAAGGGGAGTACATTGAAGGCGAAACAGTTGCTACTGTAATTGGTAGCGAATAAAAAGTGTTATGACAGCAGTTCGGTTATTTAATAGCCACACTTCGTATACCTAATTCCTACCGTATCAGCGCTAAATAAAAATACGTATGATAATTAAGGCCCGTCCGTTCGCCACCGCGTTTGCGCTGCCTTGATTAATTGCCGGATCGCCAGCGCCGGAAAGTACAAGCGCCCTCGTTACGATTAGACCGGGTGTTTCGAAAGGTCCAGCCATCAGCACGATTATTTACGGGATAATTTCTATCGAACTTTCCCTCTAATGGTATTAAATTTGCGATTATTCACGCTTCATTAGGTGTCTCACGATATCGAAAAAGTAACAGCAGTATACAGGGTGATGCGACGTAATCGAGAGGGAGTATATTCAATTCGAGTCTTAAGAAGTTAGTTATGCAAATTAAAAAATTCTGGTCCTGAGTAATGATTTTTTTTTCATGGAAATTGTCAACGAAGAATGGAGCAATTTATAAAGAAAACACAGATTATAAATTCCAATCAAAGTTGTGGGTATATACAGTATTATACATAATATAGCACAACAACATACTTCACAATCAAAAACTAGCAACAAATACAAATTCTTATAATTTTCTAGGTATATGCAGCAGTGAAATTGTAAACATGTGATACTTGCTCTCGAGATACTTGAAACTCTTTGCGGATAATTCCCTGGCTATCAATAAAGAACATCAGCATGTATTTGATCTTCCGCTTGCTCATTATTGCTTTTTTGGGTCTTGGAGAACTTAAAGAGTACTATTCGATGCTTTGGCGTTTCGTTTCGGGGTCGTACTCAAACACCCAAGTCTCATCACCAGTAATGATACGTTCACTTCAATAACTTTCTTCTGTTTCCTGCAAAAGGTTTTTCGGAACCATTTTTGCACAGATTTTTCTCATCCCCTATTCGTTAGTAAAAATCTGATGAACAGTGGTGCGATTCAAATTTAACTCTTCCCCGAACATTTTTGTCGTCACTGAACACTGACCTGAACGCACAAGATCCCGTATTCTATAGACATTTTCATCGGTTCTTTAAAATGAAGGCCTTTCGCTGCCTGGTTCATCTTCAATCGACTCTCTTCCTTCTGAAACTGCCTTAAACCACCGAAAAACCTGGGCTCTTGAAAAAGCACTGTCTCCGTAGGCGTGTTGAAGTTTTGCAAAAGTATCCATTGCGATGTGCCCAAATCTGAAGCAAAATCTGATAGCACTCCGTTGCTGAAAATTAATGTCACTCAAATTGACTGAAATTAATGCCCTTCCAAGTTCCGTTTCCGCAATGTTGCTAGATCAAGAGCTACGTTGCCAGCATAATTACTTAATTGACACACCTCGTATATAAGTCATTTAAAAAAAAACGTGGAGAAAGTTCGCCGAGCAAAAAAAAGGTATGTCTATTCTTAGTCTTAAGTTTATAACCTTATTGAATTGCCAATGCTGTCACATTATGTGATGGATATTTTTACCGGATATATAAAAAACGGAAATAAAAAAAAATATTAAAAAAGAAACTATATTTTCAAAAATATAGTCATGTACAAGAGGTGAAGATTTATAAACAGTACTTCTCGCCATTCAGTGTTCCGTTAAAAAAAAGTCCAACAATCATCTTTCTGCTCACAGCTGCTCACAGTCCACACTCCAATTTTTTGTGGGTGTAGTGGAGTTTCAGTATAAAAGTGAGGATTGTCTGCACTCCATAGTCTCATATTCTGAGAGTTAACATAGCCCGAAACATGGAACCAAGCCTCATCATTAAAAAAATCTGTTTAGAAGACAGCATCGTTATTGTTAAAATGGTTAATAGACGATTAGCAGAACTGGATGGAGCTCCAAATCATCTTCTAAAATGCGTTGACACGTTGTAATAGCACAGATTCACTTTTTGGCTCAGATTAATAATTGATGTTCTTGGATTGATTGTCCGTTACCTTACCTAACCATTTCAACGTTTTTTTCTGTCCTTACTCTGGATCTGCCACTTCCTTGTTTCCGATTGATGCTTCCAGTTTGCTGATACAATCTAGGCATTTAGGAAAGGTTTTACTGTCCGCTTCTACTAGCATCTCTAAAATTAATATCAAGTGAAACACGCCTATGTTCTTCATTAAATATGAATTCCATTATTTATTATTTATTCCATTATTTATTTTACAATTGTGGACGCCACTTCAAGAGGTTTAAACAAAGTTTCGCTTCGACATAATCGCTATGTCCATCTATCTCGTTCATAGCCCGATGTTATGACGTTTTTTTTTAATCTCTCGTTTGACTAATCTTTAGTCGAAAATATTAACTGTAAACAGGGCCGGGTGCAGGGGTCGGGGCCCGGGGCAATGAAGAAAGTGGAAAAAGCCACCTTTCAGTCAATAAATATCCATCGATAATTTTATTTTTACATTTAAAAAACAAATTTCCACTATTAAGATACATAATATTTTTTGTAATTCCCTAAAAGTCGTTATTACTTTCTGACGAGTGATGAACAGTTGATAGGCTTAATATATTTAAGTGAAAGACACTTTACGCGCTTTTTTAGAGGAAAATCATTAATGAGCCATTTAATAAGTCATAAAATAAGTCCATTTCTCGAGCAGCAGCCTATTTTTAATAATTTTCATTTTAGAAAATGAACGTTCTCCGTTGCAATTAGCCACCATTACCACTAAATTCCACCACTGAATAGATTTGACATAGGATGAAAATATCCCTTGTTTGGATATATTGCATTACTCATTACTTTCTTAAAAATTAAATTTTTTTATCGTTATTAAATTTTTGAATCCAAGGTTTGTGGAGGCCCTCAATGTATGGGGGCCCCGGGGTTCCCGCCCCTGTTGCCCCGCCGTGCATCCGGCCCTGACTGTAGAATCACAAACCAAACACCCTCTGGTCGATCTTAAGTTCAAGAATCTGAAAATATACAAATATAGAAAAACGAATTATTTCAGTACTCGTTACAAATGTGTGCCCAGTTGTCTGGCATATCATGCTGTCGGTGGCCATTTGAGCACGAGTAAATGATATGGGAGAAGCTTTAGTCTAGTGTAACATTGTTGCATAAATCCGTGTGGAGTTGCGGAAGGAGTCCAAACGCACTTAGTTGGTGGTTTTATTTGTCATAAACATGGTTTTGAGACATATTGTATACATATGTTATCTTTCTCTTGCAAAAGAAATTCCACATATTTTTTTCTGAAATCTGAGCGAAAGCTAATTAACTTGTGAAAGTTATTTAAAATCTGTGTACAATATATTGAAAGAACAAGCGCATACAATGAAACAATGATGACTATTTTTTTATACCATTTCTGACATTAGCGTTGTAACCTAATAAAACTCGTAGGCGGCTATGTGTAAATATGAATGCATATTCGGTAAACAAAGGATTTATTATTTTTCTAATGGGATAACAAACGCGACGGAGAATCAGCGATGATGTAACCCCCTGTAGAATACTTTAAATTATCGTTACCGAAACCTTGGTAAGTTCTATATTGTCCATTGTTTTTAAACTTGTGACTGTTTTACACACGCACCAACTTTTCTCACACTAAATTGTACAAGTTGACCTTCAATTTATTTGAATACACTCGAACCCCTCTTAAGTCACCTTCGCTTAATTCACATCCCTGCTTATTTCACTACGTTTTCCCCTATTATGTCATGAAACCTCCCTCTTAAGTCGCCGCCTGTAAAAGTTTTAGAACTACGTTTGGAAATTGGATTCTTGCATGAATAAAATAGGTTAGGTCGCCTTTAAAACAGGTTAGGTGTCTTTTAAAAATATTTAACCTTTAAAATATTCATTCAAGTGGACTTTGTCACGCACGACTGGGTATACTTACGTTGATTTTTTTGTTCAGTTGGTTCATTTTCCGTTATAACAAGTGCTGTGGTATATCTCTAAATATTTCTTTTTGCAGCTAAAACACGAAAAAGTTGGGGTTATGATCGCGACTTAAGCGAGACTAAATTTCGCGACTTAAGCGAGACGATGATGCACGGATTTGGTGACTTAAGAGGGGTTCGAATGTAAATGTAAAAGAGAAAATGCGTCCAATTTATCGTCCACAATAAATTGTAGAATTAGAACTTGCCCTAATTTCTTGGCCAAATATGAATGTATATTATTCACTAAACAAAGGATTTATTATTTTTCTAATTGGATGACAAAGGCGACTGAGAATGGGCGATGATGTAACCCCCTGTAGAATACTTTAAATTATCGTTACCGAAATCTTCACAAGTACTGTATTGTCCATTGTTTTTAAATTTATGACTGTTTTACACACACCAACTTGTCTCAAATTAAATTGTACCTTAAGTTAACCTTCAACTTATTTGAATACGTCTAAAACAAGAAATTGCGCCCAATTTATTGTCCACAATAAATTGTAGAATTAGAACTTGCCCTAATTTCTTGGCCAATTTTAGGGATATCTAGTAACTTTTTAAATTAATTTCATTGTACCAACCTCGTAATGAGATAAGCGAGGGACATTGAGGGACATTCTCTTAGGGACATTGAGAGTTGGCAGTATTGAAATTGGCGAATAAATTGTTACAAATATTACACAGTGTATATAATTTCAAAAAATGACTAAAATTTGACAATTTATTGAAAAATAAATTCTACAATTTATTGTGCAATAAATTGGTATGTGTAAAACAGTCTTTAGGACTTTCTACACAGGCCCTTTTGCACAATATGCCTCTCTACAGACTGTTCAGAGTGTTCAGATGTGGCAGCTAAAGAAATTTTAATCGATATGTAATGATCGTAGGACACGGCGCCCGCGTATACAGGGTGTATCAAATAAAGATACCTCGTTTTCAGGTTTTACGTTTTATATCACGCTCTGAGATATAACGATATAAAAATCTCCCTTGACATATGATGTGTGTAAAATAAACAAATAGGAAAAAAAGCAGTACTGTTTAGTGTACAGTATTTTTCGGGTAACTGTGAATATTTGTGAGTTAATGTGACTAAAGTTGATCGAATAGAACAAGTCTTCGTCCATTTGTGATGACACTGATGACTCATATCATTATTTGTTTGTTAGACTATAGAAACTTATCCTGAGAGAAAATTAGAAAAAATTGAATATAATGGGCACTCAAAATGTTTCTTTATTGTTAATTAATTTAAAAAAAAATAGTTTTTTAAAGACTCTTAAAAGGGACTTAAAACAAAATACAGTTTTTATAAATGTTTAGAAACGAAAGACAATGCAATGCAGAAGAATATGAGTATATAACTTGATGTAATAAGAATAGGAATTTCGGACTCAAAATATTGCCTAAAAATGAGTTTAAATATAAAGAGTGTCCATTTAAATATTAAAAAATATATTACAGGCGCCATTGTGTCGGACTTCGATTAAAGTCTTTCGTTTCGCTATAATGGTATTCTAATTACGTCTAGTAATTACTAAATTACTAATTAAACCTGTGTGGCTCCTGTGTTCTCATTATAAAGATACAGAAATTTCAAATTTCATAAGCCTCCCCTTATGTTCTTTTTTTAATTCGTATGTATTATGTGTCAAAGTTCGACACTATTCCCCTACCTTACCCTAAACCTTTTTTGTTATATACGAGGTATAGCTATTAAATAACCGAGCTGATGCTGCTACCAGCGAGCTGCGAGAGTGTCGGGACAAGTTTAAACAGAACTGTATCTGGTTATACCCTTCCCACCGTGAGCTCGCTGGACAAGCCAGTGGGTCGCTCAGTTTGACTGTATCAGCCGTTTGAATTAGTCTACGCACCAGTGACGCGTCGAAAATATGTTAACTGTTCAGAAGGAGCAAGGGGTTAATCTCAAGTTTCTTGTTACACTGGGGAAAACTTCTACAGAAGCTTATGCATTATTAAAAGAAGTGTACGGGAATGTTTAAACGGTTTAAGGAGGGACGTGAAACGACCGAAAACATTAAAAAAATTGGTAAATTAATCCGCGAAGATTGTCGTCTAAGCATCCGAGGGCTTGCTGAAATAACAGGAATAGACAAAGAATGTGTTCGCAAGATTTTGCATGAATCGTTTCATCGAAAACATGCGCAAAGTTTGCGCAAAAATGGTGCAAAAAAAAACATTGACACTGATCCAGGCTTGTTAGACACGGTGAGACTGAAGGGGACGAGATTCGAAAGTGTGGAAGCGGTTAAAGCAAAAGCGACGGACGTTCTGAATCAGCTGACAGAAGCGGATATCCAGCACTGTTTTGAACAATGGAAAAGTCGTATGGAGCGGTGTAGAGATAGCCAAGGGAAGTACATTGAAAGCGAAAAAATTGCTACTGTAATTGGTAACTAATAAAAAGTGTTATGACAGCAGTTATTGGTTATTTAATAGCCACACCTCGTATAATTAATTGCAAAATGTCAGCGCCCACAATACGATCATTTATTATCAAAAATATGCTGGAAAACTTGAAACACTGTTCTTCCATATTTTGTAAATTGAAATCATAGAAAAAAAGAGGGTGTTGCATTTAAAAATACAGTTCCTATTTATTTCTCAGACGTACTTTTCTATGGGAAAACGTTAAAGATGCCAAAAAACTCAAAATTTCAAGCCTTTGCAACAGTGAAAACAAGAAACGCGTATATGTTTCCGTTCAAAAGTTATTGAGTGTACCATGTTCTCTTAGACACTCTGTATATGCACGTACATATATTAAGTGGGAACGTCCGCAGTGTCCGCGTCACTTCTCATTGGCGATAATGCGCATAAAATTTAATTAGCCCAGCAGAAAATCCCTGAGAGTCCTCGATGGCTTCCCGCCGATTTACGCACAGTGCTAAGGACGTAATTACAATTAAGAATATTAAATATGACGCGAAGCCAGTCGTCCCGTCGTTTACAACCATCAGTGCGGCAGGTTTCCGGGGGGGGGAAAGGGGGAAATCAAGAATGAAACCTAATAAAAATATCAAGTCAGCTTATTAGTGAATGCGACTTAAAACAACGCAGAGATTTATCTCTAGAGAAGTGCAGTTTGTCCACCTCGCGAAACGTAGTAACGGGTGGGCGACATGCGCTGACAAAAACGAATCAACGTGGTGGAAAGTTAGGCTGTCGATGTGTGATGAGGAATCTCAGTACCTTAAGGGCACCATAGATTTCGTTCATATAACATGCATTTAGAACGTATGTTCCACAACATACAATTAAAACTGTGAAAGACTTATTATGTATGAGGCTGTTAATTTCAGCTTCAACCCTGCGAAAAATATCTGTCGCCTGTAGATATTTAAATGTGCGATTTGTCAGGTACACTCTTGAAACCGTAGTGTAAGGGATAAACAGTCCATTTTAAATCAGCAGCGTCTAGTAGCAACTTCTCTTAAGAGCGTATTTTGGCAAACAGTTAAAGGGTGTTACAATAATTACTAATTCTAAATACATATCTTACACGTGTAAATAGTTACACCAATCGCCAGGTTCAAGACGTAGAATAGTTAGAACATTTATATGAGATAGCTGTCTTAGTTTCAACAACCAGTCTTTGCACCATTTGATACTCTTTTCTCTTTCTTTCTTGACTGTGGTAACCGCTGCCACTGCCAGCAAACATTTTGAACAAGAGTTTATCCTATTTGTGATTTAAATTCAATGGAAAACCGAAATATATGTGTAATGGTAATGTATATATGTCGGTTTGATTCATATAGTTTGACCGTACAGTATGAACTGTGTAAAAATAACTAAAATGCGTGGGGCCTTTTAGCCTGTTTGTAACGCGTAACTTCTGATGACTAATTTTGCTAACCGTTTATTAGACCAATGCTTACCAAAAGAGTTGCTCACTGAGCACACATATGAATGATCAGACTGGTAGTAAATATAACAGTCTGTCTCTGTTATATGAATGAAAACAAGGGGGAAGTGATTATATTGGGACTTTACCTCTCTTACCGTGCCGATCCTGTGTTAGACTACAATCAAAGTTACAAAATTTACATACCTTTTAATACGATTTTTTTTATATTTGGTGCACGTTTCTATTTTACTTATAAAAAAGTATCTTAGGTATTATGATTAAAGGTCAGTGACACTTTATTTTATCACTCATTGCTTACAAATTCGTAATAATCAGTAGATGAATAATGAAGTATATGAAAGTATAGGAAAACTGTAACACAAATTATGTCAGTACATAATGAAAATAGTAAACCATTTTATTTGTAACAAATATTTTATTAAGGTATTTTTTTTTATTGCACATGATTACAATTTGTTGAATTTTTGCCTGAATAATTTTTCACTGAAAATATTTGCATTTACCCATAAAATAAAGAAAACCTTTTGTTTATTATTTTTTAACTCTTAAAATACAAGTTCGTTCTTTAGAATGTCAATATATCAACAAAAAAAAATCTTACTACATACACAATAACTGTACAAATAAGTATTATTTCCTTACAATATGTATCATAATTTATAATATTTACAATTTATTATCATAGTGCTCCCATTTTCCTAACATTATCTTAAATTAAACACTATTATCTCAGAAATTATCTAAAAACAAAAATACATTATATACAAAAACACAACCCTCTGAATGTTTCCATCAAATTTCTATACTTGCGTTTCCGATAGAATTTGACTTTTACTTTCGTTTTCGTCGTCTCGCTCCTCGCCCTCCTCTGTCTGGCTAGTTGATGGTTTCTCTTGCTTGTGGTACCTGGCGAGATGCGTCTTCAACGAAACCAATTGCCGGAACCCCTCCGTGCAATATTCGCACACATAGGGCGTTTCGTCCGTATGCTGCCTTATGTGCACTTTCAGGGCGTGAGGCGATGAATAGTCCTTCTGACAGTATTTGCAGTGGTACTCCCTCAGTTTAAGGTGGATCAGTTTTACGTGTTTTTTTAGGGTACCGAGATCGAAGAAGCGCTTGCCGCAGGTTTCGCACTGATGTGGACGAAAACCTAACAACAAGAACACTGATAAAAGGACGCCAGAAATCTATTTTATGAATGAGAAATTATATTTTAGTTGTTTTATTTGTTTGAGGTAGACTAGTTATTTACTTCTAATAAATTTTCTTTCCCTCGTGTAATTTCCTTCATTGTATTTCTTTATCTCTGAAAATGGCAGTAGTGCTGCCAAATTATAAACAAGTAAAAGAGCATAGTACCTACTAACTTACACAAGACGAAGAAAATTTATAAGCAGAAGTGAAGACATTACATTAGTTTCTTTACAACGTACATGATAAACAAAAGTTTTACTTTATTAATTTCCAAATCCATTTCTGTTAAGACTAAAAAAGTATTTTCCCTTATAAAATAACTAGCCATTCAAAGAATATGTCACAATATCTGGCTATGAACGAGAGAGATGGAAATAGCGGTTATGTCGAAGTTGGAAGCGGAACTTTGTTGTCAAACTTTCGAGAAGTGGTTATCACAATTGTAAAATTAATCATGGCTGTGACATAAAGTTACATGTCTTGACAATTAAATAAGGTTATAAACTTAAGATTTAGGGCCGGTACTTTTACTCCGGTTATGGCCGGATTAACCAACCAGACGATAAGACTGAAAATATGTACAGACATTACACGTTAGACTGTACCTCTTCACAGTCTTAGCGTCTGGTTAGTTAATTCGGCCTTAATAGGGTGTAAAATACCCGCCCTAAGAAAAGAAATAGAAAATTTTTTTGTTCGACCAGTTTTGATGACTTTAATGGCTCATTATTTTAGCCATTCAAACAAAACCTCATCAAATCTGGCTATGAACGAGAGACATGGAAATAGTGGTTATGTCGAAGCTCAAATCAAAACTTTGTTGTCAAACTTTTGACAAGATGCTGTTATACACTCAACATCCACATTTCCGAACTTTTACGTTCCGCAGACTTCCACATTTCCGAACTCTCGTCACCTCGGGATTACCGACCTGCTGGCGCATGCGCAAAGGGTTTTTCTGGCTCATTCTAGTACTTCTCTTTGTTTTTCGAGGATTTTATGCAAATGTGATACATACATACATGTGTACATGTTAATAAAAGAACGTTTTTTCTAAACAAAAAAATGTCAGGTGCAAAGGAGAGAGTGATGCAGGTAATTATTTTGTAATTCAAAGTAACGGTTTGTTTTATTGAACATTTTGTTGACGTAACCTATAATAATTTAAAACTGAAATGAAAAATGAGAAAATATGTATTTTTAAGAAAACCGTGATACAAAACAAACATTATTGTACTGTTTATTTGCAGAGAAAAGAGCCTGCTAAGAGGCTAACCTTGGAGCAAAAGCTGGATTTGATAAATCACGCAAAAAATGGTGCTAAAAATGTTGATCTATATAAGATGTACAATATTTGTAAATCGTCAGTGGCAGAAATTCTTGGAAAAAAAGAAATTTACTTTGAAAAAACTGAAAAAAAGACGAAAATTGAGTGGACGGATTGACACAATAAAGTGCACCGGTACTTATGATACGCCATTTGAAAGAAGTGTTTTTCACTGGTTTGTACAAAGAAGAACTCTTGTCTCAGGTGTGCTGCTGAGGGGAGGGCGATTTCCTCTTTGCTGAATTCTGTGACAATCGAAATGTTTGATAACAATCGCATTATTGTGTAAATTTTTTTTTCTCATTTCAAATTTCGCGGTTTTTTGTCGTCAACCAATCAGCGACAAGTTCGGTTATGTGGAAGTACAAGTTCGGAAATATCGTGAGAAAAAGTTCGGAAATATCGTGAGTTCGGAAATTGTGGAGTTCGGATATGTGGATGTTTAGTGTAACTATAAAATAAGTAATGGCTGTCACATAAACTGACAGCATCGATAATTAAATGGGATTATAGACATCCAAAAAAAACGTCATCAACTCTGGCTATGAACGAGAGAGATGGATATAGCGGTCATGTCTAAGCTTTTCGGTTATGTCAAACTTTTGACAAGTGACTGTCACAATTCGTAAAATAAACAATGGCTATCATATGATGTGACTGTCTTGACAAGTAAATTGACGATTAAGAATAGAAATAAGTCTTTTTTTTCTCGGTCAACTTTAATGACGTTTTTTTTTTTTTTGGATGGCTCTATATAAACTTAAGATTAAGAATAGAAATACGGCTTTTTTTGCTACGCCAACTTTGATGACTTTTTTTATGGCTCTTTATTTTACACCACCCTACTACATATGCAACCCATCATGCATCGTTCAATAACTAACCTGTATGTACTTTCCTCTTATGATAGGTCAATCTATGGCTATATTTAAACTTTTCCCCACACTCCGTACACGTATAAGGCTTTTTTTTCGCATTGTGGAAATGAAACAAATGTGTCCGCAAGCCCTCTAAGCTCTTATGCACACTACCGCATATGTCACAGATCTGTTGTCCCAGCGTATGACCAGTCATGTGTTTGTTAAAATTGTCCAGACGAGTAGTCACTCCGCATATCTCGCATGTCTTCTTAAGGTGTTTGTTTTTATGAGCGTAATAAAGTTTATTGCCACAAAATTCTACATTGCACACGGTACAGTGGTACACGAAAGGTCTTTTGTTGTTCTTTCTATAAATTATGCTACTTATAAAGTTATCACCACCACTTTCCTTTCCACTTTTTGTACGCCTTACAGGAATGTTTTCTTCTTTAGAACTTTCTTCTTCGTTTAAGTTGTTATCGAACAGATCTTGTTCTTCGGATATCTCGGTAAATAAGGGAACCACTTTTTCTTCTTTAATTTCTACATTAGCAAAAGTTGGTTCGTCGACAAGGCTTGCAGTTTCAGTGGGATTTGATCTCTCGACAGGACTTGGGCGTTTCAACAGTTCGTTAACATTCCCATCTCTAAGAAGTGCGCTATGTAATTTTTCATCGGAATTTATGATCATCTTCCTCACATTTTCTACAAAATACAAATTGAATATGCACTTGGAACAGGATAGTTTTGGAAGACTGTCGTTTTCAAGTATCTAAAATTTTTAAATTGATTAATTTATCTCATGTAAGTATTAAGTTTATTTACATCTACTGAGGTTAAAATTTTTATCGTATTTAATACGGTTTCCTTGTCAAGAGTGTAGCCGACAGGAACCACATCCAAGCATAATCGGCATAAAACAGAGTCGGCCTCCATTTTTTATGAATATTTTACAAACAAATATATTGATATGATAAATTTTTATGCTTCTAACCTAAAACCTAAAAAAATCGATCTCTTGCTCTTATGACAAGCCAAGTGACATTTAACAAATAAAAACACAAAACTATAGGAGCTAGGAGCGTGTTCAGGATTTCACAATTGACACTTGGAGCGTGTTCAATTCATACATAAGCATTTACGAAAATCACTACCTCATCTGGTCAGTTATAAAAACTACATTTTTGTAATTAAAAACGTTTTATTCGACTAGAGAATAAATATTTCACAATTACACAAAATACATTAGTCTCTTAAATCCGTCGTACTACCGGGGAGCGAGACTCTTTCGATCTCGGACTTTATAGCAGCTATCAAAGGCACGGCTGGATCGTTCGCCTTGAATTTTCCTTCGGATAACACGTGATCGACATTGATCCGTGGATGTGGATTAATTATGCCCGCGCTTAAAGGTCTCACGAGAGGTGAAGGGGCCTTGCTCGACCAAGCTCCTTTTGGACCACTACTGCCTGGACTTTGGTCCACCTTTCTAAGGTCAGAAGTCTTCGGACGAGGTTTCGG
This sequence comes from Aromia moschata, assembly GCA_029963805.1. Classification (NCBI taxonomy): domain Eukaryota; kingdom Metazoa; phylum Arthropoda; class Insecta; order Coleoptera; family Cerambycidae; genus Aromia; species Aromia moschata. The sequence goes on from JAPWTK010000112.1 coordinate 642,371, forward strand.
GGTTGCCGCTTTCAAATCTTCATTTGACCTTGAGCAAAATTAATAGAACAGAACAAAGAAAATGACTGCAGATTGACTTTTTATTAAAAACATAATATTCGATATCTTTTAAATTTACCTGTTATTTGCTGCAGAATGGCTTTTTACTTCTATTGGTATAGGCTTGGCAATTTGATCAGGTTTATTATTATCGATAGGACTGTCTCTTCTGCTTCCAAATAAACTAAAAGTATCGTCAAGTAAGTCGTGGAACCTCTTCCTCATCCTAGATACGTTGTTTGAGACTTTCAGGTCGTCTATTCCTTCATCTACGCTTACACCTGTAAATGCACAATTTAAGGTCAATAATTGGCTACAAATCAGTATAATTACCACCAGCACAATCGTTACATCATGCCACTTTTGAAATTTGTTGAAACTGCATTTTTTATAAAACTAAATTATGAATTTGGAAATTGGAAATATGTTTGAATTTTCTGAAAAGCTATTAATACGTACCATGTTGAAGCCTTTGGCAATGAATGTTCCACACTATAGGCCCAATAACACCAGGGTCCTCTACTGCTCCAACACTTCCGTGTCTTACTAGTGTCTTAATTCCTCGTTTGCTTTCTCTGTAGGGATAATCTCCATTGTCTTCCTCAGGCATATCTAAATGAAGAACGCTTACCGGTTCAAGGACTTTGTTTAAAGGCTCCGGCATATTTCCTCTGTAAATATAGAAATGGTAATATAGTGAGTCATAATAAAAATTGAAGTTCTATCAGAAACGCATAAATTTATTTTACGCTAACCGCTAACGGTTCAAAATAAGTCAATTAAACGAAAAGTCCTTAAGAGTATGTTCCGAATCTTATAATATGTATTCTCACCATATATTGCCCCGGGATTCTAAGTTGGTATCGTATCGAGCTCGATACGATAGGAGTTTCCCTCGATACGATACTAGTTTGGAATTCTAAGTTGCTATCGAATTTTCCCTCGGGTATCGTCGAATTACGTAGCGATAAATTTCAAGAAAGGAAGTGGATTTTATAACTAATAAAACAATTTTCCTTTCTTGCTATTTCTATACCGAATGTGAGGAAACTTAAAACGAAAGGTCTCCTACAAGTGTTATAAAAATAATACACAAAAATAATGAATTGTAAAGGGTTTGTGTTAATTTTCGTAAATTTTCTGGAATAATTGAATATTGTAAGTTCTTCCATCTATAAGGTATGTAGATGAATAATAGAGGTCGTGGTAGACTTCATATGCACTTAATATGTAATTTGCTATTTTTAATATTGCATATTCATATTTTTTAGGTTTCGAGTGCCATTCAAAGTTTCAAAGTGGATGCCCAAGCAAATTCTTTTAGAGGCGATGGAACAAAATCTTCGTTACTGGAAAATGTGTTGGCCCGTAGGGGGCGAGATACAATGGGAAATGTGGGCTGAAAAACATATCGTGTATTGTGGGCTGAAAAAATAAAAACTCGATACTCTTGAATTTGAAACAAAGTCCTGTAATACTACTAGAAAATTTGTTGGCCCACAGGAGTAAAATACATTATGGAAAACTGTGGACTGAAACAACATAAAAACTCAATGCTCCTGGGTTTGGAGCCAAGACCACTGAAAAATTTGAAAAATTTAAAAATGGTAAAAAGTAAACAAAAGTAACATTTAACTGTTTAACTTTTGTCTATAACTATTAATTTTCAGACGTGGGCTGAATTTAAATACCGTATTAAAAAAAGACTGCATATCCGAAGAAACTTGCCTCAAACTGGTGGAAAGCCATCTGAAGGAGTATTATCCAAGGTACTCGAGTTGAAGTTTTAGGATAAAATTTTGTACGAATATGTGAGCCTGAATTAGGCATACTCCTACAGGCAAGAAAATATCGATTAACAATAAACTTTTTTCCCTTTTTAAACCCTTGTTTCCTTTGATATACCCCCCAACGCATTATTTCTTGCTTGGCGACAATATGTCTATTAATTGCCTCCTCTTACTTAATACTTAAGCGATATAACTCTACAAACACTATTATGCTACGAGATGATTTACAAACAATCAAAGCCCTTATCTTAATCTTCAAATAAACTTTACAAACATTAACAAACGCAGAGGAATGAAAATAAAAATCGCTTTAAAAATTGAAATGTCTACCCTTGAAACAGCCATAAATTATTGCAGTTAGAAGGTTATCTAACCTTCTTTATCGAATTGGATTAGAAAAAGAAATAGATATATCGTTTTGTTAAACGATAGCTAGCGTAGTATCGAGATTTTGGTATCGAATGAATGTCAAAAATACGATACGATACCAAGTTAGAATTCCAAATGTAGGTATCGTATCGAGTCAAACATACGATAGCAAGTTAGAATCCCTGCCCTGGAGTATTAGATATTGATTCTCACCTTGGAAAAGCTTTAACCGACGGCATTGATAAATAGGATTTTGGACTGATCACTCCGGGGTCATAATTTTCAGTGAGAGCAGTATCTGGAGAACCCTTTCTACTGTAGCTGCTATCTGAATCGAGTACTTCTGGTGGCATTCCTCGTAAATTAATAGGAGCGGTTTTGTTGATGGCGGCCCTGGGCCTTGGCGGTTTTTTGGGAGGCGTCCGTTGCTTCTTTTTCATGCCCATTAAAGGAGAAATGTCAAGGCTTCGAGAGCTAAACAGAGACAAAATATATTCTAAATTCCCTGTACACTCGAACCCCTCTTAAGTCACCTTCGCTTAATTCACATTTCCTCTTATTTCACCACGTTTTCCCCTATTATGTCACGAAACCGTCCCTTTTAAGTCGCCGCCTGTAAAAGTTTTAGAACTACGTTTGGAAATTGGATTCTCGCATGAATATGTACAATTTTTATTGAAAAAATGATTCTGGAATACATTAAATATAGACACCTAACCTTTAAAATAGGTTAGGTGCCTTTTAAAAATATCTAACCTTTAAAATATTCATTCAAGTGGAAAATTGAACGTTGTCACGCACGACTGGGTATACTTACGTTGGTTTTTTTCGTTCAGCTGGCTCATTTTTCATTATAACAAGTGCTGTGGTATATCCCGAGAATAATACACCACCATATATTCTCGGGTATATATCTAAATATTTCTTTTTGCAACTAAAAACACGAAAAAGTTGAAGTTATGATCGTGACTTAGAGACTAAATTTCACGAGTTAAGCGAGACGATGATGCATGGATTTGGCGACTTAAGAGGAGTTCGAGTGTATATTATGATACATAATAGGTATATTTGTTGCGATTGCATCTAATGACACAATAATAGTACATTTATAATGTGCTCACAGTTGATCCTAATCACCCAATCAATATATCGACGCACCAATATTTATTGTGCTTTATACCGACCTGGAGGACGTTGAACTTATGGAACTCTCAGGTCTGCTACTCGCGATTACACTCCTCGTGAGCGTCGAGTTTTCATTTTTGAAATTCACGTAAGTGGAGGACTGCCTCCGTCGAGAGTTTTCGTCGTGACTGAAGCCTTTATTTTCCTGGACCCCTTCTCTTTCGAAAATCTGTCGACGATTATCAACTCCTACGTTTATAGGAGTGGGAATTCTCTTTCTCTTGGTCAGGCCTAGTGTCAAGAAGGCCACCACGAGAAGAAAGATCAGGAAGCCTATTATAGAGACGCCTATGAAGAGCCAGGTGTTCCTAGCTTTGGAAAGGCTCTGAGGTTCGGTTGGTTTCAGGTATGCTAAAAAATCATAACATTGTTTTATGGAAATAGTCATAGAGTCATTCATCGTGAAGATAATGGAGATGCCTATTTTGAAATTCAAAAAATTCTTGAACCCTAAGTCTCTTAACTCTCTTAAATGTTTTTTCCTTCTCATAATTTCGATGCGTCAAGGCATACATATGTATATACCACAAAAACACGTAATATCTACTTACGTTCGGCTTTGATGACGAAAGGATATCCCAATTCCTGCCTCACTTCGTCATCGGAAACCAGGGTCATATCACGAGCTGCGGTTACGGCCGACACCGGCTTTCCATCGACAGCAACGTGGTAGAGCACCTCAATCTTGTTATCACCATTCAGTTTCGATTTGTTCACTTTATGTATGTATACATCTACCGGCTTGTCGTTCGCGTCTCGTTTAGAGCGACCGTTGATGCCTAAATGCCTCGCCTGCTGCCTAAACTCGAAAGATTGGCCGTAATAAGTAACATATTTTGTATGAGAGAACACATTAGAGGAAACTGGTGTCACCAGTAGCGGTTTAAATCAACAAATTGACATAATTCACATATTTTCCACGTGAAAATGACGTCACTAAAATTAACGTGTTTTCGACATCCAATGTATTACATATTTGTGACCTCTACGGGTAATATCAATAACGCTAATACAGGTTTCTCATTCGGATCATACCTACTTAGGTATGAAATATCTACCAGAAAATATCATATATATGTACCTTTGAAAGGCAGTCTTGTAAAGCCTAGCTAGACTATTCTTGAGATCAATAATCACAGGGTCTTTTCCGTCGCTTCTTAATACTGTTAGCAGCCAGAAATGTCGGTCAGCATCGAAGAATTCTTCGCCGTCTGGTATGTTCCCTGGGGAGCTGGAACCGAGCGTTGGACTCGGGCTGATTTGGCCTTCTGGTGTTGCTGGTTCGCCACAATTGTAACTACATTTGGTGGTAGACTCCGTCTAATGAATGACCCAAAAATACTTTCAAATATTTCAGTACAATTTATAATGCTAGGTTATATAAATAAGTGCATATTCTAATAGTTTTGATTAACATTCAACCATCAGTCGATTGCACATTCAGCTGAACCTATTTTTAATTTCTATTACACGACATTATACTGGATAGCATCGATTCAACACCTGCGTTTATTTTTGTTGCATGAGTTCATGGAAGTAGCATGAATATTTTATCACTGAGATAGTCCAGCACACCAGATACACTATTAGGGGGAGTATAAAAAAATATTATTTCTTTTACCTCATTGTATGAGGAATGATGAGAAGATTCGATAAAAACTGTGGATACGACAGTTTTAGTTTTATATATCGTTGCTGCTGAATTTTCTGAACCTCTGGAATGTTCATCGTCGTCGGGAAGACCGTCTCCAGACCCAGTCCAAAAGAAATCTTCGAAACGGTAGGCCGTTTGATCTTTGTAAGCGTTTTCCAAAAGTATTAGCTCTAGAATCAAATGTTTAGTTATTAGTTAACAAAACCATGCATTCTCATTATATGCATTAATATTCCACGCCGATGGTGTTAACATAACTTCAGTTGAAAAATTATCTTATAACTTAATACTTATAACATTTATTACATTTACAGGCATACAGACAGACAATATTTGCAGACGTTTTACTGGACAACTATCTCTCGTCTATCATGAATCTGTACAGCTTCTTATAATAATATTATGCTAGAGCAGAGAGTTCTCTCAAACGCCCAGTATATTTATCAATGAATCGATTACGAAACGAGGATGTGGCTGAATTTGAAACAGTTAAAATCTCAAGCGAATTTAATGTGTACGTTATGCGCGTTATGTGTAACGTTTTACCGCGAAAATCATGTGGATGTGACCACGTCCACATTATGAATGCATCAGCTAGCACAACAATGCATGCTGTTCGCTGAACCGAAGAAATAGGTCAGTGTTAATTTTTTTAACAAAGTTTGGATAAATATTTATTTGATACCGAATAAGTGTAATATTTTTCGGTTAGACACAAAAGATTCATAGAGAGAAAGGATGAATGGTGACAGATAATTTATTTTGAAGTTTCTAATCTAATTTCTAAGAATCTAATTTCGTTCAAAATTTTATAACAACTATTATATAGGTAGTTCTGCTTTCGTTAGTTGGAAAAGTATCTCGAAGTATCAAACGGGGACATTATCGATAAAACTGCCACTCAACACTAAAATTCCTTTGTGTACTAAATACCAGTGCGTGCCGAAGCATCCCTTTTTTGCAAAGGCTGGTGCAAGGCACCATCAGGACGTTCTACAAAAATAAAGGAAGAGGCCTACTACGGGGCATTGATTTAACTACGATGCGTAGCAACCTGTGGTTTACTGAATGAAGGCGTAATTGTGTTTTTTGCTAGGATTCCTATCACATAACCGTGGATAGTGGAATTTGAAAGAAATTCGAAATTTCCATAAGGAAACATGGAAACTATGTACATCATATTTTAAGGTGTGATTAGTCTAAGGTTGGCAGAAATGGAACACGTCACAGAGGCGTACGCATCATAAGAATAATATACTAAAATAACTAATATACTTTCGCACGTTTGCCATATCCCATTTTGATATTATATCGCACTACTCAACGTATTGCGTATAACGGAGGTTGTGTAACAGCTCCAGCTATCACACCACTCCTGTAATCAAATCAAATTAAGGCAATCCCCATCATATGCTACACGAGTTGCCTATGTGTTGCGTTGCCATATGCCAACTTTAGATTACTATACCAAAATATACAGCTATGATAATAATAATAAAAAAAAAAACATAAAAGATCCCCATAAAAAAAAAGAAATAGAAAATAAGGAATCGTCGAATTTTAATGAGAGTTATGAGGGTAAGAAGGAAAATGGAACAAAAATTCTTCAGCAGGAATCATCCAATTTCGGCAAAAGAACGATATGAGTTTGAATAACATATGTATACTTAGATGCTTAACATATACTTAGACTGATTCATTCATCAATCATCGATTAAGTTCATTTGTCAGAAAAATGTATTGAAAAAAAAAGAATGGTTCAACGGACGGATAATAAAGAATATTTTACACGGCCTGTACCGTGTAAAATATTCTTTATTATTATTATTATTTGTTTTCGATGAATGGAAGATGATAAAACAGAATAGATTCTGTTTTATGATTCCCTCCAATTTTGTTTCCATAATGTCGAAAAAGGCGTTGGTATAGTTTTCAGGACAATAATTGTGTGACATATTCTACCAGAAAAACATCGGTGAATTGTTGGTTGCCTATACGAGATTTTTACAGTCAAAATATTGGAAGCCAGCAAGATGGACTACGGGAAAGTGATAGAATAAACTGGAAGCTTCGCGGCGATTCGATGGAAAGCTGGAGGATTGTTCTGGAGAATTCGGATGGTGTATATAAGCACGACGGCGAGCCCCAGGGAGTCAGTTTTGAATTGGAACGTAGTCCAGTGAAGATCAAAGTGATATACCGGGTGATATTTTGACCGCGATATTTAGTAAGCGATATTTTGAGTGTGATTTTAAGTTGATAGTTGTTGTGATCAAATTAATTCAACAATTTACGCTTTTACCAAGTAAAAAGTGTTACAATTGTGTTTTTCAATTCACAACCAGGGCAACAACCTGAGATAAATAAACTCCCTCCTGACCGTAATCGTATGTCGGAGCCCGCAGGTCGCGTAGATACATCATGCTCATACAAGGTAAGATTCTCATGCTTACCTTGATTTTCTCTTTTAAATTAAAGGAATGTAAACAATATCAAAGCTAAAAAAGAGGAGGGTCAAAAGTTACGAAAAGGCGGCATTCTTCTAGCGCCTGTAATACACTGACATGCCTTAGAAAAACGTCAAAAATGGGACAGCTCTATACACATAAACCTGCATAAAAATTAAATTTTTGCAAAAACCATAAAATGAAAAAATATTGTACATGTACTACATTTTTTACATTTGCACTAGGGCTCACCGGAAAGTGTGCTAAACGCAGGGTCGGTGTTCCTGCACTATACAACTCTGCGATAAATAAACTGCATCTTTATGTGCCATGTAAGTTCTGTACGCGGTATTTCTTGTCCGTGTATAAGTATGTCACACCTGCTGGTTGAGGGAAAAGGTTCAAATTATACGAACTTTCATTTTTTTTATTTTTAATCAATACCAATTTATCCACATACCAAAATGTCGAAACGGTTGAGTACGATGAATTAAAAAATAAAGACTTACATTGTCAAAGTCAGCGTATTATTTTAAACATATATGAATGCCTAAAACGGTGAAAACTGAGAAATGACGCGAAATACCAAAAAAAAATTTAAAAGTCGTTAAAGCTGGGACTGTTATAGATCACTTTCAATTACGAAATCAGAAAAAGCAAAAATTCAAAAATGTCAACGAGGTGACGCGGGACGTAATTAGGCGAATAATTTATGATACGTATAAAGAAAACAAAGTCCCGACTTTGGAAATAATTCAACAAGAATTACGTAATTACCCTGATTATAATTATAAATATCTAGAAACATTACGTGGCATCTTAGTAAACTCTGATTTTAAATATAAAAAAATTAATAAATGTAAATAATACATATATGTATTATCCTGACTTTTTTTATTTAGATACATATATGTATGTATGTAAATAAAAAAATGCATGATATAAAAGCGACGTTAATTACTTATTATTACCTATCCCTAAAAGTTATTATTCGAGCACGCCCATGGAATCATAAAGTTGCACCGCTTTTCTTGTTCCCCAGGCGTATTTATCATTTTCAATTCAAAATAGATGGACTATACATTATTAACATATTTTTTCCTGTTGTCTTTTTGGTCTTTCATAGCAGGGTCAGACTCGTCATCCGTCATGTCATTGACGGAATGACATTGCGTCAATGATCCTACGTTGTAACATACTTTCCGGACCCTAGTAATGACCCTAAATCTGTAGTAATGACTCTAAAATCTGGCGTGAGTCCCGCGCTCTCTTACGGAAATATAAACATTCGGCGGCGACTGGTGGAATTTCCGAATTCCACCAATCGACAACAAACAATAACCACCTGTTCCGTACGCATGGGTGGCCAGCTTGGCTACGTCGATCGTGGTGAAGTCCAGCTCCTCCTCGTCGGAGACGTCGCGGCACTCGCACAGCGTCCCCCAGAGCACCGCGCAGAGCCCCATCACCACCGCCACCGCCGCCCGCCACTGCGTGCCCATGTGGGCGGCCGGGTGCAACCCTGCCCAGCGCCGCCAAGGGGCTCGCGCACAACACCGACTCGCACTTCGCCGAAGTTCGTCCGTCGTGTGAACGCGAAGCCAGAAACCTCATGGTTCTGACGACCGCGCTCGCTCCGGTGCTTCCGCGATTGATCAGGCGAAGAGCCGACGGCGCAGGCGTCGACACGGAGGTCTGGTTGCCTTGTCGATGGGACGATGACAACAATGGGACTGGTATGATGGTGACTGGAGATAGGGGCGAGTTGATAGAGGCGGTGGCCCATCAGGAGTGTGGCACTTCCTCCAGATCTTAGGCTGACTCCGTCGCCAACTAGTCCAATCAATGAGCGAAAGCCCCCATGTTAATTGGTCACTAATTGTTATCAGCAAACAAACAATATGGTCGTATAGAGAAAAAAATTCTAAGTTTAACTTTCTTGTGTAGGGTACGAAGCTTTTTTTTATTTGCAAAAAACCGTTTTTTTGACTTTTTGCGATTTTTTTTGGTTGTGTTCGCCGTTAAAACTCGAGTAGCAAAAATCGATATCTTTCTTAGAATTTGTTTCTCTATACGACCATATTTTTTGTTTGCTGATAACAATTAGTGACCGGTTTTCTCCCCGTTGATTGGGCTAAACAGTTTTTGTCCAATGTATGGGCCGGCAAAACAGCGTTACACAGTGGGGCCAAATCCCAAAAAAGTCCCTGGTCAAAAGTCAAAAAGTGTATGAATCGATCCGAAAATCTTTACTCAGGGGGTTTTTGAGGCCGCTGATTATAAATCCGTTATCAAATTTACAAAATCTCAAAAAAGCGGAGAGATACCGCGCGTGCGCACATGGAAAATCAACAAAAAGTCAATCAACTGCTCTGAATTTTGTTACTCGGGGGTTTTCGGTGTCGCTGATTACGAATTCGGTATATGAATTTGAAAATTCCTATGGCGAGTCCGATACGGCGGAAAATTTCAAGGCGGCAATTTAATTATTCTTCAGTTTTTTCCAAAAATCTTTCTATTCGATTAGCTGAATGTCATTTGCCTCTAAGCTTAGAAATTAAAGAAGTAATATCTTTTTTAAGGTCATTCGGTATACAATATTTTGACCCACTTCTCGAGGAAAGATACTTTTCAATTTTTAGTAGCGGATTCTCATCCATATTATCTTTAAGTTAAATACTTATTTTCTTGTGATGGAAATATCGTGTGAAGTACTAGTATCTACAAAAAATCATTGCAATTTGTGAATAATATTTATTATTAATATCAGATGAGTAAATCTTGAAAAATAAAATTTTTGAAAAAAACAAAATTAGAAATCTGGAAAAATGCGAAAAATTTAAAAATTTTGAAATGGTGAAAAATTTTAATATTTTGCGTCTTTGAATATTTTATATTATATTCAGGCCCAATCTACTATAGCGATTTACATATGACCAAGTTTTTCAACATTTATCGCGTAGTACAACCCACACTATACAGGAGACATTTCCAAAAAAAAACAAAAAAGTGGCGCAGAGTGGCAGCTAGGTGCAGCTGAAATTTCCGATTTACTAATATAGATAAGCTCATAATTTTCCGATTTACTAATATAGATTGCACAATATTTCATTACTTTCTACTCAGCCTTAGAAGTGGTTCAGTTCATCATTTGGTTTTATTTAAATTTGGCGTATTTTTTAAGATTTCTCAACTATTGAAACACTTGGGTTTATTTTCTTTACGACTACACAATGCGTATGGCTTCAGAGAAGGCGAGTTTTCGAATGCTTTACCGGAGTCTATACAAGCAATAAAGGACTAATAGTAGTGAATACATAAACTACAAGGGTCCCTATTGTTGACTCAACAATAAAAAATTCAAAACTATAAACTTTTTTTGGGAGGTTTTGGCCAGGTTTTTTGGGAATTGGCCCCACTGTGCGTTGGAGCCAATGTTGACACCGTTCAAGGCACACAAAAAAAATCTAGTTTGTGAGAAACTCCACTAGAGTAGCTGAACCCGGTGTCAGAATTATTCCATCACCGTCAGGTTTTGAGGCCAATGATGACACCATTCCCTCAGGCAAACAAAAGAAATCTAATCTGTGGGAAACTCAATCACCGTCAGGTTTTCCTCGAGGAACAAAAATCCCCTAGAGAAGTAGTAATATTGGTTGTACCTATTGAGGAATGACTAGTATCATGTTGAAAATCTTCTAAAATAGATTATTCAAATATGATTTGAACCTCCTAAAACTAGTCTTACGCTGGCTCCACACATGAGGGCATTTGTTGGCGCCAACAGTTTTTGTCCAATGTGTGGGCCGGCAAAATAACTTTGAAGCCAATGATGACACCATTCCCTAAGGCACATGAGAGAAATCTAATCTGTGAGAAACTCCACTGGAGTATTGTACTGAACTCGGTATCAGAATTATTCCATCAGTGTCAGGTTTTCCCCGAGGGACAAAAATTCCCTATAAAAGCAGCAACATTGGCTGAAATTCTTGAGGAATGACTAGTATTTTATCGAAAATCTTTTAAAATAAATCATTAAAATATGACATTAACCTTCTAACACGAGACATCCCCTAGAGATGTGCAGCAATACAGCTTTCAAGGTCCGCTTAGAATCTATAAATAGTTTGCAATCTTCTTTTCTATATGTATTTGGTTTCAGTTTATTCATTAGCCCGTTTACGTTATCGCAATATACCAAATCACCTTTTACATTTGGACAAAAGAACTTGAACCCCGTAATATTTTCCCGTCTCTATAAAAGTTCACTCTCATGTCTTTCACTATCAATTTTTCCGAGTATTCCGCTCAAGTCTCATGGAATTCCAAATCTCTCACTAAATCATTCAGTTCTTTTTGTGTCGACGAGCGAAAAGTATTGTATCTTGTTGCATATGGTAAATAAACTTCACGTTGCCACTATCATCATCATCTTTAGAAGTATATTCACAACCTTCATCAAAGTTCACGATATCAATTTTCTTTGTCATCATCATTTCTTCCATTTCTAACTCGACTTCCGATAGATATTCCTCTAATATATTGTTTCATTTAGGACCACATTATCTTCGTTATATCCAACTGGTTTCAATATAGATGGTGTCATTGCAAGCTATTTTATTCTCAGTTTTACTGTTTGATCACAGGATATTCGTCATAATCATTCGTCATAAAAGTAACAGCATTGTGTTATCTCGTACTCTCACTATCCCTATACATTCAACCAACTAAGAGATATATTCATCTAGTCTTCAATTTTCTTATACCAAATTCAATGCTGAAGTGGTGGTATTGGACTCGAGTTATAAGCGGGTCAAATTACAGGAACACGTATTTTGGAACTTTTTCATCATGAAATTGGTCATGTAAGGCTGATAAATAATAGCTAGTAGTAATGAAATATCTACAGTTCTACAGTTTTTGGGAGAAACCATGGATACCACAGCAATCTTAGTATCGGAACAAACTTCTGCAGCATTGGCACTGATCACGCATGAAATCTGACTGTGGGATAAAAGGATTTTCTATGGATTCTACAATCCTAGGGGAAATCCCATTGGTGCCAAGGCGATGGTGCAACGGGACTCGTATTAAAAGAGTATTTTAATGAAGATTTTCAGCATAATCATGAACTTCTGCATGAGACTGCTTCGATGTCAGCGGTACCATATGAAAAATTAATACATCATATGCAAAGACTTTTTTTATTGCAACATCACGTTTTTCAGATAATAAAAAAAGTTATAGCATGGGAGGCAGAACTTATTGAATAACCCTTATATATGACACACAAAACATGAAGAAGGATCGTTAATTTCAACTATCAAGTCTATTAAGCTCGAAGTAATTACCTACAACAATAAGAATATTTTTTAATTTTGTATAATACTGCATGTAGTTACAGAGAGTTTGTGACGTAAAAAAAGACGTAAAAAATGCAGTCAGGTCTCAGGCGTCATTTAAAGAATATAAGTACATATCTCAATTAATTGAGAACTGATAAGAGTCTTTATATAGGTCTTTAAGCTTTTAAGTACCAACTGAAATTACTGTTGATTAAGTACTCATATAAAGTCTAATTGTTTTTAGTTAATTTTGCAGGAGTGCTGCAATATATAAAAAAAGTTAGTACATAAATAATTCAAAATTCCACACTTAAGAAAACCCCCGAATTTATTTTCTTTTTCTAATTTTCTCATACAAGTTTTAGTACCTGTGAAATGTCCCGCCCGTAACAAACTTGTATTTTCAATAAATTTCTCCCGAATCATACAACCCAGTAGATAGATGGCAAATGTAAATGTGCCAATGTTGAGTAACTGATTTGTTATGTTATTTTATTACATATTAACTTAACCTCGTTCCATCTTCAATAGGTACGTACATACATATGTATATGTACGGTAATTAACATTTTACGCATTGCCTTAGGCTGTCAGTACGAATACGTATTTTTACCTTGCACTTTGCGCTCTATAAAGATGCAAGGAACAGGAGTTAGCTGAACCAAAAATACAAAAATAGATACAAACATATATTGTAAATAATAGGTAACAAAATTATTATATCTGTCAATTACTACATCATTTAATTTTTTTTTCCTCTTTAATAACAAATAGTAAATATAGCTCTTAACTTGAAAAAAAGTAGCGAACATCATTGAAAGCAACTTAAAAATTAAATTTTGGAAAGGTAAAAAATTAATATTTACTCCCATGAAAAATGAAAGGAAAAATCGTAACAATATTTTTTTTAAATTAATGTTGAAGATGAAGTGTTTAATCGTTTCTGAGTCACTTTTGTCGACTTCTTGGCTCCTCTAATTGCTGCTGAAACAGGATTTTATCATTCATTCGACCTAGAAAAGAATTTTCTTTTCGTTACTCACTAAAAATTCCTTGAAACAATGTGTAATTACCGGAAAATTCAATTTCTACATGTTACACATGTGGAAATAAAAAATCAAACACAGAATACTAACGTCAGTAGTGATTAATCAGAAAAGGTTCTTAACAATTTCGTTATCTACTTACAACCGCAAGTTAAATTTAAAGCTTATATTATATTCAGTGGCATACATATTGTGCATTTCTTTAGACCCTATTACAGAGAAAATTTATATTTTCCCAAAATTATCATTTAGTTTTTTTAAAAAAGATAAAAGAATAATAAGATACAGTTTCTTCTAATCGTGAGCGACAACTGATTTTCGTATAATAATAGCTAATAATGTTTTTCATTTCTTTCATTCTTTTCAATCTCAATTAATGACACCTAATATTTTAAGTTTTACGGAAAATACACCAGTCTACAAAAAAGTTTATAAAAGCCCATAAAAATATAACTACTTATTACTGAGAAATAAAAATATTGGGCACCACAAAAATACATAAGCCATATACGCTAGTATAGAATAAAACTGTCATCAGAGAAAAAGAGAAAAAATCTTAAAAATCTCTGATTTTGCCATAATAACATTACAAATCAGTGTATACATATTTTAATATTCCATTTTTTAAATATTTTTTAATAGTTCTAACTCAAAACTAATTCTACTACGCCACTATAATACATATATCCGCTTTCATGTCCCTAACGTGCTAAATAAGCTTCTTACCCACACATGCTAGTTGTATTAGTCACAAAAATGCAGGTAGCTAATTCTAATTAATAATGTAGTAAAACCATTAGAGACCAAATATAAACTCGCTGGCGTCAACATTTGTTCTATTATCGATTATAGTTTAAACAATAAAATTTTATGGCAGTGAATTTGTTAAATGTTTCTTAAAATAGTCCGTGTAGAATCAGGTGAAACATAATTATTTAATTTTTTGAATAAAAGTCAAAGTTTTTTATTAAAAACATCAGTAGCGGCCAAGGAAATTTGAAATGCTCATATTTTATAAGGGGAAGGGGTGAAACCCACATAATATTTTAGAGTCATTTTTAGACATAAGTAGAAACCTATAATAGCAAAAAAACTTCAAATTAAACTTACAAAAAAAAACTAATTTTCAAAAAAAGTATTCTTCCCCAGAACTTTTTATTCTTGAATTTTTGCAAAATTTTCATTCTTCTTAAAGATACAACTATTGTAAAATCTCAAAAGCGATATGTTGGGACAAAATAAAAATAAAAATTTCCGCAACTTCTACAGAGATCTTCGAGTTTTCGCAAAATCGCAGTATACAAAAAAATATTTTACTTGTGATTAAAATGCAATGTGGTTTCTACTTTAGGTACGCCACTGTGTGAATTGATCAATTTTTTCACTTCCCTCATCCTGTTCTAAAATAAACTAGTTTCCTACTAGCGGGTTTTACATTAAAATTTCAACAGACAATCTTAAAACATTGTTATACCTACCTACAATATGTTGACATTTCACAACTAACATAACTTAAAGCTCTACACGCCCACTTTAATGGTTTAATTGGGACTCAACAAAAATTATTAATATCAAAAAATCATTTAGGCCATTTAAGCCAAAAGAAAACACATTACATTACCGACATCAAAAGCCATCAGAAAAAATACTTAAGTTGCTTTAAACCAAAAATGCAGGTGGTGTTTCCTCTAAATCAAACGATTTGTGAGAAGTGACAAGTAAATTTTTAAATAACACTACTCTAACAAAAAAAATATTACGTATTATATTAGGTACAGGGAATAGTAATCTAGATCGATGCAGAATTTAATTCTACATCAAAATGTAAAGTAAAGTGTGGGGAATTGTATTAACAAAAAAAAAGAGTGGATCGTTTTTTCTATCGAAAAAAAAAGTTAAATGGTAGTTATATTTTTTAACACCCTGTATAGCGTGTTCCAAATTCGAGAGTGAAATAATTAAAAATTAAAGCATTGTTGCATAGCTTCAGGGTTCCACAGTGCCAATACCTATATAGATAATTTTCTAAAATTGCCGTTAGCGATATTTTCAAATTTTATGCTGTTAATGAACAAAATTACAAAAAACTTGAAATAACTCAAAAACGGTCAAATTAAGGTATAAGGAAACCTCATGAAATCTACCTAAAATAACGTGTATAATTAAAATATGCAATAAAAAAGGTACCATTCCATTTTAAATAATAAAAAAGATGATGCCGACTTAGCATTCGGTTAGACCGTAGTCTAACCGAAAGAACAGCCATATTGAATTTATTTTCGTCAGTTCGCCACAGCCCTATTAGCTGGCATCCAAGATTCATCTTGAACTTACTCAAATAATAAGCAAGGGAAACAAAAATAGCACATTTTGTTATATTACAATAGCAGATCCCTGCTTTTTTTTTTGATAATTATCTCCAACGAATTTTCTGTTAATTTTTTTTACAAAACACTACCGGGGCAGTATTTAAATCTAGAATAGCTCAAAGATCGGCAAATATTGGGTACATAATAGCTCTGCTATTAAATTCGGGCAGAATTCATTTTTATTTACAATGATACGTAAATAGGCACACAGTAGCGCACACTGACAACCCTTCTATGCCGCGGCGGAATGAGAACTGGTTGAAATATGTGGCGTGTTTTTAAATAGCGCGAGCAGCGCAGAGGTACGAGCTATTTAAATACACTCAACATCCACATATCCGAACTCCAAATTTCCGAACTCACGATATTTCCGAACTTGTACTTCCACACAACCGAACTTGTCGCTGATTGGTTGACGACAAAAAAACCGCGAAATTTGAAATGAGAAAAAATGTAAACACAATAATGCGATTGTTATCAAACATTTCGATTGTCACAGAATTCAGCAAAGAGGAAATCGCCCTCCCTCAGCAGCACACCTGAGACAGATTCTACAATAGTTCTTCTTTGTACAAACCAGTGGAAAACATTTATTTCAAATGGCGTATCATAAGTACCGGTGCACTTTTTTTGTGTCAATCGGTCCACTCAATTTTCGTCTTTTTTCAACTTCCGACGAGTAAATTTCTTTTTTCCCAAGAATTTCTGCCACTGACGATTTACAAATATTGTACATCTTACATAGATCAATATTTTTAACACCATTTTTTGCGTGATTTATCAGATCCAGCTTTTGCTCCAAGGTTAGCCTCTTAGCAGGCTCTTTTCTCTGCAAATAAACAGTACAATAATATTTGTTTTGTATCACGGTTTTCTTAAAAATACATATTTTCTCATCATTTTTCATTTCAGTTTTAAATTATTATAGGTTACGTCAATAAAATGTTCAATAAAACAAACCTTTACTTTGAATTACAAAATAATTACCTGCATCACTCTCTCCTTTGCACCTGGTATTTTTTTTGTTTAAAAAAACGTACTTTTATTAAATGTACACATGTATGTATATATAACATTTGCATAAAAACCTCGAAAAACAAAGAAAAGTACTAGAATGAGCCAGAAAAACCCTTTGCGCATGCGCCAGCAGTTCGGTTATTCCGAGGTGACGAGAGTTCGGAAATGTGGAAGTTTGCGGAACGGAAAAGTTCGGATATGTGGATGTTGAGTGTACATATCTCGAATCGCAACAGCTTGCAATAAGAATGCCAACCTACTGGATCTTATTAAAGGGATATTTTAGCAAGGAAATCGTTAACTAAGGTTTTTCAACATGCACACCTTCAATACAATAATGTTATGTATGTCGATTCTCAAGCAAGTGGAATTGTACAATCAGTGGTGTTGTTGGGAGTACAAGTATACGACGGGTAACGACAAATACATAGGTATGTTGTTTCTTTCTTACTTTCTATTTTCTTAAGATAGCCCAGTTGATACGTAGCCTCAGAAGGGTTCAGCTTGCATTAATTAGGGCAAATGATTTTTCTTTATAGGATTGTTTAATATAAGTTGGGAAGTGTGAAACTAAGTTTTCGACCTCGAAAGCCGGGTCAGAACTTTTGGCAGGCGAAAAACCACGAAATTTTCGCGTCTTTTTAGTTTTTTGCTTATATCTCCTGAACGACTCATGCTACAAAAAAATTATATACGTTCCGAAATTAAAGTAGACACAATTTCCTACAAAATGCATTGGTCAAAAGTATGTCATGTGGTTCATATTTTACAGAGGTTTGAATATCGACGAATTTAGATGGGTTCGCCGATCCAAAATGAACACATCAATAGACATCACCTTGGAAGAAATAACTCTTCCTCCTGCTGTGTCCCAGAAAAAAATTTGTGTAATGAGGAAACCAAAAACAATATAATCCAGATGTTGAAAACACACTTCGAAGCGAATTGCATCAATATGTTACAGGCAGCAGAGGATGCTGCGCATTGAGACAACAGCTTTGTCTCAATCTCCCAATTTCGATTGTGGATTTATAAACAGCGAAGATGTTGACGTGTTGTGTAGCTAACTGGGATTCCTAGTTCAACCAAAACGAACTTATACATGCTGAAACCAGGAAAGAGTGGCAAACCTGGCACATTCTCCTCAACATCATCGTATAAGTATGATCTTGACTACATTCTTTTTTGCTCACGCCTTCTCCAGTTGTGACACAACGTCATTCCCTTTTGGACATGGCAAGACCAAAATATGTGAACCACACAACATACAATTAAATTTGACCATGCATTTTGTAGAACATTTTGTCTACTTCAATTTCGGAACGTATAAAATTTTCTGTAGCATAAGTCATTTAAAAGATATAAGCAAAAAACTAAAATAAGTTGGACAATTTCTTGTTGTTCGCCTACCAAAAGTTCTCCCCCGGCTTTCGAGGTCGAAAACTTAGTTTTACACTTCCCACCTTATACCAAACAGTCCTAGAAACAAAAATAATTTGCCCTAATTAATGCAAGGTGGAGTGTTTTTATCAATTGGACTAAGAATGAAAATTAAAAATAAAAATGTTATTTCAATGATTTTTGAAGGTTGCGCAACCTAAAAACCATAGCACGAGCCGTCACTGAGCACGACCTCTAAAATAGTAATGTGTGATGTTAACATGTATTCTAAAGGATCGACTACAAAAAGAATTGGACAGAATATGTTTGAAGGATACCCGAGGCGGGAAAATCCTTTAGTGTGCGGACGGCCTTACACCTTTCGCAATGTCCCGGGAACTTGACCATCGCTTCGTCGGCCGCATATCCCCAATCGAACGCCTTAGTATTTTACCTCAGCCGTTGAAGTGCGAGACTAGTTCCGAAGACTGGTCGACTAGTCGCTTATCGCGATAATTAAAAAATTGTACGCGAGAATCGAGGACAGTCGAGGCGGAGTAAACAAAACGACATGTTGTGGAGTGCGGACAGCTTTGTTTTGGTAGTTTTTTGCCTTTCCTGGATAACGAGCGACGAGGGCAATCGTGAAAGAGGTGGGTCAAACATACTAGAAATAAAAGAAAAAATAGGAAAAAAAACTACAAAGAATTATATGTCGAGTCGAGTAGACTACAAGTCTTTTACCTTCGAGCGTATTTATAAAAAAAAAAAAAGTTATTTTTAATGCTACTTAATGCATAATGTTTCTTATTTGTTTTTAAAACCTGCCAAACCCGGTTTTGACGCACCTTATCATTCGGTACTTTTTCATTGACACCTTGCATAACTTTATTACATGCAGGTAATATTTAAAATATACAAATATATTTTCTTCAACAAAATTATATTTCATTGGAAAAAAACACTTTCACATCAAGCGTACTTTCAGTCAGGCTTTCAATTATGTAATTAATTGCAAACTCATAATAAGCACCACTGAATACATAGTAGGTGTGTTTTTATTGCAATTCAGTAGATTGTATGTAAAATGAACATTTCCGTGAAAATGGAATTATTGGTTGATCATTTAAAAGTGTCTTAACTGTATTTTCACGGGAAATAAATATAGAAAGAAATATGACATGTTTTTCGTATTTCAAATTTCGTATTTCGGATTTATGCCATTTTTCTCTACAACTTTTTGAAATAGTTTTAATAATAGGTATATTTGTATATCGAAACGCGAATTTGGCAAGACACGGGCTATTTTAATAGATTCCTCGACCTTCCACGGGTTCTACACCTTAAGAGTACCTTTACGGCATTATACGTATTATTCTACCTGCCTGCCTATTGTAGCTGAATTTAAGGGAATCAACAGAAAGTTGCAATTTATGTCTGAAGTTAAAGGTAGCTTTGTGGCAGTGGCGGTTGGTGGCTTTTGATATTCTCGTATTTTGGGACCCTCATTATATTGCAGGTGACTACGAGCCCAGTCGTGTAGGAATTGGATCACCCGAGTTGTAAATATAAAATATTTTTTGTATATACAGATTTCATATAAACACAATATGAGCAAAAGTTGCAACTAATTTTTTTAACATAGTACACTTCTAAGAACACATTAACAATAATATTAATGAACATGAGTTTTATGGTGGGTTCATGCAGAAATTTTTAGTAATAAAAATAAGAATAGTAATACGAATAAAAGTTAAACCTTCGTTTTATAATGACCCAGTTCATGCAGTAAATATAAATTTTAGTAATAATTTTAAAAATAAGGATTTACTGCATGAACTGGGTCATTATAAAACGAAGGTTTAACTTTTATTCTTATTACTATTCTTATTCTTATTATTAAAAATATCTGCATGAACCCACCTTTACAGTTAGAAAATGAGAGCACATAAAAGAAAATGCGTGTGGCGCATTAGAATTGGATCATTTGAGTCATTAATAGTTTCCATTGTGTGCGGTCACCTTTTCGCTGCAAAAATGCCTTAATTCTTCTGGGCATAGTTTCTACTAGCCTTCTGCAGAATTCTGGTGTGAAATTAGCCCAAATCTCTTATAACTTTAATTTAAAACTGTAGTTGACTAATGGGATGAGGTCAATTGTTTCCAAAAAAAAAAATAATTTTCACTTAGTCGACGTTTCGCAAAATTTATTTGCATCCTCAGGACTAATTAAATTACCTTTTTATTGTCGTTGGTGAAAATAAATATGAATGAAACATTAATACTCTCTATAAATAATAAGGTACAACGTACTGTCACACAGACGTGCATCGGATATCTTTATTTTTAAATCCCCAAGCTTTAATTTTAAATCCCCAACTGCTCGAACGGGAGAAGTTCGTAGTTTTTTTTCATATAGTGCCAGAGAGTCTCAATGCGGGACAAATCTGGACTGCTAGAAGGCCATTTTGTGATAGCAATATTATTATTCTCAAACCACGGATTTATAGTCTTTGCGGTGTGACAAGGCGCACCGTCCTGTTGAAAACAATATTCTCTTCCAGGTAACTTTAAGTGTCTTATGGATGGTAATAACTCCTCCTCGAGAATTGTTTTGTATGTCTGAGCATTAACAGTGCCATCAATAATACATAGGCGACCTGCTCCTTGAGAGGACATACAGCCCCAGGAAATTTCACTTTACGCTTCAGGCAACTAGAATGATATTCATCTCCTGAAAGTCGAAGAATTCTACTTCTGGTATCTCCAACGAAGACTTCACATTTTGATTCATCACTCCAGATAATAGAATCCCACTTGCGTTGTGCCCAGTTCTGTCGCTCTTTTGCCCATAACAATGTACTTAATGAATTTTTTTTCACATGCCGTAAACACGTATCCTTCGAAATCCGTCTTCCGATTTTATCTCCCCGTGATAGCAAGTTCCCTTGAAGAAATACGACGGTCTTGTTTAATAAGCCTTCCGAGTACACGATGATATATCTTCGTTATGTTTCAAATTCTACCAGATTTGACCTTGATTTTAACATTTTTAAATTTTTGGCAATTTGACGCCCGGAAATACTAACAAAAATTAAAGGATATTAAAAAAAAATCCAAATTTTTGGGTGATTTTCAACAAGGGATAACTCGGAGAAAAATGGTCGTACAGAAAAATAAAAAAAAGTTAATTGTAGCCTCAAGTGTCTAGTTTTCAGATCTGGACTAAAAAAATTTTTAGCGGGAGCGGTTCTCACGTAATCATCCGAAAACCAACAAAAAAAATGTTTCCAAATTTTTGCTCGTTTTTAAAATGGTCTGTGGACTTCAAAAAATTTTTTGTTTT
Organism: Aromia moschata; assembly: GCA_029963805.1. Taxonomy (NCBI): domain Eukaryota; kingdom Metazoa; phylum Arthropoda; class Insecta; order Coleoptera; family Cerambycidae; genus Aromia; species Aromia moschata. The sequence continues at coordinate 664,358 of JAPWTK010000112.1, forward strand.
TTTTTTTTCTTCCCCCCATAAGGTCTTTTAGACAATTTAATCAGCTTTAATTTGACCTCTTAACGAGCTCCGTACGATGATTTGCCGCGGAGTTATCGTCGATCAAAGCAAAACAGTCCTTTTCAACTTGACAATCAATTTCTGGGGAACTAATTATCGTACAGAAAATGGAGGTAGGGTTTTGGAAACTGCAAAACATTCTCTATAAGACACAATCGGAGGCGATTGATAAAAATTTTTTTTGAAGCGATAATGTTGGCTGAAAAAAAGTTAAAAAATTGCGAATTTAAGGATATTTGGAAAATTTGGTATAACTTTGGATATAGTGGATGAACGAAGGATATCGTCGTTAATTTTTTAACCCCAAAGTGTCCTCCAAAAAACCCTTAAAGTTGCAAAGCCCTGCGATTTTTTTTCTTAGTGCCCCGAAGGTTTAAAGGACCCCGCACCAATCATATGGATTTTGGTTCCCGAGCAATTTGTCTAGGGTTGAAATATGCTGTAGTGTGAATCCCCCGGACAAAAGTTTTCATGGCACCAAGGTCCAAAAATCAACTCCAACCGAGTTACGAGCCGTCGAAATCGGAATTCTTTGGAATCTATTGAGCTTAGCAAAAATTATCTAAGAACAAAAATGTCTTAGAATTAGTCAAAAAAATACCCTCAATTTTTTTTCAGAATGTTTAGAGATGATCTTTGGCGAAAAATTGCAATTTTTCGCCATTTTTAAAAAAATAAAAAAATCACTCAGAAGTTCTGAAAAAAATTTAAAGGTATTCTTTGACTAATTCTAAGACATTTTTGTTCTTAAATAATTTTCGTTAAATTCAAGAAAAGTTAAAATGTTTTTTCGATTTTTTCCAACGACTAATGTTTTTGAGCAAAAAAATATGGATTGTCGCCAAAAAAAATCATATTGAAGTTGAAAAAATGCATAAAAATCGAAAAATTGCTTGTTACGGTGATTTTTGGCCGAAACGATAAATTTAAACCTTCGGGGCACTAAGAAAAAAAGTCGCAGCGCTTTGCAACTTTGAGGGTTTTTTTGGGGTTAACACTTTGAGGTTAAAAAAATTACCGACGATATCTTTCGTTCATCCACTATATCCAAGTTATACCAAATTTTCCAAATATCCTTAAATTCGCAAATTTTTAACTTTTTTTCAGCCAACATTATCGCTTCAAACATTTTTTTATCAATCGCCTCCGATTGTGTCTTATAGAGAATGTTTTGCAGTTTCCCAAACCCCTCCCTCCATTTCCTTACGATCATTCTTCCCGAGTAATTGATTGTCAAGTTAAAAATGACTTTTTTGCTTGGATCGACGATAACTCCGCGGCAAATCATCGTACGGAGCTCGTTAAGAGGTCAAATTAAAGCTGATTAAATTGTCTAAGAGCTTTATGGTCGCATGATGAAAACAATTTTTTTGAAGTCCACATACCATTTTAAAGACGAGCAAAACTTTGGAAAATTTTGTTTTTGTTGGTTTTCGGATGATTACATGAGAACCGCTCCTGCTAAAAAAATTTTTATGTCCAGATCTGAAAAACGGACAACGGAAAATTTTCAAAAAACGTCTGACCCACCTTATTTTGGAAACGGCGTGTAAAATATTTGCGATTTTTTTTCAGAATCACCAACAATCAGAATCAATTTACATCAGAAGTATGTACAAAGTCTTTTTTATACTTGTGATTTTTTCCAAATTTCGAAATCTGTAAAAGTTATAGTAATTTGAACTTTTATTTCATCGAAGCATTTCGGATTTGAAATTTTGTAAAAAACACATGAATAAAAAAGTTTCTACATTCACTTAATAATTCTGTAAAAGACATAGATATTTCGCAAATATTTCGCAAGCCGTTTAAACACAAATCATACTTTTTCCGAAGAGTGAAGTGACTTTTTTATTGTTAGGTGTTATTTTATATTAGTTGATATGAACTTTAAGCACACATAGTATATAAATATGTCCTATGAATTTCAATAAATTTGTTGCATTTATTTGTTGTTATATGTGTTAAAAGCAAATTGTTTGGTGAAATTAAAAACTAATTAAATTTAATAATGTTCTATCTTATTTTGCCCTTTTCTGTCTAATTTCGCATAAAACCATAAAACTATTGGAAAAGTCTACTGTCCCTTTCTTTCAATAATAATTAAACTATTTCTGCGCTGGACTAAAAGTATATGTAAGTATTTTGTATTTACTCTTTGTTGAGTCTGTTTATCAAAAATATAAATCTAGTAAAGACAAAACATAATTTAAAAAAAATACCAATATTCAAACTTGGGCAAGGTACATATGAATATATTTGTGAAATCAAGAAAGTAATTTTCTGAACAATTTCTTTAAATGATTAAGTAAAAAAATACGGAAAACCTGTTCTTCATATATGATAACTGTTTTCCTATTACAGAACGAAACGATGAAGCTAGTGGCAAAATAGCGTACCCCAACGATTTTCTGATTTCTCAACAACACCTCCACCACCATCCCCACCATTATCACGATACGCCTAGTTATCATGGTCACATGACGTTTCACGATTTTCATTTGATCGATGACGAAAAGGAAGAGGAAGAAACAAAGCCTACCTATTCGGAAGAAGAAGGAGAAGAGTACAGCAATTCGTCACAGGTAAATAGTGTAAAAACTGCTTTTGCAAATGAAGTGTTATCAGGCAGGATCCATTATTAGAAACCGCGAGATTATTTATAAAAAAAGCACTTTCTGATTGGATAAACATTATAACAGAGATGTTATTAATAACAGGAAGAGGGTGAATAGGCTCCATTGCTTGGAGAGTTTTATTTTTAAAAATATGTGGTACTGTACGTAGTTTAAAAGGAATATCGTATAAGTACAACAGAAAAAAAAACATACACATCATATGCGTACAAAAAATACCGGAATATATTGATGAAAATTACTTTAATGTTTTCTTAATAGAACTATTTGGGAAAACCTGACGGTAGAATTTATGACAATAAAAATAATAATTAATTAGCATTTATTTATTGCCAAATTTATGTGTCGTATATCCCAGTTAGTATTTTTAGTAAATTATTATCTATTCTTGAAATTTATTAGTTTCAAAAATATCTCCTGTGGCTTGTTATATGTAACAGATGTTTGTTATTTACGGCATTTGTTGGATAAATATATAATTACCTGTTAAAAATATAGTACATATGTATATCGCCTATATTTATATACTTGCCTTATATCTAAGATAAACACAGAATTGAAAAATCAGGCGCGTGGTTTATTTTAGAATAAATGTAAATGTTTACATTTAACAACAAAAACAAAACAGGAACAAAACAAATGTATACAGACATATGAAGTATGCCTATGAACATATCGTGATTTTACTACAACTTAGTTAATATACGAACTTTTTTGCGGCTAGCTCTTATGCCTAGGTATATATTGTACATATTTATGTACATACATATGTACATAGGTACATAATGTATGTACTTATCTAGTCCTTTACATTACCAAGGCAAACAGGTAAACATGGAATATATGGTTTCAAAGAATAAAGACATTCTGTTAATTGATTATAATTATATGTACACAAATTATCATAATTCGGATGAAGCATTATCACACCTATAGTCCTTCTAATTTTAATTGAAAATGATAAATACGCCTGGGGAACATAAAAAGCGGTGCAACTTTATGATTCCATGGGAGTGCATATATCTTTTATAAATTCGAAAATTGTGAAATAATTTTTTTCATTCAAATCAATATAGGAGATTAAAATTAGCCTGCATACAAAACTCTTAATATTTGTAATATAATTTGCTGTAAATAATGCTCATTTAGCCAGACAATCTCAAAAAATTGTCTGTGTTAATAAACCTAGCTGAAATACACGTCACTGGCGTCTTAAACAAGTTGAGTGCCTAAAGTCGTAAATCATTTTAAAGACGTCGTAAAATTTTTATGGCACAGTGGACCGAAGAAGTATTAGCAATGCATTAAATGCAAAGTAGTCTAATAATCTCGTTGACCGGTGTTACCGCCAGTGGTTTTACTCTGTGCGGCCAGCCGCCTGAGCCGCCGTTGCCGGCTCTTCAAAATTTTCTTAAGTATAGTAATATACATAAAGTTGTTTGAATTTATAATTATTTTTTCCAGCAATTTTAAACGCTTTATTTTAATGCTAACTAATAAATTTATATCTATGTATTTTTTTTTAATATTTCCAAACTAGCTTTCTAAGAACGTCACGAACTAACAGTTTACTGAAGTATGAAGTATACTTGTATAGTGAGCTTAGCAATTTTAGAAAATATATCTGACAACCTTGCTTTTTTTCTACCTATTTTCAATTTAGAATGGAAATAGAGTACGCGTGAGTAGCTATGCGTAGCATAGGTTTCTATGGTTGTTGTCAAACTTTTGACCAAGTGGCTGTCGCAATTGTAAAATAAACAATTGTCGCATAAAGTGATAGCCTTGACAATTAAATAAGGTTATAAACTTAAGGGAGGGAGTATCCTACTTTAGGAGGCCTAATAAAAGTGTTTTTGTGGCAATTTTTTTTGGACAGAAAAAAATAAGCAAGTCTCACGAACTTTTCACATGATTTTATTGCATATTTGAACATTAAAAAAAAATTCGAGAGAAAAAATATTCAAACATAACCGATTTTTATGCACATTTGTGCAACACCTTGTAATTGCAGTTTCCAATCGGCGGGAAAGATGAAGCTCGTATTTTTCGTGTGACAAAAAAAAACAGAAAATTTTAATTTTCATGTATTTTTCTTCAAGATGAACTAAGAAAAACCCAAAAAATTTTGAAATTTAAAATCTCTCAGGGTTGAAAAAAAAGTGCTTTTAAAACAAAAATAAAAAACATTTCAACTTGCTTAAAAAATTGTTTAAAAATGTTGTTCGTACAATCTTTTTAGTTCAAAAAGAAGAGAATGCAAAACTGAAGCTAAAAAGCCTTGGTTTGTTTTGATTAAACGTCTAGTTTTCATGCGATCTCGCCCCCCAGTTTAGAAAAATCATAAAAACAAAAACTCGAGAAAATGCGCTTTAAAGTTTACCGTTGAGAGGACCGGTCTTATTCCCTCACTACCTTCGATGTGTGTGCGGTTGCTTCTTATCTGTCGTCTCACTTATGTTTATTCGCTTTCATAACAGGCCGATGTCGGCTTTACACACACGGTATAGTTCGGAGTTATTCGACCGCGAGAAGGAGCGCGCGCGCTCCAAGCTGCAACTACCCGAGCTTGGCACCATATATCTAATACTCCTATATTGCTAGAAGGGTCTGGAGATTGGCGAAATCACCACGGTGCAGACATATATGCGTCTGTCTCTCTCTCGTAACTACTTCGAGTCTTACGCGCATGCCCGAGAATTGAACATCCAGTCACACACAGCCAATTACTCGTGACGCTTGCGCACAACAGGTCAAGTAGTCATGTGCTGTCTCACTTACCCCGTGACACCTCTACCTATGGGAACCAGCAATATAGCAGTATTAGATATATGCTTGGCACACCACTGCGTTTAGTGCTGTATCTATAAATATATTGTAAATTAGCCTCTATAACTTTAGATACATATTATTAGATACATTAGGAATATATTTAAGCAAAAAAAAAAATCGATTTATTGAGCCTCCTAAAACAGGATTCTCCCTTAAGATTAAGTATATATATACGTTTTTTTTTGCTCAGCCAACTTCGTTGACATTTTTTTGGATGGCTCGCTATAATAAATAAACACCAAGAAAATAAACGAACAACAGCTTTTGACATTTGACAAACAAACTGAAATTTTGCAAAACGTGTAATATCCTGGAATAAAATTATAACAGGTTAACTTGTAGACATTGTGAAATAGTTTTGGTCTAGTTTGTCAGATGAGTTCGGTATATACGTATTGAAAGGACAGTTACGTTCCATACTGTTGCCATAATGTCACAAGTATGTGATTACGTCACTGGAAGACCGCGACTGCATCCCAACTTCAGGGGACTATGCTAAAGAAGCTTGTGTAATTATTTGGTGACGAACATTTATACACAAAGCAACTTTCGATTAGCACTCTGTAATGTAAAATGTTTCGTGCCTCATTGTATCTTGTAGTATTAAGTTGGATATACGCCGAATTATAAAACCCATCACAAGTAATCGAACCAGCTAAACTAACTCTACGCATTAACTTATAAGTATTTTGACAGTGAATGAATGAATGAGTCTAGGTTTTACAAATAAATCAAGGTTTTGTTAGGGCAATATAAATGGGACCTATAAATTTCGAGTGCTTAGAACGTCACAATGACGCAGGCGGTATTTTCTTAAATTCATTATTTATTTTCACTCGCTGAGTTGATTGGTATCCAGAAAAATTACTTCTATCTAATTCTAATCAAATTAAACGATGCGTGACTATAACTACTCCGTTACTTGTATTCCTTAAAAACACACTTAATGATAAAATGTGTTGGAAACAACTCAAGAATAATTCAGTTGCACCGCTCGCTTTGCCATTCTAATTCATTCCAATTCTTTGATTTCGAATTTCGAGAGAGGACTCGAGTAGATATGTTACGGAATACACTCGAACCCCTCTTAATTCACCAAATCCGTGCATCATCGCCTCGCTTAAGTCGCGATCATAACGTCACTTTTTCGTGTTTTAGCCACCGATTTACAATAAAACTAGATAAGCAGTGAATGGGGATGCGCAAGAAAATTTTAATTCCGATAGAGAGATAATTGTCAAAAACTATGGTATTACTGCTCATGCGCATTTATCTCATTAGGTTTATTTGACAATGCAGAGAGCCATTTTAATATATTTAATGTTATCTGTCATCTTGAATCTTGTGCGTTTTAATTGTTTTCTTGTGTTTTCTCGCCGAGATTTAGTGTTTACTTTAGTTTTGAATCATAATTATATTGTATTGTTATGTCTGCAAAAACTTTCCGTTCGTGAGCCCAAGTCGTTATATATTGTGCATAAATAGATTTTTAAATATTACTGAACCGAAGTGTATTGTTGCTTTTTGCAAAAATCGGCGAGATGAAACTAAAAATATTGCCTACTACAGGTAAATAAATATTTCGGTTTGTGAAAACTTAAATAGTGTTAATTATTTTAATTATTATTTTAGATTACCTGCTGAGAACGTTATGAATCATGGATGCAAGCAATTGGCAGAGATCCCAAGGAAAATTTGTCCATAACACACAATGCTATTTGTTCAGATCATTTTACACAAGATTCATATATATATACGTTGATGACAAGAGGGTTTTGAAAAAAGTTTGCATTGCTATCAGTTAATTTAAAACCAGTGAAACGAACTTCTCTTGAATATCGGTGAGAATTTGTTGTATACAAATTTAAATATATATATCTCAACTGAAGTGAAAACTATTAGTCTCGCAAGTGTGTCCTATGTATAGCCACATTTGACGGTCTTTTTCTAAATTTTTAAGATTTTTTTCTTTTTAGAAGTGATGGGTCTACTTTTACAAGAAGGGGGTATTGATTTAGACATCAGCCGACCATCGACAAGTTTCGTTACAAAAGTGTCATAAAAAAGAAGCTGGCAAAGATATATGCCAGCCATCTAAGTCGTACACCTATGTTTTCAGAAGCACGTAAAGAATTGAGGTAATTTTATCCTGTATTTTGTAAATATGCTTGAAAGGGTTTAATGAATATTCTAATGAATTTTAATTTACTATCTGCTGTCTACTATAGCTACTATCTACTATAATTAAAATTACTGTCTGCTATCTTAATAAATCTAATAGTTAATGTAATCTATATACCATATTTATATGACATCTTATATTATTATAATTTTAGTTTATCATTATTTGGATCAACACAGAGCTCAACCACATTTCCAGCAAAAAAAAAAGGAACGGCAATACGTCTACAGATAGTGAAGGTTTAACTGGAAGCCCTAAGAGAGGACGGAAGATTTTACAAACATTTGACAATTATGCGTAAGAATTTTGTGACTAATATGTCATAAGTATAATAATAGTTTTTAATACTTAATAGTATTTAGTTTAGGCAAATTAAATTCTGTGCTAATCATATCGAGTACTTTCTACAAAAAGTAATATATTGAAATGTGTTGTTTTAGAGTATCGCTAAGAAAACTGACCAAACGAGTAGGAGATCTTAGGGAAGAAAATAAAAAAATTAAAACAAGAATTAAAAGTCTCAAAGGCACAATCAAAACGGCTATCTGATAAAGTGGACCATCTAAAAGATGTAATTAAGGAGCTAGTAGACACAAATCTAATTAGTGGAGATGCTTTAAGTGCTTTGGATAAAACAAGAAGACTAGAACTAAGGAGACCGAACTCGTTCGGTATCTAGGGATCAAATCTGTCTGCCTCCAGGAGGCGCTGTAAACAGTAATGTACTCGAGTCACGTGATGAGCAGCGGTCCACATGTGAATGTTTATCATAGAAAACCATGCCATAGTTTTATATGACGTTTATCATTAAGCTGTCAAAGCGGGTGCTTACATGCCGTTTGGCTTTAACAAAAATATATACAAAAATAAATATGGTTCAAAAGTGCTGTGTTGCATTGTGTGATTTAAGAAGCGGTCGGACATTATTTCAAAACTGATGTATGTATGAAACGAAATATTTTCCTTTGTTGTATTGTTGTAGTGTTGAAACACGTAACATGAAATATTTTGAACACATTTTCATATTGATCATTGCGAAAATTTGTAATTGCAAAGACATTACTTGTGTATATTCAATATAATATTCAACAACAACAAATTAACGAAAAATATCGAGCGTCTGTCAAATGTATTCGCACCCACGGACATTCACACGGACTCTAACCTCTAATGCACACATATTAGTACAGAACCACGGTATACGTATAGATATATGTTTGTATACCGTGGCAACCGTGGTATACAACTGTTTACAGCGCCTCTGGAGGAGGAACATTTCGAGCCCGTCGCTTTATACAGCAAAAAGCCGCAGTTCGGTCTCCTTAGTTCTAGACTTCTTGGATAAAACCTATTGTAACATTCCATATGAGTTGATTTTATTATTATTTTACAATACTTAAAAGTACGTTTTTATAGTATAGCTAAGCGACAAACTGAAAGTGAGTGCGGAGAACTCATAAGAAAAACTTATTCCAAGTTAATATTATTTAAAAATCAGTAGCTTTATCAGGTTTGTTTTAATTTCATAATCTATTATTGTATTTTGATATTGTGGGATCACTTAAAAAATACATAATGAACTACATTTTTCAAAATTGAGTGACAGTTCGATTTATTTATTTACTTAGTTACGCTTATTATAATTATTATTATTATAAACTATTTTCAATTATTTCTGTGTATTATTTCTCAAAATGAAATAAAAAATACTTGAGATCATTTTTTTCATTCTTTATAACTATTATATATGTCTGTTGATTTTTGAAAAATGAACAATACTGGGTAAGTAAAGGTAAGGGTAAGTACTGGGTACGTAAGACTAGGGAAGTCGGAATGAACGGAAACCGAAAATGTATTGCATTACTTATAATTACATAATTTAAATATTGGAATCAAAAATAGAGAGTAATTGTATTAAAATCATGAATTTCAAATATATTGTTATTTGTAAGTATATATTAAATCTAATCCTCTTAGTACATATACATGCAATTTTGTGTTATTAATGTTATTATACACTTTAGGCTTATGTGACGCATTGCATAATTATTTACAGAATTCTGTGCGAAATGTAAGGCGACAACTTTAATTTGTTCCTATTCCATGAAAATACAACAAACTAAAGTAAGATAATGTAGGTTGTTGCCTTATATTTCACATATAATTCTATATATAATTATGCACCATGTCATATGAATCTTAAATACATATGTACCTTACATATTTCAAACATGGTTAGAAAATTCATTTATCTGGATGTTTGAATTTAAATATTCGCGCAACTTAAGGATGCAGTCCACACTCAGTAATACCGTCGCAGAACCAATTTGATCAGGCAGTGGAATATTGTACTGATCCTCTATTTATATATACATCTCGGTGGTTTTAGCTGCAAAAAGAAATATTTAGAGATATACCACAGCACTTGTTATAACGAAAAATGAGCCCAATGAACGAAAAAAATCAATGTAAGTATACCCAGTCGTGCATGACACAGTTCAATTTTCCACTTGAATGAATATTTTTAAAAGACACCTAACCTATTTTAAATGAATAAATGTATTACACAATCATTTTTTTTCAATAAAAATTGTATATATTCGTGGGAGAATCCAATTTCCAAACGTAGTTCTAAAACTTCAGGCGGCGACTTAAGCGGGACAGTTTCGTGTCATAATAGGGGGTAACGTGATGAAATAAGAGAGGATGTGAATTAAGCGAATGAGAATTAAGAGGGGTTCGAGTGTAGCTTTTTCGTGTTCCTAGATGACATATGACATGTACCAGTTCCGGACACAAACCTATTCCAAATACCGATTCCGGTTCCAAAAACTATTCCGAGTCTATATGACCAGCGACGGCGATTGACGCTGTTCTGGTTGCATAAGGTTAATCAGGTAATATTAAATTTGTCATTACTCATTCCTTACATTAGGTAGCGTAATCTCGGATTGGGTATTTGAAACGTAGTAACGTAAGTCAACCCATCCGTAGGTTCCGATTTTCGCGCCAATCGATTTAAAGACATTTTTTCTATTTATTTAAAGTCAAGAAGGTTACATTTAATTTATGTTGTTACACTCGAACCCCTCTTAATTCACCAAATCCGTGCATCATCACCTCGCTTAAGTCGCGAAATTTAGTCTCGCTTAAGTCGCGATTAACGTCAACTTTTTCGTGTTTTAGCTGCAAAACGAAATATTTAGAGATATACCAAGCACTTGTTATAACGAAAAATGAGCCAACTGAACAAAAAAATAAACGTAAGTATACCCAGTCGTGCGTGACAAAGTTCAATTTTCCACTTGAATGGATATTTTAAAGGTTAAATATTTTTAAAAGACACCTAACCTATTTTAAAGGTTAGATGTCCATATTTAATTTATTACACAATCATTTTTTTTCAATAAAAATTGTATTTATGCGAGAATCCAATTTCCAAACGTAGTGCTAAAACTTTTACAGGCGGCGACTTAACCGGGACGCTTTCGCGACCTAATAGGGGGAAACGTGGTGAAATAAGAGAGGATGTGAATTAAGCGAAGGTGAATTAAGAGGGGTTCAAGTGTATTTATTTTTTCCTTATCATCCTATTCCAAATCCAAATATTTCAAACAACGCTCATCTTACCTATTACCTATGCGCGCGCCACTAGTACCACTGGCACTGCTGAAATGGCAAAGCTGAACATGTGACACGGAGCCGCCGAGTTGTTGTCGCGTTGTCGGTGCCAGCCACCGAGATGTATTTTATTATAAATCGGTGGTGCCAGCGGACTCGGATAGTTGGTAATAGGTACGCGGAATAGGCAGGTGATACCTATTCCAAAGGAATAGGTCCAGTTCAACATCTCTAGACTCGAGTCACACAATCGCCGCCGGTAGAGGGCACTTTCTAAAAATTGTACGATTTGGATTTGCCCACCGAGATTTAGAACAGCATTTGCCGCGAAAATTACAAGATAACCTTAAAGCCAAAGTATGTAGTTCCGTTTTGCGGTCTAAGTTCTCAAATTAATTTTTTAGTGCTAGAGTGTTTTGTGAAATTCTAAAACATTAACATCACGGGAAATCGTAATAAAATATTACCGTTCCAGATTCCCGTGTCATTCGCAAGAAACCTGAACCAGTACGAGGTGAACGATCTGCTATTGAACTTCGTAGAAGAAGGGCCGTTTGTAAGAAGTAAGTTCTTTTTTATTATTATACAAAATAGACAACTCACGTTATAAAAAATATTCTGCAAGTTTATGGGGGAGGCAGATTCTGGATTTTAGTCTAATGAATCTTTGGTTTCTGAGGACCGGTGCACCGAAATGGATTCAATGGTTAAGGGATAAACCCACTGCTCATATTCTTAGTTTGAGTCCCGACACCTCAAATACAGGATCTGCCTTACTTGCAGATCTAGAATATACACTTTTATTGGTAATTTATACAGTTTGGTCCTTTTAAAATATACAAATGTACAATATTTTGACAAACTTCCTAGTAGGACACGATGTTTTACGAAGAAAAAATGCACCAAATTTAGGGTTTTCTACAAACAAACCATGTTTTTTAGGAGTTTTGACATTTCAGAGGTGTAGTTTTTTTTAAATTATATGTAACACCATATGTATTTTAGAAATGGATTTATACCTATATTTCTAACCCAGGATTTTTTTTTATTTCAAAATTGCCTCAGTCTGCACAATTTCTTGTAGGAAATTTTTAAATTGTGAACAAAATATAAGGTAAGACACTCATATTTAACTTGCAAAATATCAAACTGGATGGTGTTATGCAACAAATATTCTGTTCACAAAATAATATTTCATTATACAGAAATGACTTCGATAAGGTAAATTTTTAATGTCAGTTTATATGTAAGTATGATCTCGTGTCAAAAATCGTAAAAACAAAATAATAATTCAAAAGGATTTTTATAATGTGGACTAATTCTCTATTGCATGACACCATTCACTTGTGGACTCAACTGATTTAAAATGTGTAACCTGGCAAATGAAACAAACTACTTTTTTTATACAAATTATTTCATAAATCGACCAATCTCTTGTTCACAAAATGGTACAGTCTAAGGCAGATGATGGCACATTTTTTTACTGGTTAAAATAATACGGAATTATAAACTTCAAACGTGGCACCTAACACATTTTTTTTTTATTATCAAAGAAAACATAAGCTCATTTTAAAAGAAACCATTCCAAGCTGCAGATAATTTTTGCTGATTCTATGGAATACTGTTGACTGTACAGAGATATGCAATAAGGAATCAACTCTTACAGAATTAAAAGAGTATTTGTTAGAAAAATTCCATATTTCGTGCTTGAAATGCTTTGAAAACAAATATGGAACCTGATTCCTTATTGTATATCAATGTCCAATTACAATTTAATCGCGGTATGTGCCAGTAATTAAAAAATTTATTTAGTTTTGAAAATTTATTCACACCTTATGCTATCTTGTCATGATTAACTGGAAATTCATGATATGGCAAAAAACATCAAAACCAGTACAACACAATTGAAATGCTTCAAAAATCACATGTTTCGACAATATACTGACAACTGGGAACGATTTAAAGTCAAGGCCATTCTTGGCTAAGATCTACGTATATCACAATATTAATGGTGGCACGTATCAATCACAATTGATTTTGTCTTTTTATGTACACAATATCGTATAGAGTGCAGACATCTTCGCTTTTCTGAAGCAGCAGGTTTTAGCATCATAAAAAATTACCCTAAAGAGAAATAGAGTCAAATGTATTCTTTTTGGATAATCAATTTTTACTTTGTCGTGGAACACCCTGTATGTATTTAAATGTTTTACATCCTGTATGTAATAAAAAATTCATGAAATCTACGGAATAAACATAGCAATAAACAAGACAAGCACAATTTTACTACAGGGCAGGCTTAAAAACAATACACCTTTCAAAACCTAAAAGAAACAAATGAACTGCCTTCAAAAAAGGGAATGTGGCTAAAACGTCTGCACTCGAAGCAAAGATACTTCTAACTTAGTCTGTCTATCAGATCACTGGTATATATATATTGTTCTTTCCATTACGCCATCAAACTAAAGATAGGCCTTAAGGAAAAAATTAATAGTACTTCTAATTTCGTAAAGCTATGATACAGATTTTGCACTGACCAGGTACGAGAAAGAACGTATAAAACAAAAGAAGAATGCAACGTTCGTATGTGTTCGGCATCACAATAAATAACAAACAATTGCACTAAACCTAACGAAAACAATGTCCAACAAAATACTAAATTAGGGATGTTCGGTGTCGAAAATTTTCGCGTAGGAAAATAAACAGTAGAATTTACGTTGTACGTTTTGTTGCTTTTTTTGCCCAATATAGCACAAAAGGCTTGCTTCGTTTTGAAATAAATAAGAATTATATACAAATATTTTCCATTTGATGAAAAATATTTTTTTATAATTTTTAATACGCACATTCCTAAGAATTTAAAGTACGTGACATTTTGAATAAATTTTACAAGTCATACAAAAATGTAAAAACAAGCTTTTAAAATGAATATTTATACAAAAAATATATTTTTCAGCTAAAATGTATTTTTTATAATTTTCAAAATCTTACTTTTCGGCAATAGATGAAGGTTCAACATTGACAAAGTACGTATTTTTGACTAGAGATGATCTGAATTTCGCCTGTAAAATATTTAACGCTCAATTGTTCCCGTTGCCTAGGAATTAATCCCAAAGCCTGCTTGTTGCACAAAAAATCAATTAGCTTGCCATGGAAAAACAAATGTAACAATCTCACAGCTAATTTCGAATAAAACTATGAGAATCATTCAGTTAATTGTGGAAAAAATGTCAGACTACTTTAAATGCCAGCATTTAAAATTCCTCCGTCATTAAATGAAAATACATATATTGATATTTAGTCGAGAACGTTTACCCGTAGAAAGACATCACAAAAAAATTACAGCAAATACGCAAGTTTCAATGAGATATTTTGTGTAAATAGAGTGAGCCCAACTTAAAGTTTTTCAAGTCATTGTATGCGCAAGTCTCACACCGAACACCCTTTTTTAGAGCTACTTAAAGCTACCTCCAAATCGAGAGCCTAGTTCTCTGGTTCCTCCGCCTCAAACTCCTTCATGAGATTCCTTCGACACTTGACGTTGCCCTCGTATATAATCAGGTAGATTGTGCAATCGTTACAGTTCGTCGAGGAGTACGCGATGCTCAACTTGCACGGCCTCTTCCACTTCGTCTCCGTCTGCAGTTTCTTTATGCTGGGCCTGTGGAACTCCACCGCGCCCTCCGCCATCACGTACTTGACCTTCGGAGGGCCGTCGCTCTCGCCCTCTACCGTTTCGAGGTCGATATCTGAGAAGTCGCCCCCCGAGGGTTTAAACCTCTTGGCGGGAGACAAGGGCAGGTCGGGGAGGTTGTGGAGGCCGTCGCCTTGACCGCGCTCCTTGTCCCTCTCCCTGTCCTTCGAGTTGCTGGAGCTGGTGGAGGGGTCCGTTTGTTTCTTGGGTGTTTTGGTCTGTGATCTCGTGATCGTGATCCGTGGAGGGCTCATTAGGCCAATGGGGATCTTTTTTGGTTCCCTGGAGTCAAGAAAATTTGTAGCTAATTTATCGGGTGACTGGTAGATGCAAAACGCTCTTAATTTTTTTTTTTTTTGTCAAAGTTAAGAAGTTGAATTTTAGTAATTGCAAAAAAGGAACAAAAAAAGTTTTAATATTTTTGTACTTCCAAACTTCCGGAAATAATGTCAATTTTCTTCTTAAATGTGACAATTTTTAGATTCCAGTACAAAATCAATTATTATTCTCAATCAAATCTGAATTTTTCTAAGATCACAATGACAACTTGTTATGTTTAAATAGATATCTATATAGAAAGACAAATTTATAGTAGTTCTGATTAAACCTGAGTGATAGAACAATCATATTAGGTAGATCAAAAGGCAACCTATATTTATTGTAATATGGTGTGGGTATACCGGGTGTCTGTAAATAGAGTACACTCTATAACTTTTTAACAGAAAAACATGCATTTCGGCTTTGTACTGTTGCAAATAGCTTAAAATTGGGATTCTTTTAGCATTTTTCACGTTTTTCCATTGAAAAACAGATCAGAGAAACAAATATAAACTTTGGATTTTTGTATGAGACATCCTGTATATTTTTGAGAGATGTGTTTTTTTCAGAATTTCGGTTTCTACTTTCAATCTTAAAGGTTTCAAAGTTTGTGCTCGAAAAATCTCTATGAAATATTAATAAGTTTGGTACCATTGAAATGGAGGATTTTATACAGACCCTTAAAAATATAATGCACTCATCGTACTTCCATCTGAACAAACTGAATGAAATAATACGACTTCATTTGATCAAATGTCCTTGAAATTAAAAATGACCCTAATTTTACAGTTTTTATGAAAACCAATTTTTCTGATAAAATTATAATTCTTTGATGGTTTTTTACTTAATCCAGAGAACTCTAGATAATGAAATCGAATAAAGACGAATTATTTGGATACCTTCTTACTCAGAACGACTTGTAAATTAAAATTATATAATATACAGGGTTGTCCATTTACAAATCCAAAGTTCCCATTTATTTCTCAGATGTAGGTTGGTTAAGGAAAAACATGAAAAATGCAAAGTATTAAAGACTAGTACATTTATTTCCAATTATTTGTTTGTAAATTCATTTAATTTGTTTGTAAATTCATTCACTAATTTGGATTTAGATTTTTTTTTATTACTATTTTTTTTTTATTATTATTATTTATATTTTCTATTGGTGCATAATTTCAAAGAATGAAATTGATCCCTATGGCCCAGTAAACACTCTATCACGGCGCAGGGCCTTACCTTTTTTACAAACAAAGTAGATACAAACATCCAATATTTTTTTTACCACACTAGCACAAGATACGAAACTAACCAAAAAGAATTTGCCAATAGAAATTTTATGCTTACTTTGGAATGTTAACGATATGCGTATCCCTGAACCCGATCTTCTTGACTGGCACCGCGACCGACATGAAGTGCTTGACAGAGGACAGGTTCTTCTTGAGGAACAAGCTCACAGTTTTCTCTCCCTTGACGGTCTGGCCGAACCAGTCGAGGATGACGTCTTGGGAGAGGTAATACTTAACGGTGTTCCTGTAGTTCTCCATCATGTCGATGTAGAATTCGCCAAACGTTCTGGCTTCGTTTCTCTGCGCCTCTGTGAAATCCATTTCGTTGATCGAGATTAAACGTTTTGTTGCAAATAGAACTGAAAAGTGGTGAAGTGTAAAAATACATAATTTAAATTACCAATGTTAAAATGGGCCTTAGAAATACCAAGATGTTTATCCATGCAAGCTCTGATTTTGTAAACGCCTACAAAGAAATTATAAATAGCCTTTCCTAAGAATATTTTTTATTCTGGATGTTTTTTTTTTTTTTTAGGTCGATTTGGAGATGAAGAGGATGGGGCAAGAAGTAAGTATTCAAATAGTTTTTGCTGGTAATTATTTCTTGTTACTGCAATATTTTGAAATTCTTTGATTTTTAGTGATATAGATTTTAAAAAATCAGTTTGTGTCTCATATCAAAAGAGTAGGAATATTAATTGTAAGTGTAATATTGTAATAATATTGTTAATACATGTAAATTAACTCTTTCTCAGCTGGGAAACGGACGAATCCTCAAAAATTTTTAGTCCTGTGTAGCCGGGAACCGGATTATCTACGCACGGTAAGAGGTGCACCTAAATACTGGAAACATACGTATCCGCGTATTAAATATAATTAACAAGATAACCCAAAAACGTTGTGTGGTTTGTGCCAAAAAAAAATTAGACGCGAAACCAGTTACAACTGCGTCCAATGTGATGTGCCACTATGTGTTCTTGGTTGCGTTTTTTATTGACATTTGCCCAAAATTCATAAAAATGTTTAGTTTGTCAAAAATAACTAATATACGGTTCACGGCGGGAGCCACCTGCAGTCTGCATCCGACAAAGACGCGGTGTAGTTCGCGACGGGAAACGGACGAATCCGCAGCACGGTCCGCTGCCGTTTGTGCAGCACAGTGCGCTAAAACCGTTGCCGTCCTGAAAGGGTTAAAATTAATATGAAAATGGTTTACTGTATGGAAAATAAATTATAATAGTAAAATTTAAATCGTAGGAATTTGCAAGTTTCTTAATTGTTACATTTATTTCTACAATCAATCAACGGAAGCAGAAAAAGTTTTAAATCTATCAGTGTTTTTTCCTATTTTTATTATTGTCCTATTTGTTTCTTTATCTTCTATCTTCTGTCATTGGTTTATCATCCACATAAATTAAAAGTACAATAATTATAAGTGTGAAAATTTAGATTTACACTTTGCGTTGAATTATATTTTTAAATTAACTCAGATGCTGCCACAATTCCCAAAGCTGCTGGTTGCATCCCCGAAGCAAGGACTGTCTCACTAGCCAAATCCGACGATCCAAGCATTTTATATATCCCACAATGTACGAGGATCGAGAGATGCGGCGGATGCTGTTCTCACGCTCTGTTGTCGTGTCAACCGAAAGAAATAGAAACACTTAGCTATCAGGTACAATGCATCACTTAAATAATTTGAAACAGTTTGCTTTGATAGATTATTTTTCTAGGTTATGAAAACACAATACACCGGTGCGAAGAAGCTAAAGTACCTGGGCAAAGAAATTGTAGTAGTGGAGAAACACGTTTCATGCAAGTGCGATTGCAAAGTAAAAGAAGAGGTAGCTACAGCGGTATACACACTTTATTTTGATGTTTATAAACATTTTGGGGCAGCAGAATATGAACTATTACCCCCTTTTGCGTCTTTCATCCTTCATAGTTTAAATGAACTAATTCTCTAATACGGAAGATCTTTAATTAGCTTCGGTGGTGGAAGAATTTTAAATCGTCTTAAAATATCAACACTGCTTGCGTTCTAATTGGTATCTTTATAGGACTGCAACAAATATCAAGAATACAAGGAGTCGGAGTGCCGTTGTGCGTGCACAAACATCGACGAGGAAAAAAAATGTTACAAAAACGCCAAAAAACTGTGGAACCCAGAATTGTGCGCCTGTCAATGCAGAGACGTCCTCCAGTGCACTACCGGAAATACTTTCGACCAGATCGAGTGCCGTTGCGTGCCTATCCCCATGAGAAGGCGTTTCGCTGATTATGACAGAAGAGGTTATGTTAGTCGAGTAGACACCAAGTTGTTAATAGACGATACGAATTAGATGAGCGAGTTTTATATGTTGATGTGTTTGCCATTGTGATATTTAATATTTACCTTACTTAAAATAAATGTATTTATATGTAGATCCTTTGCTTCTGCTTTCCTCGAAACGCGAGCTTTAATTGTTAATTACCTATACGTAACTATTGAACGCAAAAAGTTGCTATGCTCTAAAGAGCCGAGTAAACGGTCACCTGCAATATAAAAGATACCGTTCGAGGTTTTTCTGTGGCAAAAACAATAAAAACATACCTTGTGCTCCTTGGGCTTTGGCTGCTAGAAACGACAGTTTGCGATTATTATCAGATAACATTTTATTCGTAGCCAACTGATTACTGCGGACAGCGGTTCATTTGTCTTTATGTACCCAGGATTAATTTCGAATTTTATAATAGTTTACTTTGGTTAAACAAAGAGAATATGCGAACAAAATCAACAAACCACAAGATTTCAAAATGGCGCTGTGCTGTGAGCAGTGTGAGCGTCACTCCTCGTTAGGAAACGAACCAGTAGGTGGCACCACGATAGAGTTTTGGTATCGCTAGTAGGACACTACTTTTTAGTAGATTATCAAATAGATTTCTACTAAAATAAAGTGCCAAATTATAGATTCCTATTTTCTGAAACAGAACAGTAGATTGTGATGTAGGTTCCGACTTTTAGAAAATAAATATCTTCTATTTTTTAACCTTAATCAATATTTATCAAATTCGCCAACAGATGAGAGAATGACTAAAAGTCGTTCCTGTATTTAAAATTATTTTAGAAAATGTATAATATTATAGCTTAAAAACATATTTAATAAAATAATAAATAATTACAGCAAAAACTTATTTTACTAGTTGGAAGATTACTGCTCTTTTATTAAAGTATAGAATGGATTTCTTACTTCACGAGTAAATTGATTTACAGAATAATAATAATAATAATAATAATTGATTTTAAATTATTGTGTAGTACAAAATAAATGGATTTAATAAAATAAGTTAACTAGCTACTGTGCCATTGTTTATTGTAACGTCCGTTGATTTCTATGTGTGTGTTGTACTATTAAAAATTAAAATAGCCCTTTTGTAATGAATCAGTATTATTGTGTACCTCGCTGTTCTTCCTGGATTAAAAGGGGTCCTCATTTAAAATTTCATATATTTCCTGAAGAAAGACAACAAGTTTCCGTGATGCATAAATTTGGTGAAAAGGAACGCGATTCTGTGCTTCCAAGCAGTTTCAATAAATACGTATGATACTGTATATTTTTAAATACTGTATATTTAACCAGTTATATAAAAAAATTTCCTCGACACATCTCATGAACGTGAACTATAGATCCGTCTTTTTATTTGTGTCGAAGCTTTTATGTCACCGTTTTTAAAAGCGCACTTAATTCCTTCACAGTCAATAAAGAAACCCGTCAACCAGGAGCTGGTCCAACATAAAAGTTCCAATTACTCTTACAGCCGAATCGAATAATTCGTAATTTTATATTGACATCTATTATAACGGACCGTACCATGTATGACCGCTGGTCAAGGGCCCTAAGAAAGGCGAGAGGAAATCTTTGTCACAGCATCCGTTTAGAAATAGAGTTTAGTGCAACTAAAAAATCTCGTTAGTGACTTCCGCTCAAACTAGTTCTGAATAACGCGTACTTACTAATTCACCATTCTTTTCTGCATTGGAGTAAGAAATATCGTTACAATGAATTATTTATAGTATTGCGACAATAACTATTTGGGGGACGATTGTATAATTCGAAAATTATATGGTTTACAATTTTAGAACGGTTTTTGGTTGACCAAAGGGTTCCCACGAGAATATTAGTTATTAAGCCTCATAGAGCAAGCAACGTACGAGGTGTGTAAATTAAGTAATTACACTGATTTTTTTATTCGAATAGAATTACAATGCAGTATTGTCTCCTTCAAAATAACTTCCTTGGGAAGCTACACAGCGCTGGAGACGGTCTTCCATTCCTCATAGCAGTGCTGGAACTCATATACTGGAATAGCCTTTAGCTGGTCGGTTACAGCCGTTTGAATGTTTTCTATGGTCCCAAAATGACGTCCCTTGAGGTGATTTTTCAATCTCGGGAAGAGAAAAAGTCACAAAGATTCAAGTCAGGCGAATAAGGAGGCTGAGGAGCCACAGGAATGTTTTTACTAGCTAAAAACTCGTTTACTGAAATGGCTGTGTGACAAGGCGCATTGTTGTGATGCAACATCCAGATGTTCTTGATGTTTGGTCAAATTTAACTCTTTTCCCATCATTCTTGTCGTCAACCGATGATCTGAACGCACAAGAACCCGTATTCCATCGACATATTTTCATCGGTTCTTAAAGATTTCCGCTGCGTGGTTCATCTTCAATCGACTCTCTTCCTTCGAGAATGCCTTAAACCACCGAAAAGCCTGGGTTCTTGAAAAAACACTGTCTCCGTAGACGTGTTGAAGTTTTGCAAAAGTATCTATGTAATGACTAACGAGTTCAAACTTGTACTGAAGGTGCATTACATATTAGGTGCAAACTTGCAGTATTGAAGGTGCATTACATGTTAACCTACTGCCCTTCCAAGTCCCGTATCCGCAGTGTTGCTAAATCGGGCGCTACGTTGCTAGTCATATTACTTAATTTACACATCTCGTATCACCACACTGACGCGACAAAATAGAAGTCAAAATATTGATGGATGATACATATGTATACAAAAATAGACACATAATAATTATTTTTAATATGCACATAAAAATTAGGTACACAAATACAGTGGCGGTTGGTGATATTTCAGTTAGCCATATCTTGAAAACGACGCATGGGACCCACTTCACTTTTTTAGGTGATGACTATACACCTCTTACAGAAAGGATTTATAGTGAAAAAATCGTCAGCAAAGTTTGCGAAAAAAATTTTCAAAAACACTGGAGCACTCCCTGGGTTCTCAGTAACGCTCTGTGGGATATTTGCAGTATATTTTTTTTCATAATCTAGAAACAAATATAAGGAGACGTTTTTCGATTTGTTGCAAAATATTTTTTTTTTCAAAAAAGTTATGGCCATTTTAATTTTAATTTTATAGGAACATTTTGTTTCCCAAAATTAAAATGGCCATAACTTTTTGAAACAAAAATATTTTGTAACAAATCGAAAACGTCTTATATTTCTTTTCTAGATTATGAAAAAATATATACTGCAAATATTCCACAGAGCGTTACTGAGAACCCAGGGAGTGCTCAGTGTTTTTGAAAATTTTTTCGCAAACTTTGCTGACGGGTTTTTCACTATAAATCCTTTCTGTAAGAGGTATATAGTCATCACCTAAAAAGTGAAGTGGGTCCCATGCGTCGTTTTCAAGATATGGCTAACTGAAATATCACGCACCGCCACTGCACAAATATCTATTTTCATTTTTTTATGTTTTATTCCTTTAGTCAAAGTCGATATTATGTACATTTTTACAATCACATTTTGACATAAAATTAATCCGTATATAAACGGATAAGTAAAACGAATTATACATAGGTATAAGACAATAAAAAGAAAAAACATACAATATATGTTATGAGGAGTAAATAAGATATAAAACTGTTTATGCATATAACCCAGTTACCCAATATGGTAAAGAAACCTATTAAAATTTTGTTTCTGGTCTATTAAAGTTTATAACCCCTTCTACGTATGTTGTAAGTTGAAAAATGTACTTTAAGATCTTAGAAAGTCATTTAAAAAGATTAGATCCATTCCACAAGCTTCTGTATTTGTATAATAAAGTAAGCACCAGTTCTTTACAGCTTTAAGTACCACATAATTTAGGATACAAACATTTTTTTAATGCATTGAATAACTTATAAGTTATAAGTAAAGCCGGCAGATCCGGGCGGCGGGCCATCTCAACGGGCCATATCTCAACGTAAATAACAGGATAAGTTTAACACATATCTTTCTAAATTGCAACAGTTTATTGTTTTCATGAATTTTGTTTTTGCACATACAAGTAGTAAGTAGTATGACGCGTATGGTTATGGTCCGCCACCCGGATCTGCCGGCTTTAATTATAAGACTTGTATAAGTGTTCTGAGACTTGGCCATATCCCAGTTACATATTCCAAATATACAGCTTGTGTAAAGCCGACATCGGCCGGTTGTGAAAAAGGACAAATGCCACACTTCTCAGTATAATAACAAGCACAGGTGGTGAGAGGGCCGGTCTTATTCCCTCACTACCTTGGATGCGGGTGAGATTGCTTCTTATCTGCCGTTTCACTTCTGTTTGCCCTTTTTCATAACTGGCCGATGTTAGCTTTACACACACGGTATAGTATTAATGTATTCCAAAACTGTGACAAGAACAACATTCATTCATCATTCGCTCATTGGTATTGTTTGATGATACTTGGCCAACACTGTAATTTTCTTGAACTATAATGGAATGTTTTTGTGAATTTTAAATTTCGCACTTGATATTCGTTTTTATGCAGTTGGCAGTAGATCCGAAGTCGCCGTGTTGTATTACTTGATATTTGTTGACAGTTTGAAATTATCTGAACCTTACGTTGGCTGTAATAGTGGCCTGTCTTTTTTGAGCTTCAAACTTTCAACTTGCATTGAAAAACTGTTATTTTCAGAACAATCAGTGGTCCAGTTGTCAAACTTCCGTTTGCGAAATGCCAATAAACAGCTGCTGCCAAGAATAGGTAGCATCTTTGATACGTTATTTTGAAAGAGAACGAGACATTAATGGTTAATTGCTACCATTAACAACTGTTAGAAAGGTAATTTAAATATAAAATTAAAATAGTAATTAAAACTACAGTCGAATATATTTTTAGCGTGTAGCAGCAGTCCTAAACTTGAATGTTTTTACTGTTAATTATATATTACAAAAAGCAAACGACAATGAACTTTTAAAATCATCTATAAAGCGTAATCCTACCAAGAGGATTACAAATACTGTATCATTGAAGTGTTACAGACAAGTACTATTCATAACATTTGTAATAATTGATATTTGTGTACAAAAAACTGCACTGCACTATTTGTAACTGAATAGTGTTTCTGGAGTGGGTACTGGAACCTTCGGCGTGGAAACAAAAAACTGGACGTTTTCCACGAAACACCGTGGTGGAAGTTCGGTGTTTCGTGGAAAACGTCCAGTTTTTTGAATAGTGTTTGTGAGAATTTTTTTTTTTATATTTTTTAAAATTTCAAATCATCCGTGTGCCTATTTTTATTAATTTGTCCTCCCATTAAAAACATATTTTTATTTCCATCCAGACCATCACAAAAGAATCCATCCATATGTTAGTCAAAATTATTTCTAAACTGAATAATTTTATAACAATCTGGCATCAGTGCGCTCTTTAATGACGTCCATCGGTTTTTATTTTGTATGAAGTATTTGCATTGATCGCCACATTTGGAACCTAGTTTGAACAATTATAATTTTGTCTTTAATAATTCTTATGCTTTCAGTTCTTATACCTCAAATTCTTAGCTTGTTTTTACACCTCATCTTTAAGGTACAGAAACTGTATTATTATTTCTGTAGCAAAATAACTCTTCAATGATTCAAAGTACCAACTTGACATTTGTTACATGCATATACTAAAAAGGCAGAAATCTCCTTTATTGCCAATACATTTTCACTTTTAAATTGGGTAGGTACAGCACCGTTACTACTAAATGTCGATTGTGTTAGCATCGATGGAATCGAGCGTAATAGCGAGACACTCTGTATGTCGTCACCGCCAGGCGGGGCGAGCGCGGGCAATATATGCTGAGCCTGCTGGAAGCGGGGAGATCGAGACGACTTACGGGTGACAGGGACTCGTCAGCGCAGCGTCCTAGGAATAACACTTATCCGTGAGATGTACCGGGTCAACCAATAAAGTAGTCCTGATGTTGTTATTTTATTCGGTTGTTTTATTTAATAATACTAATTTTGGTAAATTTCTAACATCAGAAGTGGGATAAAGAACCGTTACGAGCTTGTGTAGTGAAGTTATAATGAAGTGACTTGATAAAAATGTCACGGGAAAGCAGTGAGGGAAGTTTTTATACACCCTTACGGGAAAGCCGTAGGCGTCTCCGTAGGAGTCGGGAGAGCCGTCGTAGCCGATCTCCAACAAGAAGGGATGATATGAATGCCGGAAGGAATGCAAGACATTCACGTGGACGGAGTAGTCGTTCCAGTCGATGTAGGCGCCCCAGGTCAGGCAACCAGGGTCGTACTCCAAGTCCAGGGTATCGAATGGACAGACGTTCTGGAAGTACATCAAGACAATCCCGTAGGAGTGAGGTCACTCAGTTAAGTGATGTCATTGTCAAAGGTATGGGACGGCTAGTCGATAGGTAAAATAAAATACTGACCAGTTGGTAAGTGTAAATTCAATCACTAATTTAGTTTATGAGTTTAATCCCCTGCATCAAAACTTGAATGAGTGGTTGCAAATGATCGATGAACTTGCATATATATATATATATATATATATATCACTGGAATGATAAGACTACTTGTTATTTGGCCTTAAGCAAATTACGAGGCGCAGCTGAAGTATGGTATCGCGGTCTTCCTACTCATATTTTTTGCTGGGAAGAGTGGAAACAAATGCTACTAGAAAATTTCAAACCAAAAAGAAATTTGCATAACTTACTTAAAACAATGTTAGATTGCGCACCAAAACCAAATCAAGGGTTATATGAATATACTTTTTGAAAAACTTTCATTAATCAATAAATTGAAAATTCCATTAAATGAGGAAGATAAGGTAGATTTAATTATGGGGACGATATCTGATACTCAAATTCAATTTTCTGTGTCTACAGCAGGAATATCAAACCCCAGTTATTTAGATGTACATTTTAAAAGTCTCGATGAACAAAAAGCGGGATCAGTGGTAAATAAACCAGAAATAAATAAACAAAATTTTACTAAGGTCTCAACTGCAAAAACAACTATACAGTCGGCTGAGAGAGTAGAAAACGTCTCGCGTTGCTTTAACTGTAAACAAACAGGTCATTATAAAGGCGTCTGTCCTAATCAATTTTCTAGATGACAACCAAAGTGCACAACTCTCGGATATAAAACATAAAACTATTTAGGACTATAAGTACTAATGAAAAATTCTTTAAGATAGTGAGTATAAACAAACAAAATATAAAATGTTTCATTGGTTTTGGTAGTGGATGCTCACATATTACGTTGCAAGCGGCTCAAAGTTTACGTTTAAACATAGAACCACTTGAAAAAAAAATATTATTTTAAACACGCTCTCCGGTCCTAGTATTAAGCCGAGGTGCTGAAACAATAATATACGGCATCACTCGCCTTATAGAATATTTCCGTACTTGGAAAAATAATTTTAAATGAAGGAATGTCTAAAAAGTATCAGCTGATATTTTCCGATTTACATTTTTGTACATAGTTAACTGAACTTCAGATTTTAAACTCTGTCGTCGATCAACAAATGTTACAATTTCTTACTGACTGAAAATAGTTCTGCAGCCTAAGCATTTTGGAAATCCATATACAGGGCTATTAGCCTGAAATGCTTTTGATATTTTGAAGTAATAAGGAGGCAGAGCAGGTACTGAAGTACGAAACATAGGTGTCTTAGTATACAGGGGGCATAGGAGTCAGACCATTATTTCGGAAAAATCTGTTATTACAGTATTTTATTGTTCTGTTGTAGTAGTTGTTATAGTTCGTTAGGAGTTGTTCCCAAAAGTACATAGGTATCCCGAAAGTTGAAGAATAGGAGTGACCAGGATTGACAAGTTGAAGGTCACAGGATTCCTGTGGAGGAATGACCGGGATCAACAACGTGAAAACCTGGATCCACATCTTTGGGAGCGAAATGAAGAAACGCGCACTGTTGGCAAAAAGGTTCAGGTTTCCTCACATGCGTCATTTTGTGAGGATAAGTCAGAAATTGCTCCCTAAGTGTCGAGGAGGCCGAGCCCAGCCGAACAGGCAGAAGGAGGTACAGCAGGAGAAGCAACAGCAAGAACAGGCGGAGAGGAAGCAGCAGGATTAGGAGGAGTCCCAGGCAGAGGAGCCGCAGTCGCAGCAGAAACAGGCGATTCAGGCGCAGCCGTAGCAGGAACAAGAACTATAGGCGACCGTCGCCCGTCAGGAGGATGTCCAGGTCGAGGGACAGACGCTCCCAATCCAGGAGGAGGTCGAGGGATCGAGGTAGCATCAAGAGGAGGTCACCGGTGCGCGACAGGCCCAGGGGAGGCAGCGGAAGCCCAGCTCCAGTCCTGTGAAGCGGGAGGAACGCAGGGACCACATGGAGGAGTCCAGAGGACATGCAGGAGGGCGAGGACGAGCACGAGGAAGAAGCCCACGAGCATGAGGACGAGGACGAAGAGGAGGAGGAAGAGGAGCAGCAGCCTGCCGAACCCGAGCCGGAGGAGCCCCAGGGAGGCGATGGCGCTTCCCTGTCGGACGGCAGCGTGCCCTACGATGAGGAGACCCAGAAGCTAGTGGAGCGCGCCACTGCGGTGCGGAAGGAGTTCAACTAGGCCGACAAGCAGTTCCGTCACCTAGGCGCCGAGATCAAACGCATCCAGGACTACCTGGAGAAGGACTTCGGGCCCGAGGAGGAGTTCGCCACGCTGCAGGGCCAGTACTTCGAGAATGAGGACCATTCAGGATTATGAAAGTCCTGGATCATGACCATTACCAAGTGGCAGATATTCCTGGAAGCACACGGTCTCAGGGGGTAGCTGCTGTGGACAACATGCGACCATGGATCCACTATGAAGACTAGCTGGAGAGCTAGGCTAGCAGAGATGATAGGGCAAGGAAGAGTTGTGAGGCTCTCCTTGGTCAGGGGTAGTGTTTGACCGGGTTCTAGGTGGAAGATGGGAACAAGGTCTCCCAGGTAGATGGGAACAAGGTATCCCGGGTAATCTTCCGGTAAACTGAAGAATGTGGTCAGACATTACTTTCCTGGGGTCACTGGTGGTACAGGGCTGGCAGGGTACTAGGTGGCCATTAGGTTAAGGTAACATAAGATTTTTTTTTTGCTATTTTACCTAGTCTTAAGTTGTCTATATATCAATGCTTAATTATTACGTATTAATTACTAATAAACTTGGCGCCAAGTTCATTAATTTAGGTTAGGTCCACTACTAAGTGAGGATTTGATGAGGACTGCAACATGTGCAACATATGATCTAATATCTAATATTGCTTAATTTCAGCTTCTCAGTTAGAGGTGATAATAGTTTGAAATGTTATTTCGGCTTTCAGTAACTCCAGAAATTACAAGAGTGAGGGCACTCTTGGGGTCAGGAAAGGCCGAATGTTAGCATCGATGGAATCGAGCGTAATAGCGAGACACTCTGTATGTCGTCACCGCCAGGCGGGGCGAGCGCGGGCAATATATGCTGAGCCTGCTGGAAGCGGGGAGATCGAGACGACTTACGGGTGACAGGGACTCGTCAGCGCAGCGTCCTAGGAATAACACTTATCCGTGAGATGTACCGGGTCAACCAATAAAGTAGTCCTGATGTTGTTATTTTATTCGGTTGTTTTATTTAATAATACTAATTTTGGTAAATTTCTAACAATTGTTTATAATATTAGGACGCTGAAAATGAACTGCATTGTATTACTCGTATCTTTTGAAGAATATGGTCCTATAAATACATGTATGTATATTGAAATTATGTTATCATTTTGGAGACGGTTGAGTTTCTCTACCATCTCCCTCTTATTTCACCACATTCTGTTTGAAAGATCTTCAGAAGCATTAACACCTAGGGAACATTTATTAATGACAACACTGTACTTTAGTTATTTGTTTCATCGAATAAATCCTGACAAATGTATGTTTATAAGTAAATAATTAAATAAATCATGAAGCAGGCTTTACAAAACGTACAGCTGTTTTGTATTATTTATGTGTAGTTATAAATAATTCCCATTCCCAAGTAGCTGACTTACTACACACTATTTAAGCGTACGGCCAACTGTTGTCTATTGTGTAAACGCGAGTAGGCATTAAAACTATTTACTTTGAGTAATGTAAATCTACGCCAGACCCTATAACGATGTTTTTTTATCGTCGTGTTGCAACGACACACATACGCACGTACATACATATATATGTATTTCGTACACGGTTTGTTTGATAAATCTCTGGATGCCATTGGGCGACACGAAGTGTCTCAATTCTTTGTCGGTGGCTTGCATCAAAAGGAATGAAGAAATGCGTAGCTAAGTCA
The DNA here is from genome assembly GCA_029963805.1 of Aromia moschata. NCBI lineage: Eukaryota > Metazoa > Arthropoda > Insecta > Coleoptera > Cerambycidae > Aromia > Aromia moschata. The sequence goes on from JAPWTK010000112.1 coordinate 693,558, forward strand.
CGGAATTATAGAATTATCGGATCCCTAGTGTAGGTAAACATGGCAACACCGATATGGTAATTACAGGGCCAGCGTACAGGGAGAGTCGAAAACACTTGCAAGAGTATTCAAGTCAACTCAAGATAAAATTATTGAAGGGAGAAAGAGAAAAAAGTATTGAAAAAGAAAAGAAGCTGCACATTTTTTTGTAAAGAAAGTTTCCAATTTCCTATTTTCTTTTTTTTCGCTCAATTTCAAATACCTAATTAAGGAGTGATGTTTACATTTTTATTTACCTACACAATAAAGCAAATTTAAATTCACCCAGTTTTATTATTAAAGCATATATAAGGGGTTTAAATTAAAAATAATCGCTAAATGATTATATTTAACTTTGAGGGTTTAAAGCTGGTAGCTGGTCATGGGGATGAATCTTAAAAGCGACGGTAGGGTCAGAAGAAGCAGTTTTCGATGCTCTTAAAAAAAGTTTAATCGATTATCTTGAAAAATGAGGATTTTATGGATTTGTGCATAAATAAAAGTCGATGCCCTGTATATAATAAGAAAATAAATCGCTACGTATTTCAAAATGTGTAAATGAATGATTACTTTAACAAGTAATCATAAGTTCAAGCAAAAAAAAAAACAACTTTAGTAATTTATTTCCCATCCACCTGATCCTCCAGACCTTTTTATACATCCACTATACATGGGCGAAATAAGGAAGTGTATCCACCATGTATTTTATTCTTTTAGTGTATCCAATCTGTGTCATAATTTTTTTCCAACAATTTGATAATAATCAAGTTAAATTTTACCACAACAATGTAATAATTGATTACAAATTTTAAGTGTATTTCATTTATTTTGAAATGTCAAACAGCAGGCAAATGCTACTAGGTTTAAAATGATGAAGAAAAAGGTTTAAAAATTGGCGTAATCGAATATAAATGCAAATATTACAGAAACTATCAGAGACATGTATGTTTTACGACAATTGATAGACAATTAAACCTTGCGTCCAATTGAAAAAAAAATACAGTGTGTTTCATTTTAAATAACAGAGTTTTTTTAGTTCAAAGGTGAACAGTTTTTGAAAAATTGCAGACGACACCCTGTATAAAAAAAAATGAGGAATGAGTGTTGCAATAAGTAACGCATGCTTTAATGATAGTTAACACTTATTGAATATCAATTTTGTGAATTATGTAGAATCGATTTTATAGGTTTCTCAATATGGTAGTTTTTTCCAAAATAAAATCGGAAATTTTCGATTTTCCCAAAAACTGTTCAGGTTACATATATTACTCTCATAAAAGTACCCCTAAAAAAAAAAAAAATTTATTAATAAGCGGATCAGAATTTGTTCAGACAGTCAAGCTGCCCTAAAAGCCCTTAGCAACGCTAAGGTGACATCAAGACTGGTATGGGATTGCAAAGAAGAACTGATAAGGCTGGCAACTCACAACAAGGTCACTTTGATGTGGGTGCCAGGTCATCAGGGTATCGAAGGCAATGAGAAAGCTGACGAGTTAGCCAGAAATGGATCGTCGGAAGATTATATTGGCCCCGAACCGGCCCTTGGAGTGGCAAAAACCGTCATCAGGGGACATATTAATGAGTGGGTCAAACAACAACACAAAGAATACTGGAGAAAAATGCCCAGACAAATACATGGGAAGAAATTCATTAAAGAACCATCAAAACCCGTAGCCGAGCAACTGTTAGCAATGAACAGGAAACAGCTATGCACTATAGTAGGGTTACGCACAGGACATCTTCCTGTTCGAGAACACCTAAATAAAATGGGCCTGTACAACGGAGACCTAAGATGCAGAATGTGCAACAAGGAAACGGAGTCAGCCCTTCACATTCTCTGTCAGTGTGAGGCTTTGGATCGCAAACGGCAAGCAATATATGGAAAACCCTTTATGGAACCAGAAGATTACACTGCACAGCCAGATATGACCCTGTACAAATTAGTGCAGGGAACAAAGATTTTAGACTGGGTGCAGTAAACCGGTACAGGAGAAAATACAAAAAGCCCAAGAGGCTGCAGTATAACCGGATAGTACAAGGACGGCTCCTGAAGGAGGAAAAAAAAAAACCCCTAAAATTGATCGTGGATTTCAAAACACATTAATATACAGATCGTTTCATTTAAAATAAGAAAACTAATGGCGAGTTCCGATATAACCGAAATATACATACATAAAAGTGCCGCAGCCTTCAAAATATTTATATTAGATAGAAATAGCCTGTATATTTATCTTCTTTTGTCTGTACAACATACAGCAAGGATTCTTTATTAACGAAGTTGCTCTACAAAATTCGTTTTATATATATATTTTTTTTTGCCTCAGATCGAAAAATTTCTTGAATGCTGTGGGAATCAATAGTAAAAAATTCAGAAATAATGTTTACAAATTTATGCATTTTGTTTATTTTGAATTTACTTAATAATAGGTAGGTAATAAAAACTTTATGGATCTGATTTTTTTACAATTCTGTACATGTAGGTCCCTTTCGACCTTGCCTTTAAATGAAAATAATACCTCTTTAGTCCGCTTTACGCATATTTCTGTACTACTCAGAATAATTATTATGACTGAATTAAAATTTTAACAGCGTTATAAACTTCAAACCCTGTACATAAATATTTCCACTGTGCCATTACAACAAAGAGGAGTTAAACATGATTCAGTGTTTGTTTTGTGCAAGGCTATCGCGGTTTTAATGAATAATTAAATTGTTTATAAAGCTATCGCTGACAACGGGGATCAAGCGGGAGGGGGAACGGGACCATAGGCGTAGATATATTCACGTCTGTATGTGTATTGTTTAAATATTTTGTTGTATTTAAAGTCGAATTGTAAATGAAACGATTATAGAGATAGTGAAAATGATAGATCCATTTAGGTACATATTTTTTTTCTGCAAATATTTGTTTATGTACGTATATGTAAAATTGCGAAACGAAAAGGGCAAATTGTTAATACTCTTAAAAAAAATGGTGTCATATTTATATTAACCCATTAACGCCCACAGGACAGAATTTCGATATTGAAGTTCGAGTTGATGCCGTTCAATGAATTTGAGAAAAACAAAGTTCCAAACCACCTTTTCCTATGTTTTTGACTGTGCTCTTTCAAATGGTGATGGTTAAAAAATGGAAAAACTAAAATTAATCCAAAAAAACGTCATTTTTCGCATGCATTTTTTTAATGATTTTTCGTTCCGTTTTCATTTTTTTTTATGACAAACCTATTCAGATCGTGGCCTCGATGTCTAAACTTAAAATAAATAAAGTTAGTAAGGTCTAAAAAATTGTTACTAAAACAAAATGGCGGCCTTGAAAATTTTTTTTCAAAACCGATTTTTTTTCTCGAAAACGATGACTATAAAAAAATTTCTGAACAAAAATTTTTTTAGAATTGGTCAAAGAATACTCTCAAATTTTCTTCAGAATGGAAAATGTTTTCTTCGAAAACTAGGCATTATCAAAAATTTTCTATTCTTTTCTATTTTCTAATTCATCAAATATTATCAATTTTTTCATTTTTTTATGACGTTTTTCAAAATTTCGATTTCACGATTTTTCAAAAAAATTGAAAATCGTTTCGGAACATTCTGAAAAAAATTGAGAGTAATCTTTGACCAATTCTATAACATTTTTGTTCTTAGAAAATTTTTGATAACGTCTATCGTTTTCGAGAAAAACATTCGTAGTTTTGAAAAAAAAATCAATTAGGCCGCCATTTTGTTTTAGTAACAATTTTTTAGACCTTACTAACATTATTTAGTTTAAGTTTAGACATCGAGGCCACGATCTGAATAGGTTTAAGTCATAAAAGAAATGAAAAGGGAACGAAGTCATTAAAAAAATGCAAGCGAAAAATGACGTTTTTTGATTCATTTTAATTTTTCCATTGTTAAATATTTTTTAAGAATTTTTAAACCATCACCATTTGAAAGAGCACCCTCAAAAACATAGGAAAAGGTAGTTTGGAACTTTGTTTTTCGCAAATTCATTGAACGGCATCAACTCGAACTTCAATGTCGAAATTCTGTCCTGTGGGCGTTAATGGGTTAAATGTCCTTTTATCCTAGAGTAACCTCCTATCTTCGCAAAATGTTTCTAAAATGTTGTGAACCATTTTGGCCGACAAAAATTCTATCTATGTACTATCTATGTACAAACGCGATAACTTGACAACGCTTTAAGATATCAATTTGAAATATATAACACTTATGAATCATATCGAAATCTATACTTGACTATGATATAGGTTAAAATGGGGATACATACTTTTCATTTGCCTACAGGTAATTTACAAATGCTTCGAGATATTTAGTTATTAGATTTCAAATTTGATAACCCTATATGCTATAATAAAGTCTGCAAGTGTATATATACTTATAGTTTATTAAGTTGAGTGATAACTTAATGTAATTGTTTTGGTTCAAGGTGTTGCTTATTGTACCCTTGGAAAGAGAGAGGGGAATTTCTTAATACGAAATAAAATATTCAAGAGTAAGTAAGCAAGTATTCAAGAGATGTAGATTTTTGAGTTAAAGGAATTCAAGTATTACCGTTTTATGTAACTATGTACCGTAATGCTTGTCAAATAAGGTGTGAAAAAAATTATGCGGGAAGCAGTTGGCCCTTAGATAGCGTGTTTTACTTACGACCTCGATAAAAAATTATTCTCAGATACATAGTATGTGCCTCAAATGCACATAGATGAGCAAACTGCAGCTAACAACAATATACATATCTACTTTAAAAAAAGTCGCAGTTACAAAGGTTCCAAACAAAATTTTTGGGCACCCTTACACAAAATTCGTTTCACGCCGCCTATGTGCAGAATTAATACATTTAAAAACGGAGCATTTAACCGACACACTGTTCAATATTCACATACACATGCCAGCTCATATTTTCAAGAAAACAGGAACGTACGAAATCAAATCGAATGCTAAAATTAGAACGCTTCCATGCAGTCTATTATTTCTCGACACGGATTTATGTACTAGTTACTCGATAGCGTGTGCAAAATATTAGTATTGACGACAAACAATTATTGTACACTGTTTTTTTACATCCAGATAGAGGCGTTGCGAAAATCAGTAGTCATTCTATGAATCAGAAATAATTAATAAGTGCATTATCATTTATCAGTTTATACAGTGAGGTCCATAAGTAACGGATAAATTCATTATCTACGTATTTTACAATTTATGAGTAAAATCCTGAAACACGTCAATTTTTAATTCTAGAATGACATTTTTTGAGCATAATTTTATACCTCCCCCCTCCAATCCCCTTGGAGTGACAGCTACCCCTTTAAAATTTTTAAATGGAACGAGGGTGCGTGTGATAGCTCGTTTGAAAGGGTTTTTAATTCTCCATCCAGCAACATAAGATTTTTTTTTAATTTCTATAATTTTTTTATTGAAAAATATTACATTTTTGATGTTACTAAGTAAAGAAAAGAACATGAAACAGAACAGAAGAACAGTTTAAATCAAATGTTCAAACTGGGCGCCCGTCGCTTCTTGACAATAATGGAGGCGTTGCCAAAATTCTTCTAAAACATTTTGTATTGTTTCCGGGGTGATTTGATTAATTTCTTGCCTTATTCTGTCTTTTAAATCTTCTACGTTATTTGGTCTGTTGAAGTAGACTTTCGATTTTAAGTAACCCCAAAAAAATTGTCATGCGGGGTCAAATCGGGAGAACGAGCAGGCCACTCAATTTCACCGCGTCTACCGATCCATCTATTGGGAAAAACTTGATTCAGATAGGCTCTTACTTCCAATGAAAAATGTGGTGTAGCTCCGCCCTGCTGAAACCAAATATTTCTATCAATTTCAGTGGGGTTGTCATCATCTGGGAAAAGCATTCTTAACTCTGGAACTAAGAAAATTTGCAAGAAATACAAGTAACGCGGGCCAGTTAATGTGCCATCAAAGAAATATGGTCCGATAATTTGAGGATTTATAATTCCAGCCCAAACGTTCACCTTCTCAGGATATTGAGTATTGGCCTCCATCATCCAATGTGAATTTTCTGTACTCCGGTATCTACAGTTCTGTGTGTTGACTGTTCCATTTAAGACGAATGTTGCTTCATCAGAAAAAAAGAAGTTTTTTTTATAAATAAAGGATTATCTTGGCATCTGTTTGCCATTTCGCAAAATTCCAATCGGCGATCAGGGTAATCGTCGTTAAGTTCTTGAACCAAATGAATTTTATATGGGCGGTATTTTTCGTTTTTTAGAAGACGCAATATGGACGTTTTACTAACATCATTAACGCGGCAACTTGTCTTGTAGGTTTATGTGGATTATCTTGAATATCTAACAATATACAATTTCTGTTCATTGTCTAAAATGCGTTTCCTACCAGATTTAGGAATATCTCTGGCAATTCCAAATTCACGAAATTTGTTTTCTATTCTACTGGGACAGCGGCGTAGACTGTGAAATGCGGGGTTTCCCAGTAGACTGGGAAATGCGGCGGTCAGGATCACAGAATACCTACCCATACAGAAGCGACAGCTAGCCGATTTCGAGGGACCGGAATATTTGACCTCGGGACCTGTGGCGTCCATTTAATAAATGGCAGTAACGTCACTGTAATTTTATCTTCAGTTGACGTCTAAATGTTTACTTTTTGTTCTGTCAAAAAATAAGTTCTTTTAAATTTTATTTTTGTGTTGATTTTGAACTATTTTCAAATATAGTACAGTTTTTGTAATATTACTGATTGTGTTTATGTGATTACTCAGATTAGTGACCACTATTTATATTATAATCACTTTGCCAGTGCCGGTGAAAGTATTGATCGTTTTTACGATCGCGATTGGGTATCTACATCCAACATCCAACAAAACTTATTAATGAGAATGGATTCTGCCAAGAAAGCTAAAAGAAATAGGTGTGCCTATCGTCCATGCTTTTCCCAAAGTGATGGAAATACAAGTTTTTTTTTCGTTTCCAATGGATCCCCAAAAGTATGTAAAGTTGGAGACTACAAAAATTTATTTACCTATAAGAATATATGAATTATAACAAATTTATATTTTTAGGGATGCTGTTTGGATTAAAGCGTGTAATAGGGATTATTTATGTAGTTTTTGTGTAGCATTTGTGCGAGGAACACTTCGAAGAGAAATATATTTCTAGAGGTGCAACTCGTAAACGTATATTTGAGCAAGCTTTCCCTACAAAATTTTTACATGTCCCAACATCTACATGTGTAGAAGGTAACGAATACGTTTAAACAAAATAATTTCCTACTTATGTAGATATGCGTTATGTATCAAAATGTTTGAATTTTTAATTTAATATCAATAGGTATTTAGGTTTCGACAAATACTTTTCTAAAACACATTTTTAAGTAGAATTGGTTTTCATAAAACAAAAATTATGAATGCTTCAGTTTTTGAGATATATAGAGATATTATATGTACGTATACATATTTTTTAATTTTTTTGCTTATCTTTGTGTCTACATCAAAAACTTTATTTGGTTTCTTATTTTTAATTTTAGAATTTGTAACAGTGGAAGATTAGCAGGTAAATCTTTCATTGTAACTAAAAAAAAAATATTGTAGCATTTCGTCCTTCAGATTGCCATATTTGTTTTAGTTTTCATTTTAACTTTTGAGTAATAATAATGACCAACAATACTAAATTTTCATTTATTATTCATTGTTTATTAATTTACTATTATTATTGACGTTAGCCATTTATACTGCTCAAAATATTATCGAAAACTGGTAACCTATTATGCTTTATTTATTTTTAATTTTAAGCTCCAAGCAACAGTTTAGAAATACCTGTGGGTACGGGGACTGTGCCATTGGCGAGTACAACCAGCAGTGGAAGCATATAGATTATATATTTTTGGTAAATGTATATTTACACAGAATCAAAAATGTCATAATTTACATTTACAAATTGTTATTTACTTTTACATGTAATAATATTAATTTGCTTTATTAATCCTAAATTAATTATGATATTATGATATTATTAAATATGAAGCAAAATATTTATACAAATAAAATACCTGAAAGTACCTAATTACTCTATTGCCGTCTTTCCCTAAAATAATTAAGCCTAAGTGTATTCTAAACAAAACTTGATATAGACGATAGACTTTTTACTTCATGTTACAATTCACTTATTAATTGAACATTTTGATTAGTGTACAAAAACAACTTTTTCTCTCCGTGTACTAATAACTGGCAGAACTGTCAAAAAAATATGTTCAGGCCAAGATCAAAGGTGCCGACACGCTCTGTCGCTTCTGTATGGGTAGGGTATTCTGTGGTCAGGATACTTAGTATTGAATATTTCGCATACCTGCTTCTGCGTTCTTGTTTTATCACCACATCCTAATAATATCAAAATTTCAATTTTGGGTATCCGAAAGACTCATTGTTAAAATAATGATCAACTTGACGATCCGCGATAGATAACATAATAGAATAATAAGTTTTCACAGAAGTAGCAAATAAAGAAAAACCGATACATTTAAGTTGAATGTTGACACAAAATTAACTAAAAACGTCAGATTTGGCAGATATTTGGTAGATAGGCACTTGATTGTATACATTTCATAATAATAATTTTGAAATTATCAAATTTAATTTTCTTGATGAAAAATATACAAAATTCAAAAAAACCTTATATTGCTGAATAGATAATTAAGAACCCTTTCAAATGAGCTATCACACGCACCCTCGTTCCATTTAAAAATTTTAAAGGGGTAGCTGTCACTCCAAGGGGTTGCAGGGGGAGGTAGGAGGCTGTCACTCCAAGGGGGTTATCCGTTACTTATGGACCTCACTGTATACGCAATGTAGGTCTTTTTTAAGTTTCGGATATTCAGAATAATAACGAGCCAATAAAAAAAACGTTATGAATGCGAGAGATGAAAATAGCGGTCATGTCGAACATCGAAGTGAAACTTTGTTGTCAAACTTTTTGTGACAACCACTTCTGTCACAATAATTGTAAAAGTTTGTTCTCATTAAAATTCATTTTTAATTAAGGAGGCTTTCCCGCTTTTTTCGCTGAAAAAAAAAAAGGTTTTTTTTGGGATTTTTTTCAGAAAATAAAACGGATTGAGACAATTTTTTTAATTAAAAGATAGAGGTATGAAGGTTACATTTATTTATTTATTTACTTTTTTAACCAAAATAGCGGCCGTTGATGCAGCTACTTTAGGCGGACATGTCTCATGTCAATGAGAATTTTCTACGACGCTATTCATCTGAAATCAAAAAATGAAACATTTTTATAAAATATAGGATTGTTGTTAGTGTATATCATAGGAGTTTTTTGAAATTCAAATTTTAAGCGATTTGGTGCAACTGTGAAAAAAAGTATGAATTTCACCTTAAATTTCTACCTTTAAATTGTTATTAAAAATCGAATTTTTGCAATATCAAAAAATCCTACGTTGATCACTAATGGCATCATTTGTGAACATTTTAAAAGCAAAATCATAAAAATCGGTTAATTAGTTTTCGAGAAAAATCTCATTCCAGTTTCAAAAACGTTGTTTTGAGAAAAACGCGTCTAAAGTTTTTTTTACGTTTTTTTTTTCATTTAACTATGAAATTTTTTAACTTACATGTCCTCATCAATTCCCGGCCCGTACGGGACACCCTCCTCAGCCTTGTAGACCTCATTTTGGTTTCACGTCAGATAGCGTCACGCATTTTTTCCACTAGCCCAATCAACGGGAAGAAAACCGGTCACTAATTGTTATCAGCAAACAAACAGAATGGTCGTATAGAGAAAAAAATTCTAAGAAAGATAGCGTTTTTTGCGACTCGAGTTTTAATGGCGAATATAACCAAAAAAAATTCGCAAAAGCCAAAAAAAAAGGTTTTTTTGCAAATAAAAAAAAAAGTCCTACACAAGAAAGTTAAATTAGAAAGTTGTAGGTCTTAAAAATGCGCGTCGAATGAGATGTGAACGAAAAAAAAATCGGTTTTTCAAAAATTCAAGTTTATTTTTTTTCGAGATCACGATTTTTAAAAAAAAAGACGTTTTCAAAAAATCAGCTTCTACAGAGGCAAAAATGATCGTACAGAAACGATCGTGGGCTCATTTTATTCGCGAAGACTAAGTTAAAGTAAAGTTAAAATAAGAACTCAAGTATGTATAAATATGGGTGGTCGTCATATTTTTAATAGTGTTTTATTTTTTCGAAAGTGTAGTTTTATTTATGTAGTTTATTTCTTTTTTTATATTTCTATTTTTTATATATACATATACATATGTTACTGCAAAAAAGTGACAACTTTTTTTTTGCAGAAATTAACGTAAATTATGATCGTGTAAAGCAGCTATTAGAAATAATTTTTGGAATAACATAAAAGTGTTTTCAACTCTAAACAACGATGTATTGTTTAGTAAATAATATGTGTGTGCTGTTGTTTTGTATTCATAGGATTTAAGGGGATTTAACCTGTACGTGAAAATCGACAAAAAATTTCGATTTTTTGTTTTATGGCTCACTTGCAAGCCCGCGCCTTTCTGATTATAAAAATGAAAGGGTTTGTACACTTACGATAATTTTTATGGCCTATATTTAAGTTAGGTTTAGTGTGGGGCTTTAAGGAGTTAGGCAGGAGGAGAGTTAAGCAGGAATGGAACCCTGTGTTCATAAAAACAGCTTACCAGAAGCAGTGCTTGTGGTCATCAAAAGTGTATACAGGGACTTGAGTAAAGATGACCTTCTAAAAAAGTGTTTACATGGTGGTACTCAAAACCCAAATGAGAGTTTTAGTAACATAGTGTGGGAAAGAATTCTCAAGTCAGTGTTTGTTGGGCTACAGACACTTCAAATGGGTGTGTTGAATGAAGTGATTTATTTAAATGATGGTTTCTGAGTGAGAAAACCAGTGCTGGAAATATTGGGGGATTCGTGTCAGTGCAAACAACAGGAAAGCCTTTCGTGCCATTGACAATATATAGAGACATCCAAAAAAAACGTCATCAAAGTTGGCCAAGAAAAAAAAGACGTATTTCTATTCTTAATCGAATTTATAACCTTATTTACTTGTCAAGACTGTCACATCATATGACAGCCATTGTTTATTTTACAAATTGTCAAAAGTCACTTGTCAAAAGTTTGACATAACCAAAAAGCTTCGACGTGACCGCTATTTCTATCTCTCTCGTTCATAGCCAGAGTTGATGACTTTTTTTTTGGATGTCTATATAGAAGCTGACAGGGCAGCTTTACCGGCTACAAAAAAAAAACAGGAACAAGAAAAAAACAGAGGAGTGAGGCAGATATGGAAAAAGATCTGGACTATGGCCCTGGAGAATTCTGAACCGCTCACCCACCCACTCCCATCTTCAAGCTCCTTTTTCCGGAAAATATTTTTTTTCAACCTACAGGTATCTCTAAAGTCCATACCGTTCAAGATAACTCAACCAAATTTTGCGTGGTAGTTTTAAATATCAAAATATATTCCAAACTCATTTTTTTGCCCTTGAAAAAATACCCTTATTGCATCCTTTTGAACATTATTAAAATACCCTCTTTTTCACATTTTTTAGAAATTTTGAAACAAAAATTTTTTTGATTTTATTTTTTTGGAGTTTGAGATTGGCATATTCAGTTTCAGATGGAGATTACAATTTTTGGGCGGTAGCTGCTGTGGCTTGGATGTAGTTTGTTCCTCATTTTTCATTTTACAAGCTTTTATTTAACTTGCAATGTACGTATGTATGTTCGGGTCAAATCATGCAACTGAATTTTAAAGTAGTTATCAACCGAATGAGATGAAATTTTGCATACACGTTTAGTGTGGATGACAATGCATGGTTAGCTAAGTTATGTCATTCTAAATTCAAAATGGCGGACGGTCTAAGATGGCGGAATAGTTATTTTTTGCGCACTCCCATAATATGGGTATCAAATGAAAGGGTTTGCTGAGAAGAAATAAGACATTAAAATTAATTTACTCTAAATCCAATATGGCGGACTAGTTATTTTTTGTGCACTCCCATGATATGGGTATCAAATGAAAGAGTTTGCTGAGAATACGAAAAAAATAATAAAATGACTACCCTAAATCCAATATGGTGGACCGTCCAAGATGGCGGACTAGTTATTTTTAAGCACTTCCATAATGTGGGTATCAAATGAAAGGGTTGGCTAAGAATACGAATAAACTGACATCTGCGTTCAACCCTTCGAGGAGATGGTGTACTACTATCCGGCTAAACAGTAAGACTTAGCGGGGTCGTGTCTTAACTAAGATCAACCTATACCCTAGGCAAATTCTAGCGGCGATGAAAAAAATTCAAAATGGCGAAAAACAAGATGGCCACCATACCAATTTTAAAGAGTTATAACTTGGTATAGGTTAGGGATAGTATGAACAGGTTGATAAACATTTATATACAAAAACACGACGATAACTAAAAAATAAAAAATAAATTAATAATATTTTTTTTAAACAAACTTTTATTTAAATGCTCTAAAAAGAAGAAAATAAACTTTAAATTGAATCAAACCCATCAATTTATTACATTACACAATTTATATAATATAAAAGCTTTTCACGAGATTTATTTGTGTAGATAAACATGAATGTAATAATTAGGTAACTTGATCTTGACATAAGAAAATCTAAGAAAAAAAGTATGTATTTTATAAAATAGGTAAATACATCTACACAAGTAAATCTCGTGACAAGTTTTTATATCATATAAATTGTGTAATATAATAAATTGATGGGTTTAACATTTAAACAAAAGCTTGTTTTTAAAAAAAATATTATTAATTTATTTAGTTCTCAATTTACATGTTGAAATTTAATATTTGGTTAATTTTTGAACAATAAAAAAAATATATTAAAAATTTACCTAGGTGAAAACTGAGACCAAGTATGAAACCGTTGTTCCTTTAGTTTAATCCGTTGATTGTAGGCAATTTCATATAGTTCCTTTAATTATTTTTGTTTACAGTGAAAAGTGTATTGAGTGATTATAAAAGAATATTGTCCGCAAACGTGCAAACGGGTTTTTGGCACTCTATGTGTAGTTAAACTTGGCCTACGACCTCTTTTAGCAATTTTAACGTCGCGTACCAACAATACTTGCACTAGTTACATTAATAGCTAGGAATTTTTAGTTCACCACTTATAAAAAGAATCAAAACCGGACTAAACCAACATACTCGAGTGTATTTACCAGACTCACAAAATATATTTACATTATTTCTTATCGATACACGTTCGTATGCTAGTATCTGTATTTAATTTTGTAGTGCTCAAGTGGCGATTTCTTTTTGTTATTTATATTTGTGGTTAAAAAAAAATTAAAACAAAGATTTTATTATTTTACGTAGCCCCTTATAAACCAACCCTCGGATACGCCGCAGTGCCAACGTTTTTGGCGCATTTATATCTTTATTATCGGTTTTATTTTGTTGACCATTCCAATTGCAGTTTAGCGTGTGCCTGTACACTAGTGTACACACGGACTAATTTATTAAGAGGTCGACGACCTCACGTTTTTATGTGCTGCAGAATGCAGATGTTTTTTTTTTCTAATCAGCGCGTACAGATGAGCGCTGTGTAATTAAGGAACGGTTTATTGTTTGTACGGCGATTAAAATAAGTTTTATATTAATAAGTACTTATTAATAAGACGGTTCAAAAAATTGTAATTATAACTTGGATATATGTACCGTAAAAAAACCCACCTTCGAGATATACCAGAGCTACTCAGTGTAAAAAAATGATTGATATGTTAGTGTTTGTAAAAAAATTCCTTCACACTTTTTTATAAATAATTTCATTTTATAATTTATTTCGTAATTTATTAATGGAAAAATCAGATATAAAAATTTTTTTCTAAAAAATGTGGGAATGCGGAAGTTAAAAATTTTAATTTTTTGTATAGTATACTTACTTTGTTTTTTCTAAAGAGTATTCTATATAAACATGTTACAACAATTTTTAATAATAATAACAAATTTATCAAAATAAATAAATAAAAACATTATAAATAATGGTAATAAATTAAATAATAATTATAAATATAATTAATAATAATTATAAAATATAAAAAAAGTTTAAAAAAAAAATTGTAAAAATAATGTATTAAAAAATAAAAATATATTTAAAAAAAAAAAAAAGATTAAAAAAAATAAGATGATTATTTATCTAAAGTTTTAAATTGTCTATGCACAGTTACATCCTTTGAAACACTTTTCATATAATGTGAATATTTGAAACAATTCAACAGTCATAAGATTTTCATGAACATTATTATTTGTCTTTTTTTAAATTGTTAATGTTCCAAAAAAAAATCTAACGAAATCGACAGGAGGACTCTCCATTGTTCCCATCATTTTCCCCAAAATTAGTATTTAATAATTCCAGATTAAATTAGTATTATGGGGTGGTGCCCGTCTTGTTGAAAAAATACATGTCTTTCTTTAAGTTGCAAAAATCTTCTATATGTGGTATTTATAATGTAATACTGACATTTAATGTCACATAAAGTTGGTAAATAAAATGTTATTATATAGGAACACCATACATAAAACAAACGTCCTTGATTTTGAACATAACATCTGATGAGGATTACTTCAGACAAAGTTTGTTGTGTCGGTTGAAAATTCCGGCCTCTTCGTACTTTCATCTTAAATGATATTTTTAAAAAATAATTGGTCTTGCTCAATTTGTTGTAGGTACCAATTCAGAAATCCAGTCGGCGTTCAGGAGCAGTTGGGGGGGGCTGTTTTTTTTTCCCCCCCTATTGTATAAGGTCTAAATTTGTGTTTTTTAAAACTAAAGGCGGCCTTTTAAAAAATATAACTCACATCTTGAATAGTAATTTTTTGGTCTTGGTTTTTAATCTCGTTAACAGGTTTCTTTTAGTTACAAAGTGATTGTTGTCTCCTTTCAGGGTAGCGATTAAAATTTTCCGATCAGTTCATTTATCCATTTTGAATAAAAAGCATATTAAATTTCGTAATTTTGACCACGCGCCTTCATTTCTTTATCGAACTTTAAAATATAATAAGAAAAAAAATAAAATAATAAAAGTAATTGTAACTGTGTATTTATCCCATATCCAACTGTTCTGTTTTCAAAATGCAGGCGCCTACTGTACAAAATCTTGAAATTACTATCTGTCCTTTATTAGAAAACATATGTTTTTAACTGTTTCCGCATAAACACTATCATAGCCAAACTATATAGCGGTGTGAAGGGGAAATCCTCTTTTACTAAATCATAGCCACTATGGTTTCCATTTAAAAAAATAGAAGTTTATCCATAACTCGAAAACTAACAAGATATAAAAAATCTATTAAAAATCCTATTCTACTTAAAAAAGTGCCTGTAGAAGTGCAAACAGATTTCTTCTAATTTTACAAAAACCGAGTTATCGACACCAATGAAAACTCAAAAAAATAATTTTCGTTTAAACTCGAAAACGAAAAGATATAGCAAATTCTGGTTTTCACCAATGAATTTATCTCGAAAAAAGAGGTCGGGAAAGATGGGTTCATTTTTCCATAGCCCTTACAGTTACCGAGATACCCTATAAAAACATCGAAATTTGCCCACCCGGTACATACCTATGTACAGGGTTAGTTTTTATAACTTGTCAAGTTATTACGAGTTTATTACTGAAATGAAAAAATAGTTCTTCAGACAAAATATATAGAGTTTTGCATACATTTTTATAACACGATACATGAGATATAGCTCAATACTTTTTAAATGACAGTTGTTCTTTTTTTATTCGTTCTTCTTTTTTTTTTCTAGTCCAGATCTCAATGGTAATTGCGACACCCATTGTCGCTAGTTGCATTTTAAATAAAATATGTCTCGACTTTCTGAAGCAAACATAGACATGTCATATATTTCTGGAAAGAAAAAATTCAAGGAATCAGAATATGCAACAATATATAGGGTGTTCCACAAAAAAAATCAACTAGGGTTCAGTTTTATGGTTTCCGACGTTCAATTGTTTTTTTCTCTTAGCCTATTATACAAACTTATGCAAAAGCCTTAACTTTTGTCTGATGAACTTTTTTCTAATTTCGATAATAAACTCGTAATAACTTGTCAAATTGTGGAATGTTTGAAGTTTTTTATTGATTTTAAATGAAATATGTTGCGACCTGCCAAAGCAAACGGGTGTTCCATTTAAAAAAAACACACCTTTGGTTCAGTTTTATGGTTTCTGATGTTCAATTGTTTTTTTCTCATATCGTGTTTTAAAAATTTATGCAAAACTCTATAACTTTTGTCTGAAGAACTATTTTCTAATTTTAACAATAAACTCGCTATAACTTTATATATGTTGAATTATAAAAACTAACCTTGTACGTAATAAGATCTGTTTTTAAGAGGGAGCGTTGTTTTAATCCTGTAAGAAAATTGCATTTTTTCAAACTTAATTTTGAACTTTTTGGGCATTGTAATTAAATACGTGTCACAAGCTACTGTCCTTGAAATGTTCGTGGTATACCTTCACGTTTACGGCAAAACATTAAGTGCCCTTTCCTACTGATATGTTTCAAAATATGATAGATATGTGCATAAAAATGTACATAACAATACGTGTTAATCGATCGTTTTTTAGATACGTACATACGAGTACCTCATATGTATGAAAAGTACCCTATATATTTTTGAAATCTACTTAATTTCCACATTCCAAAAATATATAATATGTCTATGTTTGGACCAGCCGTTTGAGAGTTATTTCACTTTAAATAATTCCGTTTAGTTAGCTGTGCCTAGTGATTTAAATTAAAAATGTGACGTTTTATCACACTGGCCATGAATCGCTATGGAAACATTCACATATATTTAATGCATTAACCCTAAACATTATTTGTTTTGTTTTCCATACTGATCCATGGCCAGTGCGATAAGATGTCACATTTTTTTCTCGAATCGCCACGCATGGCTAACTAGATGGAAGTATTTAAAGATGAAATAAGCCAAATACTGCCGTTTTTTTTTATTAGTAGTAAACACATTGTAAATAAATAAATAATTGTTAAAATTAAAATACATGATTTATTGTAATCTAATCAAGTGCAGGTTTATTCTCGATTTTGTTATAATGTTAAGAACGCGGTTCTTTCTCATGACCTCAATATATTTACAAACGCACGAATATGTATGTCAAGAAAAGCAAACAACGGCGAGTGACCCGTGAAAGCCAACTTGAACCTAAACTTGACTTAGCCAATGAGTTTAACCAAACTTACAGCATCATATGCCTAATCACCTCGCAAATTCCTAGCGGTCTTCAATACAGGTCGGAACACAATGTATGTCACGAAAAGCAAACAACGGTGCGTCACCTGTGAATGCCACCTTGAAACTAAACTCTACCCAGCCAATGAGTTATTCCAAACTTACAGCATCCTATGCCTGATGACCTCGCATATTCCTGGTGGTCTCTGATACAGGTCGGAACATAATCCGGCGTCGTTCGGGCCTTCTATTTAAACACTATAGACGTGGACCTTATTTTAACCTTTTAAGGACGGGGATTTTTACGTTGAAATTGGACTTTTTTTTACACGATATTTGTACATAAAATCGAAGAATCTGTCACGTCAAGTGCCCGACAAATTTGGTGGTCGAAATTTCGACCAGTCCCGTCTGGGACGGAGAGTCCCTGGGACGAAAAAATTTTATTTGTGGAATTAACAGTAATTGACTAAGTAATTCGATGCGCTGAATACGAAAAAGATAATAAAAAATGTCCAGAAGACATCTCTGACCTTGAAAATTGCATTTCAAGGTTAATTCCGTTGTTTTCTGTCCGAAATGATATCTGTACGTTTTTTTATGCGTTGGATGCAGAAAAATAGTAACGTTTATTATGAAAATCATTTGCAAGAAATATTTCAGTTTTTGCTCTCATCATGACCCATGATCAACAGCGTGGATGTGGCGAAAATTTGATCCCTTTGGGGTGCTTGATTTTTGTGAGTCCCCTTGCCTCTCACTTTGGGGTGCTTGATTACCTGTATGTAACAAAGGATTTTTAGACCAATAATCTTTCAAGTCGCCTTTCCGAATATAGCCCATTAGAATTGAAAGGCCAAGAAAACATTGAAACTCATCTTCTGTAAGAGGAGACCGAGCTATCTGGTGAGAACGCCGAACTTCATGATTTCGACTTTCATACCGATTTGTCTCATTTATAATTTTTTCAACCAGAGAGGAATCCAAAAAGTATTCAAAATAATCGATTGGGTTATTCCCCAATCAAGGTAATTCAAGGTAAATACCTTGAAGATGCATTCTACCATTCGCAATACTTCTTTCGTATTGAATAAATCAAAATACGTGAGTTTACTTACCAATTTTCAGGGCGAAATACCGAATAATTTTTTTTATCTTGAAATGATTATTTCAAGGTCAGATATGCTTCCTAAAGTAGTTATTTTACCATAGGCGATACCATGTCTTTTTCAAGCAATTTTGTAGGGAATATATAGCTGGTATATGTAATCATAAGAATCGGTTTTAGCGGAGTGTATGAAAAAAAGGAAAGGCGACACCTATTGGACAGATTATGTATTATTGCTTTTATTGAATGGAATGAGGAGAGGTGAGTTATTATCCAAATCTTTCTGCTTACAGTATACCAATTTTCTGGTCAATTCAATTCAAGGTCAAATAAAAAAGTTGACCTTGAAATCACTATTTCAAGGTCAAATATGCTTTCTAAAATTGTTATTTTGTTATACGCAATACTATTGTTTTATTGTTTTCGTATTCAGCGCATAAAAATACGTGGGTATACCAATTTACATGTCGAAATACCGAATAAAAAATTCGACCTTGAAATCACTATTTCAAGGTCAAATATGCTACCTAAAATTGTTACACTATATTTTCTATATTCAAAACATAATATTATCCCCAAAATCATTCAAAAATATTATGATACTTGAGTGGTCGAAATATCGACCAGTCCCGTCCTTAAAAGGTTAACAAAAGTTTAAAAAACCACACTAATCTGAGTCCTAAAATATTGGACTAAAAAAAATTGAATTGATTTTTTGCCTAGGTTGACACTAAATGTCATAGTACTTTTATCGCGCCGCCCTGTACGACAAAGAGATGCCGGCACCGCAATCATAAAGATCAAAATTCTGGCAACGGCACTCCACCAAGTATTCGTATCGGCCGCGGCAGGTCGTTAGCTTTGTTTAAGTATTTCTAATCGTTAACTTAAGGAAGAAAACATGAAGAAAACATTCACCTCCTCGGTCTCGAATTCGGCGTTACGGTGTTTACATAACAAATCTTTCGGCAAGAAGATTGTATCGGCGCAGGTTAGAGTAGGCCGTGCTGGTGGTATACCTAACGTGACCATTTATATTTTTCGTCACAGCGGGACACCTGCGGAATTTTTAACAAAATAAGAACTAATTGCTGTTTTAACTGCTTTTTATTTACTAATAATAAGGAAGTGAATGAATTTAATTAATATAACGTCTCTAGGCACTTGTTTTATATTTGTTGGCGGAGCAAATCTGTTTCAAAATATCGGGGCTCGTTTTCAAGTAAGAATGGAGCTGATTACATGATTTGTTGATGTTTGTCTTGGTGATCAATATGGCTTTCAAAACTGCAACACTCAACTTTGTTTTTTCACTTGTCCATATTCTATTCATTAGAGAAAAAACTCTTTCGACAGGTGCGTTACTTCCAGGCAAACATAAAACGTACTCAAAAATTATACGAAAGCTCGTACATTTGAGATTGTTAGCACGGAAGTGAGTGAACAACTCCACCCAACGGTCTTCAGTAGCAACATTCTCACTGTTCCAGCTAGTTATTTTTGCATCTGTGGCGTAATTGCAAATAAGCGAAAACTCGTCGAACACTTCCGTATCTTGGCTGCAGCTAAGAAATCCTTGCGTGATCAGTAAATCCGTCACATTGGGAAGAAGTTCAGAAACTTCTTCCCAAGTAGGTACTTTTGTCAAATTTGTCCATTCAAATACCTCTAGTTCTGCATCGAACTGAGACCATTGCTCCAAGTATTCCTTACTTGTCTTATAAAATTCAGCCGCCGCTATTTTTCAGGCACTATTTTTAAATTTAACATACTTATAGCGTGCATTCATTTAGCCTAAAGCTAAAGCAGGACATTTTTGCTCTTACTGGGGACAGCGGGACAGGCAGTGTGAAAGCGGGACGTATGGTCACGTTAGGTATACCCGATAGGTATAGTCTAACAAGCAAATAATGAAATGTCATCAGGTCATCACAAAGTAACGCACTGCAAACTTTAAGTGGGAACTGATAAGTTCACACTTCAATATTTTTATCTAGATCTTTGAATGTAGTTTACTAGCTAACTATGTATGTAGATTCAAAGAGCTGTAGTTCACTTAAAACATGGTAGACTATAAAAATATTGTCTAGCCCAACATGCTTTTGACAATAATCATAGAAGAGACGTTAGTGACTTAAAACTAATAAAAAATGTAGCATTCAGTAGACAGATACTAGTACAGTAGACAGATTAAAAATTGACGTGTTTCAGGATTTTACTCATAAATTGTAAATTACGTAGATAATGAATTTATCCGTTACTTATGGACCTCACTGTATAACTATATATACGTACGAATACGATTTATTATTTAAAAATTACAGAATCTAGGTTCAATATTTTTTTAACTGGAGACCAAAAAAAACATCCAAAAGTTGGAAAAATGCAGACTTGTTAGAATGCACCTTCTTATGAGATATTGTCAATTCTATCCGTAAAAACGTAAAATTGACTATTTCCAAAGGGTATTGACCTACAAGCTATTATTCTAATGTTGATAAATATTTCCTCTAATTTCCTGTCATCAAAAATCACGTCCCATCACGTACAACTTTACATACCAAAATATTTTCTATAAGTCCGCTGACCGGGCGACTACTCACTTTAAAACCGTTGCCTAAAGACGCATTCATTATTTCTTCCAATAAATCCAATCTTTCTGTTTTGAATATTTATTTTGTGTTCATCATCCTCCAACATATTCCAACATCACACTATACGAGTAAACACAACAATGTACGAGTAAAACCCAGAATTGTGTTGCATAAAAAAGGACAAAAAGTTGTAAGTCCAGGAAGATGCATTTACTAATATAAATTGAATAAATCGTAAAGATTCTGAACAAAAGTATATTGGGCAAACAAAAACATCAACTTTAACTAGATTTAAAGAACATATAATTTACCTAAAATAGAATACAACAAAAAAATCTAGTTAATATACACACACGTGTAGTTCAATATACATACTTTTTGACGACAACCATAGGATAAATTTTAGCAGTTTAAAACTAAAAAAAATCATCAGAGAACAGATAGTTAGATGTATTCGAAAGCTTAGGAATTAGACCAATGTTGTTGTTAATAAATTAATAATTCACACTTGAACACTGTAAACTATTTCACCCATTAACGCCCACAACCAATTGAGTACATTACATTTTTTACTCCTAGGGCCATTATTTCCAAAGGGCTAATATACGCGAATTTCTGTATGTCAAAGTTCTGGTTACTTTACAATTGCAACTTAAAGTGAGTGTTTGCATAGAGTGACTTTTTTTATTTTTGAAAAACTTGAGAAACAACCGGATGTTCACTAGTCACCAGAGGGTTAGATGGTCATGTAAGAAATGTTGCATGACAATATGTGTGGAAGAAACTTTTTGAACTATATCATACATCCCAATAGTTTATCTTTTTACGAATAAAAATAAATGTTTGTCATAATAACTTTGTTTTTATAGTGTTAAAACGCCAATTATACTCATTTGAGTACGGCACCATATTTTTTTTCAAAAACAGGTTAAAGTTAAAAAAATGTAATGTTTCTTCCTAAATTAAGTCTATAATCCTAAAACTAACAGAAACTGAGTTTTATAAAAGGTGGTTTGGCTTTAGGCGTTAATGGCTTAATACCGACACACGTTCTTATACTCAACGCGCATTTCGCCTGTAAACCATGTTGGCATCATCAGGATATGATTAAAACTAGATAAAACATCCTGTATTAATAAATAGGGGCAAATTTACAGCTCATCGAATCGCTACGTAAAATTAGTTTGTATACCGTAGGCAGTTAGATTTAGAGTTAATTTTAACAATTTCCTAACGATACCGACATGGTTGGCGAAATACGCGCGTTGAATGTAAAACTAATGTTTTGGTACTGGTGAAAAAGGGGTTTTAAACCCCTTGACAGCCACGACACTTTCCTGAAGTGTGTCCGGACTGCCGAACTTAGAAACTTTGACAACTTTACCTAGATATATCATTTCTGATGTATTTTGACCCGCTGATTATCACGGTGTTATCTGAATTTGTCTTACACACGCCAGATTATCATAAAGTCTAAATTTTGTCGTTGAATCACCAATAAATCCTCAGTCTACAGTTTTACAATATTTTATTCAGACATTATTTCCGACGTATTTACACGCTCTGAGTTAAAAAGTTTGGAAAACATTCTTTTTATCTTCGCCTCAATCATTGAATTTCTGAATAATATACAAACTTTGAGAGTCCGAACAGAAATCAAAACAGTTTTTCATTTCCGGGCATTATATTTACCTACGTTTTAGTCTCACTGAGTACGTACGAGGTGTGGCTATTAAATAACCGAACTAAAGTCATAACTAGTGTTGCGAAAATTCGAATTAAATAATTAGACTAATTCGATAGTTAATTAAAACTAACTAATTCGATTATCTAATTCGATATATCGAGATAAAAATTAGTAGTATTTATTACTTAGTAATAGTACTCCGACGGGAAACGGAATTACGAATTATTCAACTGGTATACGCTTATACCTATCGAATATGTACGATGGATGTGTATTTTTTTTTTTTTTTTTTAGCTTTTTTGTTTAATCTGCAGCCATCGCCCCCTCGCTATAATTTATAATTCTACTAATAATAATTCGAATTATTAATTCGATTTTTAAATATGAATTATTACTACTAATTCGATAGTGAAAAATAATTCGATTATTCCCAACGCTAGTCATAACACTTTTTATTCGTTACCGTTACAGTAGATACTTTTTTGCCTTCAATGTACTCCCCTTGGCGATCTCTATACCGTTCCATACGACTTTTCCATTGTTGAAAGCAGTGCTGGAAGTCCGCTTCTGTCAGCTGGTTTCGAGGTCGTAGGTAAAAATCCTTGATTCATCACAAGTAATCACCGTGTCTAACCTAGATCAGTGTCAATGTTGTTTAGAATGTCAGCACAAGTGTTTATTCTTGATTCCTTTTGCTAGGAGTGAGGAGTTTAACATCATTTTTGCTCAACTTTGCGCATATTGAACGACGACGAACTGGCGAACACATTTTTGTCAATGCCTGTTATTTCAGCAAGCCCTCGGATGCTGAGATGACGATCTTCGCGGATTGATATACCATTTTTTTCAATCAGGGAGGTTTCACGTCCCTCTTTAAACCGTTTAAACCATTAAAAAACTTGTGTACGGTATAAACATTCATTCACGTACACTCCATTTAACATTGCATAAGCGTCTGTAAAAGTTTTCCCCAGTTTAAAAAGAAACTTGGGATTAACTTGTTGATCCATCTGAACACTTAACATTTTTTAGACGCGTCACTGGTACGTAGACTAAATCAAATGACTGCTACAGTCAAACCGGGCGACCTACTGGCTTGTCCAGAGAGCTCAGGGTGGGGAAAGTATCACCAGACACAGTTCTGTTCAAACTTGTCGCGATACGCTCGCAGCGCGCTGATAGCAGCATCAGTTCGATTATTTAATGGTCACACCTCGTATAATTGCGTCACCAACACATCATGTCAATCTATCGATATTCCCTTCCATCTCGCTAGCAAGCTCCATCGTCTATTTCCACATCTAGATATTACCTGTTGTATTGGAAAGTTTTTATACTGGCCAATTTTTTATTCCAAATAATAAATCAAGATCTTCAGAAGACAAATAAAGATTTTCATTTATGAGTGAAAAAAATACAGGTGGAAAAAGAAAACTGGGGAAAACTAATATTTGGGGCAATATTAGCCATTCCCAACAATATTAGCCTTTAGGTGCGTTTAGCTCAAGTTTTGAGAACTCCATCATATTCAGAGTGTCAAAATACCTTGGAAATGCGGCACATAAATTGAGTGTACGAAGACAAAGATTTAAAAAAAAACTGAAAAAAATAGTAACTTCCTTAGAGCTCTACTCTGTTTGGGGTGCAAAATAAAACCCAATAAACCCCGGGATCATGTTCAGCATCCCCAAAAAATATAGGAAAATACATATTGATTACATTTTACACATTATGAAGCGTTAGTAGAGCAGGCATTTATTTACAGGACAAAGATTTGTGATTTTCCGACAGTTTGTACCGAGTCGAAAAAAACAAAGATCTTTGTTCTCGGCAGCTCTCTATTAAAACCGAAAAAGGAATTATTCAATCCCCTGGCCCCTCTGGACGAGCCGCCCCTGCTCTCCGCCGCTAATAAAAAAAGGCCAGATCAGATATGCACATGTGCAGCGCGTTTACGGCATTGTTGTTAAAATCCCGCTTTATTGTTGCTAGACTTATTAGATTAGACGCGAAGGCCAACCAAATCGCTCGCCACAAAACGAACAAAAAGCCGCTGGGCGCCTGCTCCGCTGAAGATGCGGCAAAAAAGCGTAATTCGATTTGGGAGCGAATTACGTCTGGAATGTGGAAATTAGACAAATTACGGTTTTTGTGCCGTTGTGGGATGGGCGATTAAACGAGGCAAAAATACCCTCGACCTGTAGCAGGGGAACTACGTGAGAACACAGGTTCGTTTCTGCCTTCAACGGAAATATTCATAGAAGCCTAAAAAAATGTGACAGAAAGTCGGAGCCCGCGGGCGGAAAATAACGTGAGTTCAAGTCAACTGGTTTATGGAAAAAAGGCAAGCAGTAAGTAACATTGTTTGTTCATACAACATCTAACTAAAATACTAACCGGCCGGCATTTACAAATTTCCACTATGTATTTATTACTTTATTTTGGATACATACTAACTAAATCTCCTTTTGTAGTGACGACGTACTTTAACATTTACAAATTAATATCTAAATATAAACGGCAGGTAAGTTTTTTTGCATGTATCCAATTAAAAATATTTTTCATTCGTACTTACCCTGCTTTCTGCAATAAAATTGATAAACCAAGTAAGTATAGTGGTGAAAAAATATAGAATAGTAAAATTCCCGAAGGGTGTCATGATTTGGGGATGTATGTCCGCTAAAGGTTTGGGACAGTATGAAGTCATAGAGGGTACCGTCAACGCTGACAAATATATACAAATACTTACGAATAGCTTATTACCGACTGTTCAGGATATGTACCAATGTAGACAATAATTTCATATTCCAACAAGACGGCGCAGCTTCCCATACTGCAAAAAAGACGAAAAAGTGGTTCGGGGAACAGTATATTAAAGTCCTATCATGGCCATCAAACAGCCCCGACCTAAATATCATTGAAACACTGTGGCATAAGATAAAAAGAGTTTTGAGAGATGATCCTCAAAGAACGGTCTCTACTACAAAGGAAAAATCGGCGAAATTTGGAACACCTTTTCACCAGAACTCTGTCGAGGCTTGGTTGAAACAATGCCTGTAAGAATTCGGGCCGTAATTAAAGCAAAAGGTTCGGTTTTTCCGAACATTTAGTTGCCAGTGATTTTGTTACATTTTATTTGTTTTGTTAAGTTGTGACATTGGTAATTTAGTTTTTTGAAAACATTCATTAAAATACACTTTTAAATTCTTTAAGTTTTTATGTACTGTCAACTGCATTAGTCAATTTGTGCTTCATTATACATAAAAACAGTCTAATACGCGAAAAAATGCGTTTGTCCGAACATACAGTTGTTAGGGCTCGTATTTTGAAAAAGCCCGCGCTATGCCACCTCGAACTGTCAATTGTGTTGCCATCAATTAATCAGTAGCGCTTCCTTTCCTATATGTTTTGTAGTAGAAACCATCAGCACCCCCGCACGCCACTGTCTCCCGCTATATACATAATTATTTAAATAAACAATTACAAATCGGCGTCGGGCGGCGAGCGCAGTTGGTTTGACAAGCCAGCCTTGGATTTATGCATCGACCTGCGCATATAATCGACGATATTACCGACGCAGAGTGACAGATCGAATACACGCATGACTAGCTTTTGTTGCAGTTTTCTACTTTTCTTTCCCTTTTTTTTAATCGATTACCCACTAAATTCTTGGGCGTAGGAAAATTTAATACGCCGCACGAATGCGTGGCATCGCGTACTGGGAATGTTCTCCGGTTGTTTTATAGGTTTGCGAAGGAATTTTAATAAATATGATAAATCTTATTCCACGGGGCGTTACAGATATAAAACAAGTCATAGCTATGATGACACCGGATTCTTCGGAAACATTTTTTTATTATTTTTTTCAACAAGAGGACTGAAATCGCATAGTACCTACCGCTTACTTATGTATAAATTACATAAAACTGCCTGTGGTATCCCAGATTTAAAAGTACCTACGTGAGAGTATGATGTATGTATATAGATCAGTGTAGGTATGTACTTACTACCTACATATACAGCGTGGCAATCTCGTGCATAATGCATGTAACTTTTCAATAACTTTGTATATGAGAAAATGTCCTGAATAAAAATTTTTCTTCAATTTATTTGTCATGTATCTGTCAACATGAAATAATCCTGGAGTGGGTACTGGAACCTTCAGCGTAGAAACAAAAAACTGGACGTTTTCCATGAAACACCGAACTACTGTACTTTTCTTGACGCCCTTTTCGCCAACTAAGTTGGCATCTTCAAGAGAAGATTAAAATTGCAGTTAAAAATTGCTTTTATTGAACACAAATACAGAAAATCAAAAATGACGTCAGTTATGACTTCCGTTAAGAACATCTTAACTTCACAGGTATTTTGATTATCTTTTTTTTTATTAGTTTCAAAGAGTTAACCTTAACCGTTGTTTTTTTTTTGCGAAAATTTCAGATATTAAGAGAAAATATACAGGTTTTTATATAAAAAAATAAAGATGGTCTCTATAACAACCAAACTCGAAATATTTCAGGAAGGATTTTGCACAAAGAGGATAAACATAATAACCGATAGCAAGCCGATAGCCTTTGCAGCTGAAAATTGAAATGCCAAGAAGCACTCAAAGAACTAACAAGACTAACGTGGTCTTACAACACGTTAACTGATTAAGACTATGGTGGGTGCCAGGTCACAATGGTGTCACTGGACACGAAAATGATGACGAACTTGGAAGGAGAGTTCAACAATTCCATATTTTGGCCCAGAACCAGACCTCGGGATTATAAAAACCACGGTCCGAGGACAAATAAAAAATATGTACGAATTCAACAGAAGCCATGCCCTTATAAACAGCCTATGTGCTAAAAGTTCATAGTATGGTCCATAATATGGAAAATTATTGACACATGTTATACCTTGAGGAACTCCACCATTATTTTTTGCTGTTAAAGAAGTGACATTGTTGTTAGTAAATATATTGTAAATAAATATATATTATGACATAGTATTGTAAATCATTAACACATGTTAGACATAAGATCATGAAACTATACCTTGAGAAACTCCACCAATATTACCTACTGGTCATCGTCAAAAACTTCAACTTATTTCCCTTATTCAAAAAAACTTCTACTGTATAATTGAATAACGTTGGTTAAGGTTTGCTGTGGTCATACTGTGGTATGTTTATGATTTTATTAAAATTTATATACAATTTCCATTCTAAATTGAAAATAGGTAGAAAAAAGCAAGGTTGTCAGATATATTTTCTAAAATTGCTAAGCTCACTATACAAGTATACTTCATACTTCAGTAAACTAGTTCGTGACGTTCTTAGAAAGTTTGGAAATATTTAAAAAAATACATAGATATAAATTTATTAGTTAGCATAAAAATAAAGCGTTTAAAATTGCTTGAAAAAAATAATTATAAATTAAAACAACTTTATGTATATTACTATACTTAAGAAAATTTTGAAGAGCCGGCAACACTGCTGGCCGGCCAACTGCTGGCCGTAACACCGGCAACGATCCATTAGACTATTATTGTGCTTTGCATCTAATACATTGCTTAAATACTTATTCGGTCCACTGTGCCATAAAATTGTTACGACGTCGTTAAAATGATTTACGACATTTGGAATTCTGACATGTTTGAGATGCCAGTGACGTGTATTTCAGCTAGGTTTATTAAAACACAATTTTTTGAAATTGTCTGGCTAAATGAGCATTATTTACAGCAAATTATATTACAAATATTAAAAGTTTTGTACGCAGGCTAATTTTAATCTCCTATATTGATTTGAATGAAAAAAAAAGATTTCACAATTTTCGAATTTATAAAAGATATATGCACGCCCATGGAATCATAAAGTTGCACCGCTTTTTTTTGTCCCCCAGGCGTATTTATCATTTTCAATTAAAAATAGAAGGACTATACTGGGATGTGTCTATATAATTTTAGTCATATTTAACAAAAAGTCACTCATTTTAATCATTTAACATTTCAGAACCGGAAAACGCTGCGCTCCACGCCAGTCGTCAAAATACAGCAGAGACTCAGTAAATTCATTTTTAATTATTCATGGGCGTTATAAAAGACCTTGCGTGTCTCTTGCGCGTATGCAGTTGGCGGGGTGATGTGGAGGGAAGGGGGGATGTGGAATTAGTCCCCAGTCTCGGCTACCTGTGTTACCCGTACACCTGTTTGGAGAGCGTCGTCGAGGTTTACTTTATTTTTTCTTGAGAGGCCGAATTTACAATATATACATATATTTAAAGCGGGGTTCAGTGCCAGGGCCGTACTCAAGGATCTAATACAGTTCCTTATTTGTACCAAAAGTGAACGAAAGTTGAAAATTTCACATCTACATATATACAGGGTGATTGATCGAAACCATTCATTACAAATATTAGGGCTTACAGAACCTTGTGATTTTTAAAAATTTGGGCTTAAGCTAATAAGCCTATGACGAACTAGATGAAAATATTTTCAAGATGGCCGCACTTAGGGTTATACCGGAAGTCACCACCTACTTCCTTATATTAAATGGAATGGTGCCTTTTTTATTATAAAGGACCCCGCACAAAACAAATGGAAAGTGGGCCCTGGTCGATTTGTCTAAAATTTGATTATATTATAGTTCTCGACTTTCTGAACAAAGGTTCTCATGTACCAAAAAAGATTATATGATTAGGATTCAAGATATAGAGGGATGAAGGTTGATTATTTGGCTATATTACTGAATATGCCTAATATATTTTGCAGATCATAAACTCGGAGAATTAGTAGTCTGCAAGAAATCTTTCAATAGAAAAAGTTATAGAGAGTTGTTGAGAGGTATTATATTGGCCATGACCATGACCAATGTCAATTCAAGGTAAACTTAATTTTTTTACATGTAAATCACTGTTTTCTAATGTGGCCATATATGAAGAGTTCGAGCAACAACAGATATAAAGATAATTGGCTACCCGATGTCACACAAAGGTCATGTCTGTTTACTTGCCCTTGAAACTTAGTTTTCATTGTCAAGATGTTCAACCGTGTTTCAGATTCATTCTTCTGGATGAAAAATATTCCGTTCCCGCTAAAAAAATCTAGATGACCAGGAATGGCCTAGAAATGACCTTGTAAGTTTCATGGTAAACTGGACATCGTGGACTGGACTTCAAGGCACACTATAAAATGTTGTTAAAAATAAAAATTATTTGATATTATATACAATAATATAATGTATTGTCTCATTCGTTTTACGATAACCGTATCAACAGAAATTAAATATAATTTTTAGTCGTTACCACTGTCCTATTTTTTTTTTTTAATAAATCGTCAAAATATAAACCAGAATATTGTGAAAAATATTAAGTTGCTGAGAATTTCCAAATCGTATCGTCATTATTTACAAAAAATAAGTTTGCCACTTCTAATGACATTCTACAATTTAAAATTAGTTTAACGCGATTTTGATGCCATTGTAATGATTGAACACATTGATATTGTCTTAAATTGCATTTTTCTCATATATCCTGTACTCAAACCTCAAACCCAATAAAAATTGGTAAAATCCAATTTACGATGGCCCTGTCAACGTTGCCAACGTTATAAAAAAGTGATAATAGTGCTTCTTGATTATTCGCATGAAAAAAGAACACCTAGTTGGCCACGACTTTCCTTCATGGGATGCGTGGAGTACGCATTTAACGTTGTTTTTATGAGACCTATCTATGGAAAAGGTGATTAATAAATATAGATAAATAAAGATATTAGAAGGGTCGATAGACATTAAGTGGGACACACTGTATATGTATCTTCGAACATGCTCTTAGTTTTAGCTATTTTTATGGAAATGAAGAATTTAATAAGCACTAAAATTATTATTAAAAATTTAACAAGGTTGGTAGACTATACAGTATGAACATGAGATAACCTATGAAATTCTGATTGACCAGTTTCATGACTACCTACATAACTAAATCATCTTAGAGAATCTTAAAAAAATGACGTTTTTAAACAATTGTGCTTTAATCGATATACCATATTCTTATACATTTTTGTTGATGTTTGCCTTCAATTTGAGAGGGCAAACATTTCTGTATATCTGTTGATCTGTGTTAACCCTTTTCATAATGTATGGAATAATTCTTAAATAATTTGAAATGTCACGATGAAATTGTATGTATATATAAAATAACTAGTTGTCCCGGCAGACGTTGTCCTGCCCTATTAATCGTATTTAATGAATTTTATGACTATGGCGCTACTTACCGAATCTTAGCATACCTATGAACCATTATCTCAACAGTTGTTGAGACAATAGTTCATAGTTTGACAGTTCAAGTAAATACCACCTCAATCGGTCAAGTCGTTCAAAAGTTACAGGATAATCGATCACCCGTATGTCATTGATTTGCAGTGGACATCAATTAAAAATTAATTTTCTGTAATTTTTTTTTTGTGAATTTTTCCGACATTTTAATATCCATTCTGCTATTCGGGGAGGAGACGAATCCAACAGATCAAAGATCATAAAAATCGGTCCAGCCGATCTTGAGTTATAAATGGTGTAACTAACACGACGTTGTTTTATATATTAAGATTTTTCTTTTTCGCAGCGTTCCTTAGCAGGTTCAACTTTCGTTGTACTACCTAATTGCTAACTTGATCTCTATGGAAGGACTTTGAAGTATAATATTATCGTTCTTATTTTGTTTCATGTACGTATCATGACCCATTTGATTGTGTAGTGTACGTATCTAACGTATTCAAATCAGCGTTTTAATGATCCTTTTCGGAAACACCGCGTAGCTGTTTTTTCTCGAATGTTTCAGACAGGGTACACCAGAATGCAGATTAAACACTAACAATCAGAAAAAGTCTATTTTCCATTTCTAATCATTCCTTTATTCCCTAGCAGCACGTCAGAAGCTTTCATTGTATTAAACTACTGACTTGACCTTCATGAAAGACTTTTACGTTTTATCATTCTTCTTTTGTATCAAGTATCATGGCCCAGATGGTTCTGTAGTCAGTCCGGACCTAACGTATTTAAATCAGCGTTTTAGAGATCCTTTTAGGCAAACACTTCACCGTGTCGCCTTCAAGGTAGAATTGATTTAGGGCCTTTAGGGTTAACGACCATTACATTGTGATACTATTTGTCGCAGAGAAAAGGCGTGTTTGTCCACATAATATTTATTTCGGGGTAGGAACGACAATGCCATATCTGTTATCAGGGAAGAGAGAAAATGGGCTGTGGCGCGGTTTATCTGATCTATTTCGTCGTCTAACATGCTGACTTGTATGATCGTATTGTTTCTGATATATTCTCGGAGTTTATCAAGGCGCGTCTTTTAGAGCCCTTTCGGTAAACAGGGTCGAAACGCCGAAAGGTAAATGTTTGCGCGTTATACAGCTACCGGAATTTTAAATCAAACAACGAAGTGAAACTATAAATTTACAACTTAGTGATACACTTCATGGCACACTATAAAATGTTGTTAAAAGTAAAAATATTTCCCTGAGGGTAATGGACAAGTAAATTATTTATATTATTACGAATAATGTAGGGCCCCAAACAGCGCCTTGTGGTACTCCAAAAGAAATAATATTTGATTATTAACCCTTAATAGTCACACTTTCCCAGAAAGACGTATTAGTCAGACTGGGTCCATCGGACCAAGACGTCTTTGTCCGATTGTTATTTGTCAATTTGGACAATTGTTATAAATAATTGAATAATGCATTTCAAATAATTTAAAAAATTCCGGGGTATAATTTGAACCTATTTTACTGGAAGAAAGTCGGTTGTAAATGAGAAATAAATTTTTAACAATGCAAAAAAAAATTGTACAAATTGTTCTATTTTACTGGACAGTATTCGAGGTCAAAAAGGGCTTGGGTCCCCTGGACCCACAGTGATTACTAAGGGTTAATTTATGCACTTGGAACTATCCACGAGATGATAAGTTTATTGCTGAAAAGCTTATTTTGTATGTTCTTCTATCAAACAATGTACGAATTTGTGTATGCAGGGTGTCCCGTAAATATGCGGCAATATTCTGTGGAGCATGAAGGGGAGTTAAAAATAAAACTGGTTCTTCATATATTTTTTATCGTGCTCTCCTACCGAGATATCAGGTCTCAGAGAGACACCTTGAAGTTTACTGGTTTCTGGCAAGGGTTTTTATATCTTTCTGTTGGTGTTGATAATTTTTGGTCACTTTCTATGTATTATAAAAACTCATATTTACACATTGTATAAGTACACCTGGGTGGCTTGATTTTTCCAATGTTAACAACACTAATGCCTAAAAAAACATTTATCATGAAATCAGAGAATAATGAATTTATCATGAAGAGTGCTTATTGTTATATTATATGTTTCGCACTGTTTTTATTTTTTTTGTTTTAATTTGTTTTGATCTAATCTTTTTTATCATTTATCAAAAATTGTAAACAGAGTTTTAGCTTGGTTTGAGCTTTGTTTGTAGTTTATATATATTTTGTGCAAAATAAAAATCGATGCACGTCACTGATGACGCTATTGACAATGACATTGAACTTTTAATATCACCTAGAAATTTCGTACAAAGAGGGTTATACGAGGGGGTACCGAAAAAATAACCGGAACAGCATTGCCGTGGGCGGAGCTTGTGTAGTACGCATTTCTGCCGCTAGGCGTGTATAGCGCAACTCATTGCCAGTTCACTGCCGCCTGTGTTGTCGACCTGGCTTGTTCTGTTCATCTGCAGTGATTGTTTTTGCTAGCGCTGTTTTGTTCTTGTTTCGTTTTTTATGATGGCAAATTTAAGTGAACAAGTGCAGCTGTGAAATTTTGTTTTCTACTCGGTAAAAAATGCTGCTGAAACTGTTTTAATGTTGCAAAAAAGCTTACAAAGATGACGCTATGGGAAAAACTCAAGTGTTCGAGTGGTTTGCTTGGTTTAAAAATGGCGACATGTCGATTGATGACAAACCTCGTTCTGGACGTCCATCAACTGCCCAAAATGACGATGTTGAAAAAATTTGAGAGCTTGTACTCATACGAGTAGACCTTCGACAGACAATTGATCAACTGTCAGAGATTAGTGGGTTATCTTGGAGCTCGGTTCTGCGAATTTTAACCGACAGGGAGACTGGTTCTTCCCTCACGACAATGCACCTGCACACACAGCCATCTCTGTTCGCCAGTTTTTGACTAAAATTGGCATGGTTCCGCTGCCCCACGCACCTTAGTCGCCTGACCTGGATCCGTGCGACTTTTTCTTATTTCCACGCATGAAAAGGAACATGAAAGGACACCGATTTGACAACATTGAAGAGGTCAAGAAAAAAAAAAACAGGGAGGAGCTGTCAGCCATTTCTAAAGATGACTACAAAAAATGTTTCGAACAGTGGAAGCACCGGTGGGACAAATGTATTAGTAGTAATGGAGAATATTTTGAAGGAGATAAGGTTGTTTTGTAAAACATTTGAAAATATATAGCTTTTAAAAAAATAATTCCGGTTATTTTCGGGCACCCCCTCGTGTATTCTGCAGCACTGAATACATGTGCTATTCCTAACATTTATAATAATTGATATTTATTTACGAAAAACTACTCTACACTATGTTGTTTGTGAGAAAATGTTAATCCTTTTTTATATATTTTTTAAAAATTCCAAAAATTCCCTGTACCTTTTCCACAATTTTTTCTCCAATTAAAAGAATACATATTTACTAACTTCTGCTACCAATTTTTCCTGCTCTTTTTTTGTACTTGCATATTTATGAATCAACCAATGTCTTATGTATAAATTTTTAAAATTATTTCCCTTTTTAACATTGAAAAAATAAATTATTTAACAATATAAACAAATAATCCATCCATATCCTAGTCAAAATTATTTCTAAATACTGACTAATTTTATAAAAAATCTGGCATCAGCGCGCTCTAAAACTTAAACACGTGTGAGATATGCAGAGCTTTGTTTATAATAATGTCGCGGATTTTTTATTCCCACGGAGACGTAGGCGTAGCGACCGTCCTTTGTTGTTTGTAAACAACATTTTAGGTGCCACTGTTCGGTGGCGCGTAACACGGTGTCCGCTCGTTGCTCTTCTGTCTTCTGTATTCCACGGCCGACTTCGACCATCGTGACGGCAGCAGCGTACAGCAGAGCTCCGAGATTGAACTTTTCGTTTGCGGGGCAACGCAACAAAAAGACGCGTGACTCACAGCGTTTACGGGGTTAGTGTGGTACCTAACCGTGCCAGGGCGGGTACGGGTACCTGGTACCTCATTTCTGTGGGTGCCAGGTACCAAATGCGTGATGCTTCGATATAAGGGCAGCATTGGGTTCTTTTAACTCTTTGTGTTTTATTTCGGGATATATCGAAGTCATCATATGTAATTGGTTGTTCGTAAAAAAGTCTGAGGAGCACAAGAGATGTTACACTAAGAAACGTGAGGCATAAGATTGATTTTCGAGACAAAAACTGTTTGAGGAAAGGAGAGGGGTCAATTTGAACTGTTTTTGCCCCAAATTATTTTTGGATGGAAACATCAGAAAACAGTTCTTTTAATGTCTACTAACAATATAAGTCGATTTTACCAGGGATCATCCAATTCACTTCGAAAACGTTCTTGTGAAGTACAATCCATTTCAGTTTTAATTATAATGAGATTTTAAAAAAAAGTCATCAAACCTGGTTATGAACTAGCAGGTACGTCGAATCTCGTAGCGAAACTTTGTTGTTGTCAAACTTTTGAAGTGGCCGTCACAGTTGTAAAATAAACAATGGAATTCATTTTTAATGAAGAACAGAGGTGTGGTTCAATTGAAATTTATTTTGGAAAGGGCAGTAGAACCAATGGAAATTAATATATTCGATGAGAGCATGCATATGAGGACTTCAGGGGAGTTTTTCCAGACACAGTTATTCATTTCTACCAGCCGGTCAGTAAAACGTTTCCTAAATCTGTACCGGCAAAACGGAAGCGTCAATAGATAACAACGAAGTGGCAGACACAGAGTACGGATTGAAGAAAAGGTTGAAATGGTTAGGTTACGTGACTACAGATAATCCAGGAACATAATTCTGCCATCTGAACCAACAAGTGAATCTGCCCCAAGGGCATAGCCAGGGGGCGATGGGGCGGTCGCCCCCCCCCCAAAGGGTCAAGTAAAAACCAAAATACTCGGGGGAATGCGGTTGCCGTTGCCTGTAGGGACCTTTTTTTGGCTTTTATGTTTAATCTGTAGCGACCCGCCCCCCCCCCCCCCCAAAGGGTCAAGTAAAACCGAAATACTCGGGGAATGCGGTTGCCCTTGGCTGTAGTGACCTTTTTTTTTGGCTTTTTTGTTTCATCTGCATTGAGCGCCCCCCCCCCCAAAGATAACTACTGGCTACGCCCTTGATCTGCCCTATACAACGTGTCAACGAATTTTCAAAAATCATTTGGAGCTCCATCCATATCGTCTGCAATCTACTAATAAAACTCTCAGAGCGGATGAACCTCTAAGACTATAATTCTGCCAGTGGTTTATTAACCATTTTAACAATAACGATGCTGTTTTCGAAAAGTTTTTTTTATTGATGAGGATTGGTTCCATATTTCCGGCTATGTTAACTCTCAGAATGATATACTTTGGAGTACAGATAACCCTCACTTTTATATTGCAACTCCGATACACGCACAAAAAATTGGAGTGTGAGCAGCTGCGAGCAGAATGAGGATTGATTGCCTATTTTTTTTTTAACGGATTGTACTGAATGCAGAGAGGTGTCCTTTAGAAATCTCAACACTTTTTGTACCAATGTTGCATGAGGACGAATTGCAAGATTATTTTCAATAAGATGGAGCTCATGCGAGTACTGCTAGGGAAACTATTAATTATATAGGCGAATTTTTCGAAGATCGTATAAATACTTTGAACGCAGATCATATTCCCTCCTAGATCTTGCGATTTGACCCTCTGTGATTTTTTTCTCTGGCTTTATTTAAAAAATTCAATTTTTGAAACTTCCGTTAGCGATATGGAAGACCTTCAGGCAATGCACTGACAATTAAAATGAAGAAATTAATGGAGCACCGTGGATACTGCAGCACGTTAATAACTCAGTTAAAATAAGAGCTTAAGTGTGCATAAATTTGGGCTGTCGTCATTTTCTCTAATAGTGTCTCATATATTTTTTTTTCGAAAATATAGTGTCCTCTTGATAAACTTTTTTATTTCTGTTTTTTATATTCCCGGTAAAAGTACCCATCACATAATGTGACAGCCTTAACAATTCAATAAGGTTATAAGCTTAAGATTATGAACAGAAATACATCTTTTTGAATGGCTCGTTAATATATCCTATTTTTGTTTCAATTCGATCTTTCTCTCAGTTTTAATCTTCTCCTGAAGATGTCAACTTGGTTGGCGAAATGCGCGTCGAGAAAAGTATAGTAGTTCGGTGTTTCGTGGAAAACGTCCAGTTTTTTGTTTTTTGTTTCTACGCCGAAGGTTCCAGTACCCACTCCAGGATTTCTCTCAGTGTACCAAACATACCCCCTTTGTTCTATATTTTGTATTAAACTTGCATATAAACTGCAAAACTCTAAGTTGTATAAGTACTCTTAATGATACCTGTACCGGTGACTACTATACCTAGTATTAATTATAAGCAAAGGCTTTATTTCATTTTCTGTTTTTTTTTTATGCTGTATATCGGAGTAACACGCAAGCATCCGCGAGGAACACGGCGTTTGCGTAATACCGGCAATAATTATATGCAATATGAGGCATTTCCCATGTCTTAGCGCCCCGACTGGTTTTATTATTAACGTCGATACTCGTAATATCTGTAAATCGGACTTAATCACGCAATTACGTGAGTATCCCGGTCGTGCGATTAACTCCATATAAGGCGATTTTGCCGTGGACATATTTAAATTTAGGATAATGGACATACATGCACAAGTTATATTGGTTTAATTGTTATGACGGTAGTAGCCTAGTGTGGGAGTGCTGCGCATTACCATTTATTGCCGTCTGGGTTTCTTTTTTTGTCCGGGGATTTTTTTTTAATTACGTCTTCTTCTACATAAACGAGTCGAACTTCTTATACAAAGAAGATCTGTTTTTACACTACAATAAGCTTTTACAATTTACAATAAGCAATATTATCCCATTTACATAATTTCCACA
Organism: Aromia moschata; assembly: GCA_029963805.1. Classification (NCBI taxonomy): domain Eukaryota; kingdom Metazoa; phylum Arthropoda; class Insecta; order Coleoptera; family Cerambycidae; genus Aromia; species Aromia moschata. Next base: position 731,366 of record JAPWTK010000112.1, read on the forward strand.
AAACGAGAAAAGAAAAAAATGTCCAAGAAATCAAGTTCGAATCCAATTTTTTGTTTGCAATATTTCTAGATTAAAATGCCAAAAAAATCAATAATACCGATTTATGAATATGAAAAGTGTGGGTGTTTAAAAAAAACCGACAGAGAACATTGAAAAATCGTCAGAGTATCCCTAGGAAATGACCCATGTTAAAATATGAGCCCTTAATATTAATATTTAGAGGTGGCGATTCTCAATTTTCTTTTTCATATTTAAATAACATGGGAGAACATTTTTCTGAACTTTGGAATTTTATTACTCAAGGAAGAATCGCTGGATAGTGATACTCAAGATAGTTTTTTGTAGGAAATTGAACGCGCTATAAAAAAAGGTCTGATTGAACATTTGCGTGAGGCAAGCCGTTTCGGAGTTATTAAGCCTCAAAAAGTGAACTGTTTAAAATAAAAATCTTATTTATTATAAATGCAACAAAATCGATTCATATCACTAAATATCCACTATTGTCAACTTTACAATAAAAATCTGTAAATTTTTAACAGAATGTAGATCAAAAAATTGTATCTAAATAAATCTATTCTATTCTATACTGCATAAAAGCTTTCAAGAGAATGCTGAATTTTTCAGTACACTTAAAGTAGTGAACGACGTTGCTGAAAGAAATGTTGCGCTTATTACCAAATACAATCAGCACTTAACTAAAAATGAAGAACAATTTCAAGGTTTGCTACAAAATGTAAAAAAATATAGAGAAGACTATCCGAGCTGTTTCAAAAATAATTTAATGTGAACTCTATTGGTGTTCTGTATATAAGTTAATTAATAAATATTTTCGATTTATCTCGTAGTTCTGTATTCATTTCTGATCAATTTATTTCATAATATACAAAATTTATAATGAAATTTTAATATTCATTTGTAACATACCCGTATTTTTTATTATTGATCAATGAAATTAATCATTCGCCCTTGATTAATAGAATTTTTTTGATCTACATTCTCTTAAAAATTTACAGATTTTTATTGTAAAGTTGATAATACTGGATATTTAAGTGATATGAATCGATTTTGTTGCATTTATAAGTAAATCAGATTTTTATTTTAAATAGTTAATTTTTTGAAAAGTTCATAAAAAATGTTTCCCATGTTATTTAAATGTATTAAGTACCATATTTTCACAGGGTCATTTTCTAGGGATACTCTGAAGATTTTTCAATGTTCTCTGAGAAAAAAAATAGTCGGGTTTTTTGAAACATCTAATGTATATCCATAATACAACACCCGCAAAACACTCCTAACATACCTAATCATTTTGACAAATTGTAAGTTGGGGATCCTATCGCTGAGACAATTGGTATTACAGATTTTCCTGGTTTGTGTATTTTTTTTAAATTATGGGACACCCGGTATATTTTTTAAAAGTTTTCTCCATTTTTTTAACCGTAAAATTTCTTCGAACTGTTTATATTAGATCGACGACAACTACTAAAAAAAAAAAATGTTGTGCGAACTAGTAGACTCCGCTTTGCATATTTTATGGATTTATTTACTACTGTACGTTTTCTGCTACTACAGGAAGCACTTTAGACCATTAAAATTCCGCTAACGCCAGTCCAAAAACTCCGTACCGGGTTACTAGCGGTCAGAAACGCCAAATAAATATCTATTTGGCCAAACGAGCAGGTGAAGGACCGTTAGAACCTTGTGGGAACGAGCAGCGCCGAACACAAGAAGAACACAAGGAATATGAGGTTATACTCGATGAATAACTATGGTAGAGTTAATTAACAGCTCGCTCTTTTGACGCTATAATTAAGTAGAAAATTGAAGAAAATCATAAAGTGTTCATAAAGAAGATGCCCGTAAAATACCTTGTATAAACATTTTTGATTTATTATTGGTTACGTTGAACAATATTGATTGAGCCAGTTTTTTTTTTTATATTTCAGACGTGCGAAGGTAATTACGGTCATTAGAAGAGATAATTGAGTCTGTCTTCTGTTAAGTCACAGAAAAAAATTTATATTGCCTTAATGACACCGTGTTTTCGAATAAAATTGCGGTTCAATAATCAAAATATTATGTGGTAAAAATAGAAAAAAAATTAATTATATAAAAACGGCAAAGCTTTTTGGAATGGTAACTTTGAGACTTACACAATTTTGACCACTCCTTGACTGGCTCAACTTATGACGCTTTGTTGCTTTTCCCAGACATATAATTTCCGATATTTTTTTATTATTTTGACCCTCTGATCATCATGCTGTTATTTAAATTTGTCTTACACACACCAAATTGTCATTAAGTCTAAATTTCGTCGTTGAATCACCTCATAAATCTTCAATCTACAGTTTTCCAGTATTTTATTCAGACGTACATATTTAGACGCACTGAATCAGAAAGTCTTGTACAATCTTCTCCTCAATCCTTGAATTTCCCAATATTAAACAGATTTTGAGAGTCCGACCAGAAATCAAAATAGTTTTTCCTAATGTCATAATTTGAGTCATTTTTGGGCCAAAGCGCAATATTGGCCTTTAGGAGCACATAGCCCAAATTTTAACACCATAATGTTCAGCGGGTCAAAATACCTCGGAAGTGATACAGTTTGTTAAAGTAACACTGTTTAAATGTGGCACATAACTTGAGTGTATGAGGACAAAAATTTAAAAAAAAAACTGGAAAAATGGTAATTTCCCTAGAGCTCTAGTCTGTTTTCGGTACAAAATAGAACCCAATAAACCACGGGATCATATTCAGCATCCCCAAAAATATAGGAAAACACATGTTGATTACATTTTACACATCATCAGGCATTAGTATTTATTTATAGGCCAAAGATTTGTGATTTTCCGGCAGTTTGGGCAAAGTCAAAAAAACAAAGAATTTTGCTCGTGGCAGTCAAGGGGTTGATCCTATTTTTACTTTGTTTTATTTTTTCTTCGGGTGTACGAGAAAAAATATGATCGTCATAGAAAATAATTGAGTTTGTGTACAGATAAGACTGAAAAAAAAACATTAGTACTATCTTGCTTTCGACATAAAAATACGTTTCAAATAAAATTACAGTTATTTAAATTAAAGAATACTTAAATACAAAATCGTGAGTTTTTACAATGATGACTTTGAGATATGTAGAATAGTGATAACATTTGTAGATTATGATGCTTTGTTTTACTAAACCCCATGTATAAAATAAATTTATGCAAATACTTGTATCCTGAGAAAAAAAATTATGGACAAAAATGTAATACTAAAATTTATTAAATCTCAATTTGGTTCTGTTTTTTTTTCCAGATACTTATCATCACTATGTTGTTCATTAGAGTTGCTAGTTTAATTTTTAAAGACCGTGCTATTTTTGAATAGGAATTTTGAAATATAAAATGAGGTCTTGAAAGCATTTGCGCATCCGCCATTTATAACAATTCTAACTTCAAGATAATCATTATAATATATATATATATATATTATAATCTCTTTTTTCATTGATTTCAAGCATAAGTGGAACTAATTTTTCGAAATTATAAAACATATTCAAATATCAGCAAAGTACATTAATACACGTAGACAAAAACTTGGCATAAACTAGTAAACCAAAAAACAATAATTTGTAGGTCCGTCTTGTATGCTTTAATTTTATTCTGCCCATCAGTATGTAGTTATTATTAAGCGGTCACTTTCGCTAACTGGTGAATGTTGATTGTAAATTAAATGAATTACAAATAAAACTTCATCGTTCTCCGACACTTCCAGCAAGTTGTGTTAGCTGGATGATGATCGATTTGTTGAATTCACGTTTAGAATCACTTATAGCTAAGTATCTCTTTCATAATTTCAAAGAAATTCAGTATCACGATATGGCAGAAAATGGCGAATGCGCCCAAAACACTTCATGAACAATTATTGTTTTTTTGCCGCTTTTTAATAACAAAACAAAACTACCCAAACAGAATTAAACATTTTTAGCAAAAAAAAAAACATTATGTCTGTGACGTCTGTTCTTCTAATCATGATTAAATGAAGAGTAAAAAATAAAAAAATGCTAGGTGTCAGCAAAATCAACAAACCAAGTTATAATAAAAAAAAGTGAATAGTTTTATATTTGAAGTATTTCAAAACTAAAAATTAAAATTTTAAAGATAGGCTTACTCTCTAAATCAAATTAAAAAAAGGCTAAAAACAGTTTTCTGGAACAAAAATAAGAAAGGGGCTAAGTGTCTTATTCAATTTTCAATATTTTTTGTAGAAAAGCTTATGATTGGTGTTTTGCAGAAAAGTAACATGCTTTCTAGGTATTTTTTCTTATTATCTCCTATCTTGTTTGTGTCTGGTAACTGGGCAATCATTGTTTTCTTCAAATCCGATCCTAAACTGTTTAACCTTTTATCAGGTCTATATTTTCTTTCCAGGGAGCAAGATGAGAATAGCTCTCCTTTGTAAATAATACCCCTGGCTTTACTTTAGTATGAACCGCTTTGCTTATATTGACGTTTTTTAAGTTCAAAATCGAATCAGCAGAAGCTTAAATATCAAGACATTTCAACTTTGTCATGTCGACAATGTAAAAACGTCATGTATGTATATGTACTAAACATTATAATATCATGTAAATCATTTGGAACTGTAGCCTTCACTTGTTTTTTACGTTTTTCCATAGAAGTACACAAACGATACGGTTCTTATTTTCATGTATGAATATATGGCTATATGTCCCTTACATATAGTCATATATTTGCTCATATTAGCAATATAATTTTGAAGCTGGCTCATAAATCTTTTCTAAGGACATCCGTTAAGGTATGTCGACGATTGCAAGGAACACTTAAAATATGTGATCCCTCTATTGTAAAATTGTCGTAATTTTCAAACAACTTTTTCAATCCAATCACAAATGGTAACGACTGTGCCATTATTGCAAAAATCCACACAAAATCAGATAATATCTAAATACACTACACGAACTCAGGAGTTAGTCACTCAAGACACATAAAATTATTTTGAACTCGGCGTTCTACCGTCCACCCGCTCGCATCGAGCTAACGTAAAACGCTACGGAAACCGCGCACTTGGCGTGGCTAAACTGCATTCAAGATCCCAACTACCTGCATGGGAGTGGGGTACTAGAGGTCTCAGTGCGCGTTACTAGGCACGGTCAATCGCATACGTATGCACGGGCGTATATAATTATAAAAAAGACACCCGTATATAATTTACAAAGCGCTTAAAAAATACGGTCTATAGACGTCAGAATTTAAGATGCCAGCGACAGGGCGGAAAAATTGCGAACTAATCATTGGGCCATTAGCCCTTTGTTTTTATATTGCTTTTAATGTGTTTTATGTTCAAGTTGCCGCTTTAATTTATTATTTATGTGTAGTGCTTGATTATTTACTACCTAAAAACACCTTTTGTGATCAAAGTTTACTGTTTACAAGTTGCTGGCATATTGTAGTGGTTTTGTTTTGATTTTTAGACTGATAGAAGATACCTATGGAAGATACATTTTTAGGTTGGATCGGTTTATTTTAAAAAGTTTTAATAAATACTTCAAGGTATATATGTGTTTTTTTTTTACAAAATTGATTAATATTTTAATTGAAAACATTTTTAAGTAGAATGGTAGACATTAGATTGTGTATCTTGAAATATATGGAATATTTCGATATTTAGATGTCACTGTAATTTCAAAGTGTGTATAAGAGGGTGAACATGCTCTGAATGCAGGTCATTCATGAGTTCATGAATTTGAAGGTACTGCAGTTTTTTCAGCATCCTCGGCTTTTTTGAATCCTTAGCTAAAACAGACAATAATAATTATAAATATCTTTACATTAACCTTAAAATACTAAAATTTACATCGATAAAAGTAATCCTCCTCAGCAAAATGAAGAGAACAGACTTTCATAAATTTACTAACGGGCTTTCCTATCCTCAGTTTTAATATCCAAGCTTCGCGCCTAATTGTCCATACGTTCTTTTTGACAAATTTATTTATAAGGGAAACTTGATGCTTTCCTTGTTCAGGAAATATTTGAAAAGTTACTTGGGGATCCTCTCCCCAAGTAACTTTTCAAGGACGAACAACGAGGTACACAACAATAGTGATTCATTCTAATTATAATACTCACAAAATAACGCTAATACTATATTTTTTTATAAATACAACACAAATATAAACGGAAAATTTTCAACAAACAATGGCACTCAAACGGACATTTGAACAAACGATGTCCCAGTAATTAGTTTGTTGAGCGACCACCAGGGAGAGTAACGCTTATGTTGTTTTACCTATACTTTAATTATCATAGAGTTGTATAGAGCCGACTCTGCGTTGTGGCATACTTTCCGGACTCTAATCATTGTACGGCATCATCTCAAATTGTGAAACAAATTACAAAAATGGTGACAGATGATAATTGTGGTGAAAACACTAAGTGCCAAGATAAGAATTTAAATGGCTTCCGTTAAGTTTTTATAACATATACATACACTAATGAAAAAAATTAAAGGGTCAAAAAATGTTTCCGAATTGTTAGTGATTTTTCAGAATGCTGTATCTCAATGAAAAAGTCCACGAGCTTGAAAAAAATTATTCTAACTTAGCCATGGTATGGACTGGATAGTTTGTTTATTCAGCTTCAATTTGCTTTTTTTTTTAAATCTCGATACGACCATTTGTTGCTGAGGTATCGAACTTTAAATAAAAAAAGGACCCTTGTCTTTGATCGACGATATCTCTCAGCAACCAACAGTAGCACAGAAAATCTAAGGGCAGTTTTGAAAACTGGAATAAACATCCCACAAAGTTCTGCTGGATTTTTTTAGGAGAGATTTTTTTTATCTTTGACATGAATTTGAAAAAACCGAAAAAAACGGGTAATTGATGGTTTTTCAGAACATCAACGGCTGAAATTCAAATCTTCATGAAATGACTAATGTTGCGTGTGCATTTTACAGTTAAATATACCCCCCAAAAACCATGCAAAGTTACATTACGATGTAACGAACCGTTTTCTTGTTGCAAACGGTCAAATTTTTATGTTTATACGAAAAATTAAAGGGCAGTTTTTTGAGTTAAAAAAAATAATCATGGTTAAAGTGAAAAAAATGTATAGCTTACCCACAATTTTTTCCGCAAATACCGTTGAAATTTACAAAAAAATTTAAGGGTCAAAAAAAAAATTTTTTTTTTGAAAATTGAAAAAAAAAGGGGGTTGAAACGCAATTTGGGTCATTTTTTTCACACTACTTCCTAAAATTGCGCGAAACATGTAGCTCTAAAAAATTTTTTTGCCGAAATATCTCAAAACTAGAAACTTGAAGCTTCAAAATGCTTTTTTTTAGACCTCGATGAGACCATTTTTCACTGAGATACGGCATTCTGAAAAAATCACTAAAAATTAGGAATTTTTTTGACCCTTTAATTTTTTCCATTAGTGTATTTTACAAACGTTAAATTTTTATTGTGAGCAAATCCAGAGTTTTGTAATTTTTGTGTGCATTTTACATTCAAGTGTATTTATTACCATTGTTCTTAGTCGCGGAGGCCTAGGAGGCCTCTCCGACGAGTCTGAACTTGTCGTGGCTCGCGGCGGGGCCCCGGGCCCGGCCCTCGAACGGCCGCGGCCGCTGTGCTCCCGGCCGGCAGCCCCTGGGGCGCGCGAGAGGGTGCGCAGGGGGCCGCGCGGCGCGATGATGATGATGACCGCCGCGAGTCACTGACTCCGCGCCCGAGTTCAAGGCGACCTCTCTTGTGCCTCTTCGTTCTCGGACGCCGCGCCAGCGGTACCCAAACGGTTCGCGAACGTCACCGCTACCGAGGGTCGGTCGCCGCGGTCGATCCGACCATCGATCGACCTCCTCCGGCTCATTGCGATCAATAGTTAATTAGTTTAGTTTGCATTTATTTGTTCAAAAAAAGGCTTATAACAGCGTCGAACAATGTCAATAAACAAGAAAAAAAAAGTGAAAAGGACAAACACGAACAATTAGTCCAATGAACGAGCGAAAGCCCCCATGTAAATTGGTCACTAATTGTTATCAGCAAACAAAAAATATGGTCGTATAGAGAAACAAAATCTAAGAAAAGATAGAGTTTTTTGCGACTCGAGTTTTAATGGCGAACATAACCAAAAAAATTCGCAAAAGTCAAAAAAACGTTTTTTTGCAAATAAAAAAAGCTTCAAGTCCTTCACAAGAAAGTTAAATTAGAAAGTTGTAGGTCTTAAAAAATGCGTGTCGAATGAAACTTCGGTTCATAAACATTTGAGAAAAATTAAAAAAAAAAACGTCAAAAAAACGTTTTCGTATTTTTGCTGTATAAATTCCAATTTTGTTTTAACAGACTTCTTGTTAACTACAAATGTAGCCCAAGACAAGCGGAAAATGATCCTTTTTTTCAGAAATTGCTTTTACAAAGGCAAAAATGATCGTACAGAAACTGTCATGTACTCATTTTATTCACGAAGACTTGTACTTTCATGTTATTAGAAAACACAAATCGCTTTTATTTAATTTTTGCATAAAAAAATGCGTTGTAAAACTGTATCATTTTTTCGAACCGGTTTTTATCGAATAACTTTTTTAATTTTGGTTTTACATTTTTTGGCCGTTGCATATTTGAAAACTGCCATTGAAAAACACGCATTTAAAAAAATTAAGGTCCTACGACCTCAGGGAGCCGAGATATTTTTTTTTTAATTCCTGACAGCGGTGTATACGTCCGATTGACTTCATTTTTACACGAAATAGATCTCAGACTTTTACTTTCTTAAAAAAAATATTTCAAATCATTTCGCGTAAATTAAGTTGACATAATTCTTTGCGAAAGAACAGCGCTGGGTGCGGTACGCGCTAGCCGGACGGCGACAGAGTGGAGGGACACTTGGACGCATATAAAACTAAACACGATTTCAAATCGATCGCGCTGGCAAAATTATCTTTTCCTCCGCTTCAAAAAAATTATCTCGGCTCCCTGAGGTCGTAGGACCTTAATTTTTTCTTAAATGCGTGTTTTGAATGCCAGTTTTCACATATACAACGGCAAAAAAATGTAAAACCAAAATTAAAAAAAGTTATTCGAAAACAAACGGTTCGAAAAAATGATACAATTTTACAACGCATTTTTTTTATGCAAAAATTAAATAAAAGCGATTTGTTTTTTTAATGGCATGAAAGTACAAGTCTTCGTGAATAAAATGCGCCCACGATCGTTTCTGTACGATCATTTTTGCCTCTGTAAAAGCTGATTTTTGAAAACATCTTTTTTTAAATGATTATCTCGAATTTTTTTTTTTAATTTCTGAAAAAAGGATCATTTTCCGCTTGTCTTGGGCTATATTTGTAGTTAACAAGAAGTCTGTTAAAACAAAATTGGAATTTATACAGCAAAAATACGAAAACGCGATTTTTGATGTTTTTTTTTAATTTTTCTCAAATATTTATGAACCGATTTTTTTCGCTCAAATTTCATTCGATGTACATTTTTAAACTTTCTAATTTAACTTACTTGTAGGACTTGAAGCTTTTTTTATTTGCAAAAAACCGTTTTTTTGACTTTTGCGAATTTTTTATTTTTTATGTTCGCCATTAAAACTCGAGTAGCAAAAAACGCTATCTTTTCTAGAATTCTTTTCTCTATACGACCATATTTTTTGTTTGCTGATAACAATTAGTGACCGGTTTTCTCCCCGTTGATTGGGCAAATACAGATGGATCGATATTGGAATCGAATAGGTTTCAGAGCTTACCCATAAATTAAGAAGAATTCTAAAGGCCGCTTTATTTTTCGCAATTTTTATTGCCAGCAAGAAAAATCGCAGCAATTTTTATTGTGCGCACGCGTATGTGTGTTTATTTGTTAAGAATTTATCCAAACAGACATAAATAGATACGCGTGCGCGCAATAAAAATTGCTGCAATTTTTCTTGCCGGCAGTAACAATTGCTATAAAGCGGCCTTTAGTAATTTCTTGCTGAAGTTTCGAAAAGTTGCAGCAGTTCTTACCTCGTAGAATAAAAGTTGCTGTGCGACTTATACCATACAGTGGCGTAGCTGCCGTGGGAACTATGGGATATAATTCTACACTTCTCGCAAAAATTAAAGGAACAAAAAAATTTTCGAAATTTTTTGGCAATTTTCAACAGGCTGTATTTCAGTGAAAAATGGCCGTACAGGAAATAAAAAAACATAGCTTTTAAAGCTTGAAGACTCTAGTTTTCGAATTTTTTGGTTAAAAATTTTTTGGAGCACCGATAGCCATGCAATTCTTGGATAAAGCACGAAGAAAAAAATTTTCCAAATTTTTTACATTTTTTTTTCGCTCTACGGCCATGGAAAAATTTTTTCGAGCTAGACCAATGCATAGGTCGCATAGCCTGTTTATTCAGCTTCAATTTGCTGTTTTAGGGAGTCAGATACGACTATTTGTCTTCAAGATATCGAATTTTTGAATGCAAAAGGATCCTTTTTCACTCAACTGCCGATATCTCTGAAATTACTGGTCGCCCAGCGAGCGGACAGGGGGTTTCGTTTTCTGCAGAAAATTTCCTACAAAAATCTGTCATGGTTGATTGGAAAACATTTTTTTTCCACCTGTAACGTTAAGGTGAAAAAAGAGCAAAAAAATGCCATTTTCCCTTTTTTTTGGTTAATCGACTGTATCTTCGATAATATTGGGGGAAATGCTTAGGTTAGAAGAAAATTTTACTGTCTAATGTACCCCAAAGGCCCCCCCTAAATCGGTAGATCGATCGGTTCAGCGGTTTCCCTGGACCGATTGATTGAAATTTTGAAAAAATTAAGGGAACAAGATTTTTGTTCCTTAAACTTGACTTAATCTTTTCAAAAATCAATAATTTGTGTTTTTTTTTACTTTTCACTCAATTTTGAGTTTTCTGAAAATCGATTAACAAAAAAAAAATCCAAAAATTTTTTTTCAAAAATTTCGAAAATTTCAAAATTTTTTTTTTTTTTAAATTAAGGAAAAAAAATGAGACCCTGTGGTTCGTCAGCTCCACAGTATTTAACGACTCCACTCATTTTCCGAAAGGTGTGTGTGTGTGTGTGTGTGTGTGTGTGTGTGTGTGTGTGTGTGTGTGTGTGTGTGTGTGTGTGTGTGTGTGTGTGTGTGTGTGTGTGTGTGTGTGTGTGTGTGTGTGTGTGTGTGTGTGTGTGTGTGTGTGTGTGTGTGTGTGTGTGTGTGTGTGTGTGTGTGTGTGTGTGTGTGTGTGTGTGTGTGTGTGTGTGTGTGTGTGTGTGTGTGTGTGTGTGTGTGTGTGTGTGTGTGTGTGTGTGTGTGTGTGTGTGTGTGTGTGTGTGTGTGTGTGTGTGTGTGTGTGTGTGTGTGTGTGTTTGTTTCCGTATAATTGTGGTAACGTGTGTGTACCGACAGCCTGTACTATGTTGCTTTACGGAATTGTGGTAACATACACGCGTTACCACAATTTATTTTCCCCATTATTTTCCTTATTTTTATTCTATTTTACTGATTCCAGCATATCATTTTTTAAAACAATATCCAGTACTATTTTCATTACAGATATTTAATATATATTTTTCTACAACAACTTTATAATACAATGTATTATGTTACCACAATTAAGGATTATGTATGTTTTCACACACACCCAATTGTGGCACCGGGGGCGTGGCATAAAGGTGGCGCCCCTACAATAAAATTGCGACGTTGCACCCGAAATATTCCGTTATAGGTTCTAAACCATTTACCAGTTTTGCTCAGTGATAAACACGTGTACGAATCTGATCAAAAAGTGCCATAAATATGAATACGAGATCGCGGCAAATACTAAGTTCAACAATTCATTTTATGCTGTTGGCTGACTTTTAAAACTTTTTGGGACTGATAATTGTTAATCCAAAAATTAATAGTAATCGAGGTACAGGGTATCAAGTTATAATTTAAATTTCGATTTTCTTTAATAATTTTTTTGAAACAAATATTTTTACACAAAATTTCGAAATTGGGATTTTCTGGGGTGAAAAATTATAGTTTGTTAATAATATTCATATATTTTGATAACCATATTGATACCTATATGTACATAGAAAAAAATCTATGCATTTTTTTTGCGTAAAAATGAGTAATAAATAATTAGGTACACATTCCACTAACGTCGTGGGTAACTAGCAAAAAAGAAAACTAATTTAATAATTATCAGTAATTAATTTTATGCCGTTGGCAGACTTTTGAAACTTTTGGACTAATAATTATTAGTCCAAAAGTTATTGCTTGCCAAGGTACAGTGTGTCAAAGTTATAGTATGAATGTCGATTTGCTTTATTAACTTTTTTTTGAAAACAAACAATTTTGCACAAAATTTCGAAATTGGGATTTGTTTTCGGGATAAAAATGTTAATTTGTTAATTATTTTGAGAGGACGCTTTTTGTGGCACTCTGGGGAAATAAATAAGTCGATCTTTTTTCCGCAAAAATAAATAAATAACTATTTACATTGTAGTTAACTAACAAAAAGAGAATTTTTAATCACCTTATTTAATAATTATATAACGTGATCTGCATTTTTCTACCATGAGAACCTATAAAATGACACCTCACATGAAGATTACGCTTTATTCAAATAAAAATTAGATCCACCTTCCCCCGTTTGTAATTTTCAAAAGTTAGCCAACATCACAAAAAATAATTATTGAGTTATTAAATTAGGTAACGGATTTTTCTTTTAGTTAGCTACCTACGACGCAAGTGGGATATTTATATTACCATTTGTTATTAATTTTTCGGCAAAAAAGTTTGCGCGATTTTTTTATGTACTAAATTGTACATAACGTATTAATTAACGTTATTAACATTAACGTAATAATTGTACATTATGTATTAAATTGTATTTTTATGTACTGTATTTTTGTATGCCGCAGAATATCTTTTGAGGTGACAACAAAATTTGTCAAAAACATAAGTTTTCAAAAAAGTTATTTAAGGAAATCGAATTTAAAATTATAACTTTGACACCCTGCACCTTAGTTACTACCATCTACTGAATTAACAATCATTAGTCCAAGAGTTTCAAAGTCAACCAGCAACATAAAATTGATTATTGATAATTGTCACTGAAAGCGCTTCATACAATATATATCAGTAATTAAAAGATTTTTCGCCCAAAAAAAGAAACACAATTTCGAAATTTTGTGCAAAAATGTGTGCTTTCAACAAGATTATTAAAAAAAATAAAATTATATCTTTGACACCCTCTATTTTGGTTACTTTACTATTGGACTAACAATTATTGGTAGAATAGAATTTCAAAAGTTGGCCAACAGCATAAAACATTATTTACAATGATCAGTAATCAATTTGATGCTGTTGGCTAAGTTTTGAAATTGGAATCAATTGTGTAAAAATAAGTACAAAAAGAAAAATCTTAGCTAATCTTACCTAATCTAAATAATTATTCAATTATCAGTTTTTTTTTACCAAATTTAATAATTATCAGTAATTAATTGTGTGTTGTTGACTGACTTTTGAAACTTTTTTGGACTAATGACAGTTAATCCAATAGATGGTCCAAGGCACAGGGCATCAAACATAATTTTTTTTGTTAATAATTTCTAGGGGGCACTTTCTGCTGCATACTGGATACATAAAAAATCCGCCACAACTTGTTTGCGGAAAAATAAATAACAAATACTAATGTAATTATCCCGCTTGCGTCCTAGGTAGCTAACTAAACGAAAAATCGTAGTTCCCCAATTTAATAACTGTCAATAATTAATTTTGTGATGTTTGCTGACTTTTGAAAAATTACAAACGGGGAAGGTGAATTTAATTTTAATTTAATGTGAATTTTAATTTTAATTTTTAATAAAAAAAGAAATCTTAGTTACCTAATTTAATAATTATCAATAATCAATGTTATGTTGTTGGTTGACTTTTGAAACTATTTTGGACTAATGATTGTTAATTCAGTAGATGGTAGTGACCAAGGTACAGGGTGTTCTAGTTAACTTTTTTGAAAACCTATGATTTTGACAAATTTTGTTGTCACCTCAAAAGATTTTTTTAGATGATTTTTTTGTTAATGATCTTGACATAGATGGTAGAGGGCATATTCTGCGGCATACAGGGTACATAAAAAAATCGCGCACAACTTTTTTTGCCAAAAAATTAATAACAAATTGTAATGTAAATATCCCACTTGTAGGTAGCTAACTAAAAGAAAAATCATAGTTACCTAATTTAATAACTGTCAATAATTATTTTTTGTGATGTTGGACTAATAATTATTAGTCCAAAAGTTTCAAAAGTCTGCCAACAGCCTAAAATTAATTACTGAATTATTAAATTAGGTAACTAAGAGTTTTCTTTTTGTTAGTTACCCACGACGTTAGTGGAATGTGTACCTAATTATTTATTACTCATTTTTACGCAAAAAAAATGCATATATTTTTTCTATGTACATATAGGTATCAATAAGATTATCGAAATATATGAATATTATTAAAAAACTATAACTTTCACCCCAGAAAATCCCAATTTCGAAATTTTGTGCAAAAATATTTGTTTCAAAAAATTATTAAAGAAAATCCAAATTTAACTTCTCAGTGCTCCAGTATCCAGAAATACAAAGTGGCGTGACGTCGGAGGTGAAAAATAAACGAATCAAGAGATCCCTTTAGCTGACATTCCTTTGCACCCGCTACAGATGTTATTTTTCCCCTCTGACGTCACCGGCAGAGAAAAAATTGAATTTTTCCCGCAAAACAACCGATGACAGCCGCCAATTTTATTCTCGAGTTAACAAAAAGTGAACATTTTCATCGCAGTAGTGCAGAAAACAATTTTATACCAAAAATATTTTAAATTAGTGAATTTAAATATCTGTAAACTAAAAAAAAATCATTTGGACCATCTGTTTATGGTTAAAAAACGGCAAATTCTGGCTAAATTAGATTTCTTAAAAAAATTTTTTTGGTAGTTGTCCTGCTAAGTTTACTGTAAACTTGGCAGGACATCAATTATTTAAAAAAAAGAGCGGTAACATTTTTTCCCACGATTAATTTACGGTTAAAAAACGACAAATTCTGGCAAAATTAGATTTCATAAAAAATTTTTTTGGGTAGTTGTCCTGCTAAGTTTACTGTAAACTTAGCAGGACATCAATTATTTAAAAAAAGAGCGGTAAAATTTTTTCCCACGATTAATTTACGGTTAAAAAACGACAAATTCTGGCAAAATTAGATTTCATAAAAAAAATTTTTGGGTAGTTGTCCTGCTAAGTTTACTGTAAACTTAGCAGGACATCAATTATTTAAAAAAAAAAGAGCGGTAAATTTTTTCCACGATTAATTTATGGTTAATTAACGGCAAATTATAGTCCTATGCGCTATTGGATTCTCCAAAGTTGTCCTGCTAAGTTTACTCCTATTTATGTAACATTTTAATTCAACAAACAAAATAATTGCAAATTTTTCTATTTAGCATTGTACTATATGAACAAACAATTTAATTTCTAACTTTAAATGTTTCTATTTTTTTGTTAGTTGAACTTAAATGTTACATGAATTAACTCGGAGGGCTACTAGAGAAATACTGTTGCCAGCATTGAAATCTTAAATTAATCAGATTCAACTTTTGGCCGGTTTCTGAAACGGTAAGTTATCTACTCGATATCTTCCACAGTTACAAGTTTTACAAGTTTCTCATTGGTCAAAACATGATTTCTGTGATAGATATCGAATATTCGAATACTCGAATATTCCAATAATTCGAATAGTCAAATACTAAAATTGGGAAAATTTCCCAGCCTTAGCAGGAAACATTGTCACCGCTAAGCGTTCTTGCCTTAAACCCAGTAGTGTTAAACAGATATGTTTTTTTATCAAATATTAAACTTTAATTTTAAACTTTTGTTTTAGTTACAAGTAGGTAATGGGTACAAGTAGGTAATGTAAACATGGTAAATATTAGAAATAATAATATCCAATTATCCAACCTAACCTACCTATTCTAATTTAAATTTAAATCAAGTTAATATTGTTTAACAGATTATTTTAGAAATTTAGAACTATTCGAATAGTTCTAATATTAGAATAAGCGGATATTCTAATAATCGAATATTCGAATATTTTTTCAAACGAATATTCGAACACTAGAATTGGAAAAATTCCCAGCCTTAGTTCATGGCAGTCCGCTGCACTGTTCGACGAAAGTGCTTGTTTCGCTTAATGCACTCGCTGATTTGTTGTCACGGAGAACACGAACAGAGCTCTTAAAAGAAGATCAAGGATTTTATATAAAGATGATAGATTATTGCCATAAGACTAATTTTTTATCCAATAAAAATATTTATAATCAGTTTCAGTTAATTTTTATCATTATCACCCTATAATTTTGCAAATAATGAAGAAATTAGTGCTGTCTAAAACAACATTTTCTTAAAATGTTGCTCCCTTTTCTGGTAGGGGGGTCTTAATTTTGTAGTACAAGTTTGGTAATTCGACCCTAAAAGTAGTACAATATATAGAATTTGATTTATAGAATTGGTTTGGCAACGTTGCACGAACACGCACTTCATGTAATACAATATTTGTGGTACCTTATGTTACACTTCTTTACGTTTGCATATACTTGTGGCACCACACTGACACACTTTTGAAGGGACATAATTGTGGCACAGTTGCCATAGGAGTTTGGGTGTGTTTACTCGGTAACTACGGAGTGTAACAAAATAATTTTTATACACACACGCTCGTAATAAAATTGGCCACAAATATTTGATCCTTTTGTCCATGTGCCACAATTGGGGATATAGTATGCGGTGCCACAACTATTGCGAAACGTTTTGTGTGTGTGTGTGTGTGTGTGTGTGTGTGTGTGTGTGTGTGTGTGTGTGTGTGTGTGTGTGTGTGTGTGTGTGTGTGTGTGTGTGTGTGTGTGTGTGTGTGTGTGTGTGTGTGTGTGTGTGTGTGTGTGTGTGTGTGTGTGTGTGTGTGTGTGTGTGTGTGTGTGTGTGTGTGTGTGTGTGTGTGTGTGTGTGTGTGTGTGTGTGTGTGTGTGTGTGTGTGTGTGTGTGTGTGTGTGTGTGTGTGTGTGTGTGTGTGTGTGTGTGTGTGTGTGTGTGTGTGTGTGTGTGTGTGTGTGTGTGTGTGTGTGTGTGTGTGTGTGTGTGTGTGTGTGTGTGTGTGTGTGTGTGTGTGTGTGTGTGTGTGTGTGTGTGTGTGTGTGTGTGTGTGTGTGGGTAAAAAATGTATCGCTCAGAATTTCGCACAACGAGTACCGTGGGCGCCTTACGGGTATCAACTATAATTTTATTCAATAAAATTTTTTTTAAGGAAAATAAAGGTTTGAATGTGTCCATAGCTTGAGCGAGGTGTCAGAAATGGCCTCTTGTTTTTTTTTATTTTTTTAAACTTTCCAAAAAAAATTTTGTTTGGAAATTTTGGAAATATTTTGAAAAAAAATTTTTGGATTTTTTTTTGTTAATCAATCTTCAGAAAACTCAAAATTGAGTAGTCAAAAAAAAATGAAATTATTGATTTTTGAAAAGATTAGGTCAAGTTTAAGGAACAAAAAATCTTGTTCCCTTAATTTTTTCAAAATTTCAATCAATCGGTCCAGGGAAACCGCTGAACCGATCGACATACCGATTTAGGGGGGCCTTTGGGGTACATTAGACAGTAAAATTTTCTTCTAACCTAAGCATTTCCCCCAATATTATCGAAGATACAGTCGATTAACCAAAAAAAGGGAAAATGCCATTTTTTTTGCTCTTTTTTCACCTTAACGTTACAGGTGGAAAAAAAATTTTTCCAATCAACCATGACAGATTTTTGTAGGAAATTTTCTGCAGAAAACGAAACCCCCTGTCCGCTCGCTGGGCGACCAGTAGTTTCAGAGATATCGGCAGTTGAGTGAAAAAGGATCCTTTTTGCATTCAAAATTCGATATCTCGAAGACAAATGGTCGTATCTGACTCCCTAAAACAGCAAATTGAAGCTGAATAAACAGGCTATGCGACCTATGCATTAGTCTAGCTCGAAAAAATTTTTCCATGCCCGTAGAGCGAAAAAAAATGTAAAAAATTTGGAAAATTTTTTCTTCGTGCTTTATCCAAGAATTGCATGGCTACCGGTGCTCCAAAAAATTTTTAACCAAAAAAATTCGAAAACTAGAGTTTTCAAGCTTTAAAAGCTATGTTTTTTTATTTCCTGTACGGCCATTTTTCACTGAAATACAGCCTGTTGAAAATTGCCAAAAAATTCGAAAATTTTTTTGTTCCTTTAATTTTTGCGAGAAGTGTATTTCTATGGTCCTTTTCTTTATGCACTCGTGAATCTTTGTACTTTGAGAGCGCGTTGTAAAAAAATATTAGGGGAACGGGAACTAATGAGAACCAGTAGGTAATGGGAGCTACTTAAGTATCTCTCTTTGTAGTAAAATTTTGTTTATTGAACTCTATTTTAAAAGACAAAACCATATACGTAATGAGAATGTAATCGGCAAGGTGTTTTTTTTTTTAATCTTATGTCGAGATTCACAAGTTTGTGTACTAATGTGAAAGTGCAAATTATTTCGTTGTACGGGGTGTGTAAATTAAGTAATGAGACTGATTTTTTTAATTTTTTTTATTCGAATACAATTTGAATCCTTCTGCGTGGTTCATGTTTAATCGACTCTTCCTTCTGAGAATGCCTTAATCCACAGAAAAACCTGGACTCTTGAAAAAACACTATTTCCGTAGGCGTGTTGAAGTTTTGCAAAAGTATCCGTTGTGCTGTGGTGTGTCCAAGTCTGTGTTTTTTGATCATATATGATACAACACAAGTGAACCGGTTAAAAAAAACATTAGCATATCAATGACGTAACAACTAGTTTTGTTCTTTTATACACAATTAATCTTTATTTGTTTTGAAATTCATAATTATATGCCAAATTAAAAGAAAATCTCTAGTTAAAAGTATTACCCAACAATATTATTTTCATTGTTACTTTTTCTGAAGCAAGCCAATTTATGCCAATCTCAAGTCGAAAGTAAAATTACATGTTCTATTTTTTTTATATACATATTATATTTTTTTAAGTCAAAAGTGAAATTACATATTTTATTTTCTTTTTTCTTTTTCATGTTTTTGGTCTTCTTTATTTTCATCGTTTTATTTTATCTTATCTTATTTTTTGAAAAGTAAAATAATTGCTCGTATTCTTAAATAATGTTCAGTTTCACAGATATAATTCATATTTTAGAATATTTTATGTTGCATCCTAACTGGAGTTGTATAATAATATCCAGATATATCCCAATATATCGGTACTGATATCGATGGGTCAGGATAAAATATCGATATAATTATATCGATACGTGTATCGATGTATCGGATTAAGAAAAGAAATCGAGTATTTCAATATTACTCATTAAATATCATTATAAATATATAGATAGTTTATGAGTCATATACCGATAAATCGATATATCGATCTCATAGGTTCCACGGTGCGGGGCTCCGCCGTAAATACGGCCGTCACGAATTAAAAGGATCGTCGTATTTTGCTCGAGTATAATTCACCGCAGAGAAAGATCCCAACTATTACCATATAATAAGGTGAACAGCGAAATTGCGTGTATCTCTAATAACCGCAGTTCTCTGTTATAGGCGGCCGTGTCGCCGAGATTTTTATTGCCTCGCGGTAATGGCCCTAATGGCCGCCACAGGCGTACCGAAGAGGTTCTCTATAGGGGGCGGTTTTTACCCTTCGTTAGTGTGCACAAAAAAAACACATAGCAAGTGTTCCGGGGTTTGTCAAACCCCAAAACCAAAATTCCTCAATATTTTAAAATGTTTGCTTTTTGTTATTTTTATCATCAAATGTGCTTCTTAACTTGCTCTTCTATTAATAAAAACAAAAAGTGTCAATAATAGTAGCTTTTTATTTACAACATTTTTAATATTGCACAAAACATGAACTCTGCCTCTAAGTAAAATACGCTCGCTATTATGGCCATAAATGTTACTGTGGATCTACATATTACTATATTTTATAACTAGATATTTTAAGAGAAACGTCAAATGAACAAAACGAAATACAAATTCAGGCATTATCATTGCAAATAAAGAAGTTAAGAACCCTCGAAAGTGGCACAATTTTCACAGCTCAAAAACGCGTGCTCCAAGCACAGTGGAGTTTCACATTGAATGCAGACATAAAATGTCTTCCTGTCCTTATTTCTCGGACAAATGGAACATCTGCTACTTGTCCTACGTCGTTTGGATCCAGGTTCCTGACGTTTGGATCCTGGGGTATCTGGTATATGGATCCTATACCCCAGAACACTAGCGAAGGGTTAAAAGGAATAAAAAATTAATTCAGTATAGACGGTGGGACTGGTAAAGTGTAAGTTGCATTCAGGTTATTATTCATTCACTTATTCGTTCATTTTATTTCATTCGTTTCATTCGTAACAAACGTTTAATTCGTTTAATTTGTTTAATTTGTTTAATTTGTTTAATTTGTTTCATTTGCTTAATTTGCTTCATTCGTTTCATTCGTTTCATTCGTTTCATTCGTTTCATTCGTTTCATTCGTTTCGTTCGTTTCGTTCGTTTCGTTCGTTTCGTTCGTTTCGTTCGTTTCGTTGGTTTCGTTGGTTTCGTTCGTTTCGTTCGTTTCGTTCGTTTCGTTCGTTTCGTTCGTTTCGTTCGTTTCGTTCGTTTCGTTCGTTTCGTTCGTTTCGTTCGTTCCGTTCGTTCCTTTCGTTCCATTCGTTCCATTCGTTCCATTCGTTTCATTCATTCCATTCATTCCATTCGTTCCATTCATTCCATTCATTCCATTCGTTCCATTCGTTCCATTCGTTCCATTCGTTCCATTCGTTCCATTCGTTTCATTCCTTTCATTCGTTTCATTCGTTTCATTCGTTTCATTCGTTTCATTCGTTTCATTCGTTTCATTCGTTTCATTCGTTTCATTCGTTTCATTCGTTTCATTCGTTTCATTCGTTTCATTCGTTTCATTCGTTTCATTCGTTTCATTCGTTTCATTCGTTTCATTCGTCTCATTCGTCTCATTCTTCATTCGTTTCGTTCGTTTCGTTCGTTTCGTTCGTTTCGTTCGTTTCGTTCGTTTCGTTCGTTTCGTTCGTTTCCTTCGTTTCATTCGTTTCATTCGTTTCATTCGTTTCATTCGTTTCATTCATTCATCCATTCTCATTCATTTAATTAATTTATTTTTGTTCGTTTGTGTATTTGTTTACTTGTTTGTTTGTATATTTTTTATTTCACTCGTTTTGGTCGTTTCATTAATTTCATTAATCAATTAATTAATTCATTCATTCATTCATTCATCCCCTCATTTATTCTCATTCATTTAATTTTTTTTTATTCGTTTGTTTATTTTTTTGTGTATTTGTTATTTCATAAATTTTATTAATTTCATTCATTAATTAACTGATTCATTCATTCATTCATTCATCCATTCATTCATTCTCATTTAATTAATTAATTTATTTTTGTTCGTTTGTTTATTTATTTACTTGTTTGTTTGTTTACTTTTTCGTTTATTTGTTATATATTTATTTATTTATTTAGTTACATACAGAGTGAGTTTCGTCCATAGATTTTATTTTAATCAGTTTATTAAATAGGTACTAATTATTTATTATCTGCCAAAATAACCCTTTTTGGAGTCGTTCTTGTCTTATTATTATTTAAGTTTCATCACAAGACATTTACTACTTAAAAAATCGTACCTTTAGCAAAAGAATAATCTACCTCTAGAGATATGAATCAAAAACTTTATTTAAAAAAAAAACATAGATTTCTTATACTAGGTGAGAATCAACGTACGAAGCTTACCTTTACAAATTTATATTAATCCGTCTACGACTTTGTACTTAGCTCCATTTACTTCACCAGATTCACTAAACTACAATCACATCTACACAGTGGCGGTGCGTGATATTTCAGTTAGCCATATCTTGAAAACAACGCATGGGACCCACTTCACTTTTTTAGGTGATGACTATACACCCTCTTACAGAAAGGATTTATAGTGAAAAAATCGTCAGCAAAGTTTGCGAAAAAATTTTCAAAAAAAAACTGGAGCACTCCCTGGGTTCTCAGTAACGCTCTGTGGGATATTTGCAGTATATTTTTTTTTCATAATCTAGAAACAAATATAAGGAGACGTTTTTCGATTTGTTGCAAAATATTTTTTTTTTTTTCAAAAAAGTTATGGCCATTTTAATTTTAATTTTATAGGAACATTTTGTTTCCAAAAATTAAAATGGCCATAACTTTTTGAAACAAAAAATATTTTGTAACAAATCGAAAAACGTCTCCTTATATTTGTTTCTAGATTATGAAAAATATATACTGCAAATATTCCACAGAGCGTTACTGAGAACCCAGGGAGTGCTCCAGTGTTTTTGAAAATTTTTTCGCAAACTTTACTGACGGTTTTTTCACTATAAATCCTTTCTGTAAGAGGTGTATAGTCATCACCTAAAAAGTGAAGTGGGTACCATGCGTCGTTTTCAAGATATGGCTAACTGAAATATCACGCACCGCCACTGCATCTACATAAATATGTATTCAACAATCTTTTTCAGTTCAACATTCGTCCCGATTTACGGGACATACTCCCCGATTTCTCACGGCGGCGGCGGTGACGGCGACGCCCGAATGCTGCCTAAGTGTGTACCATTGTCGTAGGTCTAGATTGTTTACAACATTACACATTGTTGCATAACTTCGTATTAGCTATCGTAACGGTGCTCTGAGGTCGTCAGCCAGAAACCTTCGGAGGCTATCGCAGGGAGAACGGAAAACATTATCTTGGACGAAAGGAGGCCTCCCATGACGTGGTTTTGACCTTAACGATTGTTTAAGGTTATGGTGAAGGTATATTTTTACTGCAGATATTTTAATTTTAACGTCAATAGGTTAATCAGTCAGTTTACTTTCTGATTATCAGGAGTATGAGAAAAAAATCCGCTTAGGTATTTAGGTACCTCTCAAATGTATTTCTAACAAGAAAGATGATGGCGCGTTACAAAATTTCAGCACGAAGAGAAATAGAAATTAGAAGAGGTCATTAGAAGCGTATTGTTATAAGAAAGTTGCTGTTTGTTATACAATCCTAGGACTTGATTTCGTCGTATATACAGGGTCGCTGATATGTATGGAAACGTTCGATTATCTCCTAAAGTAAGGTAGCTAGCGAAAAATGTTAAGACACAAACGTTTTAGGGTTTTTTAAAATCTATCACAATAAAGAAAAATTAAGTATACAAGATCAGTCAAAAAGTCATGACGAAACAAAGTTGCTTTTTATTGAATGGAACACCCTGCATATTATTCCATATTTCAATTCTTCTCAAAATTATAAACAAAATTCATATAGCACATTGAATACCTAAATTTAACTGTTTTCGAGATATCGTATTTTGAAAATCATTTTCTTATAAAGTATACAAAAATATTTTAGTTTATTAAGTTTATAGTCCATCAAGTTACCTTTGAAGGTTTCTAGCTCCATAACAACGCCGCTTCGTTCTTTTGTCTAACAGTGATGATCTTGACAACACACGTCAAAAATACATTTAGTGTAAATTATTTTCGCGCAAAAATGGCACGTTTAAGTGAAATCGAGCGTATTGAAATTTTAATGATCATAGGATATGGTGATAGAAGACGAAGTTTTGACCAAGTAGTGGTTATTTTTAATGAATTGCATCCCGATCGGGAACCTCTTTCTAAATCAACCGTTTCAAAAACATTGCAGCGTTTTCATGAAACTGGAGGTGTCAAAGATCGACCAAAAAGTGGAAGACCAGTAAGCGTTACAAACGAAGAAAATTCTTTGAATGTCATGTTAGATGTGGTGGAAAATCCAATAAATTCGACGCAACAGAGGGCTGTAAATCATAACATGAGTTGATATTCCATTCAAAAGTGAAAAATTCCATCCATATAAAATTCATATGTTACAAGAGTTGAGTGAAGACGATTTTGACCGTAGAATCGAGTTCTGCGAAGTTATTATGGATAAATTAAACGAAAATGTCAACTTTGTCAACCGCATATTGTTTTCTGACGAATCTACATTTTGTTTAAACGGGCATGTAAACCGACACAACTGTAGGTATTGGTCAGACCAAAATCCACATTGGATGGAGGAAGTTCACACCCAACGACCACAAAAAGTAAATGTTTGGTGTGGCATTATTGGTGGACACGTCATAGGACCCTATTTTATAAACGGAAATTTGACCTCTGAACGATATTTATTACTTTTGCAAGAGCGTATTATTCCAGAGCTTAGACGATTATTCCCGAACAATAACAATCCCAATTTACCGGCAGAACAAATATGGTTTCAACAAGATGGGGCTCCTCCACATTTTGGACGTTTGGTACGGGTATATCTAGATGAAACCTTTCCTGATAAATGGGTTGGACGCAGGGGGCAATTGAATGGCCAGCTAGGTCTCCCGATATGACCCCAGTTGACTTTTTTCTGTGGGGTCACATAAAAAATGTAGTCTACAAAAATAGGCCGCAAAATATCGAAGAGTTGCAAGAAAGGATAAGGCATGAAATTTCCACCATTTCTCCCAACACACTTTTAGATTCACTACAAAATTTTGTTCAACGAATTCATTACTGTCAGGAGGTAAATGGTGAACACTTTGAGCACCTTATAATAAAATAGAATTCCAAAAAAAATTATTTGTTGTTTATTAAAACTTGTTTTCTCTCTTTTTTTTTCTGGCATAACTATTGTTTTCATAAAATTTGAAATATCCAGGACATTCATTAAAAAATACATTTTTTCGTTTCATGCATTTTTATCAACCCTGAACAATTATGCTTTTTTATTTTTTTGTAAAAAAAATAATAATTAAAATTTAATCATCCATATCTTCCACCTTGTGTAATTTTCATAATAAATATCCATCATTTCGGGCTTTTCCTTTAATAAATTTGAGAATAGTAAAAAGTTATTTTCAAAATTCGATATCTCGAAAACGGTTAAATTTAGGTAACGATGTGCCATATGAATTTTGTTTAGAATTTCGAGAATAATTGAAATGTGGAATAATATACAGAGTGTTCCATTAAGGAAAAAGCAACTTTGTTTCGTCATGACTTTTTGACTGATCCTGTATACTTAATTTTTCTTTATTGTGATAGATTTTAAAAAACCCTAAAACTTTTGTGTCTTAATATTTTCCGCTAGCTA
The DNA here is from genome assembly GCA_029963805.1 of Aromia moschata. NCBI lineage: Eukaryota > Metazoa > Arthropoda > Insecta > Coleoptera > Cerambycidae > Aromia > Aromia moschata. Next base: position 756,585 of record JAPWTK010000112.1, read on the forward strand.
TCTTAATTTAGGAGATAATCGATCGTTTCCATATATATCAGCGACCCTGTATATCAAACACTGTTGCTGTCACGTCACACTTTGTCCATAATCTCTAGAAATACTTAAAATTACTGATATAGAGTAGTAACCTGAAAAGAACATTGAAAATTAAATGCTGCTGTTGCTGCAACAAATTTGCTATCTACATATATGTTACTGGGGGTATTGAATTTGAAGCCAAATTCATCTTATTAAGTTAGAAATCATCTTTAATTCCAAATATACCACAGTTATCTGTCGATTCAAAAACCTATGGTGTGGCTTTCTTTTACGTTTGACTTTATTTCACATGTTCTCTGTCTTTCTCACGACGTCATCACATCTATGTATATCCTACTTTCCTTGGTAGTGATACTCCATTACTTTTATATATTGATCTTCCTAACTATAGTCTCTTAAATTCATTGGTAAATAATCGAGTTGAGAATTTTAAGTGCAGCTTCAGTTTCATCAAGCACATCGATTTTTCATCATATCCACTTCTACGTCTTCATAGTTATTTCTCATGGTTGGAGGAGTCATCTCATGGTTGCCAAGAAAATTCTCTACAATTGCTTTCAAATGTGATACTCAGCAAGTACTAACATGATGACCTTTGACGTTGTTACTGTATGAAAGATATTCTGTAAAGAAACATTTCGTATGTAATTTTGACGCCGTATTCAAAAGTACATATGTATGTATGTACAGTAGGGTGGACCTTAATATTTTTTTTTCGTTTTTTCTCAGCGGGCCGGGCGAAAATCAGTTCTGGGTACCTAAAAACTTGTGCGGAAACCAAAACTGCCGCGATCGGAACCTTTTTTCCCGTGCCGCAAAGCGTCGGAAGTTTCTTATGGGATTTACATGTTAAAAATCACTGAAAACGTTCGATACGCTCAAAAACTATAAAAATCATCAAATCTGATACTCGCAAGAATATATTTCCATGTATTTTTTCCTCCTGAATAAGATGTAATCGTCAGATTTCGTTTATTCGTTGAGTGAAAAAAATTATGAGCGAAAAATTGCGAAAAAACACCAAATTAAACTAAAAAAATTTTAAAAAAGACGAAATAATTTATTATGATGATTGTACCTGACTCTGAGGAGTATTAAGCATATCATGTTTCAAAAGTAGAGGTAAAAACCTACAATTTGACGTCCGGTTGAAGTCTGTAGGTGCCTCTGAACCAGAGACGATCATTTCAAGTTGAACGCAAAATTCAGGAGCGCATATGGCGGAAGGCGATTTTTCTGTTTGTCAATCCTGATTCTCAAACGATAGATTCTCCTGCATCGACTTGCATAATTTAACGGTAGTATGAAATGCTCCATATCATACGAATAATTCATCACCTTAATATAATATTACCTTTAACTTGAAGTCATTTTATATTGATTGAGAATTTCGGATTGGAACATACTATAGTGTCTGACGTTCGTACACGTACTTGTAACGTTAGCATCATACTTTGGAGTTGGGGAGCTGCGTCGTGGTATAATCGGGTAGTAATACAAATCTCTATGTTATGTGCTTGTTTCTCAACAATCGAGTAGTTTAAGGGTTATTCAAGCTTAAGCAAACGAAAGAACGGAAGAATGAATACTCGAAAAAATACGGTTTTTTCTCTTAAAGTTGGTAGCTTCATTCGCTCTGACATTAGCCGCGGAAATTTCTTCCTATTACTACCAACTTCAAGAGAAGTCGAGAGAAGAAGTTTCGAAGAGAAGAATTGAAATTGGCGACGCTCGTAAATTGGTCGTTTGAATAGATTCGTTCGGGAATACGCCTCGGAGCGATCCGAGCAATCTGAGCAGTTAACCCGAACACGCGTTTTGATTCGAGCGCTCCGAGGTCTCCGAAGCGCTCCGAGCGCGCGCCAAATACAAATAACCTGAAACTAATTTATTCCGTTCTTATTTGTGCAGTTTAACAAGTACATCGATTTAATTTTGTTGGATTTGACTTAATTAAGTCAATTCAATTCATTTAATTACTAAATTGTACAAATAAAAACAGTTTAGATTTATTTAATGTTTGTTTACATTCGTGTGTTTACGTCCGAATCACTAGGATCGCTTGGAGCGCTCGAATCAAAAACCCTTTTCGGGTTGAATGCCTTCTTTGGTCCCTCGCTCGCACGGCTTTTTTCCCCCCCAAACATTTCCTAACGACCACTTTACGACCGTCGCCAATTTCAATTCTTCTGTTCGAAACTTCTTCTCTCTCGACTTCTCTTGAAGTTGGTAGTGATACGAAGAAATTTCCGCGGCTAATGTCAGAGCGAATGAAGCTACCAACTTTAAGAGAAAAACCGTATTTTTTCGAGCATTAATTCTTCCCTTCTTTCGTTTGCTCAAGCTTGAATAACCCTTAAACTACTCGATTGTTGAGAAACAAGCACATAACATAGAGATTTGTATTCCAGTTAAAGGTAATATTATATTAAGATGATGAACTATTCGCATGGTATGGAGCATTTCATACTACCGTTAAATTATGCAAGTCGATGCAGGGGAATCTATCGTTTGACAATCAGGATTGAAAAAACAGAAAAATCGCCTTCCGCCATATACGCTCCTGAATTTTGCGTACAACTTGAAATGATCGTAACTCCGGTTCAGAGGCACCTACAGACTTCAACCGGACGTCAAATTGTAGGTTTTTACCTGTACTTTTGATTCATGATATGCTTAATACTCCTCAGAGGCAGGTACAATCACCATAATCAATTATTTCGTCTTTTTTTCAATTTTTTTTAGTTTAATTTGGTGTTTTTTTTCGCAATTTTTCGCTCATATTTTTTTTCACTCAACGAATAAACGAAATCTGACGATTATATTTTATTCTGGAGGAAAAAATACATGGAAATATATCCTTGCGACTATCAGATTTATCGAACCTTCTTTTTCAGTGATTTTTAACATGTAAATCCCATAAGAAACTTCCGGCGCTTTGCGGCACGGGAAAAAAGGTTCCGATCGCGACAGTTTTGGTTTCCGCACAAGTTTTTGGGTACCCAGAACTGATTTTCACCCGGCCCGCTGAGAAAAAACGAAAAAAAATATTAAGGTCCACCCTAATATACAGCTCTAAAAATCTCACCTCTAATGTAGTTTCTTACATTATTTATCACTCAGTGAAGATACAGGACACGATGCTGAGGAGCGAATTATGCGCAAATGAATTATATGTATGTACATATGTATGTGTTTCTAACAGCACCAACAATAACCAACGCCAACCATTTGAATAACAAATGACAATATTAATGGACGCGTATTCCAAAGGAAATTGTTTCTTAATACAGGCACAATGAATCTCTGTTTTAGCGTGATGTATGCCCTGCAAGACGGGCCTGAATGGCGGCATTCATTATTCCATTACAGCTTCGTCACCGTGCTTTTTTTCGCGATTTGTCTTGCGTCTCGCGCTTGCAGATGAGGCGTTCGGTGTTCGAGGATTCGGTTAATTTGTTTAGCAGCTCGTTAAGAGAGACATATTGCACCAACACAAATAGAACGTATCAGACTAAATACCTTTAGTATACGGTTGGAATCTGAATCTGTCGACTTATATCTCCTTAATGTAAAATACGGCGTGCATAGAAAAAAACAGAAATTGAATTAAATAAAACATTGAGTTAAACTATTTATTTAATACAATAAAATAAAAAGTAAAATCTAGTGTAACAGAAGATTTAAAATAATTTTGTCAATAACATAACTTCAACAGTTATATCTAATTTAAAACAAAACCGTATATTAATTAATTCAATATTTTTTAAATTCCAAATCATCTTTAAATGGAATAATTATAAAAGATAATTAAGTAAGTGTTCATTAGGTTCATTTATGCTTACATATGCATTTATACTCAGTGCATGAATTAATTGTCATGCTATGGATTCATTAATTCAATCAGTGAATTAATTGAAGGGCGTCATTGAATTAATTAATTCAATTGATTTAATAAGTGATTGAATTAATTAATTCAATTAATTCTGTCAACTTCCGTAAACAATGTAAATTGTTAGAAATAACAACCAAACAGACAGTTACTATACGCTGATCATTACCTGTATAATGTACCACAAACGGCATAATTCATTAGCGGCATAATTTAAAACAAAACCGTAAATTAATTCGATATTTGATTACATTTCATCTCTAAACTTCTTCTTCTAACTTTAAACTTTATCTTCTAACCATAGAAGATAATAAGTAGCAGTTAAATTTTGACTTACGCTTACATTATACATAGTATGCATTTATACACAATGGATGAATTAATTGTAATGTTGTGAATTAATTAATTGTATCATTTAATTAATTCATTAAACTGAATTAATACATGATTGAATTAATTAATCTAATGACTTCTATAGACGATATAAATAATTCGAAATAACAATCAAACGTACTGCCTACACTGGCCATTACTGCAATAATAGAAGAATAAAAATGAAATATGTGAAACATGGCAGTTGAAAAAAAGGTTCTTCACTCTCAGTCGACTAATAATAATAATTGCATCTTATGTAACAGCAAAAAAGTGGTCGCTTTTTGATGACGTTAACCCGAAGCGAATAATGAAGCTAAATTACAGACGCACAGACCTATTAGGCGTCAGGAGCTACGTCTCGACTTCGACAGCGACGACTTCGCGATATTATTATTGCCTATTATAAGTGTCGGAGGACCCGAACTGGCATTCTATTAGCTCTTGCTTCTAAATGCGAGGCCGTAATTTGTGTGGATGCTACCTGGAATTAGACTGCTACCGAAATACCCGCCCGCTGCGACCCGAGTCTACCTTAATATTCGATACTTATCGCGATCGTCGAGAAACAGAGCCGGCTCGAACACAGGAACGCTTAACTAGCTTTCCGACGTGTTCTCAGACAAAACATCAATGGGACACAAATCTGGAAAGTTTGGAGGACACTGCAAATAAAGGTGGAAAACACGTTTTTAGAGTGTACTGGAGGGTAACACAAGTAATCTGCTTGGTTAGCTGTTAGGTCTACATTGATGTATCGTTTGCAAGTGTGTCGTCTTAGAATTCTCCATGTAAAATTTGTAAGGTTTGACGTTCCGTAAGGAGTCACAAAACGGATTAATTAGGACAAATATTTGAAAAATAAATACACTCTAGGGGTATTTACCACTACAGCTGAGGCCAAGTTCGAAAAAGTTTGAGTGACGCAATATATGTACATTGCACCAACAATAGTTTTGCCCCTGGCCGCAGTAGACAATCTAGCTAGGTCCATGGACCTGCTTGAAGATAATATTTGATCATTTTTGAGCATTTAAAAGATGATTTCTTATCAAGAGCTTTACACGAAACTTCATAAATTTTTGCTGATCAGAGCAATATAATTCAAATCCGAAAAAATTCTGCTCCAACCTATGTAAAGTACCAAAATGCAAGTAATCGTTCTTCAATCCATCTTTACAACGATTCACATCACAATTTGTGACCACCCTGTACAAAGTCCCACAGCAATTTTTTTTAGTATAGAGACTGTTATGGTAAACAGGAAGTACGTATACGGAAAACCACACCCAAGGTTATATCTACATCTTGTGTCCATCGGAACCGTGATATTGTCTGAAAGTCTATTGTTCAATGACTCTGGAGATCCTTAGTTTATAATAGGAGAGCTTAATGACTCATTGTGTGCCTTCTTCCTGTTGGATACCAAACGGCAGTCAATAAATATCATGAATAAAAATGTGTCTGTTTTATTCTGCATCACAGACATATTTTGGTCATTTCTTTAAAAAATTGGAATAATGTAGTGTCGTAAAAAATACCAGATAGATAACACCAAACCGTGCACAGCTCAACAAACCCAATACCCTCCACAAATTGGAGGAAGTTATTGAGATCAAATTGCTACCCACCTTACATATGTATGTATATCTAGTCTTGATTTGGCACCATTGGATTGTGGTGTATTAAAAATAATGGCACATTTTTTTTACCTGGAGCAGTTTTACCAAATTTGAGAATGAATACGAAAAACATCATTAATTTTCTTGATTTGGCATCATCGGAAAATGAACTGTAAAAATAAACGGCACATTCATTGACCTGGCACAGTTTTGCCAAATTTGAGGAAGAGGACAAAAAGCATCTTTTTTTATTTTAAATTACAAATGTGCTACATACTAACAAGACAGAAACCTTGAGACATTGTAAAACAAATTTTCAGTGATATCCCATTTAAAAAATTAAATAAATTATTCACATTAAATGAATAGATCGTCCAAATTCTTAATCTATGTACATACATACATATGGTTTTGTATACCTAAATATATTTGTCAAGTTCTTCAAGTATTTATCAAGTTATTTTTTTTTAATCTGAACTATATAACACCATGTTAATATATCTGAGCAGTTATAAAATAATTTAAAATTAAACCAAGATAAAAATTCTCTTAAATTGGGCATACAAATTATTACCCATATATTTAATACAATACTGTAATTAATTAAGAAGATACAATAAATCATTCGAGATAAGCATTTGGAAGGAAAAGATTTATCGTTTCAGCGATAAAAAATTTTAATTAAAAATTCCTCCCGATTGCCGAAAGATTTAAAGTATCCGATACCTTTTGTGTTTAGTTTTTTTCAAAAGGTACACGCCACATATTTCATGCAAGGAATTTAGAAAATAACTATAATTTTGGTTGCATATAAAGTCTATTCAACCCACAAATTACACACTGAATTGTATGGACGTATCAATTCCCACACAAGTCTGGCTTCAAATAAAAAAACAGGTCTAGTTAATGGGTCTCATTATGTTTGACATGCAAGGAAAAGAGTTGAGGAAATTAAATTGTTTCTATGTTATTAATATTTTTTTCTGTTTCCCTCTAAAGTTGCCCTAAATGTACTTTTTAAGACATAGCGGAAAGATTAATTTCTTAAAAATATATTTAACAAAAAGATAATATAGCCACCATTAGAAGCCACAGATCCGGATTTTGATCTTATTAGGTCTCATCAGTGCGGTCATATTTGACAGCGTATGACGAAGAAGGAATATGTCCTGACCAGGAGAGTACACAGTGGCGTTCATCAACAACTAATCTGGTTAAACTGGACCAGACAAAGTCGACAACTACCAGATATCCTCCCCAAAAGCACACCCTAACGGTAGATTCGTTCTGCTATGTCTATAAACGACATATCGGGACTTGTCTACTCTCATTTAAATAGACTAGATATTATGTCCAAAATAATACCACTGTGTGATCAATTTAATGGTAATATGTATTTAGAAAATGTGAACAGTTTTTGAACTAACCAAAAAATGTAAAGTTGCATATAATTTTGTGTTCGGTTTGTATTTTTTTAAGATTTATTTATTTTTAAATTATATACTAAGGATGCATTACAAATCTTACAAATTTTAGTAAAAATTCATAGTATGCTAAAATGTGTAACGAATTATTATTATACTGTTATAGAAAAACAATGGTCCAATTGTCATGTAGGAGTTCTTATAAGTATATCATCAATAAATACAGACTATCGAATTATAGGTATTAAACTCTTGAATTTAATCGTAAGCAAAATGGACAAGTGGCTTATAACCTAGGGAAGTAAATACAAGAAGCAATTTACACCACTTTTTCCTTGACACAAAATTTTATATATTCATAATTTGGTTCATTGCACTCGTCTAATAGGCAAAACCTTAAAACGATGTATTTTTGAGTGTAACTAAAAGGTTATCAAAAAATTGTGTCGAAACTGTTACCAAAAAGCTGTGTTACCTTTGATGAACTCTGTAAAAACCCTTGTCATACATCATATAATAGGATAATTTAGGATTTAACCAACGCGCGCCGTTTTGATAATCCCAAATCGGAAACTTCGGTCCGTCCCTGCGACCGACATAACTCCGACCTTTTTGAATCTCCTTTTATCTGATCGTTATAATTATAGTAGCGTCAGTTTAGTAAGGTGTGGTTGTTCGATTTTGTATGCGAGATAATGTTCAGGAATAAAGAACAAAACGTTTTTTATGTAGGAGCCAACATGACAATAGAAGAAGGTAATCTGGTAGTAAAAAAAGAACTCCGGTAATGTTACCGTGAATAATGACTGTGTAGTATTATTAATTTGTAGCAGAAAAAAAAGGTATTTAAAAACTATGTATTTTTTTATTTCACAGTGTTTTTTTTTCTGTTTATTATAACGTGCATTCAAGGAGCCATTAAAAACAGACACAAGATTTTTGATGTCTTGAAAATAGTTCAGTCTGAATAATATTTTCAAACTGAAAAAACAATACTGTATACTGACTTTTAATAAAAAAAAAAAAACAACAGTCAAACAATATTCAATAATTAGTATCACCACCGTGATTCATTATGCACTCATTTACTCGGTGAGGAACACTGAATCAAATGATCAATGTCTCCTTGAGAGATATCATTCCAATTTTCTTGTATGTGAAGCCGAAGATCTGAAGATTAAGATTATCTGGGGGTGAGGTAAATGACCCAGTACCTGGTACCTGGTACCAAACATATCCCAGACATGTTCCTTCGGTGAGAGACTGGGGAAACGTGCAGGCCATGGAAACACATGGACATGACCTTGTTCCAAAAACTGTGTCTTAACTCTTGTCGTATGAGGGCGGCCGTTATCTTGCTAGAAAAATTGTTCAATCGATCCCAGAAGATATGTAACTGAAACAGGTTCTAAAACACACACCAAACCATCACTCCATGTGTAAGGACAGTATGGCATTCAACGTATAAAGTCTTTCATTCTTCACGGAAACGTCATACCCTTCTGTGTCCACAAACAGAAAGAAGAGACTCGTCGTTAAATACCACATAATGCCATTCCTGCACCCAAAACATTCGTTCATCATACCATTCCACCCTGCGAGCACGATGAATTGGAGGAATGAGTAGGCTTAGAAACGCTCGGTAAGAAAGAAGTTCATAGAGTCTTATTCATCGAAATACGGAGGCCACAGACACTCTCCATTCTAAAGTTTCCCTCCAAAAATTTCCCACAGCACGTGTTGGGGAAAATCTGTCTCTTATCGGTACATTCTCATATAATGTTCTTAACATTTTATTCAGACCACCCAATACCTTAAAACACGATGCGGGCTACGCTGTTGACAATTTTCCTAAGAGAAAATCCGGCCTCCCTCATACCAAAAATGACCTTCAGGCTAAGTGAAGTAGTTTGTAATAGCAGTCTTCGGAACACTTCTGAAGATGACAGCATGCTCAGCAAAACGTCAAAACAAGTTAGACGACCGCGGTAGAACGAAACTACTTCAGCATTAGACAACAGCCCTGAAAGCCTGCATTCTACCAACCTCAGGCTACTTCAAAATCAGTTATTAGTAAAGCCGGCTAACAGCGCGGCGGCCCAGTGGCATGATGCAGGTTTTGTGCATGAGTCACAGCCGGCTGAACGCGCGGCGGGCGATGCGAGTCAGTTTATATTTACCGTTCTAAGCGTTTACTTGAAATCGCGTATTATTTTTAAGTATAACGAAAATGTCGACGCCACGGAAGGGTAGAAAGCGACCATTCGCTGACAGAGGGCATACATTTATGGGTGACTTTCCAGATTTACGTTACGACGGATCACAAATATGGTGTGATGTTTGCAACATCCCTTTAATGTGTTGGGACAGATATGATTGTAGAAGACATGTAAATAGTGTGACACAAACAACTACAAAAAGTGGTGTATCCCTGAGAACCCAGTTCATGTTCGATTTACTTGTAATGTTGATTACCTGCAATATCCCACTTACCATACTCGAGAATAAATCATTCAAAGAGTTCTGGAATAAATACTCTGAAGTGGAGTTACCCAGTCGCACAGCGTTACGTACCTACGTACCACGCTTATGTGAAGATATTATAAAGAGTATCATATCTGAATTAAAAAATAAGAGATTATGGTTATATGTTGATGAAACAACACATCATAAGAAACATTCTATTGTAAATATTCTAGTACGTGTAATGGACTCTACTAAACCGATATCTCCACTGTTACTGGCCAGCAAAAGACTACAAAAGTGTACTGTCGAGGCAATTACGCGTGTGATACTTGAGACGTTAGAAAACTTTCAACTGTTAACCAGTCAAGTGTTACTGTTTGTAACTGATGGTGCCGCAACAATGCTTTCCGTAGGCCGGTCTCTTAAAGAACACGGTTGTAGTTTTTTACATATGACCTGTAAGGTGCATGCTTTACATTTTGTAGCAGAAACTATTCCAAATTGTTTTCCAGAAGTAGACGCATTAATATCAAGTACAAAAAAAAGTGTTTCTCAAATCACCTAAACGTCTTCGAGCATTTCACACACAGTGTCCCGGTGTTTCTGAACCACCACAGCCTATTATCACGCGCTGGGGAACTTGGCTAGAGGCAGCTTTTTATTATGCTAAATATTTCACACAAATAAAATCTGTGCTACTACAATTCAATCCTAAAGAGGCCGCAGCTATTAAGGAAAGTCAGATGACATTTCAAAATAGTTCGTTAGAAAGAGATTTAAAAACTATTCATGACAATTATATAGGATTACATGCTGCAATTACAAGATTAGAAAATACTGCCCTACTTTTAGCGCAATCACTGCAAATAGTGGATAATATAAATACACTATTACAAACTATAAGTGACTCTAGAAATGACAATGTGAGTGAAAAGTGTGACTGAAGACAAATCCCGATTTTATAACATTGAGACAAATTTATGACGGTGTATCTACGATGCCATTTTCTGAGTGCAGGGATTTATTTAATTATGCATGTATTACCTCCGTAGATGTGGAGCGATCGTTTTCAAAATATAAGCACATTTTTTTCATCTCGGCGAACATCACTTTTGGACACAACTGTAGAAACATACCTGATGGTACAGTAGTTTTCACACATCTCAACTTAAATAACAGGTTAAGTTTAACACATCTCTTTATAAATTGCAACAGTTTATTGTTTTCATGAATTTTGTTTTTGCATATACAAGTAGTAAGTAGTATGACGCGTACGGTTATAGCCCACCGCCCGGATCTGCCAGCTATAGTTATTAGACAATGATTTTTAATTTGTCGAATTCTGAACATCGTAAATAATGTTTACTATAGAAATGTAAGAGCTGGACTGACAAGAATTTTATTTATGTTTAGCAAAAAGTGATTTTTTTGCTTAACATAAATGATTTTATGTTTAACAACAAATACCAAGATAAAGCTGATTTTTTTTTGCTGAAACATTAAATATTTCTTTGTTATATTGTATAACATCTTACGTGCGACTTTTTAAATAAATTGCTTAATTAGTACTGGGTGTTGCGGTTTTTATTCAACTCAATATACATCAGAATAAGAACACGTCTAAGAACAAACGAATGTTTTGCACATCTTTCTCTACATCTCGTTCAAGGGCAGCCTTGATGATGTTCGTATTGAATTCTCCTATATGGTTAATTCTCGTGCAATTGTCCTCGATTCGATATTTCGTACCCCCAATTCAATACTGCCATAACTGCAAATATGACAAGGTTGCAGTTATGGCAGTATTGAATTGGGAGTACGATTTGCCGAGGAATACTGAACCGAATGCATAAAATACCGAGTCGACACCTTGAAATACGACGAAGCGTTTCTAGGAATCCTCCTCGCAGGATATCTGGAAATGCCCTTGGAAATGCACCTCGAAATTTCACAAGAGAGACTTCAGATTGGTCGCGTAGAACGGTAAACCTCTGAATGGTTTATTGGTCGTAAACGCGCTGATTTACGGCATCTAGCAGTGCATGATCGCCGTATTTAACTTTCAAATTTTGACAGCTTTGTAATGAAATACGCACTAAATTACTTTTACGCGCGACGTTTATAGAGGGACGGGAATATTTTAAGTCGGGGACCAGGAAACACGCCTCGACACTTTTCTTTAGGTGTACGAGGAATGAAAAAGGCGCGAACGAGCAGTCTAGACATGTATTAACATAAGCAAACTTAAACGCGTTTTCCTTTAGAACTGGAGCATTACATTTTTATGTAATGCGCGCATTTCGCCAGCCATGTTGACTTCATCAGGAGGTGATAATTATACCGTAGTCGAAGCGAAGCTTTGTTGTTTTTTTTTAAAGCAAATTTTTGAAGTGGTTGACACAGTAATTGTAAAATAAATAATGGAATTCATTTTTAACCTTTGAAGCGCCGGGGTGTTTGGCACTTTTTTTGCCTTAAAAAATTCTAGTGAATTAGTCCTACTTTGTATATTCAACCCCCATGCAGTACAAACTTCAAATAGCGTCTTATAGAAGACGTTCCGGCAGCTAACGATCCGGAAAATTTTTAATTTTTTAAAATTTCAAGTAAATGCTTCTATGGGGTTTTCGAGGATGAGGAATGCGATGATGATAGTAATTTTTGCGTTACCCTGCAAAAACCACCCCTTTCTGATTAGAAACTACCCCTTTTATAATTTTTCCCGGACGGATTTTTTTTGAGAATAGAAAATTCTCCAAAATCAGGAAAGATGAATTTTGTTTACAACAATAAAGTAGGATATACCTGTAATACTCAACCCTTTTCAGGGAGAGTACGTATTGCTCCTTTTTTCTCTCACTCGATAAGAAAATTATTTTATTAAATTTTAAACGACGTTCACTATATAATATTTATTGGCCATTCAAGGGTCAGCCAATAATTCAATTGAAATAAAAAAAATTATTCCTGTAATAGATAATTTACAAGAATAGGTTGGAAAAAACATAGTAGGCTGTCACTAGCCAATCCGAAGCGTAAACACATTTTCCCTCCATTGATTCAAAATCGGATTGGTTTTTATGGTGATTTTGGAATAATTTTGCCGTTCAGTGTGTGACTGATTGATGGTCTCTCCTTCAGTATTACCCGAAGCCAACGACGAGGACGTAGAGACATTGTGGCCTCTTTTTTTCCTTTTTTACTATTGTTTTTAGAATTTTTAGTATTTTGTTTTTTTTTTTTTGTAGAATTCCTAGATTTTTTTTTTGAGTTTTCAGTATTTTCAGTTGATTCTAAACGAGTAATTTATTACGCGTTGTAAAAATATTTTCAAATATCGTCTAACTCAGAAACACCCCTGGAGCATTATAGCAACAATAATTGGTTTTCATTCGTTTACTATCAGAAACGTCCACGAGATATTCCCTCAGGGGTATCTGCCACCGTTCATAGTGCGAAGACACATTTGAAATATAAAATGAAATTATATTTTTACTGAAAACTCAATCTTACATTGATATCAGAATCGGGGGTATTTTTTTAGGGGGTGTCAACCCCAAAGCCTTTTTTTCGTGATCAACGACCTCCGAAAAGCAAAGACTAGTAAGTTTCCTTGCAATTTAAGAATGATTGTATAGCCTATGGAGAGCGTCTTATATATGATTTTCCGGCGCTCCAAAGGTTAATGAAGAACAGAAGCGTGTTTCACGTGAAATTTATTTTAGAAATGGCAGTAGGCTCAATAGAAACTGGATATATTCGATGCGAGCTGCCATATGAGGACTTCATGGAAGTTTTTTCAGACGCAGTTATTCATTTCGACCATTTTAGCCGGTCAGTTTTCTAAACTTGTATCGGCAAACTGAAAGCGTTAATAGGAAACAAGGAATTTGCAGACCCAGGGTAAGGACAGAAGAAAACGTGGAAATGGTTAGTCAAGTGATAACAGACAATCCAAGAACATAATTTATCCATGGGCTAAACAGTGAATTTGGGCCAACTTGACCAACTGACAAGTGAATTTGGGCCAACAATTTGAAAATAGGCCAACAAGTGAATTTGCCTTATATAACGTTACAATTAATTTTGAAATATCATTTGGAGGTCCATCCATATCGTCTGCAATCCACACATGAGATTCTCAAAGCGGACGAACCTCTACTCTGACGAGTACGTTCAAAATCACCATCAGAACAAGGTGGTTACACTACGAGCGTTTTCTGATTGTCAGTACGTTTCTGATAGACGATCTTGATGAGTTTTATTTTCTAGAAAGTCCATTGATTAAATTATTGTTGATAGGTGGTAGTAAATCAAAGCATATTAACCCCTTATTTGCCACAAGAGAAGATAAGGAAGAGTACCAATAATTAATGCTAATTCCAGATTTGTCGGACAGCCCGCAAAAGTTTTTCGAATATTTCAGAATGTGACCAACACCTATTCCCAAGCATAAGACATCAATTTTTCTATATCCATGGCGAAAACGCCAAAACGACGGTTGTTCGGACGAATTCATGAGAAGTTGTCAGAACAAGATTTCGCCAGAAGTCGAATCCATAGTAACCGTACCCTAAGACTACAGTTCTGCGAATGGTTTATTAACCATTTTAACAATAACGATAATTCGAAGAAGATTTTTTTACTGATAAGGCTTGAATCCATATTTCGAGCTATGTTGACTCTCAGAATATGAGATTTTGGAGTGCAGGCAACCCTCACTTTTATATTGAAACTCCACTACTCCCACAAAAAATTGGAGTGTGGACAGCTATGAGCAGGAGGATTGTTGGACCTATCTTTTTTATCAAAACACTGAATGCAGAGAGGTACCGTTTAGAAATCTTAACACTTTTTCTACAATTGTTGCATGACGACAAATTGCAAGGTTATATTGAACAAGATAGAGCCCTTGTGCATACTACTAGGGAAACAATTAATCATACAGGCGAATTTTTCGAAAAAATTGAATTTGTTGTCAATAATTCATTTTTTAATTGTATCTTATTTTTTTCGAATATATAGTTTCTTTTTAACAAAGTTTTTTATTTTCATTTTTTTATATGCCCGGTAAAGGGTGGGCCATCTATTGGTTTCTTTTTAAACTGAGTGTTATTTCTATATTGCCGACACTGACGCGCTTGACATTTGGCATATATTATGGTGTCTAACCTCCGCTGTGAGAAATGGATCGTTTTACGCTTAAACAACGTTGGGAAATATTGATAAATTATTTCCAAAGTGAATGTTGTGTTGCAGAAACAGTGTGAAAATAGAGAATAATTTTTGATCGAAATGAAGTTCCGTCGGCGCCTGGTGTAAGAAAATTCTTAAATAAAGTTCGTGAAACTGGCATGCTTATGGATAACACCAGTCATCCACGTACTCGTCCGGTGCGCACAACTGAAAGAATTGCTGCTGTTGCCCAAAGTGTGCGTGAAAACCCAAGAACCTCAACTCATCACATAGCACAACAACTTAATGTCAGTCGCACTTCTCTGAGCAGTCTCTAGAATACTGCATAAAGACCTCGGATTATTTGCTTACAAGTTGCAACTTTCTCAAGAGGTAAAGGAAAGTGACCGTCCACTTCGTTATCGCTTCTCCGTGTGGGCTTTTAATGAGTTTGAAAATGACGCCGATTTCAATCGAAAAATCATTTTTTCGGACGAAGCTCATTTTCGTCTTGGAGGACATGTTAATAAACAGAACTGTAGGATTTGGGGTTCCGAAAATCCACCCGTAGTGATAGAGAAGCCAATGCATCCTGCAAGGGTGACTGTTTGGTGTGGGTTTTGGAGTGGTGGCATCATTGGGCCGTACTTCTTTCATAATGAGGATTGTAACAGTGTTACAGTAAATGGAATGCGTTGCAGAGACATGTTAACTGATTTTTTTTGGCCGCGATTAGATGATTTGGACTTGGACGAGCTTTGGTTCCAGCATAATGGAGCAACATATCACACAAGCCGTGAAACAATCGATCTTTTGCACACTAAATTCGGTAATCGTGTTATCAGCGTTGCGATTTAACACCTTTGGACTATTTTTTATGGGGACGTGTTAAGGACCGTTGTTACTCCAACGATCCACAAACAATTGATGCACTGAAGGAAAACATCAATCGATTTATTCGTGCAATAGATATCGAAATGAATTGCAACATTAGGTGAAAAGAATGAACTACTGCCAAGCCAGCCGCGGCTGCCATTTAACTGAAATTGTTTTTCGTAAATAAAGGGAAGGCATACTTTCTCGAATAAAGCAACAATCATTTAAAAATATTCAACGATGTAGTTTTAATAGCAATTTTAAAAAGAAACCATCTGATGGCCCATCCTATAAAAGTACTCATAACATAATATGACAGCCTTGACAATTCAATAAGGTTATAAAATTAATATTAAGAATAGAAATACGTCTTTTTTGCTCGACCAACTTTGATGACTTTTTTTTATTTGAATGACTCGTTATAGACGAGGAAATTTAACACAAAAAAAGAGCCAAACCTCCAAAATTTCCGCAGTAAGATAGATTTTGGCGTAATTAGACTCGTTAGATTCCTTTTAAAGTTTAAAAAAAATGTTACCTATTTTTGTCATATACAAATCAGAAACTGCATTACTGCACCTAAAAAATGCATTTTTGGGGTGCAATTTTTCCAACCAATTAAAGAAAAAATCATAATTCGAGAATACATTGTCAAAACGGGCTGAATTTGGTTACTTGAGGGTTTTTGGGGTCGCTGATGAGAGAACCTAGGGACCAGGAACCCTGGTCACCAGGCCCATCCCCGAGGTTTTCCCTCGAATTCGACCTGAATCTAAACGAAAATGGTTACTCGGGCGTTTTTGGGGTCGGTGATCATGAATACGTTGGTGGTTTTGTTGTCCGTTACACCTGGAGGACCAAGAACCCTGGTCGCCAGGCCCATCCCCGAGCTTTTCCCTTAAATTCGACCTGAATCTAAACGAAAATGGTCACTCGGGGGTTTTTGGGGTCGCTGATCATGAATACGTTGGTGGTTTTGTTGTCCGTTACACCTGGAAGACCAAGAACCCTGGTCGCCAGGCCCATTCGCTTCGAAATTCTCGGAATTGTGACTATAATATCTTGACGCCATTTTTTTTTAATACGCGTCTTGAAGCGTACTTTCAAGATATTATAGTCACAATTCCGAGAATATCGAAGCGAATGGACCTGGCGACCAGGGTTCATGATCCTCCAGGTGTAACGGACAACAAAACTAATAACGTATTCATGATCAGTGACCCCAAAAACCCCCGAGTGACCATTTTCGTTTAGATTCAGGTCGAATTCGAGGGAAACCTCGGGGACGAGCCTGGCGACCAGGGTTCCTGGTCCCCCAGGTGTAACAGACAACAAAACTAACAACGTATTCATGATCAGCGACCCCAAACACCCCCGAGTGACCATTTTCGTTTAGATTCAGGTCGAATTCGAGGGAAAACCTCGGTGACGAGCCTGGCGACCAAGGTTCCTAGTCCTCCAGATGTAACGGACAACAAAACTAACAACGTATTCATGATCAGCGACCCCAAAAAACCCCGAGTGATCATTTTCGTTTAGATTCAGGTCGAATTCGAGGGAAAATCTCGGGGATGGGCCTGGTGACCAGGGTTCGGGGACCCCAGGTAGATCGGAGTCAATTTCTGACCTCAGATTCATGATCAGCGACCCAAAAACTCCCGAGGAACCAAATTCAGCCCGTTTCAACAATGTATTCTTGAATTATGATTTTTTCTTTAATTGGCTGGAAAAATTGCACACCAAAAATGCATTTTTTAGGTGCAGTAATGCAGTTTCTGATTTGTATATGACAAAAATAGGTAACATTTTTTCTAAATTTTACAAGGAATCCAACGAGTCTTATAACGTCAAAATCGATCTTACTGCGAAAATTTCGGAGGTGGAATGCTAAATTTCCTCGTCTATTATGAGTAAACAGTAAAAATAGATGCAGTATCTCAGTGAATTATCTTCATCAAGTGAATTTTGTGCGAACGACGTACTATCTTTCCATTCTAAATTGAAAATAGGTAGGAAAAAGCAAGGTTGTCAGATTTATTTTCTAAAATTGCTAAGCTCACTATACAAGTATACTTCATACTTCAGTAAACTGTTAGTTCGTGACGTTCTTAGAAAGCTAGTTTGGAAATGTTTTTAAAAAAATACATAGATATAAATTTATTAGTTAGGCCGGCAACGTGCTGGCCGGCTAACCAGCCGGCCGCTGGTGGCGCAACGTAAACCACCGTCGGTAAACCACTTTGCATATAATACATTGCTAATATTTGTTCGGTCCACTGTGCCATAAAATTTTAACGACGTCGTTAAAATGATTTACGACTTTATGAATTAGGAACTTCAACTACTTGTCTAAGACGCCAGTGACGTGTATTTCAGCTAGGTTTATTAACACAGACAATTTTTTGAGATTGTCTGGCTAAATGAGCATTATTTACAGCAAATTATATTACAAATATTAAGAGTTTTATATGCAGGCTAATTTTAATCTATATTGATTTAAATGAAAAAAAATATTTCACAATTTTCGAATTTATAAAAGATATATGCACGCCCATGGAATCATAAAGTTACACCGCTTTTTTTGTTCCCCAGGCATATTTATCATTTTCAATTAAAATTAGAACCACTATACCTTGTAACAACAAAGTTGTACCAGAATCCACTGCAGCCTCGTGGCACGCCGCGATAAATCAGCGGTGCCACAAAAACGGACGCGTAAACATGCCCGGTAGCCTACGGCCGATGATGCGGGAGCTGCAACTCCGGCTAGTACGTACGTAAGACCGACAGACGCGCTCGTATCGGCCGCCAGCCGGATCCTCCTCCAACCTCCAACGTCTCCCCAAGACCGATTATTTACGCCGCGGACGCTGCCAGCGAGGAAAAAACCTCCGTAGCCGGTAGCGTATCTGCTTCTTTGCGCTGCGGCCTGGACGGAGACGCCACCAGTGGCGGAGAGTCCATGAAAAAATCCCTCACGATTATGTCAACTTAGTTGACGAAACGAATGTCTAGTAGAGTATGGTGTTCTGATTTGACGAAACGTCCCCGTTTTTATAACTATAACTATATATGCGTGTACTACTTGCCCGTGCATACGTACGCCACTGACCGTGCCTAGTAACGCGCTGGGACTTGTAGTATGAATAGTTGGATGTTTGAACATAGCTGGATAGTTGAACGCAGTTATCTCTGCGTTTGGCACACTTTCCGGACCCTAACTATAACTATAAGCTTTTATTTAACTTCCAACGTCGAGTTAAAAATCTAGACAAAAAAAATCCAAATAAAGTACAAATAAAAGCTTATAGTTATAATTAGGGTCCGGAAAGTGTGCCACAATGCAGAGTTAACTGCATTCAACTATCCAGAGCTCCCGCAGGGGCCCGGCGAACTACGGCAGTGCGCGTTAACAGGCATGGTCGGTGACGTATGTATGCACGGGCAAGAAATACACGCATACATAATTTACAAAGCGCTTAAAGAATACGATTTATACTTTAATTATCAGAGTTTTACAGTGCCGACCCTTCAAAATTCAAATCTTGTAAGCCAACTTTGAACCATTTGCTACCGTTATCGAAAAAATATGTGAGTTGCTACAGTGATGACAATTCAGTGTAGTATATATCAGTAGCGGTGGGCGATCCTAAGATTGGGGATGCACCATACATAAAAATAACGATAATCATAAGAATAATAAGAATATCCCTAATATGAGATAAATATTTATGTTATATTTAATTTGAGATAAATATTTATCTCCTATTAAGGTTATTCTTATTAACTGTATTAATTTGAAAACTTACCTAATTTTCTTTGTATAATTTGGATTTTTTTTATTTCAATGGTTATTTCATCGTGACAAACTTCAAGCATGCACTGAAGTAGCTCGTTTTGTATAGTATTAGAAGTTCCTTTAAAAGCCGCCGCGTTTTGTAAATTATACTTCATAGTCTCGTCTAATTCGGCACTGAAATCAATCAACCCACGAAAAATGCCTGGATTGGATGATGTTTCCGATTCATCGTGTCCTCTTAGGGCCAGTTCAAATTTTCCACAAAAAGGAATACAGTTAATAATAGTGTTTAAAACATACCTGTTTTTTGAAACCGCTTCATTGTGTGCTGTCACTGCTCGTCGATGAGCAGAATCGAGCATTGTCGCAATATTTGCAGTGCCTAGCATGGCTAAATTCAAAACATTATTCATGTGATTTAAATCCGTTACTCCAGTTTTGGACCAAGGTGTTCCTCCGCCAAACAAAACACACGGAAAACAAAACACTGCGTTCAATACATCGCATCCACTTAACCACAAATGTTTTTTAATTAAGTCATTATTAAATGTTCTTACAAATTTTTTTCATTTACGGCTAATTTTAAATTAATTTGTGGAGTGGGCCTACCTAGAGTTTCAATTTGCACTTTTTCCTCCAAACTCAAGCTAAAGAATGGAGTTTTTAATAAGTTTTGAATAGAATTCATTATTCCAAACTAGATTCTAACCGAAAACCCGAGTTTCTATTTATAAAACGTGAGCGATAAAACAGCGATGTACGAAAACAATTCACAAACTAACTGATTCTGACTTCTGTCACTCTGGTGCGCTCTTAAACTCCGCACATCATATCTATAGGATTCGCCCACTACTTTTCCTAATTGTGGAGGGGCAAGCAGTAACAATACGCGTTCGCTTTTTCGTGTTGCACGGAAGCACAATCGTATTGTCGATTCCCGTGCCGCGATCGGAAACCAGTGGCGTTGGAGATAGAGACCTAGCGTCTAGTGGATTCGTAACGCTGCGGCCAAATAATATTGAGATGGTATTAACGCTAGGGATGCGGAAAGGCGATAAATTAAGAATGCATCCATTAATTACTAAATAAAATTATTAATGCTAAATTGTCGGTAGTGACCGCGTACCAGCGCACCTTATATCCCACCGCCACTGGTATATATAATTCATGATAATTCATGAAATATAGAGATAGGTAGAGAAAAAGATAAATCTTTGGTATGACATAGACCAGTATTTTAAAAAACACTAATTAAGGTAATGTTTTAGATATAATAATTTTATTACTGTAACTGTCTACAATTTTTAAAAATGTTCTTATACAATTGTAGCCTTGATAAAGTCTAAGTAAATTGGACGAAACGTCGGCAGAAAATTAGTAGACCGTCATTTGTCCCAAAAAAATTTCATTCCAAAAAATCCTTTGTCAATTATTATATATTTATTTTGATACGCGCCCCTGCGAAAGAAAGTCTCGGGACGGCACTGGCCGTTAATAAGTTACCGAAGCAGCAATAACCCATAATTGCGGTTCTATTTTTAGCGGTAATTATTTATTAATCTTGCACAGCTTCACTTCTTTGTAAGCAACGACTCGACGTGGTCGTTGGCGAGCATGATGTACGGGGCTCCTTCATTGTTTTGTTTCTTTTTTTGCGACTAGGCCAGTAGCGGCTCTAACACGATGACTAGATATGTAGATTTAAAAAAAGGCGCCAGTTTTGTTAGACGTCTTGCTCAGTGTTGGATATTATAGCATAATGTCGGCAAAAATCGGAAAGGTAATAGACTGTGTCTTTGAAAACATTAATTTTTGGTTTGTTGGAATTTACGTTCGGGAATAAACAACTATTTGATTTTTGCCAACGTTTCAGAAATTTATTTCTCCTTCTTCAGGATTTAATCAATGTTATTACTATCGTATAATGTGGTAAGTTACGAACATTGTCAGTTCTATCTACATATATACATATGTAACAAATGTAACAACACAAAAACAAAGAACTATCTACAGGACAAAAAATTACTAAGTAAATAGTTCTTTGTCAATGTTCGTAACTTACCGCATTATATGATAGTAACAACATTGATTAAGCCCTGAAGAACGAGAAATAAATCTCCGAAACGTTGGCAAAAATCACATAGTTGTTGTTTATTCCCGGACCTATAAAACCCAAAAAAAAACAGAAATTATTGAAAGAGAAGGTCCCCAAATTCCCCACGGATATTGAAAATATTGTCATAAAATATGGCCTGGCATTGTTTATATTCATATATATCATACAAGGTATTAAAAAATAAGGGTGACAAATAAATATGATCTACGGAAAAGAAATAAGTAAAAAAGTTTTTTGGTTGTTATATTGTTATTTAATAAAAGCTCTGTGATAGCTTTGACTATTTTATATATCATTTTATAAAATCTCTACACTACTTTACACAAAATTAATACACTGACGTGATAACTTTTCGTGGTCAGGTAGGTAATCATTTTTTTCAGAATTTGTAAACGGGTTGAATTTTTTGTATAATTTTGTAAATCATTGTATCTCGTGAAAAATTCATGGGGTAAATTTTCTTACTAAATGAATATTTAATAATAATTAATTTTTAGTAAGTATTTCTCCGATGACATGGTATTAGATTAGTTTAGATTATTAGTATTATTAGATTATTAGATTATTAATATTAGATTATTATTCAATAATCTATGCTCATGGCGTTTCACAGTACAGAAATACAAAACCTACTCAATAATCATAAGAAAACCATCGAGATTTTTTCGAAATTTTTGCTTGTCTTTTAAAATGTCCACGGACTTTTATTATTTAAAATAAATACACGAACAATATTTTTTTCTATAATTTCACCATAGAGTTCTTTTAGATAATTTAATTAAATTTGACCTATGAGTCTCTCTAAGTTGTAGTGATTGGTTTTTGCTAAAAATAAAATTTTCGAAGCTAACATGTTGTTTGAAAAGGAGGTAAAAAATTGCATAATTAGGGATATTTGCATAACTTGGCATAACTTTGCAAACAATGGATAGATTAAGGATACTGACTGCAAATTTTCAACCCTAATGTACCCCAAAGAAATTCTGATAATTTGCGCGGCGATTTCTTTTTTTCATAGTGCTGGGAATCGTTGAAATTGGCGTTTGTATTAATTTTTCTTTTCAAAATGGCTCAGTTAGTCAGATAGATACTCAATAGATAATGCAATTCTATCAAAAACAAAAAATCAATATTGTGTACTATATAAGAATTATAAGAATTTATGCAACCTTCAAAACGGTATATCATGACATTCGTCGCTGGCTGTACTCTATTTCCATTCTAAATTGAAAATAGGTAGAAAAAAGCAAGGTTGTCAGATATATTTTCTAAAATTGCTAAGCTCACTATACAAGTATACTGCATACTTCAGTAAACTGTTAGTTCGTGACGTTCTTAGAAAGCTAGTTTGGAAATATTTAAAAAAAAATACATAGATATAAATTTATTAGTTAGCATTAAAATAAAGCGTTTACAATTGCTGGAAAAAATAATTATAAATTCAAACAACCTTATGTATATTACTATACTTAAGAAAATTTTGAAGAGCCGGCAACGACGGCTCAGGCGGCTGGCGGAAAACCACTGGCGGTAACACCGGTCAACGAGATTATTACACTACTTTGCATTTAATACATTGCTAACACTTCTTCGGTCCACTGTGCCATAATATTTTTACGACGTCGTTAAAATGATTTACGACTTTAGGCACTCAACTTGTTTAAGACGCCAGTAACGTGTATTTCAGCTAGGTTTATTAACACAGACAATTTTTTGAGATTGTCTGGCTAAATGAGCATTATTTACAGCAAATTATATTACTGATATTAAGAGTTTTGTATGCAGGCTAATTTTAATCTCCTATATTGATTTGAATGAAAAAAAAAATATTTCACAATTTTCGAATTTATAAAAGGTATATGCACGCCCATGGAATCATAAAGTTGCACCGCTTTTTTTGTTCCTCAGGCGTATTTATCATTTTCAATGAAAATTAGAAGGACTGTACGTATTGTTGTTCTGTATTTGTTTGGACTGCCTCCTTCGCCATTTTTAAACACATTTGGACTTTGCAAATCCTGTGGACCTGTGGTGAATATGACTTTTTAAATATTGATGATTGCTAGTAACTTGTTCAAGTTCATTACGTTCGTATTGTGACTTAAATAATAACGTTAAATATCAATCATAACATAATAACATATTTATAACAACCTTGTAAGCTTGTAATAAAAACGATTGTACATATTATTATGACAAAACAGACCAGCTATATCTAAGTAAAGTTGAAGAAAATATCTCCAGAAACGACCTTTAACTATTATTCTTCAAAATTGTTTTGATCACTGTAACATAATTAAATCAAATATGTCTTAGCCGGTAAACGCTTTCTATTCACAGGGTCCCTATTTTCTCTCTCTGAACAAATATTTTTACTCTTCCAATTGAGGCAAAATGGATACCAATCACAACTGAGCTCTGTTTAAAAGAGCACCCCACATAAAACTTTCTTCAGATCTCGAAGCCATCAAGCATCGAGTGAAGTGTCTTTTAAGTGCGATCGAGGGTGAGGTGGTTTATTTATCGCGCAAACTTCAAATAAACACAAGCGGCTATTCATTATTTTCTGAAGGGGTTGCCCTCCAAGAAGACTCTGATACAACGCGGTCTTTATGCCTAGAGGGAAGAGATAGCGCCTGACTTTTATTTTTGATAACGTTATTAGTTTATAATTAAATAAAGCGTTCATTGATACCAGCAGACCTTCTGTTATGTTTGTAAATGTTTTCTGTTTGCGTTCTGGGTAGAAAATAAATATTTTCCCGGTTCCCTGATATAGAGACATCCAAAAAAAACGTCATCAACTCTGGCTATGAACGAGAGAGATGGAAATAGCGGTCATGTCTAAGCTTTTCGGTTATGTCAAACTTTTGACAAGTGACTGTCACAATTTGTAAAATAAACAATGGCTGTCATATGATGTGACAGTCTTGACAAGTAAATAAGGTTATAAATTCGATCAAGAATAGAAATACGTCTTTTTTTTCTCGGCCAACTTTGATGACGTTTTTTTTTGGATGTCTCCATATTATTGGTATTTAAAAACAAAATCAGTGTTCGTAAAATACATATTGGACGTTCCATGTCAACCGGGACACCGTTCTCTCCAAAAGTATAAGCAACGAAAAAATACGTTTAAGGTCTCAAAATGTTCGTATACTCAAGAGCTTTCGAATAAACGATGTCCATTTTTGGGAAAATTTCGAAATTCAAAATGGCGGCCATAAAATGGCGACTATAATTAGAAATTAAAAAAAAATAGTTCAGTACCTAGCTTAAAATGGAAAATACTCCGATCGAATAGTAAACTTTATGATTTTAGACATTCTGAATCCGAATTTCATATTCTTAAAGTCCAAAAGTAGTAGGAGTATTAGTATCAGCCGTTTTTAACTATTTTTTTTTGGTTTGTAGACCGTATATCTCTGGAAAAAAAGGATTTTTTTGTCTAGAAGTAGCTACTTTTATGTTTTTTGACGTACTGAATTTCTGTTATTGGATTATGAAGTCTAAGAAAATTAGGGCAATTAAAACGGGCCATTTTTTGATAATTTTTTTGTCACCTATGAAATTAATTAGGCAGGTTTAAATTACTAGGATTGCGATTCATTAGGAAATTAGGAAGTTTAAACCAGATATGTTAGGTTTACTGTTGTTAGGTTTGGTGATAATCACCTTAGGCTATGTTAGGTTTAAAGTTGATAGGTTTTTGTCTTGATGCCAAAAAATGTCAAAAAATTTTCAATAAATGGCCAGTTCTTACAACACAAATCTGTACTTTGGGATCCCAATAATCGAAATTATGATCTCAAAACATATAAAAATAACTACTTCTAGAAAAAAATATCCTATTTTCCAGAGAGGTATGGTCTAAAAAACAAGAAAATGGTCAAACATGGCTTTTACTAATACTCCTACCACTATTGGACTTTAATAATATGAAATTCGGATTCAGCATATCCAAAATCGTAAAGTTTACTATTAGATCGGGGTATTTTCCATGTATAGATGGTTTTAAGCTAGGTACTGAACTATTTTTTTTAAATTTCTAATTATAGTCGCCATTTTATGGCCGCCATTTTGAATTTCGAAATTTTCCCAAAAATAGCCATCGTTTATTCGAAAGCTCTTGAGTATACGAACATTTTGAGACCTTAAACGTATTATTCCTTGCTTCTACTTTTGGAGAGATGTGTCCAGGTTGACATGGAACGTCCCATATGTACATGGCTGATTCTCAAATAAAATTAAAAATGACTTAATTAATTTGATCGAATTTTTTTAATTACTATAGATTTTTTTTTTAATTTCATAGTGCAACTTTTTTCAGTTTACGTTTTTCCAAAGTGTCAGGGTAGATTTTCATTTTTTACTTCCTTCTTTTTGCCATTTTTAATAAATACAGTCCTGAAACAAACCAAGCAATCATTACTATTTTACATTGATCAAGAAATATCATTCCCTCACGCAGTGATCATTCCCTGTCTAAAAATTTTTATGAGAGAATGACAAAATGAAATATAATTGCTTCGAAGTCAGAAACATAACTTTACTTTTATAAACCCATGAACGGTGCTATATTACTACTAGAAACAAATACAAATACATAATAAATAGTACATAAAGAAGCGCTTACCTTTTCATAACACCAAGTGAGGGAATGACAATTAAAAATATAAAGAAGAATGTTTTTTTCGAATTAGTTTCAATAAAACATCGCTTCACTCAAAGCCTACTTTACTGTCTTACTTTATCTTTTCAATATTGATGTTGCCAACTTCTAAAAACTACGTCACGGCATTCAAAGCAGACCTTAAATTACACTCCAATCCCACTGTTACACAACGGTGAGGGAATGATAAGTTTTTCAAGGACGAATTTAGAAATGTATTTTGCTATTTTTCTGTTTACCGTTTTTAAACAATATACATATAAATGTGTAGCCAGTACTATCATAAATAAATAAAAAATTAAATAGCTCACAATTGTAAGAAGTTTTTGGTATTTAGTTCATGAATGTATTTGAATTTTATTATGTTGGGACATAATGAGGGAATGATTTTGGGGATATTTATTTACTTATATTTTCTATTGATGATAAATAAAAATTATTTGATTTATAATTTGGTACATCTAGTGAAGTTGTTTAAAAAAAAAAACTTATTATAATCGACAATCCTGGTTCATAGGAATCAACAGACATCAATTTCGATTTTTTCTGATAACCAGCCACATATTTAAGAATGTTATCGAAGTCAATTACAGAGTAATTTTGAAAAAAAATATTTTAAGATTTTTTTTTTTAATTGAAAAACAGTAAGGACAAATATTTATTTTATTCCATATAATTGCTCACACCCACTAGTGCCTCCAAGCAAGCTGAATCTTGTCCGCGAGGTTATCCCAGCGTGGTCGTTTAAATACATACATATGTACATACATATATACATATGTATATAGAGATTTCTGGGGTCAAGAGAACTTATGTAAATAGGAAAAGACACTCCAAGGAATGTCTAATTATTTATTGTACATATTACGATGTACAAAGATCGATATAGTAAATAGTAATTTGTTTATCTGTTCCCGTTTCTGTGTTTTGAAAAAAAAATGCGAGAAAAATATCGACATAAATCATACAATATTATAATAATTTATTGGTCCGTTTATTTGTTATTGCTCAATGTGTATTTACGATGATGCCCCGAAAGTTATTCGTCTGACACGCCAAATTATTTGGCATTCATGGTCACTGTATCGGTGGCCTTTGACACCGAACTGAATATTTTATGTTACAATAAATCAAATTTAATACATGCATATCTTCGATTCGGTTGGTGGTAAGATTAAATGCTTACAACAAGTTCTGTGCAGAATTCGATTATATAGGAATATACAGGGTGCCCCATTTATAAATATATAAAGTACAACAAACTTAGAATGAATTGAACACAGAATACCATGTATATTCCCACATAAATAAAATATAAGAATATCATTTTGTAGAGTACATTTGTTTTTGTAATGTCTTTGCGTTTTGCGTACATCTGTCTATACAGTGTCCTTCAAAAAAGTGTGCTTTATATGGAATTTTTTTTTCAACGACATATGAAATTTAACTTTGGGCCTAACTTGTTAAAATTATGAAAAATGACCTACCTACCCAATGAACGGACTTAACGGTAAATTTCAAAATTGACATTTTTCCAGAAATATCCCTCAGAATGGGCATATTTGTCGCGAATACAAATATTTTTATTAAGAAAAAATATTTCTTTGAAAATTTTAAGAGGAAAACGCTTTATTAGAACTTTTATTTTCTACCACTTATTAATATCTACAAAACTATTCAGAAAAAATTAAACACCTTGGACTTTAAAATGCACTTTATTTCGGTAGATTTACCTCACCACCAACTATTTACCACAAATTATCCATGAAAATACGTCTTTTTTAAGAAAGTATTAAAATAACGCTTCTACAGTACACCAAAAATAGCTTTGCCCGCGAATTGCACCTAACGAACGCAGTACGAGGTAGAACGACCATACTCGAGAGAGATATGAGATACTCAGAAATAAACAATAACAGACTGTACTTCTCAAAGCGTTCATAGCTGCAGCTCCAAAAAAAAAAAAAATGAAAACAATTTCAGGTTTTGTCTACTGCGGTCAGGTGGAAAACTACTTTTGTTGCACTGTAAAATGCTGTTATGTTTGATACAAAGTTGACAAAACGTCCATTTAGCAAATACATTTACGAGGTGTAAATGTTTAAAATGTTTAAAGTGTTAAAAATGAAATAACCACACTTATGCTGCTACTAGCGCGCTGCGAGCGTGTCGCGACAAGTTTCAACAGAACTGTGTCTGGTGATACTTTCCCCACCATGAGCTCGCTGGACAAGCAAGTGGGTCGCTCAGTTTGCCTGTAGCAGTCGTTTGAATTAGTCTACACACCACTGACGCGAACGAACTCGAAAAACTGTTGAGTGTTAAGATGGTGCAACGGGTTAATCTCAAGTTTCTTGTTAAACTGGGGAAAACTTTTACAGAAGCTTATGCAATGTTAGAAGAAGTGTACGGGAATGAATGTATCCCGCACACAAGTTTTTCAATGGTTTAAACGGTTTAAAGAGGGACGTGAAACGACCGAAGACGATCCGCGCCTCTGACGGCCCTCAACGTCAAAAAGCGGACGAAAACATTGAAAAAATTGGTAAATTAATCCGCGAAGATCGTCGTCTAAGTATCAGAGGGCTTGCTGTATCCTATTCCTGCAATAATAGGAATCGACAAAGAATGTGTTTGCATGAATCGTTCAACATACGCAAAGTTTGTGCAAAAATGGAGCCAAAACTCCTCACTTCCGAGAAAAGAAATCAAGAATGAACATTTGCGATAAAATTCTAAACATTGAGACTGATCCAGGCTTGTTGTCCACGGTGATTACTTATGATGAATCGTGGTTTTTTATCGTCGAAAGTGTGGAAGCGGTTAAAGCAAAAGCGACGGAGGTTCTGAACCAGCTGAGCAGACTAACAACACTGCTTTCAACAATGAAAAAGTCGTATGGAGCGGTGTAGAAATCGCCAAAGGGTGTACATTGAAGCATACCTCTATTTACACGTTTTTAAATTAATCTGTTCAATACTAAATTGGTGCTAAAATAATAGAGAACCAAAAATAACCAAGAATTGAGCACTATTCAACTTTCAACTGATACTAAGATATTTGTCATAATAAGATAACAAAGTTTAGAAGTGTTATATTAATATTAAAAAAATACGTGTTTTAGTCGATATTTTGTACTATGTAAATAGTTAGTCGCATGGTAAATCTACCGAACTAAAGTGTTTTTTTTTTATTTTCCATTTCCATTTGTCATTTTTAAAGGACAAGTTAAATGTAAAAAAAGAACTTGTTAATAATGAATTTTCCTATATGATGCGTACTTTTGAAAGACACCGTTTTTTTATACAAATTTTTGCCAATACGGTAATTTAAAATTTTCAACTTTTCGATAATTATAGGTAAATATTATAATAATATCTAAAAAAGGGCCCCTCAGGAATTCTTTTTGGGGCCACCACCAAAATTACGATTATTAATGATTTTCACTCGACTTCTGTTTTATTTTACTATAATCTGTGACAAAAAATAAAGACATAGAATGTATTAATGCTCGGGCCGGCGAACAGATGTAGTAACCGCGTGACGTGACGCAGATCGCAATATTTACCCATAATAAAGACATAGAATGTCAAAATCGCAAGGGCCAAATCCTCGAGTACAAATCCCAATAAAAATAGAAACTCGCGTAAATATCTTTCGTTCCCATGTCATCCAGTTCGTCAGGACGTGGAAGCGGAGCCATTAAAGCTGACCACAAAAGCCAATTTCACACGTATCTATTGTAGGGCGGCTAGTAAACGTGCGAAACAGGGGACAGGGGACGCCGCTCCCGAGAAATGCGATACCCCCAACAACAGTTTATACGGTTACGTGGACCGATTTTGCGACAAACTAGGGTGACACAGATAGAGACGGGGGTCCGTGGAACTGGTAGGAGACGCTCCTCTTTCTCTTTGTGCAGAAAGGTGTTAAGATTGCACCTGAGTCCACTCGAAATAGATTAAGGTGTTTTCATCCGAACTTGTTGTCATTGTGTTAGATACAACGTTTAGGGCCATTCTTCTGACTGCCCCTGCCAGCGCAAATGGTCTAGCTCAAGTAGGAGAGCCAGTGGCGTGCAGCACACAACATTTTTATTAAGATTGATCCCACGAACTCTCTAATGGAGATTTTCATAAAATATCTACTGTGTCAGGAAAATAAGCACCATAAAAATGAAGGAAACAAGAATGTAGAAAATTTGAATACAGGTTGTTGGACAGAATTAAATCAATTTTTTCAATCAATCGTTAAAATTAAACCATGTTATTTTAATGCCACTTTGAATTATTTTTGTAAACAGTGAACACTATTTGAAAATTATCGTCAACTTAACATTTTTCACAATTCACTGATTTATATAACGATTTATTTTTAAGAAAACAATGACAGTGGTAACGACTAAAACTTGTTTTTAATTTCTGTTGATACGGCTATTAAAAACAAATGCTTTCATACAGTAAAGAAAAAGCTTCCATAAACTGGTTAATTCATTAATTAATTCGTATTGTTACCAGTAAGTTTTATTATTATTTATTTAGAATTTATTTTAGTGAATAGTTGAGCTAGCTTTAATAACGTATGTATTGTCTTATTTGTTTTTGATACTCATATCAACAGATATTAAAACAATGTTTAGTCTTTATGTGGAACATTGTCATTATTTTTGTTTATTATTATATAAATAAAAAAATAATCAATTGCATTACACTGTATAAAATGTCCATTCACTATTCACCACTATTAGGAAAAAAAGAAAATTATTGATTTTCTAGGGTTTTGCTTCTAAGCTTAAAATGCCGGTCCCACTTCTTGGATGGATTTTTAAACCCTAAACACCCATGGATTTTTAAATTATCTAGATACATTCTTCACTTCATTGTGTTTCCAATGGTACCAAAACCTAAAATAGGTAGCTATAGAAAGAACACTATTTGTGAGACACACATACTTTATTTTATTGATATACCTTGATATGTTAAATAATACCATTATTTTCATCGTAAATATTAAATAAGATTTCAGATTAGCTGCGTATATTTCAGATGAAATGTTTTGTTTCAAGATTTGAGGTAGCAGATCTTTTTTCCTACCATTTATACTAATTTAATTTTATCAAAAATATTGTTCTCTTCAAGTAGAAAACTATTTAATAGACAGTATAAATAATAGTAAAAATAATGATTCTGTGTGATCAAACAAAATTTCGTGATATTTTTGTACGAAATTGATTTTATTGCACCAATTGACGAGTGTTGTTTTTCAAATATTTTTTTACTCCTTAAAAATGGATTTTGCTCACCAAGAAATCTGTTATACCCGTTACTCATTCTGACACTGAACTACTTGAAACGCGCATACTTTCCTTTGGGAAAGGTAAACACACGCGAAGTGACAGACAGACGCGCGGACCACTCCACCGACGAGGATGACCGTTAACGTCACCGTCAAGTGTCTGAGAATAATTAAAAATGAGTTACCCCCCCCCAAAAAGGGGGGGAACCTTCCCCCCCCCGCCCCCCACCCCGGGGGGGGGCCCCCTCGGTTTCTTGGGGGGGAATTGGTGGAAGAACCTTAACCCCCCCCCCCCCCCTCCCCCCCCCCCCCCCCCCCCCCCCCCCCGGGTATGGCCCCCGCCCCCCACCCACAAAAAACAACCCCCCCCCCCCCACCCCCCCCCCCCCCCCCCCCCCCCCCCCCCCCCCCCCCCCCCCCCCCCCCCCCCCCCCCCCCCCTCCCCCCCCCCCTTTTTCCTTTTTTTTTTTTTCCCTTTCCCTTTTCCCCACCCCCCCCCCCCCCCCCCCCCCCCCCCCCTTTTTTCCCCCTTCCCCCTCCCTTCCTTTTTTTTTTTTTTTTTTTTTTTCCCCCCCCCCTTTTTTTTTTTTACAATAATAGTCTCTGACTGTCCGAGTTGACTAGGTACGCAACCTAGTCTGAAAATTAAATTGAAGTCAATTTAATTTTCAGACTGGGTTGCGTACAATAGTTACTATTATCTTCTTTCAATTTAACTACTCTGAAACAATTTTAAACAGCTAATATTACTTTTAACATTTCATTGATCGTACATCAATGCATTTTTATAAACATAGGGTTTTTTTATAAAGACCTATGTATTCCGTCTGTTTTCTAATCTCGTTAATTTTTCGAAACTAAGATAAAGACCTATTATGCAGAGTTACAGATAGATCTGTCAACGTCTAAATTTCCGCTAAGAAGGGGGGTTGTTGTACGTTGTACGTAAGTAAATTCGCCTAACTTTGACATAAGAATGTACCATTTAATATGTATTTAATATCCAATATGGTAACTCTTACTGTATGCAAGTATCAGAAAACCATCTGCCTTCACACAAGAAAAAGAGTTCAAGTCAAAACATTGGCAATTCCCCTTCAAGAATATTTACAATGATTGTTATCACTATCTTATTTTAATAGAATAGTATATCTTCTATTTTCCACACCACACACCAAGCTCCAGAACTAGGAAAGAAAACGTTAAAAAAAAACAAATCTCAACCTATGTTCGCCTATTTTTCCGACAACCAAGCAATGATGAAACCAATCACCTTCATGCAGATTACTTCAAAATTAGTATTGGATCCTTCGGAGAAGTTAAAACAGTTAGGAGAAACCAACTACTAACTAACAGAACACTTCGACTAAACACACATTATTATAACAGACAAAGAAGACTCATGGCTACACAAAAGAGCCTTTGGAGTCTGATAAAAAGACCAATCTGGATAAAAAAATCTACAAAAAGTGCTACAATATACATCTAGGAGGTCGCAACTGCGATTTGAAATACTTGACCAGCCTTTACACATTCATTCTAATCTAAAGTAAACTTTCTGGTGCACTTTCTGGTGCACTTAAACGTATTTGGAGCACAGGGCATTGGTCCGAGTTGTTTTTTTTTTAGCAGCCGAAGCGACTCTCAAAAAACTAATTGTATTAGCGTCAAACGCGCCAACAAAGGGCCGTTCCCTTAAAGTCTATGATTTAAACATCAAAACTAGTCGCACAATGGAGCTGAGGTGCACGTTTCACAATGAACGCAACAATGGGAAATAATAGAATGTCAAATAGAGCGTACGACTGTTTTCTTCCCTTTCTATTTTCTTTCCCCGAGGCTATTAGAGGTAATAATTCCACTCTAGTAGCGCGCAGCTAGTAGGGGAGACCCTGTCTAAGTTAAACGGTGGATAACAAACGTCCAGTGGCGTATGGCTTCTATGGTGGTGTTAACTAGGACGGCAAATATTGAATTAGAAAAGCGTTTGGAGGGGACAAGATTTTACTAGTCACAGTCCAGACTCTCGTTTTCGAAGTAGGGAAGAGAAGGGTTCTGTTAAACAAAGACGGTGCTGGTTTAGATCATTTTTGCTGCATCGAAACTTGAGAATAAGACGAATGAAATTATTGAATAATGTTTCCGACTTATCTTATTTCTTTTAAGTACAAACAAAAACAGCAAGAATCATGAAAATGAAATTAAAAATACTTACGAGGTGTGGGTATTAAATAACCGAACTGCTCGGCTGCCACATTTCAAAACACAGTAACTGTTATTTTCAAAGTTTTTAGTAAATTAAAGAAAACTTTAAACATATGGCCCTCGAACTATTAACGATCATTAAATACAATTTTAACAGTTTAGGATACTATAATTGCAAGTTATTGTATACGTAAACAATAATTTAAAGATTCTTGTATTTTTTCAAAAAAAAATGCAGTTGCTGTGTTTTGGCATAGATGTTTAATAAAACATGAGCAGATTATATATAAAACGCATTGTATCTGCACATAATATTTTCATTTTGATAATTACCACTTGATGTGACCAATAATTACCACTTACTTTGTGGCCAATAATTACCAATTAACTTTGTGACCAATAATTATCACTTAATTACCACTTGCTTTGACCACTTACTGTGTTACGAGTAACTGCCACATACTTTGTTACGGGTAAATTTTTGTAAAACATTCTCTTCCGGATGTTGCTTCCAATACATAGTAAGTACCACATACTAGGTTTTGCCTATATTTTACTATTGAAAAATAGCATTTGCTGGGTTTTGGCGTAGAAAACCAAAAATTGTATTGTAGATACTGTGTTTTGCCGAAATATATCTGCGTAACTATGAAAGATATTCGTTTTCTAGGTAGTGCAATAGACGCGGAATAAACACAATATCTGCTCGGAGTAAAAAAATGAATTTTTGAGACAAATATTGGATACTGTGTTTTGAAATGTGGCAGCCGTGCTGTCATAACACTTTTTATTAGTTACCAATTACAGTAACAACTTTTTCGCCTTCAACGTACCCCCCTTAGCGATCTCTACACCGCTCCATACTACTTTTCCATTGTTGAAAGCAGTGCTGGAAGTCCGCTTCTGTCAGCTGGTGCAGAACCTCCGTCGCCTTTGCTTTAACCGCTTCCACTCTTTCGAATCTTGTCCCCTTCAGTGTCACCGTGTCTACCAAGCCTGGATCAGTGTCAATGTTGTTTATAGTTTTTGACATAATGACAGCTGACCTGAAAAAGTGCTAGTTAAGAAGAAGAAAAGTTAATACGTTATTTAAGACGAAACATGAACAAGATAAAAGCTTTTATCGAGATCGAGAAAGTATCTGATATTCTAGGATATGTCCGTAGTTTTTTCCTGTATCACTCTTTTTTTTTTTAATGTCAAGATCGTTATATCCCTTTACTTTTATGATTCACATGATTTTCAAGCTAAAAATGTTTGTAAGCTTGTACTTAACTTGTAAACAATGTTAAGCTTGCACATGCTTTATATACTTATTGCCAAGAATTTTAAAAACCAGGGGTGTCTGAACAATTTCAAGCTGTTATTATTTATGAGAAACTCCATACTGTTATTTAACTTTTAAAAATCAATATTGATACTGAAGAAAAACGTTGAATACATAATTCCAAATTAATTTTTTGCATTTTTTTTTACTAACTATTTGGCTGCAAATAGTTCGTTTAAAGAGCCTGCTTTCAGAACCGTCCTGGTACTCATGTAACAAGGCCAACCAATAAAAAATCGTAAGACGTCTTTGAACGCCGATGTTTATTCGCTTAACGAAGTGGGTCAAAGTAAAAACCAGTAGCTCCAAGGAGGCACCTACGTTAAGGCTAATCGAATAAGGTTTTTTAAAGGAGGCCGCCTCTATCGCATCAAAGAAGCTGAACGGCCTTATCGCGATGTCAGTATTTATATTTATTACAGGATGCATCGCTGTCGTTCGATTCGCCTGGCATATGAAATTATTCATACTTATTAAACGCGTTTTCTATACTTACGGAATCTATACACGGTGGAGACTTTAACTGGAATATATTCGCTAGCGGGGTGGTGAATGATTTTTCAAAAAATTCCCGAGACACGTCAACTTTTAAATGTATTTACCTACATTTTGCAAGTAATATGAACAATATAGCCCTTCAGGGGTGGCTGAAACCACCCTCGACATGATTTTTTCAAATGCAACCCTATGGCTTGTGACCCCTCATTGTAAAGCTGGTGGAAAGAGGAATCCAACGCACTGATCAAATTTTAATTTTTAGTATGTTTGTAGGGTTGCATACAATTAAAACAATTTAAAAATTAAATTTATTTTCAACGTAACAATTGTTCAAAATATGCACTTGCAAATATTCACTTGTTGGCAGCATCCCAGTTTGTGGTAGGTTTCGTCCCTTACATTATGCAACATTTGCGGTGTTATTTTTCCGATTTCCTCTCTTATCCTTTCCTGCAGATGTGCTATGTTGTTGGGTTACCAACAAATATTACCTCGCCTCCCAATCCACCTACCGGGAAAAATTCTGTCCAGATACTGACGAACAATGGCAGCATAGTGTGGTGGGGCCCCATCTTGCTGAAACCATAACCTCTCGTCGGTCAAGTTAGGGTTTAAGGGGTTTAGAAATAAATGACATAGCACTGGCATTATTTCGTGTTGGAGTAAACGCAAGTATCTTGCTCCATTAAGAGTGTCATCAAAGAAAAATGGTCCTACAATTCTATCTTGTATTATTCCGGCCCACACATTAGTTTGCTGTGGGCGCTGAGTATGAAGTTCCCTCATCCAATGGGGGTTTTCTTCAGCCCAGTAACGACAATTTTGGCGATTTACGTGCCCATTTAATGTAAAAGTAGCCTCGTCAGAGAAAACTATCCACTCTAAAGTTAATTGGTTTTGATCAATACAAGTCATCAATAAATCGCAAAATTCCACTCGTCGATCTGGATCATCTTCAAGTCGCTCTTGAACAGCTTGCATTTTATATGGGCGTTTTTTCTCATATTTAAGTATTTTTAAAAGTGTTTTGTGATTAAGATTACTATCACGGGCCAGTTGACGGGCTGGAGTGATTGGATTTTCTTCTAGAGCAAGCAACAAATTCAACTTCGTGTCGTCATCAACAACAGCCTGCTTCTTACTCGGTACATTCCTGACATGACCCATCTCTCGATATTGTGCCTCAATTTTACTAATGGTACCTTGATTTAGTGGTGGCAAGTCAGGATGCGTTTCTCGAAACAAGCGAACAACTTCGCATTGAGTTCGCGCCCTATCACCATATCCAATCAACATCAAAATTTCGATTTTTAGTGATTCAGTTAAATAAGACATTTTCACCAATTTGAAATAACACTTCGTTTCAAACTCTGAATACAGCATACAAACTAAATTACTTTTTGCAGCCGTGTAAAAACACTAGCAAAAAAATAACAAATATCAGTTGTGGCAAAAAATTGCTTGGGATTTTTTGTTTGGACATATGAAAAGTAAGGTTTACATTCCAAAACTAAACAACACACATTTTGAGTACGAAATTGTTGCATTAAAAATAAATTAAACTATAAAATTACGTTTTAATTGTATGCAACCCTAAAAACATATTAAAAATTAAAATTTGATCAGTGCGTTGGATTCCTCTTTCCACCAGCTTTACAATGAGGGGTCACAAGCCATAGGGTTGCATTTGAAAAAAATCATGTCGAGGGTGGTTTCAGCCACCCCTGAAGGGCTATATTTTTCATATTACTTGCAAAATGTAGGTAAATAAATTTAAAAGTTGACGTGTCTCGGGATTTTTTTGAAAAATCATTCACCACCCCGCTAGCGAATATATTCCAGTTAAAGTCTCCACCGTATATATATACGTCCCCGTATCTGGTCATATAAAATCTAATATTTTTTAGTGATTATAAAAGTGACAAGAGCAAACTTTTTTAAAAATCAACGACCATATTGGATATTTTTTGACTTTGAGAATCAGAATGATGTCATTAAAATACAGACTCAAATAAAAAATGTTCTTTTGTTGACCGGTGTAATCCATCGCTATCTGCAGTAGGGATGGGTGAATGTTTTCCAGCGTTTACACTGATAAGTGTGAGTGTAACGTTCTGAAAATATTTCCATTCCAATTAGAGAAAATTGTTGTCACTATTTCTGCGCCTGCCATATCATGACGATTTACTCTTTGACGTAAGTTTGGGTTTGGGGGATCCAGGCGGGATCTTTTCTAGCGCACCACCCTGTATCCGCAAATTTCCTAAATCAACATCGGCGAGTATTTCACCGCGCCCGCTAATGGACCTCAAACATAAAAAAAGCCTCGGGCTCGACCAATGGCAAGCGTGCGAAACTTTGCCCAACGAATTCGCGGATTGCGAAACACAATCGAAAATAGAATCGCCGCAATCGGCTAACCAGGTGTCGTAATTTATGTACACACGGCTCCGAATTAATTACCGGCCCCGACCAATGGGGCGGTTTGGCGCCAAACGCAACGAGGTCACACAGTCACCGGGCGAACGAAATGCAAAATTCCATTGAGCCGGTGCAGGCGGATTTCTTAGCGGATCACGCACACATAATAGACGGCCGGCCATTCAGCCTTTCGCTCGCCTACTTCTCGGCGACGACGCGGGGCGAGGACGAAGCCGAACATAAAAAGCGCCATAAGTGACGTATCCGTCCTTATTTATTATTCGAATGGGAAAAGTCGCACAAGGTGAGAGCCGATGGGCGGCAGAACGTTAGACCGTCACGTTGCGAAACGTCTTGCGCGGGATTGCCATCTCTATGCAACGTCGCCAAAGTCACTCATATATTTACGGAATATGTAAGTGAACTTAATTAAATAAGGGAGAAAAAACGGCAGTGGTATACCTGGCGATAGCCAGGAAGGGTCGTCGTTTTGTAATGGACATCCTCACTGGACATTGTCAGCTAAGAAACCACCTCCACAACTTGAAGCTAATTGAAATACCCCTTTGTTAGAGGCTGTTAGCAAAAAGAGGAGACAGTGCGATGGTACTGTGTTCCGCTGTCTCATCAAAAAGAGAATTCATTCTGGGTGAACTAGGGCTAGAACCAAATGGTACATGCCAGGGTCGAACTTGAGCATGCATGCTGCAGTGAGTAAATAGTGACTTACTAAGTAATATTGTTTTCTCTTACTTTTCCCGCATCTGTTGTCACACTCTTACACCTCGTCGTCCTCATATAGGAATTCACTTCTTGGGGTTCCATTTCTTTTATTTTCTCGGTATTTTAGCGACTTTACGTGCTTTTCACATTGTCCTTTTCTATAAACACTTGCATATTTCACAGTACACAGTGGTAGCTTACACACTTCAAATCTGGAAAACCCTGCACAATCTTTTTTAATTGATAAGCAAATGGGGCTGGCGTTTTAACCATCGTTATAATATGAATTAAGTATAACAATCAGTAATGCACAATTACAAGCGCGCGACCTTCAAAGGACTAAATAAATACGGAACCTGTTTCGCGTCGCAGTCGTCCCGGCCCCCACCACGCTGGCCGAGCCACGGTCACCTGGAATACGGGATACCGATACGCGGCCGCCTGGAAGACGGTCGGTATCCGAGAATTTTGTTCTAGCCCTAGGGTGAACGTTGGCCATATTTGGCCAACATAAGTGAGATTAAGCAACGTCGTTACCATTTTTAAAACATTAGGATGGCTGATAGCTTAGATGGGTTGAACTCCCGAGGAAGAAGCACGAGGGACCCGATAGAGTATAAGTAGTGTGGCCTTCTGAAGGCGTCCCAATCTTCCAGAATCCAGAAAACGGACACAATCATCTTTTGGAACCTAAAGCTGACAACCATTTTAGACACCACTTCGTCGCTGAAACCACTGTATTCGACGAGCTGAAAATATTGAAACAACCTTTTGGTCTCCATGAAATGAGATGACCACACCCATCTTGCTTCCCCCAGAAAAGTGTACAAGTTGAAGGATTTTTTTTAATGAAACTGCATTCGAAAACATTAATTGATCCCATCAATACGTAACCCAATAAATTACGTTGGGCGATAGAAAACGAACACTTTATTTTACTTGCTCTATCTGATTGTTTCCTTCAGCCGTGTTTTTAATTTCATTCGCATTAGGTCTACGAGGTAAGTCGATTGAGTTCAGTTTTAAGGCGGGAAAGCGAGGAGTTTAAAGTATGCAGCACTTTTTGGTTCCCATATTGTGTCTAAGGGTTTTTTTTTTCATGAAAAAAATATGAAACAATGATGTTTTTGTTTTATTTTGTCTCTATGCTTTTAATTCCATTTCGTCTAAGTTATTCAAGGAGCTGAATAGACTATTTTTAAGGCAGGGAAACGAAAGGGTCAAAAGTTTTTACAAACAAACATTTTTTTGACCCGATGGTACATCTCGGATTTTTGTTAATCCTTGAAATGAAATGGCATCTCTTTCACTACACAGAAGAGGCAATTCCTTCGATTGAATTTTAAAACATTTTATTGATCCAAATCATCAACGCGTGACTCACTGAACATACGCATTGGGTGATGTAGAACAATGTATTTTTTGTTTATTATGTCTCTTTCTCTCTCTTCCTGATTTTATTCAGTTGTGCTTTTTATTTCGTTAGGTTAAGATAAAGTTTTTTGTTAATTTTTCACACAACGTAATGTGTCTCGAAATATTATGGTTTACCAGAACTATCAATCTCCTTTCATAGTCCAGACGAGGTAGCAAAAAACAAGTCATTTTTGAAAATAATTAGTTGCGGCACTTTCTCAATGTGATAATTAGGAGAAAAATCGTACGAATGGAAAGAAAATGTTTTGCACAAAATCCGAATGTAGGATCATTGCGAAAGAATTGCAAAAAGGTGCCAAAGAAAGGTCTTTTCGACTTTTAGGCACGAAAAAAAAAGTTGAGTAAAAAACAAAAAATATCACGTTATAGCGCTTGAAAAGACGAATAAAATGGTTCTTGGATCATTAAAACCGGTTGATAACTTTTTGCACAAAAAAATAAAAACCGCGAAAATTAGCGATTTTTCGAGAGAGTTCCCCCACCACCGCGCCACTTCCCATTCGCTCGTGCGTCCAAGCGGCCGCTCTCTAAAATTTTACGTTTTTCATACGCGCTTTTCAGGTACTTGTTATTACCGCAAATTTGCAATTATTGCAAAATTGCTCTACGACAATTATTGTGGAAATAGGGGCCGTTTTACTAAAGTAACTGTTTTTACTTTTCGCAATTTGCGCGAAAACATGAATATTTTTTGACAAGAATTTAACTGTAGAGAGGTGTTGGAAGACCCTACAATTTGAGCCCCGGAAAACATTTCTAGGATAATTACAGACCGAGTAATTGAACATCGAAAAATTGCTCATTTTCGCGGTTTTTATTTTTTTTTGTACAAAAAGTTATCAACCGATTTTAATGGTCCAAAGACCATTTTATTTGTATTTCAAGCGCTATAACGTGATATTTTCTGTTTTTTACTCAACATTTTTCTTTCGTGCCTAAAAGTCGAAAAAACCTTTCTTTCGCACATTTTTTCGCAATGATCCTACATTCGGATTTTGTCCAAAATATTTTCATTCGATTCGTACGATTTTTCTCATAATTATCACGTTGAGAAAGTGCCGCAACTAATTATTTTAAAAAATAATCTACGCCGCCGCGCCGGGACTATCAGTGATGTTCTAGATTCAAATCAACTTCATGCAATTATTAGGAAGCTTACAATTTGCCCTGTTGGATTTGTTGGACGTTATGTAGTTGAAAAAAATTTAATTGTTTTTAAAATGTGGTGCAAGATTTAATATTATAACATGGCCAATAGGAACTCCAAATTGTAGCAATTTGTACAAATAAAGAAAAATTATTAGATCTGAGCAATTGAACTAGAGAGGTAGTTGACTCCAGATATCAGCAAACTGAAATGTCTTAGGTAGATGTACAGGGTTTGTCCGGAAAGTAATGTCAGTGAATTTTTTTCCCGAGACTGTAGGCGCCAGCCCGCGCTTTACGCGCTGGGATTGTGGTGGGGGGAGCTGGCAACAAGATCCAACAAGCGTCAGTTGGCTACTGGTCGTTGTAGCGGTCGCATCACTCGTTCTTTGCGTCTTGTACAAAGTCGTTACAGTGACCCGGTACAAGAAAAAATGCAAAGTTCGCTTGAGCAATGGATGGCGATCAAGTTTTGTGTGAAATTGGAAATCATTCCAATGTTGAAGAAGGCTTTCGGCGTCGATTGTCTTTCGGACAGGCAAATTTTCCAGTCGCACAAGGCTTTCGCAGAAGGAAGGGAAGATGTCAACGACGAAAACCGCGCTGGACGGCCATCAACCTCCAGTTACGACGACAATGTGAAACGTGTGCGTGACTTGTTGAACACTGACCGTCGTCTAAGTGTCCGTTTAATTTCCGAAACATTAGACGTTACGAAAACCATGGTTCACGAAATTGTGTCGGAGTCTTTAGGAATGAGGAAGGTGTGCGCGAAGCTCGTGCCAAAAGTGCTAACGGACGATCAAAAAGCGAGGCGCGTCGAAACCTGCCAAGAACTTTTGGACACCTGCGAAGACAACCCTGCTTTCCTTGGTGACGTCATTACCGGGGACGAAAGTTGGGTCTTTGAATACGATCCGGAGACGAAGAGGCAAAGTGCGGAATGGCACACGTCGAACTCCCCTCGCCCCAAGAAGGCCAGGATGTCCAGATCAAAGATGAAGACAATGCTGATTGTCTTTTTTGATTGCCGGGGATTGGTCCATCATGAGTTCGTTCCGCAGGGGACAACCGTAACCGGAAAGTTTTACGTCGAGGTGCTGAAGCGGCTGAAACGCAGGGTGAATCGCGTCCGCCTAGACATCTCAAAATCCTGGAAGCTTCACCACGACAATGCGCCTTCGCACACCTGCTTCCTCGTGGCCGATTACCTCGTCAAGGCAGGCATCACCGTTTCTCCCCAGCCTCCTTATAGCCCCGATGTGCCCCCCCCCCCAGACTTTTTTCCGCGCCTCAAAACCCCAATGAAAGGACAACATTTTCAGTCGGTGAAAAACATTCAGAAGGCTTGCACCGACGCTTTAAAGGCGATTCCGGAAAACGACTACCGTGCGGCTTTTGATGCGTGGAAGACCCGCTGGAACCGATGTGCGGACGCAGGAGGAATGTATTTTGAAAAGATTTGTACACATAGAACCAATAAAAACCATTTTTCAAAGCTCACTGACATTACTTTCACAAATATGGGTCATGCCATTTGAAAAAAAAATAGTATTCACGTTTTAAAATTGTCAAATGTAGGGTCCGATATTTCCGGATCTGAATAACGTATCCATTTTG
Organism: Aromia moschata; assembly: GCA_029963805.1. Classification (NCBI taxonomy): domain Eukaryota; kingdom Metazoa; phylum Arthropoda; class Insecta; order Coleoptera; family Cerambycidae; genus Aromia; species Aromia moschata. The sequence continues at coordinate 799,713 of JAPWTK010000112.1, forward strand.
CCCATAGTGAAAAATATAGGGTAATTTGTGCTAAATCTAATCGTCCAAACCGCAGGTTTCTATCTTGTATGGTTTAAATGCTATTGGGACTCATTCAAAGAGCTGAAATCGTCATTTTTTTCAAAGACAGTTGAATATCTCAAAAACTATAAGAGATAGGTATAGGGAACTCTTAACAAAGTCGACCTAGAATTAAACAGGGAATCAAAAAATGTAAAAATATACAGGATGTTCCATTTAAAATAACAAAGTTAGGTGGCGTGCAGAATAAACGGAGCAACCTATATAATTGAAAATATTTTCCTCATATGCACAATTATTCCAGAAAACTACCACCCAAAGCACTTTTTTGTTAAATTTCTAATAACAGAGTTATGGATGAATCCGCCTTAGGTGGAACACCCTGTATGTATAGGGTTGATTTGCTGAGTTGACCATCTAATCCGGATTCACCCCATCCTAAAAACGCCTCTAAATAAAGTCGTTACTGAAGTAGACGACAATATCGGCACCTCCTGATTAGCTTCATTGTTGGCCACTTCTCTTACGTTCCAATTAAGTTAAAATCGTTGTTTCCCCCTGTTTTCTTTCCGTCCGCAAAGCATTCAAATTCGACGCCTGTCGAAAGCGAAGATCGCCTCGCGTTCTCACCCCTAAATCGCCTGCGATCACGCCAGATATCAGCTCGTAGTAAATTGCGTAACTTCTCAATTGCGGCTTTTCGCACAGAGTCGCAGAACTTGCCCCCTGTGCCCCGGCGGAATCCTATTCAGAGCCGCGCCACACAATGCCACATGCAAATTTCGGCATTCAACGATCGCTGGGAATCCGCTGGCCATTCTGCGTCACGGTCCGCTGACGATCCGGAAAAAAATACGCACAATCGGAACCGGTTCGCTCTCTCTAACTGGATATATTTTGCGAATGGTGGTGAACTATTTTTCTTTCTTTTCGATCGCATGATAGAAGGACAAATGTAGTCCTATCTACACAGTTGGGAATAGTGAGAGCTTCCTTAGATTTGATATGCGGAGTGACTGAATGTGCTACGCACTTTTTTGATTTATAAGGCACAGAGTGTATTTTTAGACAGGATGGCTCATTCTATTAGGGACCGTACACGATCAATAATACTGTCAATATTTAAAAATAATGACATACTTCAGTAAAACAATGTTTTACTGAACGTGTAATGCAAATTACGGATGGTATATGTTTAGCATTTGCATGCGTCTGTACAGGTTTCTAGTGAAAATGAGCGACGCCGACAGTGGAAACTTCCTAAACGGTGAAGATGAGGAGGAAACTATAAATGAAATTGAAGTTACAGGGGACGAAGGTACAAAAAATGAGTACCTTCGTAACTTATGAAACACTTCCAGAATTATGCAATAATCAAAGTCCGCACTATATGAATAAAACTAAAAGAAATGTGGCATTTGATGAATTATTATTTATTTATGGTAAATTAAAACCCGAAGCCACAAGTGCAGATGTCCGCAAAAAAATTAATACACTCAGGTCGAACTATAGAAAAGAATTAAAAAAAGTTATTTCGTCTAAAAGGTCCGGAGGTGGCACTGAGGACGTGTATCAGCCAAAGCCATGGGTGTTTATGCTTTAAGGTTTTTACATAACTGTGAGCAACCCGTCATTGCAAATATTCAATTAAAATCCAATTTCAAAATTCCACACGACGCTTAACACGACGTTTCATTGTCATTGCTAAAATTATAGCTAAGCAGGCTTTCTTTCTCGCGTCCATTTTTAGATATACCTGTATGTATATGTATAAAGCACTGTAGACTCAGTTGCCTGTTAGATTGGTACTGAGGCAAAATATTGACAGTAATACTGTTCATGTAAGGTTTAAAATAAGTGACTTGAATATTGATGATATACTGACATTATTTATTGAAGTGCAATACTGACAGTATTACTGATCGTGTACTTTATGGCTTCAATCCCAGGTCTACTGTTATATTTTTTAGATAGCTATAAATTGAGAAAATTCCACTGAAAGCAGTAGTTTTCTTATTAAATATAAAGGCTTGGTTTAATTTTTAAGCATTGCTCTTTTTCTATTTGATGTATTTTTTCATATTTTATTTTAGTAAATTATTTTTTATATATTTTATATAGTAGAAGGAAGAGTATTTTTTACAGAGTTAATACATTACTCACACAATAAAATGACCACAACAAACACCCAATAAAAAGTAGTTTTTTTTTTAGAAATATTTAACCCCTTTCCTCAGATAGACAGACCGACAAAAATTTTGCAAATATCTCATAAACCAAATAATAAGTATAAGGTCATGGTTAATAAAATTTATTTCGAAATTAAAGGGGAATCTAAAAATGGAAAAATATACACGGTGTTCCATTTGAAAAAATAAAGTTGTATAACCGGTTGCCTTTTTTTAGGCATTCTGTACATTCTGTACAAAAATTAATGGTTAACACACCATTCTAAATAGAATAACTACTTTTTTTTAAAAAAATGTTTCTAGGTCAAACCGTTTCCAAGACAATGCTTGCCTAAATACACTACTCCAAAAAATTAAGGGAACAAAAAATATTCCTAAATTTTTTGACGATTTTGCTTTTTTCATATTCTCTTTACGTCAATTTGTCGCTGATATATCTGACTTTTAACGAAAAAGGATCCTTTTGTCTTTGATCATCAATATATCAGCAACCAATGCCCGCACAGAGTTGTAACGTAAAGGCAGTTTCAAAAACTACAATAAATTCCCTATACCATCCTTTTGCGATTTTTAAAAAAAATAATTGTTTTTTCAACCTCAACATTGATTTATAGGAAACAGAAAATAGTAACTTTTTTTCGTCGTTTTAGTAAATCTAACTCGTATTCACAAATATTGATGGGGAGACTAATGTTTTATATATCTTAATGTTTTTATACAGCTTTTTATAACCCATAGCCCTGTACATTTTTAAGTCGATCCATCGAACCGTTTTCCCCAACTGATTGATCAGTTTTAAAAATGAATTAAAGGATCATGTGTATTATTTCTGAACATTGTGTAATCTTCATCAAAATGAAAAAAAAGACTTAATTTTTTTTTACAATATTAACTGTTAGTTTTTTTAAAGCTTCCTAAGTTTCCTAAGATTTGACATGCGGAGTGGAACAATGAATGTGCTACGCACTTTTTAATTTTTAGGGCACAGAATGTATTTTTAGACAGGATGGCTCATTCTATGGCTTCAATCCCAGGCCTACTGTTATACTTTTTAGATAGTTATAAATTAAGAAAATTTCACTGAAGTAGTTTTCTTATAAAATATAAAGGCAAGGTTTAAATTTTAAGCATTGCTCTTTTTCTATCTGATGTGTTTTTCAATATTTAATTTTAGTAAAATATTTTTTATATATTTTATATAGTAGAAGCAATAAAAAGTTTTTTTTTTAATATTTAGCCCCTTCTCACAGATAGACAGACCGACAAAAATTTTGCAAATATCTCATAAACCAAATAATAAGTATAATGACATGGTTAATAAAATTTATTTCGAAATTAAAGAGGAACCTAAAAATGGAAAAATATACACGGTGTTCCATTTGAAAAATTAAAGTTGAATAACCGGTTGCCTTTTTTAGGCATTCTGTACATAAAAAAAATTAATGGTTAAACACACCATTCTAAACAGAATAACTATGCTTTTTTTAACATTTTTTTTCTGTAAAACCGTTTCCAAGATGGTTGCCTAAATACACTACTCCAAAAAATTAAGGGAACAAAAAAAATCCTAATTTTTTTGATGACTTTTAAGGACTGTATCTCAGTGAAAAATGGTCGCATCTAGATTTATAAAAAAAATTGAAACTTCAAGTTTCTAGTTTTGAGTATCACGCAATCCTAAGAAATATAGCCGGAAAATTTTTTTTATTTAAATCGATGCGTGAGCAGGTTATTCAGCTTCAATGTGCTTTTTCCATATTCTCTTTACGTCAATTTGTCGCTGAGATATTTGACTTTTAACGAAAAATGATCCTTTTGTCTTTAATCATCAGTATATCAGCAGCCAATGACCGCACAGAGTTGTAATGTAAGGATAGTTTCAAAAACTGGAATAAATTTCCTATAAGCCTTTTTCGATATATTGAAAAAAAAATTTTTTTCACCCTCAACATTGATTTATAGGAAAGAGAAATTCATATTCTCTACGTCAATTTGTCGCTGATATATCTGACTTTTAACGAAAAAGAATCCTTTTGTATTTGATCATCAATATCTCAACAACCAATGACCGCACAGAATTGTAATATAAGAACAGTTTCAAAACCTGAAATAAATTCCCTATAAGATCCTTTTACGATTTTTTAAAAAAAAGTTTTTTTCACCATCAACATTGATTTATAGGAAAGAGAAAAAAGTAACTTTTTTCGTCGTTTTAATAAATCTAACTCGTATTCACAAATATTGATGGGGAGACTAATGTTTTATATATCTTAATATTTTTATACAGCTTTTTATAACCAATAGCCCTGTACATTTTTAAATCGATCCATTTTCTCGAAAAAATTTTACAAAAGAATTAAAGGATCATGTGTATTATTTCTGAACATTGTGTAATCTTCATCAAAATGAAAAAAAAAAGACTTTTTTTTACAATATTACCTGTTGGTTGTTTTTTTTTAATTTTTTTGAAAATTTGTAAAAAGATTCTAGAAACAATTCTTACTAATTTTGTGCAGTAGTGTAGAATTGGGACACTTTGTATATGATGAGCTTTTATATTAAAACCAATGCTTTTTCCGGTTTCTACGTAAAAAAAGAGACTTGTTTTTAAAGCCGATTATAAAAATTAAAAACAAAAACAAGGGGTCCGTTCGTTTATAAATCTAACCCTGCGCGTTCAACGAACCCTCGCCCCTAATTAATCGATAACATATTAATACGGTTCTTGGTTCGCAAAATAATATACCTCGCCTGTTGCCCGATCTCCCTTTCTTCTGCACAGAACCAGTTGCCGCAGCAGCGTCGAGAAATTAAAAAAGTCCGGTAGGATAGCGGCGCGTTTATCTCTTGATCCCATCCGAATACGCAAGTGTCAGTGTGGCCATTCGCGAATAAAGAAGCCTGCCAAGAAAAAAGCAGGTTTTGCAAAGAGGAGAGAGGGTCCCGGTCCATTGCCGAATATCCTCCGTCCGTTGGCGCCAAACAGGTATGGAAGATTCTGGTGCACACACCTGAGCTGGATCATGTTGATGAGAGCGAGGATCACGGGAGCATGGGCAAGGGCAGGCTCGGCCCCAAAGGGAACGGCCGCTTTGTTGCGACAATTTTGTCCATCTTTTGCATAAATTATATAATTATTTTGCATAAATTATCAAGTCTTGAATGGATCAAATATTTTCTGCATAATCGTAAGCAATTTACTAGCATCTCGACTATCTCAAATAATACGAAATTAGTTGCTAATTCTTCATGTACCGAAATTAACGTCGGAGTGCCACAGGGATCTATTCTAGGCCCTACACTGTTTTTGCTCTACATCAATGCACTAGAAAATGCACTAGACACCTCGATGGTAATATCCAATAAATCTGATATTTTGCTTCAACAGAAATGTAATGATGTTCTTAATGAGTTGATCATTTAGTTTAACCAAAATGCATTATTTCTTAATGCGGGAGAAACGTCGTATTTAAGATTTCATAATCCACAGAAAAAGTGTTTAAAATTAGATTTACAAATTAATGGGAATAAATTAACATCTGACAATAGTGTTAAATTTTTAGGTTTACATATGGACATCAATTAACGGACGTGAAATTTGACGGATTTATACCAGAAATAATTTCCGACCAAGTGACGAAAGAATACAAGACAATGGCAAAGTCCAGTTTTTTAAATGCATATTTAATAATGCCCTGTATATTTTTAGTATAAGTAATTATTAGTTTAAGTAATACCCTGTATATGTTTACATATTTGGATTCTGTGGGTCAGAGTACACGCAACTCAAGTGTCAAATCTCGTTTTGGTGGTGGAATTGTTTTTTTTTTCAATTTTGTCTTCATAAAATTTCTTTAAAATTTCTACATTTATTTCAAGAGTAATAACAACAGTACGTAGATCGTTTGAATCCTTATGAAATGAACAATTGAAAACAGGGATGGCCAACTAGATGTTACAATAGAACTAAATGAGTTTTCCTTAAAAAAAAGCAGGCAAAAAGCCGATATGAATTAATTTGATCTCCAATAAAATGAAAATAGGGAATGTTTTTAAGAAAATTGTGTTTTATGGATATCAGAAAATTTTTGAGTATTATTATTAGTAGTATAAATAGTAGTATAAACTCCCCCAAATTTTGAAAAAAAATCCGTTAATTAGTTTTCAAGATATTAGCTTGGCCCAACCTCCAGAGCCACCCAAATAATTCAAAAACCATCAACCACAGCAAAAAAATCTATTTCCACTGAATTACATAAAAAAAATCTATGAGATAACATTGAAACAAGGTTTTACAGATATTTTTCTGTATAGTACAATTTTATCTTTACAGTTAATATACAACAAAAAATACGGAGTGACAAGAAAGTTCGCGGATAAACTTCAAAATGTTTTAACACGAAATTCTTCTAATGTTTTGAACTATTTTTCCTGCCAGATTTGTTATATTTTTATCTAGTAGGTATGTGTCTGACTCTTCATTACTCCTAGTTTTTTGTTTGTTTTTAGAATGTCAAATAAGGTTATTTCGTCAAGACGAACGCCAGTGTTGAACAGTAACCGTTAACCAATGTTAAAAACATTTTTAAAAATAAAACTCGTTCCTGGAATGGGTACTGGAACTTTCGGCGTAGAAACAAAAAACTGGACGTTTTCCGAGAAACACCGAACTACTATACTTTTCGCGACGTGCGTTTTGCCAACTAAGTTGGCATCTTCAGGAGAAGGTTAAAACTAAATTCTAACCTGCACACTTGCTCTATTTATGCTTAATCTGCCATCACACAAACTCACATCAGAGCAAACAGTGGACTGTTGGGCATTGGACCATTGTCCTTATTCGTACTACTGTTACACTTAATTATTTTTAAACTTTCAAAACATCCAGCTGTCTACTGTTTGTTACATTTATAATTAATTTTAAATTATTTATGTCTATCCTATGGTTGTTGTCAAAAGCATGTTGGGCAACACAAGACTCTTCCGTTCTGCCATATTTTAAATGTGCCAGGTGTTCTTTAAATCTAGTCAACATAGATCTTTTTGTTTGCCCTATATGTATACTTTTGATCACAATCTTTACAACTTAATAAGTCAAAACAAAAAGTTCTAATTTGACTAAATTTAAAGAATTTTTTTTAATAAAACTCGTTTCTTCAAGAAGTATACAAAGTGATGGAATTACATTTTTACGTTAATATAATTCAGTATATTAACCGTTTGAAAATCTCGCGTCCGGTCCTGTACGCCAGTCCATCACTTGACGGGATGCTACCTTACGGTACATGGAGTACTTCCATCTTATTTACGAGTAAACGTACACCCCGAACAATGGGCACTAAAATATTTCATAAGCATAAATTGACCTACGTTACCACTTTCCCATGGCGGAGTAATAGATACGATTCCTTTTTTGTATCGCTAATGACGTCGAACTAATCCAACTATCAACGGAAAAATCACCCCTGGAAAGAAAGAAACCGCATATTTGCAGGGGAACATTTCTCAGTATTGCTTATTTAAAGGTATATAACAGAAAATTTAGAAAACTGTTTAAAATATTACGTAATTTAGTAACATTTGGGAACTAGATGGTAGCTAATATTTGCTCGTACTTATGATATAACACAAGACAAAAAGCTAATTATGTCATTCCACAAACGACAAAAACTATTAGCCAAAGATCGTATAACTTTTTATTCCAAAATTATACAACACGGTCCCTAAAGAAATAAAAAATATCAACTAAGTATATTCCCCAAAGAAATAAAAAACATCAACTATATTCGATCGTTTAAAAAAAATAAAACAAAATATGTGTATAAAACCGCGTCTAATATTTCATAAATATATTCATTAAAAAAATAATAATCGATAAGGAATTCTATAAAAGTCATAAACATGAAACTGAAATTAAATCATATGTTGATATATACTTACCATTTTTGTCTTGTCTTCTTCCCGATGCGATATTGGCCTTTAGTCTAAATGTCTTGCTTCTAAATACGTACAAAAATGTCTAAATCCTTTATATGCTCCAATATTTTCTGTGAATCCATCTCAAAATAAGTGCTCTTACACAGATATTTATTGAGTAGCAATAATTTATTTAGTTTATAATTCTAAAAATAAACTATAGGCGCTTTTGGGCAACCCCAAAGATAAAATCAACAATAACGAAAAGTCAGGAATATACGAAATTAGTTAGGAAGTTTGTAATCAAAAGTATATTGGGCAAACAAAAAGATCTATTTTGACTAGATTTAAAGAACACATAGCTCATATAAAATATGGCAGAACGGAAATATCTTGTGTGGCCCAACATGCTTTTGACAACAACCATGGGATACACATAATTAATTTAAAATTAATTAGAAATGTAACAAACTGTCTACTGTTGGACGCATGAAAGTTTAGAAATTATTAAATGTAACAGTAATATGAATAAGGACGATGGTCCAATACCCAACAGTCCACTGTTTGATCTGACAAACAAAAACAGACGTTACAAACAAAAACAGACAGTCCACAGTGAACCGTGACGGCAGATAATTAATTATAGAATTTTGTTATAATCTTCTGCTGAAGATGCCAACTTAGTTGGCGAAACGCGCGTCGAGAAAAGTATAGTAGTTCGGTGTTCCGTGGAAATGACTAGTTTTCTGTTTTTACGCCGAAAGTTCTAGTACCCATTCCAGTAACTATAATCTCTAGTCATATATTTTCTAAAAGTGAATAGGTATATTTTTTAATGTAGGTACTCGTATATTCCATTGTAATTATAAAAACAATGATATTAATAATTGTTTTTGTATTTGTATCTGTAAAATATTTTTCGTTGTTGTTGTTATTTGTAAATTTTATAATTAATAGTTGTATTATTATAGCGTATTTTTTATTTTTATATCCTTTTACCTTACTAGCCATAGTCAAAGTAAATATTTACGTACATTTTCAAGCCTTGGTGATGAATGGGGTACACGGAAAGGGACGACAAAAAATGGAAGAAAAAACAGCGTGTGCTGCAACACTTTCAAGTAACACACCCTAGGTGACCTCTGACTTCTGCATGCCTCTTAAATAGTAATAGATCACAGGGAATTATAAACTAGACCAGAGTCGTTTTGATGCAGGCGGTGTAAAACTTGCAAGTCACTCCTGGTCATCTTGGTCGATTTTACAAGCATTAAGCATTTATATATTTTTACCTATTTCTCATTGGTGATTATTTTTCTCAAAATATGTGTCAAAATAGTGCATCAAATTTCAAATAACCTCATCCAATATTAATAATCCAATAATTTTTTATAAGAATATGAGAATATGAGAAATATAAAATAACATTTTAAAAGATATAAAATCAATTACTGTTATAATTTACCAAACACAGTACATTCAAGGAACAATTGGATCTATGGGTGCTTTCAATATAAATACATTATTTTATTTTCGTTATTTACCTTTTGGCGATGATAAATGATAAAACATGGACGGAAATTGAAGTTACATACAAATTATTGCAACGACTTCCATATCAATTTAAAACCTTCCTTCAAAATTCAATGTCCCAAGATCGTGTAACAGTTTTATCGATGCTTCATTTACAGATGGATAGTCTAGAACACGTAAAAACTATAAATAGCGATGTTGTTGCTAAGGTGGAATTAGTTGAAATTCGAATATTGTAGAGTTGAAATCGCAGAGTTGTAAATTTTACTGAAAGCGAACATTTTGGTGACAGCGGTGGGATAATCGAAGAATTTGTAGAGAAAACAATTTATATGGTGAATACGCGATCTACAAAATATGACGAAGTAATAACGACCATGGAGATGATTGAAATACTGCAATTTTTACAAGTGAAACAAAAGACGAACGACAACGACGGGATGACCGTGAAGAGGCAGAGCGGAGGGACGAAAAGTGACGACAAGAGGGCCGAGAAGACAGGCCGACAGAAGGGCAGAGAGGCGAGAGGCATCAAGAAATTTGCCCAATCAAGAGCCCCAAAAAGTAATAAACATCGGGCTGAACGAATTTTCTGGACGAATTGATGGCGTGAAAGTAGGTCTAAAAGTCAATCGAATGGAGAAGAAGTTTCAAGAAAATAAGGAAGAAATCGAAAGAAAACTCAAGAGAAGACACTAAACGGCAAGTACAAAAAGAAACACTGGAAAAGATTAATGGACTAGACTAAAGCACCAATTGTATCGCACTTCGATTGCCGATTTAGGAGATGATTCGACCTAACCAGGTACTTTGCTCCAAAATTCAATCACGTACGATGGACAGTCATCATAGTCCATGTACCAGACAATTTGAGGCTGCCGAAAAGGCAAATGGATGGACTTGCTTGTCATATCTCTCAGAGGTAAGGCTCTAGAAATTTTACACAGCATCCTGGAAGAGCAGCTAAATTACTACAGCCGGAATTAGAAATAAGGCATGGACACACATATCTCCAGGTTTACCAGTCTCAACTCAAGAGTAGACAACAAGGAAGCAATGGGTCTCTTCAAGAGTACGAAGCTGACATCGAACGACTCATCCATTTGGCTTACTCTCAAGAACCTAAAGAATTTCTCGTTCACACATTGACGTACATAATTTTAGTGACGGACTACTAGACATAGAATGCAGAAAGCTTTGCGGCTTGGGAGACACACCACCATCAGTGATGTAGTTGTAGCTGCCTTAGAATTTAAAGCTGCTAAAGAATTCTCGAGGAATTACAAACCCAATGTTACATTTGATGAGTCCCAATCACTTGAAGGCAGCATTTGTTGCTAAGTTAGACTTAGTTGTAATTCAAATACGAGCCTTAATAAATACCTATAAGTTCGGACAAACGCATTTTATTAGACTGGTTTTATGTATGATGAAGCAAAATTTGACAAATGCAGCTGACAGTACATAAGAACTTAAAGAATTTGAAAGTATGCTTTAATTAATATTTTCAAAACACCAAATTAACAATGTCACAACTTAAAACAAATAAAATGTAACAAAATAACTGGCAACTAAATGATTTAAAAAAAATTTTTAGAATTAATAAGGCGTTGGTCACCTTTTTGCCTTAATTACAGCCCGAATTCTTGCAGGCATTGTTTTAACCAAGCCTCGACAGAGTTCTGGTGAAAAGCTGTCCCAGATTTCGCCGATTTTTTCCTTTAAAGTAGAGACCGTTCTTTGAAGATCATCTCTCAAAACTATTTTTATCTTATGCCACAGCGTTTCAATGACATTTAGGTCGGGACTGTCTGATGGCCACGATAGGACTTTAATATGCTGTTCCCCGAACCACTTTTTCGTCTTTTTTGCAGTATGGGAAGCTGTGCCTTCTTGTTGGAATATGAAATTATTGTCTGGGTGCATATCCTGAACAGTCGGTAATAAGCTACTCGTAAGTATTTGTATATATTTGTCAGCGTTGACGGTACCCTCTATGACCTCATACTGTCCCAAACCTTTAGCGGACATACATCCCCAAATCATGACAGCCTTCGGGAATTTTACGGTTCGTTTAAGGCAATCCTTATGAAAGGCTCCACTTTTTGTTCTTATTACTCTTTTTCTATGATCGCCTAAGCAGAGATCAAATTTGGACTCGAAAATTACTTTTGACCAGTCTTCTATAGTCCACGATACCTTAGATTTGGCCCAATTCAGTCGATTTTTTTGTGCCTCAGTTAATAAAGGCTTTTCTTTAGCCTCTATCATTTACTAAAATTGAAAAATTTGAAAAATAAAATAGTAATACCTTATAAAATATAAAATGAAATATAAAATAGAAATACCTGAGCTCAAACTGATGAATGTATTTTCTGCAACATTCGCGGAATAGCCTTTCTCCTGTTTCAGAGTTCCATTGCGCTGTTATATCGCTTAAGGTGTTCCGTCGACTTTTTTTGCAAATCTTCACCAACAACCTTTGGCTCCTTTTAGTAAAACAAGTCTGGCTCTTCCAGGACTTTTACCTTTTACATCCAAATTTCCAGTCTCGCGATAATGCTTTAATATGCCCCCAACAGTAGACTTTGTAAAGCACAATTCTTCCGCAATTTCGCAGATTTTTTTGCCACTGCAGATTTTTTTACAATGAGCTGCCGCAATTTTTGATCAGTCGCACGTCCACGGCCTATTTTTTATTTAAAAATAACGATTATTCGCAAAAACTACCAGAAATCACCTGTGACTGACACATCTAATTGTGAAATTAATGGTTACCGCGGCAACAACAATTTTTTATATATTTTTTAGGGCAGGTTTCTCGATTTTTCGAACATTTAGTTGTCAGCATTTTCAGCAGATTTTTATATTTTTGGCCACAAATTCATAACAAATCCAAGCGAATAATAATTTTCAGCATAATATTATCTTGCAAATGTATGTATGTAATTTTATATAATAATACTCACCCTATAATTACTCCGAAGAGTAACCCCTTAGGTCCTCTCAGGGACCTGTGCGGGAAGGAGTGGCTATTATTATTATTTGCCATGGCGCACTGGGAGCGACTTAAGATTATTTCGGTAACGCATTTGCTTTACAGTTCTGAGGAAACCCAGAAAACTCAGAACATTACCAAATCTAGGGCATGTGCGGTTGGATTGGCATCTATGCATCCACACTTATACACTAGTGTATTAGTGGTTGCATATCAAGCCCTGACGGAGAAAGCGAGACAATTAAAAATCGCTACCCCGGCCGGGACCTGAACAACGCGCACAGAGGTATCGCGACTGGAAAGACGGTGCTTTAACCCACTCGGCTACCCGTGCCCCTTTAGGTTTAGGTTTTTAAAGCGTGGTTGTAAATTTTTGCATAGCAGTAAATAATCTTTTTGAAAAAATGCGTTTATCCGAACATATTGTTGATAGGGCTCGTATTGTTAATTTTCAAAAAATAAGTGTTTGCAGAAAACCAGTGTAATTTTATCACGAGCCGTCACTCATAACCCGCCTTTCCCCCTACGTTCCCATCGAAGTGGCCAGAAAGTGCCGTCGTACTAAAAGCGAAAGTGCTGCTGAGCAGTTTGGCGCCAAAAAGCGGCCCGCGCCGCGTCCCGGTCGCGTCTGAGGTCGACCGGTTCCAAATTTAGTTTTTTAGAAACCACCGAGTACACTCGCGTATATGAGCCGGTTTACGCTTCGGAGTTATTATAATTTGTAACTCCTCCGGCCGGACGGCGTTAACGTCATTAGCGCCTGTATAATTTTGTCATTATAGTAAAAGTTGTAAATTACGGCTAATGCTGGTCGTTATTCGTTTGCACAGGGCGACGGGACGGGCGCGTGTCGGGTTTCGAGCGTTTGAAATAGACTAGAAATATCGGAATGAAGATTGCATTCTCCTGCGGCAAAAAATCATGCAACTATTATGCTTCTTGCTTTTCACATCACTTCAACAACTTGTAGCATCCAAGCAGGCGTTCCTGTTCCATCATAAAACAACTTGAGAAAAAGTTCAGAAAAAAAATTACACTTGGTATGCAAATTGTGCTTGACGTCTACGTGGCATACCTGTATATTTACAACAGAACCCGACGTCGAATAGTTTTCGAACGTTTGAAACAGGCTGAAAATATAGGAATAAAGACTGTATAAAATATAGGACTAAAGAAATTGTACCATTTACTTTTCATATGACGTTAACAATTTGTAAAGGCCTCATATCTTCATGATCTCTCGGAAAGAGAAAAAAGTCACAAAGACTCAAGTTAGGCGAATAAGGAGGCTGAGGAGCCACAGGAATCTTTTTACTGGCTAAAACCTCGTTTACGTTTGTTCCTGCGAAAGGTTTTTTGGAATCATTTTTGCGCATATCTTTCTCATCCCCAATTCGTTAGTCAAAATCTGATGAACAGTGCTGTGATTCAAATTTAACTCTTTCACGATCATTCTTGTCGTCAACCGACGATCTGAACGCACAAGATGCCATATTCTGTCGATATTTTCATAGGTTCTTGAAGATGAAGGCCTTCCGCTGCGTGGTTCATCTTCAATCGACTCTCTTCCTTCTGAGAATACATCTAGAATCTTAAACCATCGAAAAACCTGGGATATTGAAAAAACAGTCTCCGTAGGCGTGTCGAAGTTTTTCAAAAGTATCCATTACGCTGTGTCCATGTCTGAAGCAAAACCTAATAATACAACGTTGCTCAAAATTAACATCACTCATTTTTAAAACGCACTAGAAAAAAATAGACTAGAACGCATTAGAAGAAGTTCAAACTTGTACTGAAGGTGCATTACATGTTGCTAGATCGGGCGCTACGTTGCCAGTCTCATTACTTAATATACACACCTCGTATACAAAATTTTCTAAAATTGCATTACAGAGTCACGCTAAAATGAGAGTACATTAAAAAATCAGCCCAATTAACCTTCTTTTCGATATGGCCGCCCACGTGCTAATTTTCTGAGAATGAAAAGAGTTATGTATAAAGAAATATGGATTTTCAGAGCTCCACAACCTCATTTGTTGAGAGTTAACAAAGGGGTAAAACCATCTCGTCAGTAAAAGGGGGTTTTTTGAAAGTCATTTTCATTTTAAGTAAATTACCCATAAACCGTTCTGAAAATGGCATTCGCTGCGGCTGGTCGTTTGGTAACAATTCTTGGACTGAGCTTAGACGATAAGCGTGCATATGCAGGTCACATTTCAGGACTGTGTTGTAGATTCCTCAAGACACATGTACTTGTTGGCTTAAACGCAGAATAGAGGTTGTGGTATTACTCGACATTATCAGAAAACTATATTGCAGTGATGATAACTGAAGCTTTCCTTTAAAATAGAAAGTAAATTGAAAATATGTACTTTTTATGTAAAAAGAAATAATTGGAATTATTAAGATTTTATATATTTATCTTATAAATATGTATTCGTGGCACTATACATTAAATTCTCCACAAAAACATGATCATAAAACAATTCTACGATAGTAAGCATACAATTTAATGTAGGCGATGAATGCAGTCGATAAAATGCTGTCCTAATTAAATACACTTCAAAATCGATTTACAACTGAAAAATTGGCCGGCCGATTTTTTCCACACAATCGATATTTCTCCCCTTTTCCCCAATCACTTTTATCCTTTCTTCGCATGTATCAATAAGCCTCTATATTGGTTTTTACCGCAGAAATTGGCCGGCCGGTATTATCCGCATGGCCGATATTTCCCCCGTTACACCTAAAAGTACTCTTAGCCGTTCTACGAAAATGTGTCCGCCATACTGGACGACTATATTTCACTTTACTCTTCCATTAAAATATTAAGATAGCGTTGTTAACCTTGTTTATTGTTATGGTCTCGTACTTATCGGCTGTGATAAGTCTTAAATGGTCTGAGTGGTCTTTACGTTAGGAATTCGTTGTTCGGCCGGGGGGCACTGTTCTAGACGGGGCGGTTGTAATGGTAGCTGCTGGCTCTTAAAATTTTCATATCTTCGACATAAAATATGCCCGCTGTATCGTGTTTTAGAAGGCACCGGTTATGAAACCCAAAGATACATATTTTTTTAGCAAACAGTTGCTTTTAAATTGCAAAACTATGTTTTTATTTTTGTTCAAACAGGATCAAGCAATGAAATCTTCGATTCGAGCACTTTGTCATTATCAATAAGAAATACGAGGGGAGTTTTTTTTTTTATGTAATCTACACATCCATGAAAGAAAAGACACAGAGCAACTACAGTTGTTCTCGATTAAGTCAGCTGTACAGTTACAAAAAATAATTTTGGTAACTCAACTAGAGAAAATCTGGAAATAGGTGGGCGTTAGATCCGGACTATGAGATGGATATTTCGACTTCTGGAACCACACTTCTCGAACTTGAAAATCTGCACCCTGAAATTATGGTGCAACATACCTTTTTGAAGATGGGGACCATTTATGCATCCACTGCATTGTTCACCATGCAAACCTTCACCAAAATTACAAAAATGTTTAGATTGCAAATACACCTGGTCAAAATACTTAAAAAAAAGTCCCCCTCGCATAAATAGTGTGCCTACAACTTACAAGGGCGTAGCCAGTATTTTTGTTTGGGGGGGGGGCGCTCAATGCAGATGAAACAAAAAAGCAAAAAAAAGGTCATCGGAGACAATGGCAAGCGCAATCCCCCGACTATTTTGGTTTTTACTTGACCCCCCTGGCTACGCCTTTGACAACTTATGCAATTTGCAATTTTTATACATACATATAAACGGTCTCTTTAATCATTTCTATTTAATTACCGATTGGAGTTGGCTAATCAACCATTTATTACAATTTGTTATCGCGTTAAATATTCTTACCACAATTTCCAGGAAGAGAACCATCATTTTGTGCACATCCATGTACTCGACGAAGGAAACTTGAAAGCATAGCAAAATCTGATCAATCTAACAAACGTACATCCACAGTGTAATAAAAAAATACGACCGTGAACTTTATAATGTTCTAGAGCGCGAGGTCTTTGCCTTTACGGCTTGCATTTTGTGGTTTTCCTGATGTTTACATGACTTCTCGGTATTATTAGTGTTAATAACATATTACGGAGTACTGAGAATAACTTCGTGCCTCTGTAGATAGATCTCTTAGAGTCTACTGGATTTTAAGGAAATGCATATAACTGTATTGAAATACGTAGGTTTATCAAAATTCATCAAACCTTCATACAGTTAAAGGTGTTCGATGAAATTATTAAATTTCGATTTATTATAATAATGTAACATGTGTATTGTAAATATTGCAACTGAGTTTCAATTTTGTGTTCCTCTAATGATAAAAACTGTGAAATTACCGCCTGTTTCTTCTTGTTAATCAAAGAGCAGCAGAAAAGGAAAATCAAGCACTTAATTTTCTTAGAAAATTTTCTAAGAAAGTTAATGCAACATTTTGAAAATCTCATCAAAGATCAGACCATTGTAAACAATGAAACTGAAGAAAAATGGCCACTATATTTTAATCATGTCTCAAGATTTAAATCGAGATACAGTTTTGACAGTATGGATAAAAATAAATAGTAAATTATTATAAATTTTATTTTCCGCAACTCATCTAGGACTGTCAATATTTATCAGAAATATCACACAAAAATATCACTATTTGTTAAAGAAACCTTAAGTGTCTTTTGTAAATTCTATGATTATGTTTCTACTTATGATTTTATTTCCCAGATAATTAATTATTTGAAAATGTGCAAAATGGATTTATAGTGTTTATTTATTAATGGCTACACTTTTTCATATTTTAACAGCAGAGTAGTTAGCAGGAATAGTAACTATTTTAAGCTATTAAAGTGTTTTTTACTGTAGTACTCTTCTTTTTTTCACATGATCTGCATATTATCCTCTTGAATTTGTGATTTGCACTCAAGTCCAATAGCACCGCCATCGCCACACAAAAAAAAAGTCGTCTGAAATGCACATGCGGAATATGATTTCCGAAGTATTTTTGTCATCTGAACACTGAACACGGATCCGGTATCGGAATTGCACCATCCATCTTCAATCTTCAGCAAAATGCTGAAGAATATTCAGAAAATTGCACCACTTCAGCACTTTGCTCAAGACTGAAGATATATGGTGCAATTCTGATACCGGATCCGTGTTCAGCGGGAAACATATTTCAGAAACCAATATCGTATGTACATTTCAGACATTTTTTTGTGTCGTGGTATAGTTAACCATCAGGTGGCTATCCCATCTACCCTTACATCGAGTTTCCATTTCTTTAATGTCTTGATGGAAGTGTTCACTTTTGCTCTTCATATTAATCTCCAAGATTTTCTGGAAAGTAATTTGCGGGAGAATACAAAAGACGTAAATTCGAATTCATCAGACAACCCTAGTTCTGAAAATTCTTGACAAGATCTTGCATAAGCTTGCCAAAATTTTCGGCTTGCAATTCACGCAAATCACAAAAGGAAGATGAAATACGGACTATTTGAAGAAAAAAAAGAGTGTTAAAGTAAAAAAACACAGATATATTCTTGAATGTCAGATAATTTAGTGTCTTGGTAAAAGCTTTCATCTTGTAACTCCTCAATAACATCTTAACTTGAATATTTTCAGGGATTTTGACAGCTATCAACTACACAGGTCGACAAGATTTTAACCCAGAAACCAGAATATTTTTTTTCAAAGCTTTTTAATGCGCTGAATCCGAATCCGAGGTCCAAATCTCTCAATTAGCTCTGGTTTTCGAGATATACTAACCTAAAAGTGCAAAAAAAGCGATTTTGGCCTATTATTTGAGGTTGTGTAGCATCACAACTTTTTTTTCTCAAAAAACTATGAACAACGTTTTAAAAAGTACATGCCCTGCCCTTTTAAATGACATCGAATTTACTCAAATATCTTCTTTTTTTTTCGTCGAGATATCGCATTTTTAAATTTTTATGTTTGTGAATTTCTCTATATTTGAAAACCCATCCAAAATTTTCCTCGAAAAATTTTGAAAATCTGACCTTGGATTCTTGAAGTCTTTTTATATAAGAAAGCATTGACTTCCACCAATCGACTGTTTGATGTACACGCGATCCTTAATAGATTTTCAATAGAGAAATTCACAAACATAAAAATTTCAAAATACGATATCTCAACGAAAAAAAAGATATTTGAGCAAACTCAACGGCATTTTAAAGGGCAACGTTTGTACTTTAAGATGTTGTTCATCGGTTTTTGAAAAAAAAATTGCAATGCTACATAACCTCAAATGTAGGCCAAAATCGCTTTTTGCACTTTTAGGTTAGGATATCTCGAAAACCAGAGCCAATTGAGAGATTTAGATTCCTCGGATTCGGATTCAGCGCATCAAAAACCTTCGGAAAAATATATTCTGGTTTCTGGGTTAGAGGAGCGGCCTAATTTTGTCGGCCTGTGCTATCTATCATATAACGTATGTTATATCCTCTACACTCCAAAAATTATTACTCTCTTACAATGGATCAGTCGATAAACCCATCAAGTTTCATTTAAATCTTCGTTCGAGTTGCCTGTGTTCCCTTGTTAGATCCCGTTCTAGTTAAGAGTACATACATTCGTAATCCGCGCTTCGTCGTCGTTCTCCATCTTTTACGAACCGCATAACAATAGCTCACGCTCGAGCGCTGTTATCCGGACATTAAAAAGCTTCGGCCGCCGCATTTGTCAGGCTCTGCATCGGCAACGGTCAGGTGTTGCGACCTTCAGGGTCACTCTTCGGTGTCGCGTTCGTCGCGAGAAACAATAGCCCATAAAGTAAACTACCACCTGTATGTTCCGCTGAATGGGTTATGCGATACGCGTTCACCTATTTGCTGAGATTTACATACGGTTAAGGTTCCATAAATATGGGTCTCGGGTGTTCGTTTTTCGTCTGATGCATTGGAGAAAACGTGTGGTCTGAGTAGAGTGACCTTGAGTTTTTGGACCTTGGAAATATATGTTTTGAGACTGTTCTAGGCGTACGTAATACTTTTTTCCTATAGAACGAGATCCGACCGTATGATTTGTGTTCTCTTAATATTATAGGATCTCATGTGTCGGAAACTGAAAGCCAAATATGGTTAACCAAAGAGAGCCAAGGGCGCCTCATTTATTCCAAACGCAAGTTGCCGAAATATTGCTTTAATTAAAAAAAAAACAAACTGGACGTTTTTCACGAAATACCGCGTTTTCTCGACGCGCGTTTCGCCAACTAACAAAATTATCTAAACTTTTTGTTGCTAAACTAAATAACCGTTTCTCTACCATAAAATTTACATATGAAATGGAACATAATGGACAGCTACCATTTTTAGATGTATTAGTTATTAGAAAAAGTGAAAATAAGTTAGAATTTGATGTACATAAAACATCCTTGAAACATAAAATGGCAAGTTTTAATTTTCTAATTCACTGTGTGTTAAGTTTCCCACTCAGTAAAGAGAGGTTTGAACATGAGAAAAATATTAATTAAAAATATAGCTAAGAATAACGGTTACTCGGTCCATTTAATAGATATGTTAATAAGGAAGCCTAAACATAGGAGAACCTTGTACAATTCCACGACTTTTCGTAGAGACACTAACAATTCGAAAGTTTCGTTACCATATGAACCTAAATTCACCCGCGGACTGGATAAAGTTTTTAAAAATATTAATATCAATTTGGTTTATAATTCGAAAAATAAACTACAGACGTTTTTGGGCAACTTTAAAGACAAAATTTACAATAACGGTAAAGTCAGGAATATACGAAATAAGTTGTAAAGGCTGTGATCAAAAGTATATTAGGCAAACAAAAAGATCTATTTTGACTAGATTTAAAGAACACGTGGCTCATTTGAAATATGGCAGAACGGAAAAATCTTGTGTTGCCCAACATGCTTTTGACAACAACCATAGAATAGACATAAATAATTTAAAATTAATTAGAAAATAACAAACAGTAGACAATTGGATGCTTTTGAAAGTTTAGAAATCATTAAGTGTAACTAAGGACAATGGTCCAATACCCACCAGTCCACTGTTTGCTCTGATAAACAAAGACAGATGTTACGGTTAGGTGCACCGTGGCAACAAATTAAGTATAATAAATAGAGCAAGTATGTAGGTTAGAATTTTGTTTTAATCTTCTCCTGAAGATGCCAACTTAGTTGGCGAAACGCGCGTCGAGAAAAATATTAGTAGTTCGGTGTTTCGTGGAAAACGTCCAGTTTTTTGTTTCTACGCCGAAGGTTCCAGAATCCACTCCAGAATCGCTTTAATTTTATCCCAAATTCATCTTCACCATCTTATATCTAAATTATGGTGAATACAAATGTTGTTTATCAAACCACTGTGAAAGGAATGATTCAAGGTTTAATTAACAAATTGTCGCCGGGAGTTGCCGCATCCCAATCTGCCACAATCCTTGGCTGCCACCCCTTTTATACCATTCATACAGAACTTGACATTTGTCACTCGATGTGACGAAACTGGGACGTCGAAATAGAAATTCCGTCGCTGTATTTTCGGAATAATTTCGACAATTTTAAAACGTTAGAAAGTCAAACAATATGTCAAAAGGTCGGACAAAAAATCAGGAATCAGATCAAAACCATTAGAAGTATGTCGGTAGAACGCGAACGGGCGTTTCGACAACCTCTTCTTAAGTGGGACCATCGATCCGTTTGGGCCAATGCGTAAAAATAGCTGCAATGCAATGAAAATTGAAAATATTGACTATGAGAATTTGTAGCTATCTAATTTGCTTCCTAGTTTCACATTCACACTAGTCTCAAAAATTGTTAAATTTCAGAGGTCAGATGATCTCCAAAGAAGTTGGATTATTCGATGTAGCCCCCCAAAAAAAAAAAAAAAAAAAACTGCACAGGCGTACAATATTTATATGTCACATTTTTTTTTGGAATTTATACACTGGTATTTCCAAATTTTTAACAAAGTCGTTACTTTCTTTTGACTTGAAGATAATAAGTAATAAGAATATATTATTTAATAATTAAATAAGAATATTTATTCCTTGCCTCTGACAAAATTTTGCTAATAGCCGACATACAGAGTTCAAATTTATCAGATTCATAACTATTTTGCTACGCTTTGGGTATATTGCTCTTCAACGGTGCAAACATCGAAGGCCTTGAAGGTACGTCCTCGAGATTCACGTGTTTCTCTAGCTCGTTTATCCTAACTTCGCTTTGCAGAATCTTCGCCTTCAACATGGCAACCTCCTGTATATTTCCCTTATGGTTGTTGTCCATGCAGACAGCGGCCTCAGCCAATTTCGATTCGGAATAGGTCTTGAGGCAATCGTATTTCTTCTCCAAGCCATCTATAACGTTTTTGTATTCTTCCAGTTCCTTTTTCAAAATGTCTTCGTTCTCTTTGAGTCCGGTTATGATTATTTTCGCTTTATCGTATTGTTCCAACAGCCGTCCGAAAGACGATTCTAAATTCTCCACGTGGTCTTTGAGTTCCGTCACTTCCTGGAGCATCTCCTGCCTCTCCGACCAAATTTTGCCGATGAAGACGTTGTATTCCACCATGATCTTTTGGAACTCGTTCTCGTCCATGTTGGTCATACTCAACTGGTTCTCCAGGTGTCTATTTTTCGTCTCCAATTCCAAGATTTGTTCCTCCAACTCCTTTATTCGAGCCCGGTTGTTCTTCAGGAGGACGTCCTTCTCCTGTACTACTTCCTTGTACTGCCCCAGTTCGTTGTTCTTGGATAGGATCTCCTTCGATACGGGTTCTTGCATTCGAAATATCTAGTAAAATAAAAATGATTACGAAAGTCGATCGAATTGCTAACATAACTCACTTTCAGAATGTCCATTTTGAGGATTCAATTTTAACAAAAATAGAAAAAAATTGAAATTTTGACGGCCACGCAATGACAGAAGGTCTTTTAGACAATCAAATGTAGACGTTGCTGGGAAGCAAGCATGTGCTTTATTGGAGCAGACCAGATCATGACTTGTTATGTTGCTAGGTAACAAATCAAGTCATCTGCAAAAATGAGATAACTATTTAAGTATTGGTAGCATTTCCTTTCCATATTAAATATATTTACAATAACACAGCCAGACAAAAAAAGTTCTATGCAACGACCCCCAGGTATTCGATGTATTTTTTTACGACGAATACATATTTCAAAACCTCAGGACGATTGACCGTGTCATTTTGTTTTATAGGTGAACAACTTTTTGGATAGGGAGGATATACACGTAATAAACGGGCTTTTCCAAGGAAAATTATGATTTAATACACCAAAAATGTCTAATAAAAGCTTTCTTTGACTACCCTGACAGTCGTGTTTTTGTATCATTGGCCAAGGAAAACTTTGTTATACCTTTGCCTTATCTTCAAAAGATCTTCGCTTCGTTTCCTTTTTTCTCGTTAAACACAACAGAATATCCCTTCAGTGTCCAGCAATAGTCCGCCGTCAAGTGTTCATCCCACCGACCCTGATATGCCTACGTCTTCCATTTCTTTAAAACCCTAGTGAAAACGTTCACCGTGTTTTTCACTATAATCAATAAGACTTTGTGGGATGTTGTCGGTATGTAAATCAAGGAAATGTAGTTTCAGGTTCATTAAGCATTTTTGATTCTGAAAGTATTTTACCATGTTTCTAATTTTCTGCTTATAGCCGGAGTGCTTATGGTTTCCAAGGAAATTCTCACAAATGTTTTTTTAAACTCGTCCAAGCTTTTTATTCCGTACCCTTCATTGTTTTAGTTAATATTTCGTCTCTCAGTAGAGATCACACACACCCTCATTTAATTTAACTTTGGGATTTTTTCCCTAATGTATTCAAAGCACTTACCTTTTTTGACTAAAGATTTGACAAGTTGCTTCATGATCCTCAACTGTATATGTAGATGTAGAAGTAATATCTTGAATTGAGCCTATGATCAATCCATGATATAACATACTAACGAACCAAAAAAAAAGTCATTACAGTTGGCCGAGCAAAAAATATCTTAAATTATATAAAAATATAATTGTTGTTGCAACGAGTAAACCAAAAATAAATTTGTGCAAGTGTAACGTCATGTCAAGACAGCTGTTATTATATTTTTCGGACTGATTTTAAAGTTTAGAAAACAACCAGTAGTTAAATTTATGTGACATTATATTTTAAACGTTAGGGTACCAATAAAGATTAGGGTTTCAGACCAAATAAAAAAATAAAATATATTTTAACGACCACGTACAATTTTAGTACCTCTTTAACTGTCACCAAACACTTGCGCAATAGCTTCTACGAGTTACCTGTTTGATGAATGACAATTACTTAAATTTAAGTGTGTGTCACACATAAATATGCAAATCACATGGAAATGTGGATGCACTTGTCCGTTTTATAATGTCTTTAGGAATACGTCCAAATAAGCCAGTATGTTAAGTGTTAAGAAAGCATATTTAAACAACACAAGATTTTGTAACCAGCATTTTTATGTTTATTTTTGCTTGTGGGATTTTTATTAACAGGTTTTATGTTATATGACGAAAACTAATATAATATGTAAACTGTTATAATATGATATATCATGTTGAACTAAAAGGCCTTTGTACCTAGCTTTACACGAATATAATTTACATCAATTCTTACACACATTTCTAGATACAATGTATACCAAAACACAGGAAACTTTCTTTACGTTCGATTTTTCAGAAAATTTGATTCTACAGTGACCTTCAGTGTGCGTCATACGAGACATTTTTTTTATTAGCGACTGTTTTTGAGATATGGGGTTAACTTGTGATGAACTTTGTGGTTAGCTTATACTTTAAAATCGGCTTTCGATACTTGCCGATTTTGAAGTGTTTCCAACTGTTTCCTTGCTTAGAAAAGTTGTTTCTAATCAAACTTACAAAGTGTAATCAATCTGAACGATCTCTTGAAAAATTTGTTTCTCACACTTTTTAATATCTACAAAGCTATCCAAAAAAATTACACTTCTAACTTATCTAACGACATAGTTTTTTTTCGAAGTGTATGAGTTGTTTAAATACTTCTATAAAAAGTGGCAAAAAACAATGTTCTGATAGAGAATACTAATTTGGCATCAAGAAGACTAGAACTAAGGGGACAGAGCTGCGGCTCGAATATGTCCGCCTCCAGAGGCGCTATAAACAGTGTCGTTCTGTACTAATCTGTGTGCGTCAGAGTCCGTGTGAATGTCCGTGGTGCGAATACGGTGATATGTGGCAGACACTCGATATTTTTCGTAATTTTGTTATCTTTGCAATTACAAATTTTCGTAATTATCAATATGAAAATGTACTCTAAATATTTCATGTTACGTGCTTCAACGTTAACAATACAACAAAGGAAAATATTTCGTTTCATACATACATCAGTGACTTGAAATAATGTCCGGATATTCTGACGCTTCGGAACGCTTCTTGTATCACACAATGCAACACACCACTTTCGAACCATATTTATTTAACATTCGGATTGTATTTTTATTAAAGCCAAACAGCATGTAAGCATACGCTTTGATAGCCTACATTCATAAACAGTAACATGTGGTCCGCTGCTCATCACGTGACTTTCGCAGATCACGTGACGTCGAGCACAGCACTGCTTATAGCGCCTTCTGGAGGCGGACAGATATGAGACAATGACACCGAACAACTTCGGTTTCCTTAGTTCTAGTCTTGTTTGTCATACTTGTAGGCCGGGTTTCACCGATTTTTTTGTAAAAACATCAAATTTGACATAAACCAGAAATGTGACAGGTACCGAAAGTCACGTGACGCCGTTCGAGTAGGTCATTTTTCATCATTATTAAAGCACAAGTTAGCTCCAAAGTTAAATGTCAAAATAAATTGTTCATAAGAAAATTTCCCATATGATGCGCACTTTACGAAGACACTGTATAAATACTTGTAAAAATGGATGTAAATTGTGTTCGTGTAAAGCTGTTATAAGGATTGCCGAGGACAGAAAGGAAGGGAAGCACAAATGAAACACCGGGTACACTAACAAAACGAAGCTATATTTAAAATGCTCCTTATATACTTTTATGTTATTTTTTACAACAAATTTACATTATTTAAAACTATCGTTGTAGCGGCGCGAGGCGGTGTCGCGGCGGGCGAACGTGATATACAGGGCGTTCTGGCGCCCCGGGCCAATTAATAAGTGTATGATTGGACCCGACGCGACACCGTCTCCCGCGCATATATTAATATATAAAAATTATATTTTGAGATCATAATCTAAACATCACAGATGTTGAAAAAAATATATATTATTATGTATTTATTATCTCAAAATCTTTTACGAATAATAATTATGGCAGAATTGTCGAGATCCGCAACCCTGCGCTATTACAGTTTGTCTAGCACGCTCCAACTTGCTCAAGACGCCGCCTTATCTAGCTCAAAACAAAATGTGGACAACCGAGCGAGAACCAACCGAACAGCATACCGTCCATAAAGCCCGTTTTCTCCGAAAGCAAAAATGAATTTCACCGACAAACAAGCAGGCAAAGCTGCCAACGAAAAGTAATTCTGCGAGATATTAAAAGTTTTGTACTAATTTTTTTCTTTGGGCCGTTATTACTTTCCGAAGAACCGAGACATTCCCGGGTTTGGTAGGAACCCAGAAAGTACCTCGCTAGCATTTTCTTACACGTAATAGAAAATTATTAATATAGTTTGAAAAAATATGAATGTTTCCGACTTCCACTGCTTCATATTTTCCATATATCTTTTAAAGATCAAGATTTGTACCTGAATATATCACATGTTCCTTACGTACTCACCGGTCGAATACGTGAGAGCCGAATTCGCGATAATTTTTGGGACCGAAATTCATCGACCAGGTCGTAGTAGATAAAAAAACATGTTCCTCCGGAACTGACAGAACATCGCCCGGGTGGTGGTAGGGGGGATTCCTCGAGAGTCGCCGAAGACTATTGGCTATTCACTACTGGTAGAACATGATCTCAGAGATCGTGTCATGAATAGCCATGATTAGTACGATTAGAAAGTGTTCCGAATCATAAGCGAAAGAAATTAATTACCTTTGAAAATAATAAAGACCAAAAGAATACGTGAGGGTTTCATTTCAGGACGTGTGTGAAGTGAAGGCATCCCATTGACAATTTGGAGTGATTTGGTTTGCGATCACTCGTGATAGCTAGGAACCTTCTGAAAATTTCATAAATTAATGATCATTCACTTTGCAACCTGTTTAACAAAGTCCATCAGGTATGAACACCTAAGTATTCCAATTCAAGATATACAAAAAATCCACTTCTAAAAGATGAAAGAGAATTGTTTGCAAAGGTTTACGATTATACTATTTTTGTTTGCAACAAAATTGATTTTTAAAAAAATTCCCAGTCTTAATTTTGGAATTTTCACAAAAAAAAAATTGCGATTTTCAAACAATTGCAAATTAAATAACTTCATTTTTTCCAAAACGGGATACCTACCCACTTCAATTTCTCCAAAACCGGATACCAACTTCAATAATTCCAAAACGGGATATCAACTTCAATTTTTCCAAAACGGGATACCAACTCCAATTTTTCCAAAACGGGATGCCAACTTCACACACATCATTTCAGGGTTAAATCGAGCGAAATACGATACAATATGAAGCATACAATTACGAATGACGAATTGCCAAAGACGCGAGTGAAGAAGTACCGAAAGGGAGACTGTTAAGGAAGAGGTCAGAGCGTGGACCTTGTCCTTGGTCGTGATTCAGACCAAGCCCACCATTTTTAAATGCGTCTGTGACGCAAAATCTATTTTGAATAAATCTGCGCCCTCCAGACAGTTAGGGATCCGTGATAAAAATGATAGGCATGCTCCGAAGAAACAAATGAACAAAGAGTGAACCTCACTTTATATACACGACGCTCCACAGAGCTGAGGATTGCACATAGGTCGACATCTTTGCTCATCATGGCAATACGTGCGTTCACTTTAACAAAATAAATTATATTTATAAAATTTCTGTACAAATTTCCAACGCTACGCTAAACCTAACACTAAAATACTTATAATAAATAGCGAATTTCATTGTCGAGTTAAAGTGAACGCACGGTATCGCAGACCAACAAGGTCCGTAGCTCGTTGTGATGTATCGAATAGGTTTTTCGAGGGACGACTTTCTGGCTGTCTTTTACTGTGAAAAAAAAAATGGATACAAATAGGATAAAATTTTCGAAGAAAAACAGCTCGGAAAGTGCCCCCAGAACCCGAGCGACATTCTAACTGAATTTAGTGTGTGAAATACAGGAAATGAGTTGAGGTAACCCACGTGAAAAAACCACCAACGAATGAAAGATTTTGGAGATCAAAAGGAAAGAACAAACTCTACTTTAAAAATAAATACATATAGTCTATAAAAAGACAAACAAAATATAGTACTTAAACTGTACAAAAAAAAAACTTAAAATTAATTAAATTTCTTTCAAGAAACAAAACTTAAAATTGTACTCTTCACATTATTAATAATAAAATAATTTTTTTTCGAGATCGAGATTTGTAACAACAAAGTGGAAGTAGGTTGAACGTTTGCGGTTCAAACGGCAGCTTAGCTAGAGTCCGTTAGTCGTGCTAGTTTCGACGGTCTTTCCATCGACGGGGTCCAGTCGGATTTCTTTGAAAACTCAGGGGTCGAGCGCTTCTTCACAGTCATGAAATCTGAAACAAGAGAAAACCCGATTAGCCAATTATCAGTGTAGGAAAATGGCAATCAAAGACGTTATCATGCTAAATGAAATTGAAATGCGCAGCATTGTTCTTTTTGTAATTCCAACCAGCACCTTGCAGCTTGTTTTAAATGCACAATGCTTTATTAAGCTTACAAACTAGAATATTTTTACTTTCAACTCCTTCGTTATACCAATTCAACTTTCATATAGATATCTTCTTTCAAAATACCATTTAAAATGGCAATTTTTACATCCATATATGATATGGATGTATGATATGACATCAATAAATCAAATAGGTGGATTTTCAAAAGCTAAAATAATTCTTAAGACTCCGATTGTTAGAAATTCGTGGAACAGGTGGAAAGTTCCATTATAATATAATCTACTTGACTAAAAAAAAAAAAAAAACAAAGAACAAAGAAGACTGTTAATAATTTTTCAATGTGAATACCGACTTCAATCAACAATATCTTTATTATGTACATGATTGGTAGGTACTCGAGTCCTAGTTTCATTTACTAAAATATAATGTATTTCATCATTTTTTTAAAAGCGCGTTTGTTATACTTTTTCTGTCAAATTAGTCACATTTGTCATATACACAAAAACCTACTTCCTACAAACAGATTGCATTTATTTGAAAGCCATTACAACAATTAATTAGTCCACAAGTCCGTCGCCAATATGAATTCATCAACAGTTTTGTATTATTTAAGTCTCAGATATTTGAGCTATTTATGTTAGTCTTTTTGACTTTAAGGAGGTTGGTCACCCAGGTGCGGGGCAAGGGGCAAACTCCTATCCCTTCCATGTATAAGAAATCAGGGTTCCAACTTGCAAAAGTGAAATGTTTGATATCATATTTTTTTAATTCAAGATGGAACTCTCTGTGCAGTATGTTTGTAATGCACGATAAATTAATAATGTATTATTATATACCAAGTTTAGACAATGAAATAATTTATTGACCGCGTTTTTAAAAGTCGATTTATAGTTGGAAAGTACGGCAACGCTGAACGGTTTGAAAGGTTTGCTTTCAGCAGTTGGCTAGGTTACTCGGCGAAAATTGTTGACAGAAAGTAATTCTAACCTCAAAAAGTTTGTCGGTAATGGTTCGGCCAAGCGAAAATTTTGATAAATCAAATGAAAAATCTGATGACGTAGGGAAGGTCGTTTTATTTCGGCAAAACAATTACGGAGAGTGCATGTGGCGTTGAGGCAGGGAAGAAACGCAAAAAGGAACAATTAGGAGACGCGGCGTTGCCGCGTCGACAGAGTGCCAGCCTGATTGCGTGGAACACTCAACATTAAATTGATAATTGCATCCAACACAGCTGGTCAATCATGTCCATGTAAATCTATTACGTTGTTCTTCCTAGACGTTAGTGCTATGCTGTACAAAGTTTCAGATTTTAAAAAAATTACGCGATATTGGTCGAGAGCCCCCTCTCTCCAAAGTAAGATTAGATGAGATTTGGCTCGACCCCCCCCCCCCCTTGAACGCCTCACGTAATTAATGGACGCCCCCTAAACCATATCAATCTTTATTATGAAAATGATAACAAAGTATGTTTGTTGGAGTTGGTTTTTAGCCGTGGCGGTCGGTGGAATTTGACATACTCGTATTTCCGTAAGGAGGCATGGGACTCACACAATATTTTCGTTACTAGACCTAAGTAGAAGGCTGTAATGGCAACAAATCCTCAGGGAAAACTTGCGGATTTTTTTTCCAAAAATGGCTGCCTCTGGGCAGATCTTGCAAAATATTTACAAAATATATTTTTTTTCATAATCACCGAGTAAATATAATTTTTTTTATACTTTTGCAAAATTCTTATTTTCCTTAAAGATACAACTATTGTAAAATCTCAGACGAAATATGATGAAATAAAAATTCTTTCCATAATTTATACAGATCTCAAAATTTCGAGAAAACCTCAAGTATAAAAAAAAATTGTATTCACTCAATGATTATGAAAAAAAAAAAAAAAAATTTCGCAAGCCGTTTCCAAAAATCTGCCCGGAGGCAGCCATTTTTGGAAAAATAATTTCGCAAGTTTTCCCTGAAGATTTTTTGCCATTATAGCCTTCTACTTAAGTCTAATAACCACCCCTAAATTATGGTGTGGGTCCCGTGCCTCCTTCCGAAAATACGAGCATATCAAATTTCACCGACCGCCACTGGTTTTCAGTCATTTATGAAATCTGGCAAGTGAAGTCCATTTTCGCGATGACAAATAAAGGCCATTTTTACAACTTTCATGATTTTATTCCTGCGTTGTTCCTAACTTCTCCTGTCAAATATGTTCCTTTAGTTGCTTTAAATAGGGCTTATCCACATAAACTTTTTCTTTCAAATGTCCCCACAGCAGTGAGATCTGGGGATCTGGGGGGGGGGGGCAGTAGCACCATCCTGTTGGCACCCGTACTTTTCTTCCTCTTCTTGTTGTAACAGAAAAAAGTTTTCCGACATATTTCTATTTAGTGCGCGGTTCTCTTCATCTTGAAAAAAGTAGGGTCTAATTATCCGTTGTGCAGAAATAGCGCACCAAACAGTCACCTTCTCACTATGAAGGTGACTTTTGACGAACATGTGGATTACGTGGACATCCTTCGTCGGACATCCACAATTTATTCACAAAATTTTCGACAGCATCTGCAAGAGCCAGTGTTCCACGCGGAGCTGACAATCTGGAGGGTGCAGTTTCTGTACTACCTGTTTCTTATATGTATGGGTACATATAAAGGTCTTGGTTTAATATCCGCTGTAGAGAACGTCTGTTTATGTCTAACTGTAAAGCTCGCCTCCGTGTTGAAGTTTGTGGTCCCTCATGAATATGCCTTTCCCTTACACGCCGGATATTTTCCAGCGATCATGCTGTCCGTGGTCTTCCTTATCTCCTAGCATCTCCCACTGATCCAATCTCTTGGAATTGGACAACCAGTTGCTGTATAGCGTGATTAGGAGCATGTCGTACGCAGTGGCGGCTGGTAATAAAGGGCACGTGCCCCTGTGCCCTTTATCACCAGCCGCCACTGGTCGTACGTTGAATATTCTTCAAAGTAATGCTCCTTTCAGTTTCCAAAATAAATTGTAACAATCTGAATTATTTAGTGAGGCGTATACCATGTCATTTTCAAAACTCCTACAGAACAAAAAAATGAATTCTTGAAAATACTATCGGACTTTAACAGCGTGAATGTACTTTTGCGCCACCCAGTATATGGGTACTTTGTTTCGCGTTAGACTTTGGTCCAGCGGCCAGGGACTACTATTCCTATATAGCAAACACGAATCGCCGTTTGGTGTCGGATCCGAAGACCATCTCGGCACCAGTCGGCCGCTTCTTAATTGCTCAAAATGGAATTACGCGCAGGCGGGCGTTCTCACGTTTGGCTGTACCATGATTTACGGACCATATGACCCAGTTAGCATCCGGGTAGGGCGCTAAGCCGCGATTAAATTACGCAGCGTGCGCGTGGTGCCCCCTCCCCTCGCGCGACGTTTAAGGCCGTTGACATCGCATAGTAAACACTAGAGTAGTTTCACACATGTCTGTTTTTATTTTTTTTTCCTCTACGTTCGTTTACTATAACAATTTACGTATTTGTTTTGTAGAAAGTCGGTCGCCTGTAATTCGATATCTGGATATCCGTGACGACGTGGAAAATTGAATCGTTAGTTTAAGGGGACTAGGGAGGGTTGAAAATGCAAAAATTGCCTCGTGTTTAATGATTTATAACAAGGCCGCGAATAAATAATAAAACTTTTGTATTGTTAAGGGTATTAATTATAACATTATAAAATGAGAAAATTCATTGAAAGTCGTTCCCAGAACAATAATATCGGCGTCCCAATGTAATAAGGAAAACTGTCGAATCCACGGTTTTACCACGATTCCAATCGAACGGATAAAGGTTTTGGCAAATTCTAAAAATATTTCTTCTCCTTAGGCTTCCTCTATTGATTGTACCAAACAAATTAAAAACTAAAATAAAATTAACAAAATGGCGTCCAGAAAACAAAAAAATTTGGAAAAATTCGAGTTATTTGTTATTAAAAAATTGTAAATATTTTTTTTCAATCTGATTTTAGGTATAATTCATGCGTCATAGTGTTTTACAACTCCTGTATAAATTTCAAGTTGATATCTTTGGCGGTTCTCGAGATATCGTGGTAAAATCATCAAAAAATGTAGTTTCGAGAAAACCGCATTCAAAGTTTCGGTACAATATTTGACAACACAATTGAACAATTGAACAAACGAGAAGATATTCCTAAAGGATCACAGTATCGGAATATGCAAAAAAAAACGAAAATCGATTTTTTCGAAATTTCAACCCTCCCTAGTCCCAGCAAGGGGAACGATATTTTTTTTTTTCGTTTGATATAAAACATGTTTACATGGGAAAATTTGGAGATCCGGTCTGATGGTTTCGAAGGGATTTACATAAATATGTTGTTTCGTCCCAAAGGATTTTTAAACTTGAAACGTATCAGGTGACAAACATGAACAACTCGAATTTAAGCATGACCGAAGTACTAAAATTCAACGGTTTCCCTTAGATTTCACTTCCAGGACAACTCTTCCTCACAAGGTGATAATTTATCAACTGGTGTCAGTTGACATGTCCTTGATGTAGTGACAATTAAAAATCTTCCTACTTTTTTCTAACGAGCCAAAATCAAATCTGGCTACGAACGAGAGAGATGGCAATAGCGGTTATGTCAAGCTCGAAGCGAAATTTTGTTGTCAATCTTTTGAAGTAGCTGTCACAGTTGTAAAATAAATATTGGAATTGATTTTTACTGAAGAACACAGGCGTGTTTCACTTGAATTTGACTTTAGAAATGGCAGTAGAATCAATGGAAACTGGATATATTCGATGAGAGCTGCATATGAGGACTTCAGGGAAGTTTTTTCAGACGCAGATATTCATTTAGACCATTTCAGCCGGTCAGTAAAACGTTTCCTAAATGTGTACCGACAAACTGGAAGCGTCAATCGAAAACAAGGAAATGGCAGACCCAGAGTAAGGACAAAAGAAAACGTTGAAATGGTTATGCAAGTGGTAACGGACAGTCCAAGAACATACAGGGTTTGTCTGGAAAGTAATGTCAGTGAATTTTTTCCCGAGACTGTACGCGCCAGCCCGCGCTTTACGTGCTGGGATTGTGGTGGGGGGATCTGGCAACAAGATCCAACAAGCGTCAGTTGGCTACCACCGGTCATTGTAGCGGTTGCACCACTCGTTCTTTGAGAGTCGTTACAGTGACCCGGTGCAAGAAAAAATGCAACATTTGCTTGTGCAACGGATGGCGATCAAGTTTTGTGTGAAACTGGAGAAGAGTGCTGCGGAAACCATTCCAATGTTGAAGAAGGCTTTCGGCGTCGATTGTCTTTCGGACAGGCAAATTTTCCGGTGGCACAAGGCCTTCGCAGAAAGTCGGGAAGATGTCAACGACGAGAACCGCGCTGGACGGCCATCAACCTCCAGTTCCGACGACAATGTGAAACGTGTGCATGACTTGTTGAACACTGACCGTCGTCTAAGTGTCCGTTTAATTTCCGAAACATTAGACGTTACGAAAACCATGCTTCACGAAATTGTGTCGGAGTCTTTAGGAATGAGGAAGGTGTGCGCGAAGCTCGTGCCAAAAGTGCTAACGGACGATCAAAAAGCGAGGCGCGTCAAAACCTGCCAAGAACTTTTGGACAACCGTAACCGGAAAGTTTTACGTCGAGGTGCTGAAGCGGCTGAAACGCAGGGTGAATCGCGTCCGCCCAGACATCTCAAAATCCTGGAAGCTTCACCACGACAATGCGCCTTCGCACACCTGCTTCCTCGTGGCCGATTACCTCGTCAAGGCAGGCATCACCGTTGTTCCCCAGCCTCCCTACAGCCCCGATGTGTCCCGCCCCCCCCAGACTTTTTTCTGTTTCCGCGCCTCAAAACCCCAATGAAAGGACATTTTCAGTCTGTGAAAAAAATTCAGAAGGCTTGCACCGACGCTTTAAAGGCGATTCCGGAAAACGACTACCGTGCGGCTTTTGATGCGTGGAAGACCCGCTGG
Source organism: Aromia moschata (assembly GCA_029963805.1). Classification (NCBI taxonomy): domain Eukaryota; kingdom Metazoa; phylum Arthropoda; class Insecta; order Coleoptera; family Cerambycidae; genus Aromia; species Aromia moschata. The sequence continues at coordinate 834,142 of JAPWTK010000112.1, forward strand.
AACCGATGTGTGGACGCAGGAGGAATGTACTTTGAGAGTTTCTAAAGATTTGTACTAGAACCAATAAAAACCATTTTTCAAAGCTCACTGATATTACTTTCCGGACAAACCCTGTACATTAGCCATTTGAGCCAACAAGTGAATATGTAGAATGTTAACAACAACAATGTTGTCTGTCTTGGTTTTTTTTTTACTAATGAGTAGGCTTGATTCCATCTTCCGGGCTACGTTAACTCACAGAACGTGAAATTTTCGAGTGCAGACAACCCTTACTTTTATATTGAAACTCCACTACACCCACAAAAATTGGAGTGCGGGCAGCTGTGAGGAGAATTGTTGGACTTATTTTTTTAACGGAACACTGAATGCAGAGAAGTGCCGTTCAGAAATATTAATACATTTTGTCCAAATGTTGCATGACGACGAATTGCAAGGTTATATTCAACAAGATGGAGCTCAAGCGCATACTATTAGGGAAACAATCAAGTATAGGCGAATTTTAAGAAGATCGTATAATTAGTTTGAACATGCAAATCATATTCCTCCCTAAACCTTGCGACTTTCGACCCCGCGATTTTTTCTCAGGCTTTATCTAAAAACTTCAATTTTTGAAACTCCCGTTGGCGATATGGAAGACCTTCAGCAATACGTTGTCAAAAAAAATTGAAGAAGAAAAACATAGTGGATACTGCAGCAAGTTATTGCCTCAGTTAAAATAAGTGTTCAAGCGTGTTTTTTTTTTTTATATAAAACAATATAAGTAAGACTGCTTGATTTATTGATCCCACTGATTATCTTTTATATCTACAATACCAATTTTTATTTTCTGAATCGTAATCCGAAATGTGAAACGAAAATCATCTTTCTTATACAACTAATTCTTGACACTGCCCACAATTCTTCCATCCCCTCCGAAGGACCATTTCCCATTCAAAAGCCTCTTTAATCGCTCCAACAGTCTTTCGCAAAACCAAACCGGTACACCCCGTGGACCATCGCAACAACAATGGGGCAATTAATCGCTTTTTTTTCTGAAAACCCACCGCATTGTTCCCTCTCTCTCCCGCGTTACCTAACTTGGCGTCCCTTTCCGCAAACTATAACTGTCAGCAAGTGACGAGGAATGTCCATCAACGGCGAGGGGCGCCGCCATCTCCCAGGGCTGGCGGTGCCCTTTCTTTGTCCGCGGCGCTGCTTACAACGTACAAGTTAAGGTCACGCCGCAAGTTAAAAACCCCTGCGCCCGATCATGAATAATAATGGTGATGTATGGAACACGTGTCGCTGGCTCAATTACGCTCCCTGAGGCACGCCGGGGTTCCCACGCTGCCGCGAGATGGACGGACCAGAAGTTCAGAAAGTTTAAATCTGTTTGCAAAGACCGCTATTCAAGAAATCGCTATCCCACATCCAACTTCACGCAAGTGTGTGGTGAAGGAGATACATTCCGAAAAAATTCAAAAATGGAAATTTATTAGTGGATATGGATATTGCCAAAAAGTCCAAATAATTGGTGGCCGAAGTTGAAGGCAATTTTAACGAAGCATATAAATGTTGGTCGCTGTTGCTACATCAGCGTATGAGTTCTCGAGATTCTAAACATCGAGAATCTACGCTTTTCTCTGTAGGATCTATACATCGAGAAAGAACGCTCAATTCTACAGAGAAAAGGTACTCTCGTTTAGGTCGTCTCAACGTATCAGTTTTTAAGTTATTTGCATTTAAAGGGTTCAATGTATTTTGTTATGATTTTTTTATTCTTGAAAGATGAAAAGATAAGGAGAAGCAATAAAAGCAATAGTAACTAACAATAACAATTATTGGTAATAGCACAGAATACCCTACCCATACAGAAGCGACATAGCGTGTCGGCACCTTTGATCTTGGGGAACATATTTTTTGACAGTTCTGCCAGTTATTAGTACACTGAGAGAAAAAAGTTGTTTTTGTACACTAATCAAAATGTTCAATTAATAAGTGAATTGTAACATGAAGTAAAAAGTCTATCGTCTATATCAAGTTTTGTCTAGAATACATACATTAAGCCTAAGCTTAATTATTTTCGGGAAAGACGGCAATAGAGTAATTATGTACTTTCAGGTATTTTATTTGTATAAATATTTTGCTTCATATTTAATAATTTCATAATATCATAATTAATTTAGGATTAATAAAGCAAATTAATATTACTACATATGAAAGTAAAGAACAATTTGTAAATGTAAATTATGACATTTTTGAGGGTATAGAAACTTTCAAACAAAAATGCAAAATAATATTAAAAGGGAGATGTTATATGTTGAACATATAACATATAACTTGTAATTGTATATAGGAAGGTAGTTCTGTATTATCGTTCTATGAGCACCTTAAGTGCATTGAGGAGTTTTTTCATTAATTTAGAATAATTATGTGATGTAAAAAACGAATGCTGTATCTTTTACAATCTTTGTCACATCAAATCAAATAAAATCATACACTGCAAATTAAGGTTTTATTAATGCAGTCAAGTGAAGAATAAAACAATAATAATTGTATTAAAAATTTACAATTTTAATAGGTAGCTGAATGGATAATACAATATTATGTACGAAATTAAAACAAACATTTTTTAAAATAAGATTTAATTCATTCTGTCTGCATTAATACCTACAAATATAAGTATAGAGGAGGGTACCTAATATTGCAAGTATGTATATATAGGTATCATTAGAATTAAGGAAATCAATAGATTACATTTTGTAATACGCACAAAACAGTCAAAACATCGATATATATTTACAGTAATTTAATAACTACACATTTCTACACATTTACTTTACAGAGCATAATTAAAAATAAAATGACATGTAAAAATTTTGTAGGGAAAGCTTGCTCAAATAGACGATTACGAGTTGCACCTCTAGAAATATATTTCTCTTCGAAGTGTTCCTCGCACAAATGATAATTTGTATGTAATACGTCTGGATGTATATTACATAAATCTTCCCTATTACACGCTTTAATCCAAACAGCAGCCTTAAAAATATAAATTTCTTATAATTCATATATTTTCATAGATAAATAACTTTTTGTATTCTCCAACTTTACATACTTTTGAGGATCCCTTGGAAACGAAAAAAAACTTCTATTTCCATCACTTTGGGGAAAGCATGGACGATAGGCACATCTATTTCTTTTAGCTTTCTTGGCAGAATCCATTCTCATTAATAAGTTTTGTTGGATACCCAAAGATACCCAATCGCGATCGTAAAAACGTCTCAATAATTTCACCGGCACTGGCTAAATTGTTATAATATAAATAGTAGTCACTAATCTGAGTAATCACATAAACACAATCAGTAATATCACAAAAACTGTACTATATTTGAAAATAGTTCAAAATCAACACAAAAATAAAATTTAAAGTAACTTATTTTTTTGACAGAACAAAACGTAAACATTTAGACGTCAACCGAAGATAAAATTACAGTGACGTTACTGCCATTTATTAAATGGCCGCCACAGGTCCCAAGGTCAAATATTCCGGTCCCTCGAAATCGGCTAGTTGTCGCTTCTGTATCGGTAGCTATTCTGTGGTAATAGTGATAAATGACAAACTTCAAATCAAATGTTGGAAGTGCCCACCACCTACATAAATACATTTTAAAATACACCTTCTTAAATGTCTCTGGATGTTAAACAAAATTTCCCTATTATTTTTAAATGTATTCGCGGCTTCTTGTATTCTCTGCCGCAAATCCTGAAGAGAATTAACTTCTTCCTGATAAACTAAATCCTTCAAATTTGACTATATAGAGAAGTCCAGAGGGTGTAGGTCTGGGCTTCTCGGTGGCCAAACAAATTCACTTCCAGGGCCAATCCACCGATGAGGAAAATGTTCATGTAAATATTGGCGTACTGACCAAGACAAAATGTGGTGGCGCTCCGTCGTGCATAAACCACATATATGTGTTCTCTTAATGTGAGCGGTACATCTTCTAGGAGTTCGTTTAAATGATGTTGAATAAAGTTTAAGTATTGAAGACCAGTTAGATGGAGTGGCAATTCAAAAAGTCCAATGACAATTAGAATTGACAATGAAATTAGAAATTACACCACACCAAGTGTTCACGCGCATTTTTTGATTATTAGCTAGTCTTTTTGCACAAATAATAATCAACACGCACGCTAAATAGCGAAATAATTTAATGATATGTAAAGACAATGTTTTAAATGCAAATAACTTCAAAACCGATAGATTTAGACGACCTAAACAAGAGTACCTTTTCTCTGTAGAATTGAGCGTTCTTTTAGATTCTCGACTTGTTTTACGCATGACTCAACAGATAAAAAAATGTAACCAAAATAATACGGTGAAACTAGCGCCCTCTAGGAGCAACGTCAAAATAAGCTTAATATTCGTAATTCTCACACCAAAAAACACAAAGCTACCAAGTTTCAGATTTATACTAATCAAAACTTTCTCAATTATTGAGAAATTTCAGCAAAAAAAAAATTAAACTTTGAACACGCTGAATCTCTTAAACCAGCGACATTGGTATATCGCAGGCATGTTCAGCTCAATCGTAATATTTTGGTGTCTAGTATCTCCAGTTTAGTTTTGTCCCATTATTTCTGACTGTATATGTACGGAAAATTGAAAGAAAATATGTTCCATAAAATAAGGAGAAAATTTGGTTGGAAGATTTGACCAATTAGATGGAAATCATGGAAGAGCAAAAATTGTATCAGAGATTTGAAATCCGGGACATCGAAAACCTCAACAAGTTCATTTTTTGAGCACGTGAATCTTATTATTTTGAAAAAAAATCAACGAAAACAATGCACTTGTGTATTATGGCTGCAAATCCAACCATGATTGCCATTAATTTGCTAATCTCCTGAATTCTCCAGATTACCTCAGAACTGTAAAGCAAATCTGTTATAAAAATAATCTGACTTATAATCTGTCTTATAATTTGTCAGAAATATTATGTATTTCTGAATTATGAAAGTCCTTGCTAATCTTGGGAACAATTAAATGCCATCACAATGATAGCTTAAAATGATACTGCGAAATCTGTAAAACAGTGGTTAATTAATAACTCCGTATCTATTATTGACTGGCCATCTTGTAGCTCTGACCTCAACCACATAGAGACTCTATGGGGTGAAGTAAAACAGCGAGTTTGTCAGCGTTAGTTTAAAAATTTTGATGAATTGTATGAAGCTGTTAGAGAGGCCTGGTACTCGATACCTGTAAAGTTATGTCAAACTTTAATAAGCTCTATGGGTAGAAGATACGCAGAAGTAATAAAGAACCATGGCTATCTAACAAAATATTAATGTATGTTACATAATTTCTTGAATTATGAACATTTTCTTATATCGTTTCTAATTATGTGTCCTTCGAAAAATGGTAGGTAAATGGCACTTATAAATATAAAAGTTGAACTGAGACAGATGGAGCACAAAATAAATTACGAATTGATTGGCTTTAGAACGCATGTTTATTGTATATATAATTGTTGGGACGGGTTAAAAACTAAATGACATAATGTGCATAAGTTATGCTAAAACAATGCCGTTTCTAATTATGTGACCGCCACTGTATTTCTCAGCAGTAAAGGTTAATCCTGACCCTTCAGATGTTGAACTGTTCTGAATTCTTTTGCACACGACAACGCGTGGACACATTATGCATGTGCAACTGCAGCGACCATCTAAGATTTGAAGTTTGAGTGTCCATATCCTACTTATTCCCCTGACCTCTCCTCAAACGGCTGTCATGACTTTGGTCCATCTAGAGAAGCATTAGGTGGGAGGAAATTTAGTATTCCTAGGAAATAAAGTATTCAAACACTTCAAAAACAGTAGACGAGGTGCATAATGCAGAACTTTCATTTGACCATTCCTCGTATAAAATTAGTTTTGTCAATTTATTGTTGACTCTTCCGATTGCGCGCCCGGTCTATTTTTCGGTCCGTAATCTTCGGCGTCCAACCCCCTTAGATATTCGCATTTCCTGTAAACACCGTTATCGCCACGAACACGGACCTCTTTATCAGTCGAATTTCCTCCGCTCCGTGGAGTAGTAGAAGAGTTTTACGTACTACGCGTCCGACGCTTTTAAAAAAGGCGCGAGACACTGATAACGGACGCTGAGATTCGTCCTTATATTGGTCGCAGTCTCGCTCCCGTCGAATACGTTGCATAGTAATGATGTAGTAGTAGTTAGTAGTAGCGTGTCGTGTCTGAGGCGAGCTCCAAACGTAACCGAAGGCAAATTAGCGGGAAAACGTTGGCGAACGTACCGGATAGATAAGCGCGGTCTTTCTCAAGGTCCGCGCCACACTACTATGAATAAAAAAAAGTTTATCGCCGTGTTTTGGTTTACAATGACGTCGCGCTAGCTTACTAACCCGATGAGTTTCCAGAAGCAAGTCTTAACAGGAACGCCGCGGCTTTACGATAAGTACGCTACCGCGCAACATTATGAGGCATATTTCCTGTAATTCGCCTCAAACTGTACTATATTTCCGTTGGTACCATGAAGTATTTGTCCCGCAGAATTTAAATATCTAATTGAAGGTGATTACTCAATTTGTAACAGTAGGAATTGGCAAAATAACGACCTTGTATAAAATGTCACTGACAGGCTGAACATTTTTGAGCATAAAATTGAAATACCTACATATGTAGATTATGGATTATGGATTTTATGGATCAAACTCAGTTCCTTTTAAATCAATACGTTTTTACCAACACCCCCTTTAACTTTTTCAGGGGCAGTGGTACATAAACTGTACCCAAATAAAAATGGTTCTAAGTGAGCGATGGTCTATAAAAGATACCACTTATTCAAATGCAAGTTACTTTTTGAGCAGTGGTTTAATTTGTGGACCAACAACGTCCGACTAATGTCTGGTGTGCCTATAACGTAAATTTAGTAATTCCCCGGCTATATTCAAAGCAACACATATTTCAGGTTAAGATTTCTTTTGAAAAACGCAATTTTACTAGTCTGTTTTTGTTTTCATACTAATAAGTTGTAAAGGTAAGGATACATTTATTTTTTATTAACATTGGTAGACTAGATGTACTAGTAGTAATGCACAGATTATTATTTACATAAAAGTGTGAGTTTGTTTTATTTTGACCAACTTTCTGGGTAAAATGTTGTGGTACGAAAATTGTACCACCGCACCATAATACAAAAACGTCCATTTACTATCAAATTTTCACAATCCGAACGACTTCACCCAAGTTATACGAAAAGATAAAACCGGTGCCACTGAAAATGTACTCCGCCCAACTGTATTGACAGATTACAACAAAAATATGAACTTCGTTGACAAGTTCGACCAAAACCTTAATGTTTATAAAATAGATCCAAAATCTAAGAAATGGTGGCACCGGATCTTTTTTATATTTTGTTGATGCAGCCATCGTAAACGCATTTGTTCTATACAAAGAATTAAATTTGCCAAAGAAAACTATGAAAGAGTTTAGAAGAGAAGTCATAACATTTTTAACGGCCGAAACAGTAATTAAAAAAAAAAGAATGACAACTCCAAATCCTATCGCTATAAAAAAATAAACCTTTTGTTCGTCGAGAAATACGCACAAGCGAAAGTGCACACCAATCAAAAAGGGACACCAGACGTCGCTGTGAGCTATGCAGTACCTCAAAAAAACAAATTAGGACGAACTGGGTATGTTCCGTATGCAACGTACCCCTTGCCTCGGAAAGAAAAAAAACTTGTTTCAAAATTACCATCTGGGAAATAATTAATTGTATTTTTGGTTTTCTTGTTTGTGCGCAGTGTTACAAAAACTGAACCACTTATTTTCTACAAAAAATTTAAGAAAAAAAATGTTGTTTTTTTATCTTTAAATCTTAAGTGCTCATGGTTTGTTTGTTTGTATAATAGAAAAAAATGATATACATATATTATATGATATATAAATATGATTTTTAAATTGGCGTCCCTCTAGGACTTTAATTTGCTTAAATATCTTGCCCCTGAGAGTTAACTCGATCCAAACCAAGCCCTTTAACTCAGTTATAGTAACAATTATAGTTCCATTTCATGCTTAGCAAAATGTTCCAAATACAAATCCTCTGAACCAAATGTTGAGCTGAGGAAACAGAAACAAATTGCTCGGACGTAGATTGGGTGAATAAGATGGATGGTCCATTAATTCGGACAGAATTTTGGCCATGGCGACTATCGAAATGTTTTGAATGAGGCAACATGTTTTCCAACATGTCATATATCGTTAAAATAGTTAATAGTATAAACTGACAACAGAAATATTTTGATAACGTCAGCGAAAGCATCTTAAAAAAGTGTCCTAACAATTTACCCGCTAAAATATCGTCCAGTAATTAAAAAGATACCGGGCATTTTCTAAATTCACCTCAGTCTTTTGGAAATAGCTCGATAATGCTTAATTTTAAATCGAAATTGAAAAAAAAGTTGAGGAGGTAATAAAATCCTCTAAAAAAACATTCTCCTATTAGTTAGTTCCTATTTTGAAATGGAGATTTCGGGCCACCAAGATGACCTACTTCAAGTATTCCACATTATTTTGTTTGAACGTTTATTTCGAATGAAAATTTTATTGGACAATATAGTGATAGGTTTTAACATTTTACGTATAGCCCTCATCAGATTATTTTAATAGCAACAGGAATCGAATTGTTTCTGGAACTTCAACACCAGCAAAAAAGTGAACCAAGTAAGGTACTCATTGACTGACGAAGTGTATACATACATATGCAAAAGCTACTGTGTGTCTAATAAGGATACAATAAAAACTTAGAATCAGTATCATCCAAGGGAAAGATGCTTTTTTAAATCACAATAAATCTGAATTTGATTTTGAGGTCTAAACTGGGAATTCTCAAAAAACAGCTAACAACTTTTTGTTTTATTTCTGACCTGCAACGCTACTAATTCTTGCAACACAGTGCCAAAATGTAATTCCTATAACATGCAAAACACATCCGAATGTGGTCTCATAGTTACTGTTCAAGGAAAGGTCACATGGCATTCCAGGAACGCTCGGTCGAGCATCCAAGGTTAAAATGCATAAACACTGTTAATTATTAACGAACGAATTCCTAGAATAGTATGTGGCCTACTGCGATAAGCAATTTTCGAATCGAATTCAACAGACGTTCGGTTATATAAGTTAGGTAACCTTCGACATTAGCACCGACAAAAAAAAAACACTCTAGTATACATTACGAGTATGCCGTTTCGTCTGTGTCCCACTTCGTTCTAACCCGTCGGAGTTTTTAAATCGTTATCGACGCCCAAACAGCTTGACCCCTGACCCTCGACCGAGAATAGGAATCGTTTAGAATTCGCAAGGCGTGTTATTGCGCATCATATTTGGCGATATTTAAATTGATTTAAGGCTGTAAAATGAACATCTGCACCGTTACGACGTAAAACACTGGCGTAGTTGGAGAGACGAGGACGGAGCGACGTCAGGGTCGGACTGGGTCGAAAGGTTATCGGCAATGCGAGAACGTTTGTTTGGTTTGGTCCAAGCGCGTATCCGAGATACATTATATTTTTTTGCGAAAGTATGCGAACACGCACAAGCTGGTGAACGAAAATATTACACAACAGAAACTTGTTGCGAACGTTTTTATTGCCCGCAATAAGTAAGCAAACTGTGTTTAATAATGTCAACGAAAACAAATAATGTCTATAAATCAATCCACCAATATCTCTGGCAGAATTATAACGCGAAAAAAAAAGAAAATCCAATAAGAAAACTGTTGACGAAAATAAAACTCAGTTAAGACCTTACATCATGCCAGGGTCTCAATCAGTGGCGGTGCGTGATATTTCAGTTAGCCATATCTTGAAAACGACGCATGGGACCCACTTCACTTTTTTAGGTGATGACTATACACCTCTTACAGAAAGGATTTATAGTGAAAAAACCGTCAGCAAAGTTTGCGAAAAATTTTTCAAAAACACTGGAGCACTCCCTGGGTTCTCAGTAACGCTCTGTGGAATATTTGCAGTATATATTTTTTTTCATAATCTAGAAACAAATATAAGGAGACGTTTTTCGATTTGTTACAAAATATTTTTGTTTCAAAAAGTTATAGCCATTTTAATTTTATTTTTATAGGAACATTTTGTTTCCCAAAAATTAAATTGGCCATAACTTTTTGAAAAAAAAAATATTTTGCAACAAATCGAAAAACGTCTCCTTATATTTGTTTCTAGATTATGAAAAAAAATATACTGCAAATATCCCACAGAGCGTTACTGAGAACCCAGGAGTGCTCCAGTGTTTTTTGAAAATTTTTTCGCAAACTTTGCTGACGATTTTTTCACTATAAATCCTTTCTGTAAGAGGTGTATAGTCATCACCTAAAAAGTGAAGTGGGTCCCATGCGTCGTTTTCAAGATATGGCTAACTGAAATATCATGCACCGCCACTGGTCTCAATTGAAAATATACCTTAAGACCCAAGCCCCTAAGGTGAAGGGTTTCTAAGATATTAAACTCAAATTGCAGCTGGTAAGTGTGGATTGTACCATACTCATTCACATATAAGACCCAATCCTATCCCCTCACCCCTTACCAATAATGCATCATTATAGGCATACAATAGGTTTGTTTCAGCAACAAGTTCCGAACATGTTACAAACTGTTCATTTCAGTGAGTATACCCGGGTTAAATTAGTTTAGAACGTGTTTAAAACAAAAATTTGATGGAACTACAAGAACAGTGACGTCAGACAACTCACTACTGGTTTCTAGTTCTGTGACTGACAAACTGATTTCCTTATTAACCAGAAAGCATTGTCTTCAGAAAAGGTTTCAATTTCTAAATCACTTCCATCGTTTTCATCAGGAATGAAAAATAATTCTATATTATTCATAGTTAACTACCTACTTTAAATTTTCTATTCTATGCATAATGTCCAGACGTCAACAAAATACGAAACACCTAAAATGACCTACGTATAGGTTAAGCGTTTCAACCAAATTCTGAAATTTTTATATTTCTGTGGATAGAGTCTAGAAGTGTACAGAAGTTCTGTGAACAAATAAGTAAGTTCTAATTACGCATGCTTGAAATCAAATATTCCTACTTTTGTATCGAATAATTATTTATCATTACAAATATATTTCAAAAATGTAGCAAAAATGTACTAAACTAGAACTTTGCTTTGCTGGAATAATAATGTTATACTGCGCATGTTCTAAAAGTTCAATTCAGTTTATAACAAGCTACGGGAACAAACCTAATATATATGTACAGAACTAGATTTATAACATCGGAAATCCGATTTTTTTTTGACATTCTATGTCTTTATTAAGGGATTGCCCCTGGAAAATATTGCGATCTGCGTCATGGTTTTGCGTCACATCACGCTTGGTAAAGATGGTTTGCCTAACCTGAAGGGCCAAAATCTGGGGTAGGGAAAAACTCTATCGAGCATCATGTATGTGACGCATGACGTCATGGGTCTTGATGGTTTTTTCAATCTTCTATAATGAGACACATTCCTCGACCTGGAGAAAACTTTCATTACTTTTCCGGATTCTCAAGATCTACCAGAATGGTGAGGGTCTTCTGGTAAATCCAATACTGGCAAAAACAAGAAATGATAATGTTTAAAGAACTACATTTAATCTTATAATCCAATAAGTTTGTAAATAGTACAATACATACATATGTATGTAGGTACATACGTATCAACTTCCAGCTGTTGAAACAAGTCCATTCAGTTATGAGCTTTTGATACCAAATTGCTCAGTCCGACTCTGACCAATCGCTATTATTTGCGCCTGTATAGCCCACCGCTTGACGTAAGGAACACGTGTGTCTCTCTGCATTATGTTCCTTGTTCTCCTCGAGATTCAAGGACGTATTCTTCCACACACAAACCAAATAATGTACCCTTTTAGCATCGCAAAATATACATATGTAGGTACATACATACATATACAAATTATGTATATGTACTCGTATATTGGTATATACAGTGGAATATCAAATGTGCCCCTATGTTCTTCGATTTTCTTTAGTTCTTTTTATGCGATTATCTTAAGCCTTTCATCTTCACGTTCTGAAATATACAATTGGATCGTGTTTTTGTATGCCTCTCTATTACATCATCGCACGCACTTAATGCAGCAAAAAAGGTCGCAGATTGAATTAGGCTAACGTTGGCAATGAGGAAGTGGAACTGGGATACGCAAACATCCTTGAAGGGGAGTGATTCGCGTTATGCGTTTATTTTCTTTTTTGAGTACATCAATCGCGTGTTTATTATTACTACAAGAGTGCCTAATGGCTAATGCCAATTAACCTATATTTGGTTCATCCGCTAGGCTCGTTTAAGTAGATGTGTTGACAAGAATTATGACAAAAGTGTCTTCGTATGGCAAAAAGGATTAACGGCAGATGTTCAAAGAATCATTAATATGAAGAAGAAAAAAGCATTTAGATATTGTTTATTTTTCATATCTACAGTGCGTGCCTAAAGTATGGAATAAATTCAGTAAATGTGAAACAAAAAATTTTTGGAAAAAATCCTCGAACAGGTCGATTTTGTTTAATAAAAACACACATTTTTGAAGGAACGTCTATTTTCAGATGTCATTTGTTTTTGAGTAATGACGTCATCAACTTATTTTTTCAAATAGTAACCCCCATTTTTTAATTTAATTTGAGAGACCCTTTCATTGTCGATTTAACGGTATAAAAATGTGGCTACTTTACATAACAAAATTTTTGAATAAATGACAATTGAATTTTACAAAATGAAAAATATATTTTTCACAATAAATAAACGAACATTTCTGAAAAAACTATTCTGTGAAACTATGATGAATCTTTGTCAAACAAATCCAAATTTACACCAGCAAATACTTTTTGAGGCCACATTTTGTTTAAACGGCACAGTCAACCGTCAAAATTGCAGGTATTGGATGGAGTCTGACGAATCGTCATTGGATCATCGAAGCACATACTCAACATCCGCAGAAATTAAATGTGTGGGCCGGAATAGTCGCAAACATAATAATAGGGCGTTTCTTTTTTGAAAAAACTCTCACAGGAGAAAGATATCTGGAGTTCTTGCAAAATGATCTAGTTCCAGCGCTTGCAGTAATTTTCCCAAACGAGAATGATCCTGACATTCCAGATAACACACTCTGGTTTCAGCAAGACGGAGCACCCCCGCATTATGTGCGCTCAATTCGTGAATATTTAGACATCATCTTTCCTCAGAGGTGGATTGGCAGACGAGGACCGATAGAATCGCCCGCGAGATCCCCAGATCTTACACCACTTGATTATTTTTTATGGGGTTATTTAAAATCAAAAGTTTACTGCAGAAGACCACATAATTTAGCCGAACTACGAGATCGCATTAGAGATGAAATGGGATCCATTACCCCGGAAGTCATTCAGAATGTACAAGAAGAATTTGTACACAGGCTTTGTACACAGAAGTTGATGGACGGCATTTCGAACACTTAATTTAAAATTGTATTTGCTTATTAAAGAAATTTTCGTTTATTTATTGTGAAAAATATATTTCCCATTTTGTAATTCAATTGTTATTTACTCAAAAATGTTGTTATGTAAGGTGGCAACATTTTTTTATCGTTAAATCGATAATGAAAGGGTCTCTCAAATTAAATTAAAAAAATGGGGGGGTTGTCATTTGAAAAAATAAGTTGATTACGTCATTACTCAAAAACAAATGACATCTGAAAATAGACGTTCCCTCAAAAATGTGTGTTTTTATTAAAGAAAATCGACCTGTTCTTGGATTTTTTTCCAAAAAAATTTTTGTTTCACATTTACTGAATTTATTCCATACCTTAGGCGCGCACTGTATATTCCTTACTACTACTTATATTCCTTACTCGTATTTAAAACAAGGGTGCTAATTATTACGCAGTTTCTTATAAATGTTAGTTAAATCTTTGTTAAATCTAAAGATGTTTATACCGGTACAGCAAATTTTATTGTATTACAGCAAGTTATACGAAAGAGGTAATAAAGTTTCTACATTATCGCTTCAATTCAAGGAGATAACAGTTAAGAAACGAGATGTGATGATTTGGTCGTTTTGTACCAACTACAAACTCATTATACGGGCAAAAAATATACATACATATATCTAGTATAGGTGGAAATAAGTCAAATGTGATAATAGAAACAATTAATTGTGTAGTGTTTAAACTTTGATTTAACCTGGTCGTTTTTCAACCAACGTTTTTTTTAGAACGATATGAGAGATGGAAATGAATATATCGTCGGTCTAAAGGTAAAACTCATTAACTAAAATAAAGAAAGATGGAAAATGTTACTTCAAGAAGTTCCAAAGATGTAATACTGCTTCTTATCTAGCCTATGACCTGTTATTGCGTTTTTTTTGTTTCTTGTTAGACGGTTGCAGTTTTGTTACAACTGGTTTGGTGTTACTTACTGAGTTTTAACTTTTAAACGAACTATATATACAATGTGCATACGAGCATATTGAAAACCTTTCCATGCCATCAATCTTAGTGCACCTATACAGAAAAATCGAAACCACGGTTTTCAAATTGGTAGTTTCTGTTATCGCTTCGTGGTTAACATCTCTTAACTGGACTACTCAATATATGCCGTCCAAATTTGGCCCTTTCTGACCTCATTTTAATCTCTAAATTTAAGGAAACAACTGAAAAAAAGGCCAGATTAGAGATGACCAATTGAGCGTTCATCAATGTCTATTTTAATGACTTCAAAAAACTGTTTTACGTTTCTTAAAAATGCATACTTTTCTCATTTCTCAGATTTTTTAAATTGTGTATCATTGTTAGTGTTTAAAAGTAGACTTAATTTGGTCGTTTTTCAAACATCTGTATTTAGAACAATACAAGAGATGTAAATGGAAGATTCTTAATATACATATCGTCGATTTAAAGGTAAAACTCGTTAAATAATATCATGTTAATTCTTTCAAAATCCACGATTTTCTAAAAACAAGGGACGAAAAAGTTATTTCAAGAAGTTTCAAAATTGTAATACTACTCCTATCTAGCCTATGACCTATATTATTTTTTTTCGTCTCTTGTTAGACAGTTGCCTTGTTGAGAAACCAAAGTTCAAACCTGACATTTTAACCGAACTACATTATATGTATCTACCGTCCAGATTTGGGACTTTATGACCTGTTTCTAATCTCAAAAAAAGCCAGTTGGGAGATGACCAATTGAGCGTTTATCAATGTCTATTTTAATGACTTCTAAGAATTAAAATATACCATACAGAGCCCAAAGTTAGAGGAGGTAATGTTGAAAAATAGATATCACAAAACTATTTTACGTTTTATAGAAATGCAGATATTTTTCTCGTTACCTAGTATTTTTAAATCGTGTTTTTTTTTTGGCTTCTATTTTAACGAAACCTCCCCGAACACGTCGCCGTAACCTCGCCTCACGAAAATAGCACCTTGGCCCCGAGGAGCTTCTAAAATAAATACACATCTCTCTCTGCAGTGGTATAAGTGCCGCCATATGTGTTTGTGGTTTTTTTCCGCATTGGATGCAGTTGTTTGAGCTCGTGCCCGTCGCTTGGCTTCTGTTTAGAACCGTAGGTACCAGATTTGTAATACAGAAGCCGTTCTCCTTGGTACCCGTTTGTAGCGTTCTCTCTCCGTCTCCGGCTGTCTCTCTTTCGGGCAGCGCTTCGCGTCGTACTCTGCACCCTCGTTTAGACTTGCCGGTATAGGGGGGATGTGGGGGGCACAAGAGCCTATCCTAGCTGCTAGCCATTATCTATTTTCACACGATCTTCTGCATCGATCGTGTTAGCAGTGTTAGCACGAACTTATTTATGTCCAGCGTCCGACGAAAGATTACTTTTTGGTAACTCACAAGGTGGAACTCAAGTCAGTTCCATTTGCGGGCAGCATGGGCAAGTGACGACTCTTGCACCCAGCATATTTTTTTCCATTTTTTTTTTTTTATTGGCTTAAATGACGCATAAACTATTCAAGAATGATATGCAAAAACTATTTCGTCGGGGAAAATTCGATAAACAGTTTTCAACAAAACGCCTTCGAGCGCTCCGAAATGTTTGAAAAGGGCGCTCACCTGCTCGCGGCATTTTAAATGTATTATAATGTATGTTGGTAATTTTTGCTGATACAAATCTATTATATTTCTTCAAAATACACGGTGGAGACTTTAACTGGAATATATTCGCTAGCGGGGTGGTGATTGATTTTTCAAAAAATTCCCGAAACACGTCAACTTTTAAATGTATTTACCTACATTTTGCAAGTAATATGAAAAATATAGTCCTTCAGGGGTGGCTGAAACCACCCTCGACATGATTTTTTCAAGTGCAACCCTATGGCTTGTGACCCCTCATTGTAAAGCTGGTGGAAAGAGGAATCCAACGCACTGATCAAATTTTAATTTTTAGTATGTTTGTAGGGTTGCATACAATTAAAACAATTTAAAAATTAAATTTATTTTCAACGTAACAATTGTTCAAAATGTGCACCATTCACTTGTTGGCAGCATCCCAGTCTGTGGTAGGTTTCGTCCCTTACATTATGCAACATTTGCGGTGTTATTTTTCCGATTTCCTCTCTTATCCTTTCCTACAGATCTGCTATGTTGTTGGGTTTCTGAATGTAAACCCTACTTTTAAGATGTCCCCACAAAAAGAAATCCAGTGGTGTAAGATCTGGAGATCTTGCTGGCCACTCAATATTACCTCGCCTCCCAATCCACCTACCGGGAAAAATTATGTCCAGATACTGACGAACAATGGCAGCATAGTGTGGTGGGGCCCCATCTTGCTGAAACCATAACCTCTCGTCGGTCAAGTTAGGGTTTAAGGGGTTTGGAAATAAATGACATAGCACTGGCATTAGTTCGTGCTAGAGTAAACGCAAGTATCTTGCTCCATTAAGAGTGTCATCAAAGAAAAATGGTCCTACAATTCTATCTTGTATTATTCCGGCCCACACATTAGTTTTCTGTGGGCGCTGAGTATGAAGTTCCCTCATCCAATGGGGGTTCTCTTCAGCCCAGTAACGACAATTTTGGCGATTTACGTGCCCATTTAATGTAAAAGTAGCCTCGTCAGAGAAAACTATCCACTCTAAAGATAACTGGTTTTGATCAATACAAGTCATCAATAAATCGCAAAATCCCAACCGTCGATCTGGATCATCTTCAAGTAGCTCTTGAACAGCTTGCATTTTATATGGGCGTTTTTTCTCATATTTAAGTATTTTTAAAACTGTTTTGTGATTAAGATTACTATCACGGGCCAGTTGACGGGCTGGAGTGATTGGATTTTCTTCTAGAGCAAGCAACAAATTCAACTTCGTGTCGTCATCAACAAAAGCCTGCCTCTTACTCGGTACTTTCCTGACATGATCCATTTCTCGATATTGTGCCTCAATTTTACTAATGGTACCTTGATTTGGTGGTGGCAAGTCAGGATGCTTTTCTCGAAACAAGCGAACAACTTCGCATTGAGTTCGCGCACTATCACCATATCCAATCATCATCAAAGTCAAATTTTATAAAAAAAAAAAATTAAAAAAAAAACCAAACTGACGCCAATTTGCGAATTTTCGAAAAAAAATTATAATCGTGGGTACTTCCCTAGAAAAACTAATGTAGATTAACGACAAAAATTTGTTTTGCTCAAGTGGTGTTCGGAGACTGCTATGGTGTACGCCGATTCGCTCCTCGGAAAAAACACATGTTTAGGTTACCAAGTGCCAAGACGCCGTATTGTATCGTAAATTTTAATAAAAAAATGTTTTGTAAAATTTCATTTTGATCCATTGAAAAGTTTTCAAGAAATAAAAATCCCAAAAAAAGGTTCATTTTTCAGTGCACCTGGGTAGTATAACCCCTTAACAATTTAATACAGTGTATCCCAAAAAGTTGGAAACAAGCCCGCATAGTCGTACTTAACTATTTAAGTGTTTTCAAAAAACGTTACCTACAAAAAACACGCCATCGGTTTGTCAAAACGACGTCGACTTTACAGGGTCTTTCAGAAATAAAAAAAAAACTGTTTCAGTTAAATGGCAACACCGCTTAATTTGCGTCAAATCAAAAAATGTTAAAAAAAAGTTGTTCAAAATGCCAAAATATGGGGGTTTAAGAAAAATCACCGCGATAGTCAAATGTTTACGAATTAATGCTACTGGCCGAAAAACTTGGAAACGGATCTGTGCGTTTTTTTTTAATACTTTTAATGGATAAAGAGTTTAAGACTCTTCTTCCAAAAAAACTGTTTTTTTTTTGTTTCTACACCAAAGTTTCCACTTCCACATTAGGATACTTGTTTCTTATCAACCTGACTTACAGTCAAACTCTTTAGCCAGTAAATTTTTTTTTAAAAAAACGCACAGATCCGTTTCCATGTTCTTGGGCCCGGGGCGATAATTAGTAATTTGACTATCGCGCGGATTTCTCGCATACATATTTCGCCATTCTGAACAACTTTTCTTAATAACACTTTTGATTAGACGCGAATTAAGAGGTGTTGCCATTTAATTGAAAGTTTTTTTCTGATTTGTGGAACATCCTGTAGATGTAATCGACATCGTTTTGACAGACCGATGTTGGTTTATGTTGCGAATGTTTTTCGTAGGAAACGTTTTCTGAAAATAGTAATAGCTAAGACTCTGCCGGCCTGTTTTCAACTTTTTGGGACACACTGTATATTCTTCAGCAAAACGTAACACAAATGTACTTTTTTATTCCTCTATAATTAATTTGTAATATTCACTAAAGCAAGAACATAGGGCATAAAGATCGAAAACAATAAACTATAAAAATAATAAATTATTCTAATTAAATAATGACTGCGACCTCCATGCCCTCTCGATAACAGCCCATTTATCACTGAAGTCCTGAAACAACCTTATGGGCGTGCCTATTAGGATGAATTGATCGAATTTCATTACATATTGTTCCTCTAAGTTACTCAAAAATAGTTGGTCTGTTCAAATTGATTTTACCTTTTAAATATTTCCATAAAAAGTAGTCAAAACGAGTAAGGTTTGGAAATCCTCCCACAAATATTTCATTTAATTTAAGTAATCCCGATTAATCAGTGTAAAGTGTGGAGATTCAAAAGCTTCATAAACTGCGTAGGCACTGCCACATGAATTAGTTCGTGTCCTAAAAATTTAATGTATTTAGTAACAAGAGTAAAAACTTCCTCGGACTGATGTTTCTGTAAAATTTGTTCCGCAATCTAGGTGTTTGAAATATTACTGTTTTGTCTCAATGATGCTGATTAATAAATGTGTTTGTTAATGAATAATATGTAGGGTCTATTGTTATTTAATAGGTAGGGTCTAATTTTAGTTGAATTATGTACGTGGTAGGTACGTATCTACTTATTTATGTAAATTTCTGTAAAACCCTAATTCTCACGTTTCGGCATGTACCGTTTGTATATTTATGTAAATACGTGGTACAGCCTATTTGATTTCTGTTAAAAACACCCGCATAATAGTTTGGTTTTCCCAAACTGACCTGCGGTTGGGTTTTCCCCTAATTTAGTTTACAACTGTTTATTGGAGACTGGTTTCGGGGAACCTACCTAAAAAGGTCTGTGTCTGATTGTTGGTTTAGGGGACTTTCCGTTTGGACAGTCACTCTCCGGCAGTTCCTCTTTAGAGTTCATCTTTACCGTTCACCGGCTCCACACCGGAGTCTATCTCCGCGTTTTACCGGAGTTCCCCGGTCTCTCATATGTTGTAAATGTGTAAATAAATCACTGTACATATAGCCGATTAAAGTGCTTTACTTACCACACCACCCATCACCATAAATATGTAATTTTTAATGTATCAGATGTTTTGGTTGGAACTTCAAAGCCAAATATTTCGACTTTCTTATCGGTATGCTACATTTTTAAAACTGCTGCACGTAGAAAATGTTACTCTTTCCAAATTCATTGAAAAACGCGATGGTTGTCCATTAAAAAAACAGATAACCTGATAATTCGAAAACAAAAGACGATTTGGAAATTGAATTTAATAAAAAATATATATTTGATCAATTAAATCCAAAAGAAATGGTGAGTTTATTCCAAACTTTCTCGATCTTCGATTCCATTTATTATCGAATTTATTTCCAAAATGCACACAACAAAAATACAAAAATCATTTCGATCCTGTATTGGATATCAATAAGAAATAACCTAAAGCAATTATTAGTTACTGTTTACAATTATAATTGAATTTGTATGTATAGCTCTGAATAAATATTTTGTTTACAAGTTGTAAATATTATTAGTTAATATTTACTCACATAATTATGTTCAGTATCCGATGGAAGGTGTCGTTAACTTTTTGATAAACTCACAGGACTCTCAGTCAGTTCTACATATTTGTCGGCAAGGTGGCGAGTATATTCTCAGTAAAAAATTAATTGATACGATATGAGCTCACAAAGAAAAAACATGTACAATTTGTGGCATTAATTTGACCAAAATGCACACTATCGGCAAAAAAAAATTAAGACGTTATTACGTTTGTATATCAATGAGAAATTAAACCGACGCTTGATTGTTAAGAATGTAATACTATTAATATTTGTAGTTCATTTACCTTACATTCTTTTTTTTTTTTTGCCAAAAGAAAACATTTGACACTACTGAAGATCACAAATTAATTTGTTCTGCTATAGAGTTGTGAAAATATTTTGTTTATAACTTGTAAATATTGTTTGTTAATATTTTACGTTGAGATGATCATAGTATATCAAGTAAAAAAGTAGGTCAATCAATAAGCATACTAAAGAAAAAAAATGTAGCTTAGGACCCAAGAAAGATTATCACTCCAATGCAGCTTAAATATGATGGAAATGAGATAGCAGTGATAAGTTGTCTATAGATGCGTCGCATTCCTTTCCGCGTCAAAGTCTTCAATGCATTCCTTTTGTTAACATTTTACTCTCAATATGATGTTAAATAATTTGAAGCAGCTTTGGGGATTATGTTGTTTTTGCAAACAGGAGGTACCCGTTTTAAAAATGGGACATAAGAGATTACTATTTTCCCTAAAAAAAGGATTAAAACCCTCAAACACCTCTGGCAACTCATAAACAAGGTAATAAAGCTTATGCCATAAAATAAATTAACGAAAATATAATATTTAAAAGTAATTGGTAGGCAACAACAGATAGAATACAATTTGTATACGGATTTCTGCATTATTGACGCAACTGCATCCGTATCTAATCGGACTTATCAGCACTACAAATAAAAAATAATCCTATTAATAAATCTACTCGTCGCGTTCTTATCTGATATCTAACAGCAGTTGTAGGTCAAAGCGAAAAAAAAATCGATCGCAAAAACCCCACGACAATAATGTGTAGTCATTAATGATCATACAGCCTTTTGAAGGTTGCTAAAATTGTCATATTTTTTTGTGTTGCATTTTTTTTTTGCTTATGATAGGACTACAACTTACTAGTCTTCGTAAAAATCACTGTTCATGAAATTTTAATAAAACAGAGGGTTCTAGAGGGATATTAACCATTAGAGTACCGGCATTTTTGTCCAAAAATGATCTTTTTTCATTGAAAGGCTATAGCCGGGTACGGGGTCAAATCGGCCCTTGAACTAATCGAAGTTCTGGTTTGGTAGGTCGGAAGTATAAATAAAAAGACTCCTATAGCTAGATTTTCAGACCTCCAAGTCGGCTCTAGAAGCTCCTAACCTCAAAAGTGTGATTTTTCGTTTTTTTTTTCGATTCTGGGAGCAATTTTCAACCAAATGTTTTGAAAAAAAATCACAGAGTTGCATGTTTCTGTTACAAATATGCTAAATTTATTCTTTTAATTTTTTTATTCCAAAGGGCGCTCAGAAAAAATTATTGAATATTTAAATTAATATTTACATTAGGACGCTCTATATTGGCCAACTTTTGAGGGCATGTTTTTTTTTTATTAATTTTTTTGACGCTTTTTCACGTGATGCTGCTTAAATTTAATTTAATGTGGTGGAGCATCGTGAAAAATCGAAAAAAAAAAAACGGTTTTTTAGGCAGTTTTTTGCATTTATTTGGCTTGGACTACATTTTATCGAGGAGTTACTACTTTTTTCGGATTCAGCGGAAAAAAATAGTAACCACGAAAATTCCAATTTTTGTAGTTGTCAACTACAGTTTCTTACCTCAAACTTTGAGTTATTTAGTATCTGAGGATCTCAAATTTCACAAATACTTGCTGCTAAACTAACAGTGTTGGTAACTCGTGCTCGTGTAATTTTTTTTTCGGTATTTGAATCGTAATTAGTAATCCAAAAAAATAAGAGATCTGTTTATACAGATTATTTGAAAATCATCTAAAATTCTTTGGCTATTGATTGTAAGTTTGACAACTGTCAAAATCAATTTTTGGAAATAAAATAGCTGTCAATTATACAAGAAAATGTAGACGATATGGTTTATAAGAAATTTTCAAAAATTGAGCAACAAAAGTAACAGTTTAGGCCTTCTGACATATTGATAACAGGTTCGCAACTGGACAGCTGTCAAAATTCAAGTTCATCATTCATCATTCAGCGATCAAAAAACGTAAAATATAATGTTTATAAACAATTGTGTGAACCTAAAATACAGTCATAAAAGTGAATATAGAAATGAAATATTTCCATCTTGACAGTCAATTTAGCAATTGGAAGTTGCCAAAACCAATTTCTAAAAGTAAAATTGTAATTAGCAACCCTAAAAACATAATAATCAACGTTTATACTAGCGTACTTTTTTGAATTTTTATGATATTTTTAATTTAACTTTAGAAATGTTTCATGTCCAGAAAATATGTTATATACGTTAAATAGGTACGATACTCTGAAGATATACCTTTAATAGGAGCCTAAGAACTTTGAACAAGATATAATACACTAATCAAAACGAAAAAGGAGCCACTTCTTTCTTTTGTTATATTTTATTTGTGCCACCAAGTACAAAGATAAAACTATGTGTCCACTTAGTACACATATTCCAGTTCCATATTCCATTCCAGTACACATAGTCCAATACATTTAAATAAAAAAAGAATTGTAATACAAAGTTATTCCAGTAAAAAAATATCCACATTTCTAACAGTGGCTCCTTTTTCGTTTTGAGTAGTGTATTTTTGGAGTTATTCACGATTTTTTGAAAACATTGCTATTTTACTTTTTTGCCGATATATTTTCACACAATCGTCACATCACCTTCAGCTTGGGCTTAACAAGCTGTAATCCTATCAGAAGCAAAACAAAATAGTGTAGTACAAATATTAACAGAATTTAAGCAATCTTCAAAATGTGGGTGTATCACCGGTGACTTTCGTTACCAACTGTATATACACGGAGAGCGCGTACTGTCCTACAACCGAAAACAAATTAGATACACTATTGCCATCGGGGAACTGTATCTGATTCAATTAAGCCCCGCTTGGCCCGTCGTATTTCCAGCCGACCGGTCTTACCCGTTCGGACAAAGCGTGGATGCACCTCAAGGTACCCCCTCCCGGCCCCTGCGCTCTCCCACACATCCATACACGATCCGTGCGCGGGGCGTGTGCGGTGTGTGCGCGTACGTGTCCGTGCAACGACGAGTACGACTAGTATCGAGGTCACCTTGCAAGATCTGCCGGCCCTCCGCAAGGACAAATAACACGGCGGGACTTTGGTTAATTAGGAACATAACGTGGATACTTATGCTGCAGTCTTAATGGGGTAAATTTACCCACTACTACTCAAGACCCCTGGGAATTCGAACGAAGTGTACCATAGATGATCATGCCAGTGTCTTACACAGAGAACTGGCGAAGTTAACAATAACTGCAAAAAATAACCTGTACCAACATTACAGGTTAATCAATGAATGTCTAGAAAGTAAGTAAACAGACACTAGGCAAGAAATACTAACCCTAAACGTCACAACGTAGTGTCAGAATCAGCATGGGAATATCATCAAATACTGGTGGATACGACCAACTCTAACACTGTACATATGTACATAATATATATGAGAATTGGGTGAAAGGACAAATTGGTCCAAGAACTCTTTAACGCCCAAGTGCACTGTCAAGAGACATGAACTTAGAGGCTCATATTACTGATAAAGAAAAAAATAACTAAACCCATGTATTCCCATGTTTTCGAGGTCGCTCTTTCGAATGGAATCGTTAAAATTCGCAAAAAAATTGATGTAACCTTCAATGTTTGCCAAAAACTATTAAAAAAAGGCGATTATTTCAAGATTTTTTTTAAATCGCAATTTCAGCTATGTTATCGTCCTTTATACCACTCAAAAACAAATAGAAACGTGCACTCGAGATGTGTACTTGAAGGAAACGCAATGAGAACAATTTAATTTTCTCATTTTTGAGGTTACAATAACTAGATATGGCAAAATTCGAAGGGTGATATTTCTCGTTTTCTACCAGTTGCGGGATCATTGACGCAAAAGAAGAATTTTGAAAAAATTATTAGTACTTTGGGAGTTTTTGGGGTCGCTGATCACGATCCTGGTGTCAGAATTTCAAAATTCAGGATTTCGATCTATCATCCTGAATTTTGAAATTCTAACATCGGGATCGTGATTAGCGACCCCTAGTTTACGAAGTTTGAGGCAAAATAATCGAAAAATTTGAAATTTGATTCGGGATGGTGGCCATATTGGATCCGCCATCTTGAATTTTGAAATTCTGACATCAGGATCGTGATCAGCGACCCCGAAAACCTCTAACGTACTAATAATTTTGCAAAATTTCTCTTTTTGCGTCAATGATCCCGCAACTGGTAAAAAACGAGAAATATAACCCTGTGAATTTTGTCATATCTAGTTATTTTAATCTTATAAATGAGAAAATTAAATTGTTCTCATTGCGTTTCCTTCAAGTACACGTCTCGAGTGCACGTTTCTATTTGTTTTTGAGTGGTATAAAGGACGATAACATAGCTGAAATTGCGATTAAAAAAAAGGAATCTTGAAAAAAAATCGCATTTTTTTAATAGTTTCTGTTAAAAATTTGTTATATAATTTTTTTGCAAATTTTAACGATTCCATTCGAAAGAGCGACCTCGAAAACATGGGAATACATGATTTAGTTAATTTTTCTTTTTTTTATTTATTTTATTTTTCTTTATTTTTTTCTATCTGTAATATGAGCCTCTAAGTTCATGTCTCTTGACAGTGCACTTGGGCGTTAAAGGGTTAAGAATTTTTAGACCAGTTCCCAAAATAGTCTGCCGGATGCAGAAATGATTAAAGGAAACGCCCACGAGAAATTCAGGATAATGTGGGATGAATCAACTAACAAGGACGTCACAAAGGCGCATTTACCTATGACAAGGAAACACTTACGTCTTGTAGCAGGAATCTTGACAAGACACTGTCAGCTTACGGAAGCACGTATACAATATGAGACCAAGTGAAACACCCCTTTGCAGAGGGCGTGAACAAGAAGAGAAGACAGGCGAGCATCTACTTCGTGACTGTTCAACTGTCTCGTCAATGACAGATTTCCATATTAGGAAAACACATGCCTTCCTCAATCGCAGTGAGGGAGCTGCCCTTGGGTGACATAATCACCTTTTTTGAAAGAATTAAGTGACTGAGTCATAGCTCGTGCAGCTACAAGAGAGAGAGAGGGTGCACAAAGTGTCTAATAGGGTGTTGTGGTAATAGGGAGTTGCCCTCCATTATTTCCAGGAGCCCCCTTAACTCCATACGTACAGTTCACATGCTCAATAGCACCGTCTCTTATATTGTGTCCCCTTAATATTAGTAAAGAAGAATCAGTGTCGAGAAAATATCAGATGCATCAGTCGCTATATCAAAAGTGAGTCAGTCCACGAGTTTGTGGAATAAGTGAAGGTTTGCATTTCTTTTGCAAACACTCTTTTTAAAATTCCATTATCATTACTGTTAATAATCCAGCCTTGATAATGAAATTAATCCTAATCTGATTCAGCTGTTCATAACAATATCCAGTTCATGTGCATTTGTAGCTGGTCAATTTAAGATGTCCGAAAAATTTTGGTGCACCAGTAAAATGCACTTTGTAAATTTGCACAAACAACTCGATTATTTATTTAGATACGGTATTTAAACGCAGTTGGGTATCCGTACCTTAAGTCAATTAACTTTTAGTTCAGTGACAGTAAATTTTAGTTGACATAACGGCACAATTACCGTTTCCGCATCTCCAGCTCCGATATTATTTTCTTTCTCATCATTACCCGCTATAACCTTCTATAGTTAGACGGCCGATATGGTTTTTCCCTTTTTTTTTAAACTGCCCACCGATTACGAAAACTTTATCAACTAATTTATGTAGGCGCCACTTTTCACACACTGGCTAATTAGTACATTGACGACCTTTATCTCCTCATATCGGCACGTAAATTCTAACGCTTAACCCGTTTTGAACGAGATAACGCGCGTATGATAACACTCGATAAAACCATACGGGCTACACAACAATTTCACATTTGTGTATACTATTTCTAATGTAAATGTGAAGACATAAAAAAGCAAGGTTGTCCAGATATATTTTCTAAAATTGCTAAGCTCACTATACAATTATACTTCATACTTCAGTAAACCGTTAGTTCGTGACGTTTAGCCAGCCAGCCGTCGGTCAGCCAGATCCATTTGCAGTAACCCATTAGAGTATTGTGCTATTGCATCCAATATAATGAGTTAGATATTATGTGGTCCATTGTGTCGTAAAATGTTTTACGACGTCGTTAAAATGATTTATGACTTTTGGAATTCTTACTTATTTCCGCCAGTGATGTGCATTTCAGCTAGATTTATTAACACAGACGATTTTTTAGATTGTCTGGCTAAGTGAGCATTATTTACAGAAAATTATATTACAAATATTAAAAGTTTTGTATGCAGGCCAA
Source organism: Aromia moschata (assembly GCA_029963805.1). NCBI lineage: Eukaryota > Metazoa > Arthropoda > Insecta > Coleoptera > Cerambycidae > Aromia > Aromia moschata. The sequence goes on from JAPWTK010000112.1 coordinate 861,082, forward strand.
TTTTAATCTCCTATATGATTTGAATGAAAAAATTATTTCACAATTATAATTATTTCACAAAGGAATTAAAAATATACGTCTTCACATTGAGTTTAGAAATACCCACCCCCATTTGGACCACCTCATTACTGCTGGTTCCAAAACAAGTTTGAACGCAGCTTTACTCCATAACAACCATATGAAAATATGGGATCCATACTGAATGGTATAAAATACAAAGATTTTTCAGTGAAAGTGTGTACTGAATGCTGACCTGAAAGTAGATCGCAGGGTCGACTCACTATGTATTGTTTCCTCTGTATGTTAGATAGTAGAGCTACTAACTAACAGTGCTTGATAAATAAATGGCCAAAATGGATAATCTGTGAGCGGAAAAGTGAATGTAAGAACGTACCTTTAATTTATGTACTTGTTGCAGTCTAAAAAGAGGATTCTCTTATATATGTAGTATCTAGATTTGGACCAGTGACCAGTTGGTTCAAATTGAAAATGTTTTATAATCGTTGTCTCATTATTGCACAGGTATATTATTTGGTGTCCAATTTGATTCCAGAATCTTGGTACCCGATACCTTTTTCCCTGGCCTTTATCCAACAAAATCAGGGAATCTCGTTTAACGACCAAGGTGCTCTTCAACACTGATTTGCTTGACAATTCTAGTAGATTATATTATTGAATTATGTATGCATTTTGATCATTTCGAGGCATTTCCATTTGCAAAAGCTACTCTTCAAAATCGATTTACTTGATACATTTTTTCAATACTTCCTTGAAGTCCAAGAAGTCTTTAAATGTGGCATCGAATAATTATTACACAGAACCACAAAAGTACATGCCCTATCTTCTCTATGTTTCTGGAGTCGATTAGTGAACATGAATCTGACCTCAGTTTTCGTCGTTTACCGCTATTTTTTTTTCTAACCTCAAAAACACATTATACACGCTAGCTTGATTACACAGACACACAAATACAAAGCCAGAGAAGACCAATCCACTTTTTTCGAGGCGCTGAATTAAAATCTGGGATCAGGATGCATTTACGACCATTAGTTTTCCTCTAAGAACAAAAATTACTGTGACAAACACTAAATCAGACACCATGTCATATACTTGACGAGCTGGTGACTGTAATATTACAGGGATGATCTAACAATAACCCCATGCCTCAGAAAAATGAATATGAAGAAGCATGATCCAATCATGACCCTCAACTTCGTAGCCGTGGAATTCCAAGGCTTCGTAATCCCATAACCTCATAACCATCAAACCATTAACTTCAAAAACCTTTTAAGTAGGTCCTGCGAAATCCAAAACACAACAACGTGATAAAAAAGGCATGAACATATTCCAATCATGACTCTCAAACCCTTAGAACCGAAATCCCATCACTCTGAAATTTCATAACCTCAATCTCAAACACATTAGTCTCAAAAACCTTATATGAATATGATCCAATCATATCTCTCAACCATATATGGTAGCCTCAAAACTCCATAGCTTCGAAATCCCATAGCTGTGAAATTTCACAACCTCATATAAGCATCGCCCTCAATATTTTGAGCCTCTACCCTGTCGACTGGTGCCATAACTTTTATGTCTCCAAAACAAATAAAATAAATAAGGTTGTTATCCGTGTATAAATAATGTTCCGGGATTATATATGGCTTAAGATTTCTGGAACTGAAGATCATGACTGAATCACATTCATCATTTGCTGGGCTGTAGCAGTTGCAGAACACAGATATAGGGTTTTTTTTGAGGTTATGGAGGTTGGGTGTGACCCCAAAAATATATGGTAAGAGTGGGTCTGTACTTCAGCACATTGGAAAAACTCGTGGTCCTGTGTCACCGAAACTTTGGAAGGTAGTAGAATATCTTATTGAGAAATATTGATAATTTCAATACATTTCCAATTCCAATGGCTACCAAGTCGTGCACTAACCTAGGCGCTTCAAACTATCATGCGAATAGACGCCAATTAATAGAGGAATCCACCTTTCTGGTCACGTTGGCGCTGCGCGCCGAGTTCATCATGCCTTCGGAAAACAGTTATGTGGGTGTACGCGGGATTACCATAAAATCGAGTTCAAGATCTCCGGCCGTACGCACTTCGTTCACTACTCCATAGCGGAACGGGCTAGAGTAGACGGGCTAATCCGACGCCGCAGCATCTATCCGGCCCGGGAAAGTAGATCGCGTCCACATAACAAAACGACAGCGACTCATTAAGAGCGCCGCCCACTTCGCGAGGCGAGCCCCGTCCGAGTTTGATTTGTGGCCCGGCCGGTTTCTTAAATTTGTATTTCGATTCGTACGCGCTGTAAACCGGTCTCGGGTATACTTATGCCTTATATATTTTCTCTCCGCGCGCGTGTGTACGCGTTTGTGTACGAGATAAACGCGATGCGGCGTTGCCGGCTCTACCAGCGGCATTTTGGCGCCAAAAGAAGCGTCGGAACAGATTACGAGCGAATTGCCGGAGCTTTACCGCGACTGAAGCATATGATGGTGTACACATTTTTAAGTTAAGTGAAATAGGGCATTTTGTTAGCAAAAATAAAAACAATCACACGAAATACCTACTTAAATACTTTAAATACTTCTTTTTCGATTTTAAACTCATAAAATATCATTTTCTCACAGTTTTATATCAATCACTAAAACTTTCAGAACTGCTACTCTTCAATGACCACAGTCAAAAAGCCCCACGTTTGGTGCCACATTCGATTCGAACGTACATATGTATAGTCCTTCTATTTTTAATTGAAAATGATAAATATGTCTGGGGAACAAAAAAAAAACGGTGCAACTCTATGATTCCATGGGCGTGCATATATCTTATCAATTCGAAAATTGTGAAATATTTTTTTTCATTCAAATCAATATAGATTAAAATTAGCCTGCATACAAAACTCTTAATATTTTGTAATATAATTTGCTGTAAATAATACTCATTTAGCCAGACAATCTCAAAAAATTGTCTGTTTTAATAAACCTAGCTGAGATACACGTCACTGGCGTCTTAAACAAGTCAGAATTCCAAATGTCGTAAATCATTTTAACGACGTCGTAAAAATTTTATGGCACAGTGGACCGAAGAAGTATTAGCAATGTATTAAATGCAAGGTAGTCTAATAGTCTCGTTGACCGGTGTTACCGCCAGTGGTTTACTCTGTGCCGCCACCCGCCTGAGCCGCCGTTGCCGGCTCTTCAAAATTTTCTTAAGTATAGTAATATACATAAAGTTGTTTGAATTTATAATTATTTTTTTCCAGCAATTTTAAACGCTTTATTTTAATGCTAACTAATAAATTTATATCTATGTATTTTTTTTTAATATTTCCAAACTAGCTTTCTGAGAACGTCACGAACTAACAGTTTACTGAAGTATGAAGTATACTTGTATAGTGAGCTTAGCAATTTTAGAAAATATATCTGACAACCTTGCTTTTTTCTACCTATTTTCAATTTAGAATGGAAATAGAATATGTATGTTACGCAATATTTCTTTTTTGTTACCACTGACATTGGTGATGCCAGTACACAAAATACAGTAATGAATATAAATTAAAAAATATAACATGTTTAGAAAAAGATTTTAGATCCACAATATGTTTCCAATTGTCGTCTATATTTTCAAAGCTGCTGTGAGAAAATTATTTGAAATGGTAAATTTTGTATGCTCATAAAATCTCATTTTCTAACAAAATATCAGGGTTCTAGTATCCATCACTAAAACTTTTCCATCAGAACTGCTGCTTTTCAATGACCACTGTCGAAAAGCCCCACTTTTGGCGCCACATTCGATCCCAACGTATGTATGTATGTTATGCAATATTTCCTTTTGGTGACCATTGACATTGGTAATGCCAGGACGTAAAATACAGTAAAGAATATACATTAAAAAATACGAAATGTTTACAAAAAGATCTTAGATCCACAATATGTTTCCAATTACCGTCTATATTTTCAAAGCATTCTGTGAGAAAATCGCATATTTTAGTGTTGCTGCTAAAATATGCGGAAAATAGCGATAAAAATCATTTTTTAAATTATTTTCAGCAAAACACCCAACATACAAGGGTTGGTTCATGTTTTCCCGACTTGAAAACGTCATAGGAACTTATTGTTAGGTTCGTACGAATTAGTTGTAGCATTGCAGAATTTGTTGCTCCTAAAATATGCGGAAAATCGGGATAACAAATTTTTTTCATTTCAAAAATCATTTTTTAAATTATTTTCAGCAAAACACTTACAGGGGTTACTTTGTTTTTTACGGACTCGGAATCGACATGGGAATTTGTTGTTAGGTTCGTACGAATTAGTTGTAACACTACAGAATTTGTTGCCCCTGAAATATGCGGAAAACCCGAAAAAAACAAATTTCTTCGATATTTTCAGCAAAACACCCCCTATACAAGGGTTTGTACATTTTTCTCGGACTCGGAATCGTCATGGGAATTTGTTGTTAGGTTCGTACGAATTAGTTGTTTTCCAGCTTTGGTGAAGAGGAACATATGCCAATCGTTCGAGAAATGATCATCTTTTAACCCTTATTCTTGTATAAAAATTTGATAATCTCTCATTTCTTAAAAACAACTATGAAAGCAGCGATATTGTCACAACTAATTAGAACAAAAAACTATGTACAATAAGTTGTTTCCCGATTATATACAGTGCGTCCATAAAGTGACGCATAAATTCATTATTAGCTAAATGAACAATATTATTGAAAATTCCCGAGACAGGTCAATTTTTGATTGCGATTTACTATTTTGTCACATACTAATTTAATATACAGGGTGTCCCACCTTCGAGTAATGACGCCACCACCGATTTTTTTAAATGGAACACTACATTTTTTTTTTCAATTTTCGGATGACCCTGGCCGAGCTGAGTCCAAAAATGTATCACAAGTTGCTTCTATCTATTACAGGGTGGACAACAGTACAAAAATTACAAATTATGTATTGCTGATTAAACGCACTAAAAAAAATTAAATTAACGTTATTGTGATACAAAAATACAACTACTTTAATAAACACCAGTTTGGACAAGACGCGCGAATGACGCGAGGCGCGATACGTGGTTCGTTATTTTTTTGTCATTTGTTTTTTGATTGTCATTGTCATTTTTTGCCATATTAAAAACGGCTATTTAGAGTTCACTTTTGTATTGTTAACGCTTCAAAGTAGGTACTTTAAGTGAAACCTAAATCTAATTTATTTAAAACGTTTTGTTGAAAATGCCTTTAAATGAAAGGGATAGGATTGAAATTCTAATGATGATTGGTGTTGGCGACAGAATGCGGACTCAACAAGAGGTGTGTAGATTATTCCATGAAATGCACCCAGATCGTGAACCTGTTTCACAATCTACAGTAAGCAGAATAGAGCGAAAATACAGAGAATTAGGACACGTGAGGGATGCACCAAGGCAAGGTAGACCTAAAATTAATGAAAATGTTCAACAAGACGTAATTTTGTCGGCACTAGAAAATCCACATTGTACAGTACGGCAAGTATCTAGGGATTTGAATATTGGAAAGTCTTCAGTATCGAATATTTTTAAAAAGGTAAAATACCATCCCTATAGAGTACGCCTCATCCATGAATTGGCTGAAGACGACTTTGACCGAAGAACTGAATTCTGCGAGTACATGATGGACCACAATAATCAAAATAACGGTTTCATTGCTAATATTTTATTTTCTGACGAGGCAACGTTTTTTTTGAACGGGCATGTTAATCGGCAAAACACCCGCTACTGGTCTCAGGAAAATCCACACTGGATGCAAGAATACCATACGCAACATCCACAAAAGGTCAATGTGTGGGCTGGTATTGTGAGAAATAGAATTGTTGGTCCATACTTTTTTGATGAAAATTTGACAGGAGCATTGTATCTGAATTTTTTACAATATACATTAATTCCTGACTTGACCCGGCTATTTCCTGATATTGAAATAGCCAATACTTTAGACGGCAGAATTTGGTTTCAACAGGATGGTGCACCACCACATTTTGCTATAGCTGTGCGCGAGTTTTTACACAGAACCTTTCCAGATCGGTGGATAGGAAGAAGAGGATCAGTGGAATGGCCCCCTAGATCACCTGATCTTACTCCACTAGATTTCTTTTTATGGGGTTATTTGAAATCTAAAGTTTATACTAATAGACCCGAGAACATCCGTGAGCTCAAAGATCGAATCAGGCAAGAAACGTTAAACATAACACCTGCTATGTTACAAAATGTCAGAAGCGAATGTATTGCCCGATTCGGTCATTGTTTAGCAGTCAACGGAGAACAATTTGAGCATTTATTGTGACTTTTCTAAAAATACAGAAACGTATAACTTTCTAATGAAATTTTTCATAAACACTTTATGTATTGTTGTCCACCCTGTAATAGATAGAAGCAACTTGTGATACATTTTTTGGACTCAGCTCGGCCAGGGTCATCCGAAACTTGAAAAAAAAATGTAGTATTCCATTTAAAAAAATCGGTGGTGGCGTCATTACTCGAAGGTGGGACACCCTGTATATTAAATTATTATGTGACAAAATAGTAAATCGCAATCAAAAATTGACCTGTCTCGGGAATTTTCAATAATATTGTTCATTTAGCTAATAATGAATTTATGCGTCACTTTATGGACGCACTGTTATATAATCATTTTGTGTGTTGCTGTTTTGCTAACTTCATATGAACTCGGCGAAACACCACGTTTGTTTTTTTAAATGTAGAGCAACAAATTCATCATTACTACAACTAATTAGCAACTTTTTAGCAACAAATTATGAGCTGGTTACACATTCGATTATTTAAAAGTGTTTCGCTAAGTTCACGCACATGATTTATCTATTGATACGTATTGTGATCATGAAGTTAGAAAATCTATCGAAAAAAAGAAAAGGTTGTTTTAGATTAGGTAAGATAGCACCTCAACATATTAACACAGGGATAAGAGACCTTCATAGTCCAGAACATTTTCAATGAGAGTGATTCTTTCAAACCGCGACCTTGAACTCGACCATTACTGCTGATTAGTGATTACTTGTAAAAAAATTGTAAGCAACATGCCCGCAAGCCAAACATTAACTCAATGTGTAAATATAAATAATATGTTTCTGAACTTCCCGACTTGACCATTCAACCTACCAAGACAAAATCTATCGGCTATTCTACTCACGGCTAGCCTTCTAAGGTCAATATTTACATGCCTACTTGCAAAAACTAAAATCAATTACAGAAATTGGTCACACTCGAGCATTTTCGTAGACCTGCACGTAAATTAAGCGGAATAAAATGATTTTTAAACTTTAAATGTACCCTTTTTTTAAATGTTTCTATAACCACAACTAAAGATGACATATTCAGCAAAAAAATATTATTATTGAAAAGAAATGTTCACGGTATTTTAAAAATAATGGGAATGAGAGTTAGGCTATCGATAACATTCTATTCCGTGCAATATATGTTGGTCATAAGTGGAAAATGAGATCATCAACTCACAATGCGTTACAATCACAAACTTGGATGTTTGAAGAGAGCTCTGAGGTGACGCTGACTTCAAGCTGATGCTAATTGTACAGCTTGTGTTCGTTTATAAAAAAAAACATTCTCAATACATCAACACTTTGCCCAAAAGTCTATGAAATTCGGAAAGTATATATCTCACAGCTTACGCACCGCACCTACTAAGAAACTATTTTCCGCTTCAACCTTAAGAGGTGAAAAAGGAATACCACGTCTTCAATATTTTCTCAATATCTCCAAGATCAAACTGCATAATGTCTGGTGTAATCGAACTAGGAAACCCAAATAAATTCAGGGAACGTCCTGGAGGATTTAGAGTCTTGATTGAATTCAAAGGAGAGGAGAGGGGTAAATCTCAAGAGATTCAGTGGAAACCTGGAGAATATCAGGAGAAATCTGAAAAAAAAAAGGATTATCACATCCTCAAAATTTCCCCAATATCTCCAAGATCAAATGACAGGAAGTATGGTGTAACCAGGCTGGCAATTCCAAATTAATTTAGGAAAAGTCTTGGGGGAATTTTGAGTCTTGACGGAATTCGAGAGAGAGGAAGATCTGGAAAATATCAGGGGATGTCTTGGGAAAATCTCAGCATTAGAAAGAATTTGGTGTATAAAATTAGACCTGCAGTTTCGTTTTGATACAAGAAAATATCTGTAAAAATAAAAACTACAATTCCTGATCAGTTTCCAACTAACAAAAACAAAGATGTGATGAATTATACAACCCTTCGTCTTTTGTAAAATATTATGTAGGATATCGTTTTTTTTTCTACCCTACTCGAATCACTACTTTTCTTCCTTGACCTTGAAGGCTCTTAGATGAAGTTTCAAATTGTTGCATCTCATCAAATGAGAGCAAAAATTACGGAAGAGGTTTCGGAGAAACAACTGGGTATCCTTAAATTAACTCGAGCTTATGGGAACCTGCAGTCGCCCGGTCGTTCAGCATAACGATTTAATGCCCTTTTTCAAGCACATCCGCCGCTCCAACACGCTCCTCTCCGGTGTCGCTGTCTCGACGGCGACAGCTGAGCTGAAATTTTTTTTACGCGTATCTTTATACTAACTACGCGTGTATGTACCTACTTCCTTATTCGCCGATCTTTGTGGTCGGTTTTGTAGAAGCGCTAGAAGTGAACGACCTGCCGTGGCCGCCTGTAAACACTTGCCGAAGAAGACAACGACGACGGCGACGACGCAACAGAAAAGGCGGAGGGCAGTGACCACGTTTCAACTTTTTCTTTGGGGCCGATCCTCCGTGCGCCATCAGGCGTGGATTTTATGGAAAAAGCATATGGTTTACGTTCGGTTGTAAATAACGCGTTGCCGCGCCTCGACCGATTTCCCCAGGTCTGGGGAAATTTTTATTCCGATGAGAAAATTTAATCGCGAGTTATTAACCGGATTTTTAAATCAAAATTGCATGGGAAAATGTTAAAAGTTACTATAATTATTGTAAGTGATTTACAATTATCATTGTCGAAGAATTGTTTCTTTTCGAATTATTTTTAATTTTTCTCATTTTTGTTTTCGCTTCTAGCTGCCGTAAAAAAAATTGAACACACTTTCAGAATCAGCATAATTTGAAGTCGATAAAAAAAAAGTTTATTTTTCTGTCATGTTTCACTCTATTAATTGGTTCACTGGTGCAATTTTTTTAACTGTTCGTGCTAAACTGGTACCCTCAAAAATTTTACGAAATCATACAATATTCAGTATACAGGTTTTTTTTTAAGTCACTGAATCGATTCAGGTTTTTTTTTGATCTACCACCGAAGGATGAAAATAGGGGTTGGGGGTGAAATTTTGAGTTTTTTTCAGTTCTTTACTAAACCATTCCACATTTTGTATACAAGGTTGTTTGTGTCTCTAATTCGATTGCAATTTTTTTTTATCTGCCACCCCCAAAGGGAGAAAAGACATTCCAAATTTTGTATACGGAGTTGTATGTGTCTTTAATTCGTCTGCAAGAGTTATTTTTTTTAATCTGCCACCCCCCTTCGGGGGTGAGAAATGGGGGTTGGGGGTGAAATTTCGAGTTTTTCAAAATCTGTTTTCAGATTTGCTATCAGTTATCAATCCCTAAGGAATTATAAAAGTAATTCTATTTGACCAGTTATGATACAATAAGTACTAAAATTGGCACTTTTTTTATCACATACGATATAATACCAATGGACCGGTTAAAGTATGAATACATAAGGGGTGACCTAAAGTCAGGAAACACTGTCCGAAAAATGCGCATGATGTGCGACACGTATTCCTTTGTTTTTTGTGCAAAACGGTCGCCTAACTTTTGACTACCCCTGTATATTAAGGACACCTCTACATGTTGAAATCTACTAACTACGTAAAAGGCGACAGAAACACGTCAGGTTTATTAAACGTATTTTGAATGACTGCAGAAATCTTAGAAAAAAAATGTATATATACATTATATACTTTTGCGCATCTCTACTATCAGCAGGTTTGTTGTTGAAATCCGGCAACACTGCCGACTCACGAATTAGAAGGAGCACACCATATTGAGCGTTCTCGCGTGTCCCACTCGGCCTTTTGCGTATAACTTAATACTACGTTGTTTTGTTCGGTTACTTCTGCTCGTAGAGAAAAAAAATCTATTCGAATGTACACCTGGCGAACGGGTTCCGTTCAGCCGAAGAAATTGGCCCTAAACGGTGACGGAGAAGTCGCCAATCTATCGGGGTCGCGAAGAATTATTCTAACGCGCCTATAACTACTCATTTTGTACATTCGCACAAAAGATTAACTACACAGGTTTACAAAAAAAAAAACAAAAAAAGAAAGATGTCTGAATCTGGGGTCAGACCATACGTTTCCAATGTATTTTTCGACGCTGAATTCGAATCTATTTTTAGTTTTGCTCTATCATGTCAGAATTTCGAGATATCCTGCCGAGATAAAATCTAAAAAATATTTCGAGATAAAATGCCGTTGAGTTTGCTCAAATATCTTCTTTTGTTTTTCGCCAAGATATTCCAATTTAAATAAAACAGACAATTTTCAAAATTCGATATCTCGGCGAAAAAAAAAGATATTTGAGCAAACTCAAAGGCATTTTAAAGATTTGTACTTTAAGATCCCATACAAGGTTTTCTGAAAAAAAAATCGTTTTTTCGTCATTAAACCGCGTTTTTTGCACTTTTAGGTTAGGATAAATACATAAGAAAAGTATGGTCTGACCCCAGATTCAGACTTTTTTTTGTAAACCTGTGTTATTAATCACTGCCTATCCACTTACGTAATTATTATTATTATTATTTTTGATTATCTGATTTTACTTGTTACATCAGAACTAATAGCAATGGAACGCCATAATTTAAATCTTATCATGGTGGGAAAATTAAACATTCGCCATGTGGAAAACAACAACGGATCAAATTTTATTCGTATTGTGACTAAGTTGTAACTTGTAACATTGTATTCAGTGAGTCACAAAATTCTCCGTAGCCTTCCAAAGATTAAAATTAACGTGAAAAATCCTAATAGAAAATTGGAATAACTAACTAAGATTCTTTTGAAGGTAAATGAGTCAAGGTTTGACGATGAAACCTACAAATTTGGATGTCACTGAACAAAGTAAAGTAAATACTCTTTTTTCTACGACCATTTTATAATTTTCAAATTATTGTCTTCTGCATGTTTCATAATAAGGTTCATTATAATACAAATTTTCATTATGATACAGATTTCACAATCAAATTCCATGTTTTTTCAATCAAGTACCCTTTTGCGAAAATGCGAAAATTGGTAATTTGACTTTGACAGTTGTTGTTTACGAAAGTTCGCTTCTTTATCTTTATAGCAACTTTTAAGAATATTTAAATCAAATACCATGTCCGATTACAACATAAGTGATAGTGATTTAAGTTTTCAAAGCAACCTTAGACCTTTACCTGATACGGAAACTTTTTATTCCGGTCCAATTATTATGCGCCAAAGGCATTTTCTTTTGTGTGCTCCCATTTTCTAAATGTAAAACTCATGGCTATTAATATAATTGTTAATGTGTTCTTAGAAGTGTAGTATGTCAAATAAAATTAGTTGCAGCTTTTGTTCATGTGTTTATGTGAAATCTGCATATGCAACAATTATTTTATATTTAGAAACAAGGGTGGTCCAATTCCTATGCGACTTGGCTTGTACTATCGACCAAGTTTTGAGTGATGACAGGGGATGTATCATTCCAAATCTCCAATATTTTTCCGTTCACCATGTGGTTACTTAAATATAAAATTTGCGTGGCTGTCATTCCATTTCAGACGACAAATCAAAAAACCCTGTAGGTCATCATAATTCTTTCATGAGTCGTTAAAACATCGGCAACACTCCATTGCTGAAGTTGCCAAAACACTCCTTTTGACCCAAATAAGTTGAAGACCGAACCCGTTTGTTGTTATAAAGTAACATCAAGATACACACGCGGAACCAAACACAATATGCACATTGTTTACAATACTGCCTTGTTTGATCAAGGATTCAAGTGTATAACAGTTCATTGTTATTAAAATAGACCGCGAACAAATGGAACTTGTGCTTGCATTTTTTAGATCGTTTGATAGATAAAACGGTTTATCATTAATTAAAGCGTTTAGAACACTTGGAAAAATAACTTCTCTAAGTTATCGGATCTGATTCGGAAGTTGAAGAAACTAAAAACTCCGCTGAAAACGTAACGAAAGTCCATACATATAAAAAAGGCGTTTTTTTGCCAAAATCGAATTTTTTAATAACTTCAACAAATCGTTAGAACTATTGTTAAAAATGGTCAGGAACTCCGGAACTTTTTTTTCTCTACCGAAAAATGTCATCAGAACTCATTTTTGGTAAAAAAAAAGTGGTACTGCGTGAAGTTAGCACCCTTATTTCATTTTTTTCGATTTCTGGCCTTATTTTTGCAGGACTATTTTCGGTCAGGAACTCTAGAACTATGCTTTTTCTACTTAGAACTCTAAAGATTTACTCAATTTTCCAAAAAAGTGGTGCTAACTTCACAGGGGTGAGTTTATGTACTGTTCTTATTGTATGTATTTTAGGATACTTTACAATAAATGCTACATTCACTTATATTCTGTATCATTTCTCGCTCTTTAAATATAAAAAAAAAATTATGTGGATACAAAGATGTGGATACGTTGTTTGAAGTTTTTTGAAGACGTTCGTTAATTTGCAGTTTATTTGCTACTATTCCTCTGTTTAGGTCTAGCTGGTCTAGTCTCACTAGTCAAAATTTCCAGTTGCCACTACTTAAATCTTTAAAAATCCTCTACTGAATCATTAGTGATAATGTCTTGAAAGGGTCGAAACTGAAGTTACAAATTATTGAGGCAATACAAAGACGTGAAAACAATAGTTTTTGTTTTTTCTTTGTGAACATTGATAACACCGCCACAGACAAAAAAAAAGTTGTCTGAAATGTACATGCGATATATGGTTTCCGAAGTATTTTTTCCCGCTGATAACGAATCCGGTCACAATTGCTCCACCACCCTTCAATACTCAGCAAAATGCTGAAGAATCTTCAGCAAAATGAAAGTCTTCAGCACTTTTCTGAAGACTGAAGATAGATAGTGCAATTCTTATACCGGATTCGTGTTTAGTGGACAAAAATACTTCGGAAACCATGTATCACACGTAAAGCACGTCTCGTAAGCACAATCTTCATTTTTCTGAAGATTCATCAGCAATTTGCTGAAGATTGACTGGTGATGTAGCAATTCTGACTGATTCGTGTTCAGCGGGAAAAAATACTTCGGAAAAAGTGTAAATGTTAATTAGCTACCTACTGAATAGACTACTAACAAAGAGGTAATTTGTGTAATTGTGATATCAGTCAAACACACAGACCTTCTGGGATGTGAAATCCTGGGATAGCAACAACGTCATGGCCCCCACGTGACAGAGTTGTTAGTAATCTACACGAATTTAGGGGCAAAATAGGGAACAAAATAATTTCAGAGTTGCGCAATTACTTTTTTTGTTAGCAATCTAGTACAGATTTTATAAATCTTGTTCTGGAAAAAAATGAGCTAAAGAAACCGGCTGAGAAAGTTTTTTATTCTCCTTTCTCTGGGCAGTTTCTAAGGGTAGCAAGTTTTTAAATACATAGACACTAATGTATTTGTAAACCACAAGTTTTAAACTACAAACCATAGGGAATAGGGAGTGGGCCCAAAAAAAAATCTTAAAAGGACATCCTACAGTTAGGATCGAAGTTAGGATATTACCCTTCAAAAAAAAATGTTACACAATCATCGCAGTATAACCACCACTCTGAAGAAAATCGATCATAGTCGAACGAATCACGAAAGAAAAAATTAAACGAATTCCTTAAAAAATCTGGTCCGCTCAGCGTCAGAAGGGTCAGCTTCTTATTTTTTTTATACGACCCCCGGCCGTAGGCGATTATCCTAATTCCGAAACAAAAGGGAGACGAGAAAACAAAAAAAAAAAAAAAAGATGAGCCGTAAACAAAGAACCTGTTCCTCGACGTCGCCTGGCCTTAATCTCTCGTCATCTCCGATCCGGAATACGTTTCCACGGGCCCGTCTCGCTCGCCCCACCGGGGATCCGGCGGGGGGGCGGGGGGCGGAAAGGGGGCGGGCGTCTCGCACAATACGGTGCGTAACACGCACCCGAAGATTACACGCCGAGGTGGATCACCTTGGGCGGTGCGTTCACCTCGGGTCCGAAGTGGATGACCACCACGTCTATTTTGTTCCTTTTTTTTATTCGTCGATCTCGGTCAGTCCATGTGCGCGTGTTGGCACGAGATTAAATGAAATCAGACACAGATTTATAGTGATGTGAAGAAGCGAACGTTCCCATTTTGCTCCTGAGAACGTTCGCGAACGTTCGCGCACGAAAAAACGTTCATATCCGAACGTTCTCTCTGAGCACATTGAGCATAATCAAAGAGAATATTCAGCACGTTCTCGAGCATGATCCCCGCCAATAAAAACGCTCACGTGGTCTCGTGCTTCAGAGATCGCTGCGGCAATACAATTGTGCAATTATCCATCACTCCAGCTGGTTGAGTTTTCACTACTTGTCGAGTCTTGTCAGTTTTTATGAACTTAACAGTTCTATCACAGTTTTAATGTTTTTGGGCTTCATTGTGCTGCCAATATATTAAATCCAAACAAACAGGGAAAACATCTGAATTATCAGGAACATTCTGAAGGTAAGTTAATCGTTTACCAATAATTTCATGATACATTTTATAGCGAATTATTCACTTAATTGTTCCTTAATAAAACTAAATATCAACAAACCTATTAATAATATGAATGTTGTAAAATTTCATTCTTTCAGGAATAGAGTTTATTAATTCCATGGCTGCTAATAATGAAAATTTTCGAGAAAATGAGATAATTGTTGAACTTGCCCAATATATTGGCAGAACGGAAATATTTGGAAAATATTATTTATGGAAATGTGTTGAAAATACGGATCCATTGACTTGATTGCAGGGTTATTGTGCTAAATCGGCATTAAAAGATTTAGCCATAGCGGTGTTGTCTTTGTCTTCATCATCAGCTGCGACTGAAAGACGTTTCAGTAAATACTCATTCATTCTGCACGCACATGCCCTAGATTTGGTAATGTTCTGAGTTTTCTGGGTTTCCTCAGAACTGTAAAGCAAATGCGTTACCGAAATAATCTTAAGTCGCTCCCAGTGCGCCATGGCAAATAATAATAATAGCCACCCCTTCCCCACACAGATCCCTGAGAGGACCTCTGGGGTTACTCTTCGGAGTAATTATAGGGTGAGTATTATTATATATAGTATTATATGAGTATAATTAGTGTTTGTGCAGGATTATTTAATATTACTACTAAATGTTCATATTTATGTATTTTTCCTTTTATGTGTAAATAAACATTTATTATTTATTATTATTATTATTATTATTATTATATTATTATTCTAACAAAGAAAAGGAATCGTCTGACTGTCGAACGCGCAGGAATGTTAACTTACGTAGACTGCAATTTAAAGTTAACAGCAAAAAGTGAAAAGACCAAGACTAAAAAATCAGAAGAAATAAGAAAAAAGGAAGATGTATTACGTGTTATATGTTGACGATGATAAAGCTGCAACTATAGGCACGACAGAGACAGAATCAGAATATTCTAGTTCAAGCACATCTGGCAGTGAGGGTGAGGATTCATACAGTATACATGATACAGAGTCTAGCATTGGCGAAATAGAACTAGAACCACTAGAAGATAATCCGATATAATTCTGAAGCTAGAAAATAAAATATTTAAAAGAATAAAGAATTAACTTACCTCTTTGTTTTAAAAGTAAAATTCAGACTGAAGAAATATTCTTACTTTATTTGTTTTTAATAAAACTTATTATATATCCTTACTTTATTTGTTTTTAATAAAACTAATAATTTGTTAATACATATGAGTTTTTAAAGTATGAGCTTGTTATTTCTTAATGATGATGTGAGTTAACATTGATAAAATATTATGTTTGTTTTTTTTAATAATCTATGTTATTTATTTTTTAAATAAAAGCCGTGAACCAACACTAAAATATCTTATTTATAGCACCAATTCTTCTAAAGAATTTTTTATTTGCGTCTATCTGTTATCGTCATATAAGTATCTATCTATACATATTGATTTTTAATATTTACTAATACTAGTTTTCAAATTGCGAGAATTTTGAGAAATATGAGAATTTTCAGAACATTGAGCATTTTCAGAATATATTTAGAAGATCATATTTTTACCTTCATTTTTTAACCCAAAATATATATTCTCAGGATTTTTTTGTTAATGCTCGTTTATTCTCATTTATGCTTCTTCGTGCTCTAAGAACGTTCCCCAAAAATATATGCTCGAGCATTTTACATCACTACAGATTTAGATACATTTCCTAATACCGAACGCCCAACAAGCGCATTTCGCCAACCGTAATGGCATCATCAGGGGCTTAACATTAACGTTAAATCGATCTACTCTATTTATTTAGTACAGAGTTCACGTTGCGGTTCGGTGAAACGAAACTATTGTCCTTGTTCATTAAGCAGAACAGTGGACCATTAGGTATCGGACCATTATACTGGTACACAAAAAAAAAAAACAAAATTTTCTGAACCCGTGGTCTGACGTGTCAATTCTTATGTATTTTAATGCGAATATCTTCTGAATACGAATCCGATGTCCGTTTTGCTCCACCAGATTTCCACAAAACCCCAATTTTGGGTCTAAATTGCCCAAGAAAATACAAAAGTCTCTCAAAAAATACTCCAGGCATATCATTTCCCGTATTCAGTATTTTCAACCGCTGTGAAGGACTCCGTAGTCCAAATTTACTCCTCATTATTCAATTTCCTACAAAACTCCAATTTCGGGATATAATTTAGCAAACAAGACTTTTAAATCTATTCCATTTACAATTTCTTTACGACACATCATTTTCAAAATAAGAATTAAATACATTGTTTATTTGGGTACGTTATAGAAGAGTAGTTTTATAAGAATAGTTCTTAGTGGATGACTTGTTTACCAAACCGAAACAACCAGTGTCGATTCATTTTATTTTTTCTTTGTTTCTAAAAAAAAAAAAACTAAAAGTTCTTCAATCAGTAACTTGTTAATCTTTGGAAATTCATGCAACGAATGAATAAGAGTTTTTCATCTTTCAAAATATCCTTTTTTTTTCACAATTACTCTGCATGTAATGAAGATTCTGTTTTTTCATTTTTTTTTTTATTATTTTTTTTTTCTTATAAAGTCATGTCTAATAGATATTTTTTTCAAAGTACAATTTTGTGCTGGCTATTTAAACTGAGATTTAACTTTGTTTCAGTCACACAAGCCGCGAATTTGTCTTATTTGTCTTCTATTTGTAACATACATATACATGAATTTCAGTTTGCTTGTCATAGTTCAAGTGTGAGTTTTGCGTCTCGGTTTGAGCAACAGTTTGATTGTCTGAGTTTTAGTGTAAGTTGTGCGTCTGGGTTTCAGTATGAGTTTGCTTGTGTAAATTTCAGTTCGAGTTCTGTGGGTTTTAGTACGAGTTTCTTTGTCTGAATTTCTAACAATGGTTGAGTTAAAAGCCATTAGTAACCAAAATAGAAAGTAAATAGTAAAATACATACTTTGGAATTTTTTTGGCCATTTTGACCCAAAGTTGGTCTTTTTTTGGGTTACTGGAATGCCACAAGTTTATTTGGACTACGGAATCCTTTTCTGTGGTTAAAAATACTCTAACTGGAAACGATATATCTAGAGTAAACGGTACAAAAATAGACTTTAGTATCTTTTTTGGTCGATTTTGGCACAAAGTAGGACTTTTTTTGGGTTGATGAAGGGTCAGAAGTAAATTTGGACTACGGAATCCTTCTCAGCGGTTAAACATACTCCGGAAACGATATACCTGGAGTAAACGGTACAAAAAATAGACTTTGGTATTTTCTTGGGCAATTTTGACCAAAAATTGGGGTTTTGTGGAAAACTGGTAGGTGATTAAGCAATCGGTTTCGTATTCAGCGCATCAAAATACATAAGAATTGACATGTCAGACCTCGGGTTCAGATTTTTTTTATGTGTGGCCGGTGTTATCTTTACTCATGGTAGGTACTGTCCAGTTTAATAATTTCTACTTTCAAATGCAACTAACTGTTTATTGACCCTTATATTTTTTATTTTTAAAAACATAACCTTTCGACATTTTTTTTTTCAAAGTAACTACTGGAATACTGCCTGAATGTTCGCTAGGATATGCAAAATGGGCATCTTGTATATAATCGTAATCCTTGATTGAACATGTTAAATAATTATTTATGTACCTGGCGTTCACATAAAACTGGTTCACCTCTATTAATATTTCTCTATTAATAGAAATTATATTAATAATAACTTACTTGTGTTTAACGGTGAAAATAATTCATTTAAAAATAAATCATTTATTCACATATTTATTTTTCTATAAGACTTACTAAGTTCATACCTTTAAAGTTTCAAAAGATTTGAACTGAAAGTTCCAGGTCTTTTTTCATCCTTCTTTCATTTTTGGACTAGACAGTTGGGGACAGACCAACCCTAAAGTTTGACACCTCAAAATTTTGAAAGAAATTCTATTCTCAAGTAAGACACCTAGATTTCCAAAATATTTTTCTATCACTCGTGAAAAAAATAGACTTTCATTTGAAAATCAAAACAATGCAGGTGGAAGTAGCAACACCTCGAGTAGCGGTTTTTTGTAATTGATCGCCTGGAACATGTAGAATACACAGCCGGAAAAACAACAAAACAAATCCGGTCACCTAGGTCGTAGTGATGGGTATCGAAAGCAAAAATATCGATACTCGGTATTGCAAGTATTTTGAATTTTTCGAAACCCGGGTATCGATACATCTATCAAAATTAATCGATATATTGGTAATCAAATGAATACTTTTCCAAAATTTGAACATTTAGAATAATTCAATGTGGATATAAAGTTAAAAAATTATTCGATGAGCAGGAAAATAATCCAAAGTTTAACGAACGATTTCTTTTTATTTTTTTTATTATTCATTAAAACGGATAAAAGAATTGCTCTGGAATAAACATTCTGAAATAAATTAAAACTTCAAATTTCTCTCAACATCAAGCGAGATCAACAAAAATAAAAATACCCATTTCTTTGGTTTTGATCAATAACATAAATTTAAAAAAAACATTTCGATTAATCGTACGCATAAAAAAAAGAAACGTAAATACTATAGAAAGAATGGTAAACTGACTCTCGAAAAAGATTGTTTTCATTCAATTTTTTACTGATTTAATGGTAAAAATTGAATGAAAACTCCCTCCATCGTCATACTATTACTATTTATTAATGCTTACATATCTTTTTTACGTGCATCACAAATATTGTCCCTAATAATAAGCGTTTTCTCATTTTGCTAAAAATGGAACAATCTTTTTGTAAACAAGTTTTTCTAACAGTTTTTCAAAAACTAACACACATATAAAGTTATAATAACAGTTTTTTTGCAAATGTATTTCACTCATTTTGAGTGAAAATTCCAAATTTCCTCAGATCTGTGCTGTATATACATACTCTTGCTAACATTAAAGCAAAGACAGAGTTAGGTTAGTTACAACCTTACTGCCGACCGTCCTTGTTTGAAGTTCTCGGCGTTGAATGAGGTCGCATCATTTTTTTTATCTAAATTACGCGTGGCCCCCTTAAGGACGAGAGAAGGACGAGTAGAGTGACGTGCCGATACTCGCACGACAGACAGAGACGGCTCAAGGGAGATCTCGGCCCAGCATAAGTACGAGAAAAAAAGATTTTCAATAATTTTCGATGCTTGTGAATGGTACATAGAAAAGAAGAACATAAACTTGATGGAAAATAACAGAACCAGTTTTTGATTTCGTTTTCATTTAAGCTGTGAAATGAAATTCGTTTCTCTCCGAAATCAAAGAGTGGACAACAAAAAATAATTGATGGACATGAAATTGACATCATATCATACACGTAAATGGCGAAAACTCATGTTGGCAAAAACACATGAAGATTGCCATCCCATTTTTAGACGAAAAATTGTTTTCTACACATGGACAATCAAAATTATTTAATGGGCAGTCACAGGCAATCGATAAGTTATCATTATAGATAGGAAACCCCCAAAATTTTAATTCAACAGAAAAAGAAGTAAAATTGGCCCCCGCAGTAATTTCTCTTTAATAGGGGTACGCTTTTTTTTAATAGTATATATTTTTAATTCGCAAAAAATGGGATATATTTCATGAACAATACTTTTAAATTTTTGCTATCGACACTGAGAGGCCAAGTTCTAAAATTTCCTGCCCAGATGTAGGCTTGTCTTTTTCGTCCTTGAGCCGGCCCTGCGCAAGAAGACGATATCTGCGAAATGTTTGATATTGATAAGAAATATCTTGCCAACAATGATTATTGTTATTCGAACTCAAAATACGCAAAATATAAATACAATTTTATTACTCTTTTTAAGGTGTTTGCTTTTCTTATACTCCACTAACTTACAATGTTAATATATTTGTTTAACAAAAAAAAATAAAAAATAAAAAAACCCTGCATGACATTTCAATCCAAATGACGAAATTTCAAAGAAATTAAATATCAAGACACCCATGATATACGTAGAAGAAAAAAAACGATACGAATTTTTGTTTTAGCCCTATACGTACAGTTTAGCGATCGCAGCGTACGATGCGGCGTTGCCAAATATTTCCAATTTCCCGATATTTTAAGAAATTCGAAAATGTTGCTAGAAATGTTCAATATACGCCCAGTAAATCGCTGTTCTCGACAAAAGCTCTACCTACACGCGAACACGGCACGCTCCCGGTATTTTCATCCTCGTTTTTATAGCTAATTTATTCGCTCGGTTCTCGCATTACATAACGGTCACCTATCCCCGTTACACCGCTGATATACCGGGCGTTATTTACTATATTATTGTTATTGCCGCCTACTTTTTAATTTGGCTAATCGAATGTACCGTACGTACGTACTACTTTATCGGCCGTGTTTGTTTTCGTTCGGTTTTTACGGTCGCCGATTGCGATAAGGCTCTCGCTTGACTGGTCGATTTGGCGGAGCAGCGAAATAATTAGTGCCCCTTTTTTATTACTTTTTTATGTATTCATCGTATTTAGTTCACCAAACCGTAGATATGTAGGTACTTGTGAAGACTACTTACTGCCACACAAAGCAAGATTTTAAACGACAGAACGTACAATTAACGTTGTCGAATAGTTTAAAAAATAATTTTCGAAAATTTGTGTTGTCCTAAAAACGTTAATATATACTTTACTTATTTATTATTACTTTCTACTTTTATTTATGTACAAATCCAAATCGATTAAACTTTTTTGTTGTTTTAGAGGGTATCGAAAACTTGGACATCCAGTTTCATGGCCTGCTACGATTTTTATTATACATTCGAAATTCAAAATGACCATTTAGCCATTTTTTTATGTAAAATCTGAATCCATAGCGTTAATCAAAATTTGCACAAAAAATATACAAGGTGTTTCTTTCTATACGATCTAAATGTTGAGAAATTAGACGAGTCGAGAAAAAGAAGTGTGCCATGGTATAATGTCAAGACAGTTGAATGTTATCTGGAATCATTTAAATTTAATTCTGACCTAACTGTAATAGACAAAAAAATTGACTGATTTATACCCAAAAAAGGCCCAAAAAATATTTAGTTTCTTAAAAAAATACATCGAAATCAAACTAAAGCAAAACTTCGACCCATACTAAAACAAGATGGTAAATATAGAAAAAAGATTCCATGGCAGACTTTACTCTCGTCTAACGATTTTCAAATAAGATATTTTGCTCAACTTTGAGATCGTATAAATCGAAATCTAACCCGAAGAGTTCTGACAAATGGCGAAAGAAAAAATTTTCTATCGCAAAAATTGCGATTTTTATTGCAAAATTTAACTTAATATTATAATGACTGATTTATATTGTAAATTTTCGGGTCCTATTCAGAACTCGTCAAAACTCTTGTATTTTTTTTATAATAAAATGTCGATTTGTCGAAGTTAAATTTTGCAATAGAAATTGCAATTTTTGCGATAGAAAATTTTTTCTTTCGCCATTCGTCAGAACTCTTCGGGTGCTATTCAGAACTGCGATCAGAACTCGTCAGAACTCATTTCAACTTTTTTTTATAATAAAATGTCGACTTTTCGAAGTTAAAATTTGCAATAAAAATCGCAATTTTTGCGATAGAAATTTTTTTCTTTCGCCATTTGTCAGAACTCTTCGGGTGCTACTTAGAACTCCGCTGAAAACGTAACGAAAGTCAATACTTATAAAAATGGTGTTTTTTTGCCAAAATCGAACTTCAAATCGATAGAACTATTGTTAAAAATGGCAGGAACCGGACTTTCTCCCAAGAAAGTTTGATAAAAAAATGGTGCTGTAAAGACCATTTTATTTTTTTCGATTTCTGGTTTTTTTTGCAACTATTGTTCTTTTCGGCTAGAACCCTACTTGCTTTTTCTACTCAGAACTCTAAAGATTTACTCAATTTTCCGAAAAAGTGGTGCTAACTTCACAGGGGTAGCTAAAACTTCAAGGCAAGACAACTTATACGGTGAGTAACTTGTTTTGCACATTAAATGGATTTGTAGATCTTTACCTCAAAAGTACGCCAATAAAATTAGTCAAAAGTATACCCTATCTTAGTTCTGTATGTAATAACAATAAATTATCTAAATATTTTGTTTTATATTTTCTACTTTTTCAATAAACTGTTTACGCAGTTCTGCTGGACAAGTTTTTCTCAAACAGGCTGAATTTCAAGACTGTTTTTCTGAAACAATTTTTCACCTATAAAAGATAAAAAATGTTCCCATATAGTGAATTCTTTTTTGGGATTAAAACTATTTTTTGTAACGGAACACGACGAATCCGATAAAAAAAGTCGACCCACTAGGTCAGTACGGCTCCTGCGGCGGTGCTGTGCAGATGCACAAACGTCTATTTAAGGATTTCCGAACGCACAGCTGTTTATTGTTGTGCTGGGATAGCAGACAGATGCAAAACAATCAACGAATTAAGGCCCCCGGGTGCAGAGTTTCGTACGGGGGTGCTGGCAGGGCTTTAACATATGACGGATAGCGCGACAGACAGAAGGGGGTGTTTTGTAACGGTTTTTCGACCCCCAAAATCAATACAGGCGTATCAGATATGGGTGGATGTATTTGCAAACCGCACGGAGGGGCAGCGCCTACATAACGAACGCTACACTGAAAAAGGTGCTCGTTATTGGAAAAAATAACGATACAAAAACTTATTCGCCTTGAGTCAACACGAACAATATATGTAATTGCGTTAAAATATACGCCAAACAATTAGGTGATGTGAAAAAAAATACAAAAAAAAATAAGCATTAGCTAACACTTAAAACAAACTCCTTTGTTTTGTATTCAAAAATGATATTACAGTAAAAGTCCAGTTTTAGCTCCATTGTCTTCAATACTAACATTGAAAAATGTTCACTTTATTGGCCTCGCCTTATTATTCAGCGATTGGTTGTTCTATTATTTTCTTGTACGTAAAATATATTCAAAAGAGGAAATCTGGTTCCATTCTTTCTTAATTACTCATTTCAGGTCTTCCTTATTTAGAAATAGGCAGGTAGTATGTTTTCTAAATTATTTCCACAAATTTTGTTTTACATTAATATCCGAAGACTGGGATGAAGTGTCAAAATGATGTGAGCAATTATAAATGAACCATTGACTTAGTTTAATGGCCTTACGCTTAGTAATCATTATTTTGATAGAATACAAACATGTTTGAAATTTTTTGCCATTTTACTTTAGGTATGACATCTCGTTTTAGGATTTCTAAATATATCCACTTGCTCATGACTCTGTCAATAATTTTAAATCGTTTTTTAATTATAGACTGTAAAAAGATGCCTCTTTAGTTTCCAAATAAGTCACCATTGGCGCTGCCACTAGCTGTGGCATTCAAAATCATTGCCTGATCCGTTGCATGATCTGATTTATGAATTATTAATAATTAATTTAATTTAATTTATTCTGTAATTTACATGGTCATCCTTACTAAAAAATCCTTAAAATAAAATTGCTTCTTACCCCCAATTTATTTATTAAATGGTTCGCTATTTGTAATACCATCGAAAATATCACTGAAAAGCAAACTAATATCATTACATCAATCTAATTTATTAGGCACTTCATTGCTGACTGTTTGTTTACTGTAGGTGACACTTCGAGTTGTTTAGTCTGTTACTTCATTAGTTACTTCATGAGTATTAGTTTTCTTCATAAACTGAAGATTATGTGTTGTGTTTTTAAGTGAAAATGTATAAACATCTTATTACCCTTATTAGTCCTCGTACCTTGTACTTCATTATCGATAAAAAAAATCGCACTTTATATTTGGAAAAACGAATTTATCAAATTAGATTTTACAAAGCCAATTTCTCGCATAAGATTTTCGGTTACAAATAGTGCAGTGTAGTTATCTGTACATAAATATCAATTATTATTTATTAATGTTAAGAATAGCACTTGTACTTATTCAGTGCTACAGTTTGTAACCCTGTTAGTAGGATTACGCTTTCATGGTGATTTTAAAAGTTGTTTTTTGCGTTTTATGAAATAGGTATAATAAACCGTATAATTTAAGTTGAGGGCTGCTGCTACACGAAAAACAATATATTGGACTGTAGTTTTAATTAATAATATTTTAATTTTATATTTGAATTACCTTTCTAACAGCTGTTAAGGGTAGCAATGGACCATTATTATTGTCTGGTTCTTTTTCAAAATAGCGTAGCAAAGATGCTACTAACTCTTGGCAGCAGCCGTTAAACTGCTTTGGCATTTCGCAAACGGAAGTCTGACAACTACGACACTTTAATTGTTCTGAAAATAATTGTTTTTCGCAAGATAAAAGTATGAAGCTCAAAAAAGACACAAACCACTAAGGTTCAAATGTAAGGTTCAAATAATTCCAAATGTCAAGTAATATAAACCGACCACTTCGGCTGCCAGCTGAATACAACGAATATCAAGCGCGAAATTTAAAATTCAATAAAACATGCCATTATAGTTTCTATCGAGCCATCCAAAAAAAAAAAGTAATCAAAGTTGGCCTAGTAAAAAAAGATGTATTTCTATTCTGTATCTTAAATTTATAACCTTATTTAATTATCAAGGCTGTTGCATTATATGAAAACCATTATTTATTTTACAATTGTGACAGTCATTTGTCAAACGTTTGACATAACTGACATAACCGAAAAGTCTCGACATGACCGCTATTACTATCTCTCTCGTTCATAGCCAGATTTGATGACGTTTTTTTTTTGGATGTCTCTATATTTCGATATAGGCACCAATGGGGTGGTATGGTATCACTTCACACATTTAAGCGTCATCGGTGACGTGCATAGGTTTTTATTTTGTACGAAGTAGGTACCTATATCCACTTTCTTCAACAATAATCATGGGTGTTGTGATTAATGTCAGATCAAGTGCAAATATTGTGTTTCCCCAAGGCAGTACACTATTATCGCTTTTAACCGTCATTTGGTAAATCTAATTTGGTGGTCACTACTCACTACGCGACAGAATCCGGGTGACTAGGAATGGAATCGTATTGAAAAGTATAAAAAAAAGTAGGCAAAACGTTGTGTATGTACGGAGTTTTCGCTAAGCACGACAGACATGAGGGAAGCAACTTGTACTATTCGGAATTAGGTACGCATAGTAGGCTGTGGGCGTGAATCCTCCAAAAACAAATGCGCGAATAGTTGACACAATTCTGTTCAATGGGACGGTGAGACTACTACGCACTTTCCCATTATTATCTAACACATATTTCGCGAGGATAAAACCTGGTCACCGCAACAATGCTGCGTGATAAAGATTAATATTTGCACAGCCATCTTTCCCAGAGTGACGCAAATTTAGCGTTTCGACTTGTGCAAATATACGCGGAGCAAACGGTACTTACCGGTAATGAGACGCTGCGGCTTTCGGTTCTGGACGGTCTTCGGGGGCGATTTCATCTCCTCCTCGTCCGCGGGAGCGGCGCGGGCGATCTCCCCGGGTCCCCGTAGAGGTCCTCGACGGCTTCTTCGGCGAGGCGCGTCTCCCTGAGGGCGGGGCGTGCTAGCTTCTGAGGTGTCGCCGGCCTCCACTTGTAAACACCGTCCGGATTCAGTGTCTTTTCTCGTTTGAAGTCGAAATTCCACTTCTCCGACTCCATCACGGTGATCTTCTCGAGCTCCTCCTCGATGAATTTCTGGGTCGCGACGTGGTCCACGGGCTCGAAGAGCACCCTCTTGACCTTGCGTATCTCCGGCCGGTAGATGAGCATCGCCTCGTGCGTCCTGGTGGACAGCGTCATCCCTATGGGCTTGTAGAATACGCTGGTGCTCATTTCGCGGAGGTATGACTCTTTTTCGGCTAGCGGTTTTGTTTATGTTTGAGGTTATGCAACCAAAAGTACACTGTGAAATGAAATAGCCACGCGCTACACTGTGAAATATCACTGTCCCGCGTTGTTTTCACCTTCTGGCCGTCGGACGACGAGGTATTTACAAGATTCGGTAACGATCACAGTTTTTTTCGGGAGAAAATAGCGTCTCTTTGGCACTCGAAACAGCGACTCGCACACGTACGCTTTTACGGAGGTAACGCGACTACCGACAACGACTAAAAGTGACAAACAAGCACAAGGCACGGCGTACGCGTACAGACGCGATCGCACTGAGCATGGGCGAGGAGAGAGGAAAGCGCTGGGCCGGTCCAATTCGTCGAACGCAGGGGAAGGCCGGAGGACTTCGAATGGAAACCGTTCTGGGAGCTTGGAGTTGTACACGAATTTTAAATTTGAAAGATTTTAATTGAGCGTGAATCGTTTATCATTTATTTTAATAAATCCTTATATTTGCGCGATGTCGTTCATGCCGCGCGTTGGAAGTTTGATTATTCCTTTGGCATCCATTGAATTTATTAATGTTATGACATCTAAAAAAAGAGCTGTTGAAAAACTTTAATTGCGGTTTGAGATTGTGGGCTAGCGTAAATATTACCATTTAAACTCGGTAAATATAACCCACTTAAACACTGTTTAACTGTGTTCTGAAAAGAGGCAAATTGTTGTGACAATTTGCGTCCTGCCGTGGTGAGCTTCGCTTCCCCCAGGTACACGAAAAACAAAATTAATTAGGTATCCTGATTTGGTTGTCACATTTGCCAGTAATTTATCGATTTGTTTTCGGATAAACGCGGCTTTGCCTTAAAAATTCCCTGCCCAATAGTGATGGGAATCGAAAGCAAAAATATCGATACTCGGTATTGGTGATATCGGAAAGTATTTTGAATTTTTCGATACCCGGGTATCGATACATCTATCAAAATTAATCGATATATTGGTAATCAAATGAATACTTTTCCAAAATTTGAACATTTAGAATTATTCAATGTGGATATAAAGTTAAAAAAAATATTTGATGAGCAGGAAAATAATCGAAAGTTTAACGAACGATTTATTTTTATTTTTTTTATTATTCATTAAAACGGATAAAAGAATTGCTCTGGAATAAACATTCTGAAATAAATTAAAAATTCAAATTTCTCTCAACATCAAGCGAGATCAACAAAAATCAAAATACCCATTTCTTTGGGTTTTTTTGATCAATAACATAAATTTAAAAAAACATTTCGATTAATCGTACGCATAAAAAAAAAGAAAAGTAAACACTATAGAAAGAATGGTAAACTGACTCTCGAAAAAGATTGTTTTCATTCAATTTTTACTGATTTAATGGTAAAAATTGAATGAAAACCCTCCATCGTCATACTATTACTATTTATTAATGCTTACATATCTTTTTTCCGTGCATCACAAATATTGTCCCTAATAATAAGCGTTTTCTCATTTTGCTAAAAATGGAACAATCTTTTTTATAAACAAGTTTTTCTAACAGTTTTTCAGAAACTAACACACATGTAAAGTTATAACAGTTTTTTTTGCAAATGTATTTCACTCATTTTGAGTGAAAATTCCAAATTTCTTCAGATCGTTGCTAAAACAAATTTACCATTAGCAGAAAAGTGTACAGAGAGTTACGTTAAGAGATGGCCTGTGCTGTATACACATACTCTTGCCAACATTAAAGCAAAGACAGAGAGTTAGGTTAGGTTAAACACTTACTTGATGTTCATCGAAGTGTTTGAAAAAAATCCCGCAACAAACAACAGAAATTCACTCTTGTACGATTGTTTTGGCAACTAACAACACAGGGCGAACACGCGTTTTTGTACCGGGTAAAAATGTTCCGATACTTATTCGGTATCGCAACGAAAATATCGATATTTTAGAATATCGCTCGAGAGAATTATCGATGCCAAAAACTCGATGTATTACAAACGAAGTATCGATACTTCGATATATCGGATCGGTATCGCCCATCCCTACTGCCCAACCATCTTTATTTCGTTTATCGTCGTGAATTATTACGATTAGTTCAAGCTACTCGCTATTAAAATTTTATTACCCAATACCGTTTCTCGTACAAATTATTTAAATTATTATAAAATAATTTAGATGAACGAGGGCGATAATGTCAATCAGATGGCCGATTGTCACTAAACTTGGCGATTTAATTAAAATTGGTAGTAGCGGCTGCACATACATACATCTAACATTTTGTTCGTGGCCTAGTTTTTAATAATTTAATGCAGGAAATAATGACAGAGATAGTTCGTCACGGACGATAGAGAACTATGAGTATTATAAAGCCTTGCGGGCGCATTCGATTAGGTGTTAGCAGCTCATCAAGGGTGTTGAGCGTCGATAAGTATGTGTATGTACATAGGTACCGGGTGAGACAAAAAGCGATAAATCTAAATGGGCTGCTGACTGATGTGTTCAATTTTGTTGAACTGTAGCTGAACCGAAAACCGAATTTTAACCAGAATCCGTACTATGGGGAAGAAACAGAAGAGTAGGTATCTACTATTTTTCATTACAACTTATAAGTTTGTTGAGTTCCGAAAATGTTATAAATAGTATTCAGTGCTCTAGCGCGGGTTAAATTCTGTGTTTAAAACAAAAATTACCTGGAACAACAATAACAGTGACGTCAGACAATCGACGTCTGATTTCTAATTCTGTGACTGACAATTGCTTCACTTTCTTATCTTAGAATATCTTTGAAAGTAAACAGACATCCGAAAAAAACGTCATCAAATGTGGCTATGAACGAGAGAGACAGAAATAGCGGTCATGTCGAAGCTTTTCGATTATGTCAAACTTTTGACAAGTGATTGTCACAATTGTAAAATAAATAATGGCTGTCATATAATGTGACAGCTTTGACAATTAAATAAGGTTATAAATATAAGATAAGTCGTTTTTTAGGATAAGTCGTGGAATTTTAGTTTAGTTTATTTAATTTTGTAGTCTATGTCATGTGTTGATTATTTTTCAACAGATATACATAATATATTGTTCAGGTACCTACGTGCATGTCTCTCTTTGTCCTCTTTTCAATACTACTTTGTTTTACAATTGGAAGTTACGAATCTGGTCACCCTAATATAATCCAAAAGTTTTTAGATATTCATGTTAGATGACTTAACATTGTTGCAACACAATAATAATGTAATAAACAATAAATTAAACTTATTTTGTAGTACCAAGTAACTAAGATATATTAACTATGATAATGTAGCCTATGTGAAAAAGAAAGATATATTTCTCCTGACTGATCTTCTCAATTCATAAAATCACTTCCGATCACCAAACATTTGTTATTAGAATTACTTCTTGCATTAGACTGTGCGTTGCCTCCATTAAACAAACGTTCTCGAATACTGAGAACCCTTGAGATTCATTTTTGGGTTGCAGTTTGTATTCCGAACGAAACGGCTATATAAAAAAATGTCACCCGCAAAAAAGGTACGACTAAACTTTGAGATCATTTCGCACAGTTGTTTTGCATATGGCATGACGGGTATTTCCTGCGCTAAAAGGGAAACTAACTTGGTCCGGGGGTGAGAATATCCTGCCTCGAGCGGATGCCTAACCTTTTGAACCCTCTTCCCAAACGTTTACGGTGCGGGGATACGGATTCCATTGACGACTTGCACGTAGGCGTTGCACCGTAGAACCTTGAATTCTGACGCTTCAATTATCTCAGGAAAATGTATACTACATCAAGTATTATTGTTAAACAAAGGCATACAAACTGTTACTACTCTTTTTAGCTTAATATTTGCCACTAGTAATTTGATATACCTCAGGGATCAGTTCTGGGGTCACAGTGACTTGAATTGTATGCAACTTGCAATGTTATAGAATATTTTGTCTTAGAAAACATCATATATGTATGTGTACCATTAAAAATTAAATATTTCTTTTATAATGAATCAGTATTGTTGTGTACTTCGCTGTTCGTCTTGGATTAAAATGGACACCCATTTAACATTTCTTGTATTTCCTAAAGAAAGAAAATATCAAGTTTTCGTGGTATATACATTTGGTGAAGAGGAATGGATAAATAGACGCAAAACTTGTATATTAAAAATTAAAACTGAAGATAGGAAAGCCAGTTAATAAATATATGGGAGTCTGTTCTCTGCTTCATTTCGCTGAGGGTGACTCTGAATGGCACACTTCAAGCTCTCCAAGACCCAAAAAAGCAAAAATGAGCAAGTCGAAGATCATGAGAGAATCGAAGATGCATGTTGATTTGCTTTTTTGATGGCCAGGGAATTGACCACAAAGAGTTTATGCCGCCAGACCAAACAGTAAATCAACACTTTTACAGAGAGGTTTTTGAAAAACATCGAAAAAGGGTCATGCGTGTGAGACCAAACATCAAGAACAACTGGATGTTGCATCACGACAATGCACCTTGTCACATAGCCATTTCAGTAAAAGAGTTTTTAGCCAGTAAAAACATTCCTGTGGCTCCTCAGCCTCCTTATTCGCCTGACTTGAGTCCCTGTGACATTTTCTCTTCCCGAAATTGAAAAAAAAACTTTAGGGACATCATTTTGGAATCATAGAAAACATTCAAACAGCTGTAACCGACCAGCTGAAGGCTATTCCAGTATATGAATTCCAGCACTGCTATGAGGAATGGAAGAACTGTCTTCAGCGCTGTGTGGCTTCTCAATAAAGATATTTTGGATATGAATAGCGAATTGTAATTCTATTGGAATAAAAAATAAATAAAAAAAAACAATCTCATTACTTAATTTACACACCTCGTAGATAGATTAATATGTATGAGCATGTTTTCTCAGCGTTCAAAATACTAAATTTGATCCACCATATTTCGAAAATGAAAACTAGCTGATACTAGAAAGTCTCTAAATGTTAATATTTCATCAAAAACTGATCTGTTTTCGAATTCATTCTTTTTTTGCTTTAAGACAGGTTTTTGTGACCAGTTCTTCTTTTTTTTTTCACTAAATTTTGAAATTTTAGCAGATATATTATTTGAAAAAATAATTAGTTTCATTAGACGAATATGGTGTACACGAAGAGTTGTAGGAAGGTGCCTACATTTATTTAGGCACACTCTGTATATTATAATTATTTGCTTTAATAATCGTTTTAAGTAAACATATAGAGCAGCACCACACAACAAAGCAAAAGAAAACGGATCATAAAATCGTCAAGGCAGTTCGGATTAGTTTACAATGTCGCCGCTTGTTGTTCCTCTATTGAGCAAGCATTTTTTTTTATTTGATGATAGAACCTCGTGTCGCCTTGAAATAGCTGGCGCGAATAAGATTCGAGATTTAAGAGCCTCTAAGTTATAAGCCATGTGTAACTTTGCATAATTTTCCAATTCAGATGCCGCGTGTATGGCGTTCGAATAATGCCATTCGAAAAAAATCGTATTTTAAAACAAACTAGATAAACAAATTCGTAAAGTATAACGGGTGCGAGAGAAAAGTAAATGACCTCTGCCGCTTGGTTGGCTTTTATAGCTGAAATTTGAAGCTAAATATATCCTCTCTTACTATACTCGTAGCTATTATTTATTATGTAAATTGTAAATTGTTTTTTTAAATTTTAATATTGCTTTAAAAAATTATCAAGGTTTGTTTGATTTCACTCCTAATTTCTGCTATAAAAATAGTAGGTAATTGGTTATAAGAATACAAAACAAGAGAGAATCAATCCAAACCCTAGCAGGAACGTATTGAGAAGTAAGCCTAACTAAAATATATCAAAAATATAATGACAAAAAAACTTCTTCTTCAAAAACTTTAAAAAAAAATGTCAAACCTCATCAGAAAATCTTAGAAACGGAATTTTGCTGAGGGTGGCTCTGAATGGCACACTTCAAGCTTTCCAAGACCCAAAAAAGCAAGAATGAGGAAGTCGAAGATTAAATGCATTTAAAATATTTCTGTTTTTTTTTTCATAATTAACAAGTGAATATAAAAACTTAATTTAAGTTAAAAACGAAATGTTATGCTATTAAGAATAAAAAAACTTTGTATTTACTTGATGATTAAGAAAACAAAATCCGATTCTAAGATTATCTGGGACGCAGACGTTTCTTTTTTTTTATATATATATTGTTGTTGCAGGTTTCCAGTTACTTCTGCCGACACTGTATTTACTTCCCCTTAATACGTTCCTGTTAAGATCCCCCAATTTACTGACTATAATTTCAGGATAAATTTTATTCATTTCTTTCAAACTTTTTTTACTAAACTGTTTTTTTAATGCCATAAAACCCCATTGTAAATTGTAAACGTTTTTCTTTATTTCGGATTTCGGTTGTCATTTGGCATATATCGGCTCTGGACCACGGACATTCTGATCCAACGTTCTGTTGTTATCACTAGGGTTCGGAAAGTATGCTATAACGCAGGACCGGACGCGTAATCCGTCATGTAATTGACGGAAGATGGCATATGAGAGATCAAAAAGACAGGAGTAAAAAAGTGTTAATAACGTACTTGTATGTACATGCCTATTACTTGTGTCATTCAGAAAACCCGACTGTCCTCATTGCTTGTGCATACGTTGCCACGACCAGTAGTCTTTCTGCATTTCTTCTCGTTAAACGTGAGCGATTTGGCCTGTATATATGGTTGTAGAGGGAAAATGATCGTTCCACATCTACTGAAGTTAAAGGTGTAAATTTAAAATAATTCACATGGACAGAGAATGACACACCACGCACAGTATTTTCACGAATTTCGCTCAGTTATATACATGTACAATATTGTGGACTTCGTTCCACGAAAGGTTACATGCGCAAAATATTATACACAAATCAAACCAAAATTCCTCTTTTGTAACAGTGCCAGGTATATTTTGTTGATGGATATTCGAATATAAATGTATTTTACACTCTCGACGATCACGAAATATATAATATATCTACGATTGCAAGGAATACATACAATATTTAGATCCGTCTATTTTAAAGTCGTCGTAATTTTCAATATCTAGTTTGTTTTAGTCTATTCACAAATGGTAACGACTGTGCCATAATTGCAAAAATCCACATAAAATCAGGTAATATGTATATACAGTACACGAACTCACGAGTTAGTCACGCGACAAAAAATGTTTTCAATGCGGCGGTCGACCCGTTAAACCGACAGCAGGTAGAAAACTAAATGGACACCTGTCAACATTGAAATATCTCACTGTCTTATGGAGAAGTTGTATTAAGGCGTCTTATGTTCCCGCACGGGAATTGGTGGACAGGAGTCCTGTGCGCATTCTAAGCACGGTCAGTGGTGTAGGTACACAGAAGCAATATATATGCGCTTAAAAAATACGATTTACACTTAATTATCCTAGAGTTATATACGAGTAGTGCCGTACTCTGCGTTACAGCATACTTTTCCGGATCCTAGTTATGACACTTATGATGAGCTAGTTTGGAGTGTTGTGTTACACTACTGATATGAAGGTTGTGGGTTCGATTCTTGTTTTATTTTTTTTTTTTCAAATAAGTTGAATTTGGACTTTTTATAATTGCTGGTTATTAGGTGGAGAGGTAAAATGCACAGGTATTACTAGTATTAGCACTGTCGTTTGTTCTGGAGTTCTGGAAATGTTTTTAAGTAGTTTACTATATTGTTTTCATTTTCGACATTGTTTGTACTCTCGAGGTACCTTTTAAAAATTGTCGAACTCGACATCAAAGTCGACGCGTCGACAATATAATTGTCGACATTGTTGACGTCTTCCATTTCTGGTCACAAGACTCCTTCCCATTTGAAAAAATTGCGACGACAGTGCCCTCTGTGTGATGGATCAAGTGACGTACATATATCACTTTTATGCCAGAAAGTCATAAGAGTAGAACGATTAACTGGTTCGTGCGCGGCATGTACGCACTATACGCGCTTGACGCGCACTGGGCTAGGGAAGGGCACCAAATATCGATATATCAAAATATCGATATTTTTTCAGAAAATAATCGATAAATGTCGAAATTTTTAATCCAGAAATATGGAAATTCGATATTTATTTCCGAGTATCGAATTCTATATTTTTTAAGAGCTTTATTTATTTTATTATTTTATATATTTATTTATTTATTCCACCTCTTATTGTCATATTTTTGTCCGTTTCATGTATAAATTGATATAAACTGGAGCGCGCGAGCTTCGTTATAAGTGCTGCCTCTATATTTTGAGCACGGTCTCTGCAAGCTTAAATTGATTCGTTTTGAACATAACTATGCACAGTATCCCTTTGTAGGTTGTGAACGCAACCAAAAAAAAATGTCTATGTATGGTCCGCTTTGGTGTTTGTGACAGTGACACAAAACACAGTTGTGTGTGTGTTAACTTGTGTGTATAGTTTAATGGCGGCAATTGGCATCACGTGGCGTAGCTCGTTGTATGTTTTTGTTTTGTATTATTTATTTGTTTAACAATGTCTGCAGTGTGGAAGTTTTTTCAAAAAAAGGAAACAGTCAACCTGCTTCTTGCAACTTGTGCGGTAGAACGTAAAAGACATGCGGAAATTCTTGACAATTTTTTAGGTAATCGTGCCTTGGTGTAAAAATATCGATATATAGAAATATCGATATTTTTTCCTTAGTAGGTATATATCGATATTGTTTAAAAATATAGATACGATATTTTATTTTTATTTATTCACCAGATCAAGTTACACAAGAACCATACGACTCCTCAACAACTCCCACAGAGATAAACAATATTATCTGTTGGTGGGACTGGTACAATAGAAAAAAAATCTTAAAACTAATGTAAATATACTACTAAATATACTACTATATAAATAACTAGATATATATCGATATATTTTTTCCATTTGCCCATCCCTACACTGGGCGAAAACGTAACTGTATAATTTGGCGTATTTGAATCCGATGGGTAGCCGGAAGGTGAGAGCACTGTGATGCTAAATTTTTCGTTCGTTGAACCGACGCGACGCCGCGTCGTACGCTTCGTTTCGTAAATAAGACATACCCGCGCGTTACTGTTCGTGAATACAGAGGAGAAAATGTTTACACCTCGATGAAATTATTAAAACAAATTGTTCCAAAACAAATAAATAAACAACGCTTTCTAGGAAATATCCTCGCAATGCTGTGTATGGCGGTGATTGTCTGTGTTGTGAAGCAGACCACCGATGAACGCCTTTCACTTTTGGTTCATCGGCGTCACCTACATTTTTTTTTTATTTCTTTCTATACACGGTGGCCCAAAAAAACTCAGTCCCTGGAAACAAGGGTTGTACAAAATTGGCAATCATTTTTATAAACCCCCCAATTCCTTATTCTCGTCCGTAACCATCCGTCATAAGGGACATCCTGTATAAATCATCCTGTATTCCTTATACAGGACGTCTCGTGAGTATGCGGCAATATTCTAGGAGCATATTAGTAATATAAAATTATAACTAATTTTTCATTTTTTTTCTCGTACAGCGCCCTCCTACCGAGATACTTTGAACTATACTTTGCTGGCAAAAACTTTTGGAGGTAGGTTTTACTATTTTTCTGTGTATCATAACAACTTATAAAATAGTGATATTAGGGGGCGTTTCAAATCATCAGGGAAGTCAGAAATTTACTGACCCAGACACAAAAAAATGTGTCAAAAACGTCAAATGTTGAACTCAAAAAAAAAATCATTTTCGGATTACTTAGACATTTTACTGAAGCAAAGGTATTCTTCTAAAAGTTCAACCAAACGTCTGATATTGAATCCAAAAATTTGTTTGGATTCAATATTAGACGTTTGTCAAAAATTTCAATTTTTTTTGTATTTGGGTCAATCCACTTGCGCTCCCATATATAAGGCTACAGAAAATAAAAAGACAGTTGGATTACCTCAATGCACTACCTTATCTGCTCCCATTAAACAAAAGTAGAGCTTCTGAGCCAAAGCTTGCTTTCTTTTTGATAAATGAATGAAAGCAGTGAATTTGATCATATCGTTGTCAATTAATTTTTCATTGATAAATGAAATGAAAAAAAGTCTCTTGAAATGCATTCATAAATTATTCGGTGAATTTATTTTGAAAATGAAAGCATCAATTAAGCCATCTAGCTACCTTTTGAGTTGGTATTTTTGACCAATAACGGATGGGAACTATAGAGGCAGCCTTTTTGCTATATTTTGTCTATAACTGGCTCATTCTAACGTTTTTCTCTCGTAGTGACTCAGAAGAGCTTCTTATTTCAATAAAATCTTTGTGATGTCTTTGTCTCTAAAGTATTTGTAATTGATTTAGAAACCTTTCCAAACTCTTGGAAATACCGTAACGACAGTATGGCCATTTTTTCGCCAAGATAAGGTAGGAGGGAGACTTTCATCGTTAAAAATTTACTTTACTTTAAGTGTTTATTTTTTATTGTTCAACTCAAGTCAATTATCCTCAAAACCAAATTCATCATACTCGTAGATAGCGACGACAAAGATATGTATCAAAATTTTGTCGAAATAAGGAACACTTCTGAAGACGACCGAAGAGGAAACTAAGAGGAAAAGTTACTGAATTAGGAAACGGTAACTAGAGACGCAATGTAGATATTTCTTATCTACAGTGTGTCCCGTTTTTTTTTTTGGAACCACCCCTATAACTTTGGAACGGGAAGTCGGATGAATTTGAAATGTTGGCAAATGATCAACTTTTGTTACGTGCATAATTAGATGAACTGGCATTAAAATTACTCCATAGGCGTGTGCTCTAGGGCACTTTAAAGGGTCACTTTTTTTCAAGAAATAACATGAGCGATTGGAGTGGATGAAATCCAATGACATATTCTTATTCAGCACTAGAATAAACCTAGTGGTGCAAAAATTCAAGTACCTACTGTTACTAGTTATCGAGATACTATTTTATTTTTATATTATTTTTTTTTTGGGGCCACCCCTATATATTTTTACCAGGAGTCGGATCCATTTGAAATCTTATCAAATAATCTCGGCAAATAATTAATCCCTGCTACGTGCATAATTAGGCAAGTTGGTCACAAAATTACTCCAAAGGTGTGCGCTCTAGGGCACTTTAAAGTGTCACTTTTTTTAATAACTAACATGAGCGATTGGAGTGGATGAAATCCAATGACATATTTTTATTCAGCACTAGAATAAACCCTTTGGTGCAAAAATTCAAATACCTATCGTTACTAGTTTTCGAGATACAGGGTGTCTGTTTTTGGAACCTATCTTATGGTTCCTATTAGGAACCATAAGATAGGAACCATATAAGGGTGGCCCCAAACAAAAACAAACACACTTATCTCGATAACTAGTAACGGCAGGTACTTGAATTTTTGCACCAGGGGTTTATTCTAGTGCTGAATAAGAATATGTCATTGGATTTCATCCACTCCAATCGCTCATGTTAGTTCTTGAAAAAAGTGACCATTTAAAGTGCCCTAGATCGCACGCCTATTGAGTAATTTTATTGCCACTTCATTTAATTATGCACGTAGCAAAAATTGATCATTTGCCAAAATTTCAAATTGATCTGACTTCCCGTTTCAAAGTTATAGGGGTGGCTCCAAAAAAAAACGGGACACACTGTATGTACCAAAAATGCCAATCGAAAAACATAGGTGGATTCATGTTTCACCAGAAGTTAGTTGATCACTTTAGAGATACCTTTGATATATGAGACTAATCAGTGAAATAAGAATTAATTCAGCGATGTAAGACGGTGGATGACGAATTTGGTTGTTAGGAACTCCATTTCATTCTGCTCTGCAACCCTGCAAACCATATCAACGCACTTAAATATTGGTAAGGCTTCTGTGACTGCAAAGAACAATTACCAGTCATAATTTTTTTCTATATTTTCGAGTTTTTGATGAAGTTACTGACCCCGAAATGACTCAGAAAGGTACGTAACCTCCGCCTCACGTCTTCGCGTGAATCTCTTCTCGCAAATTAAACCTTTTATCTATTCATTGTCGACGCTAATTGCACGCACATCGTGTAACGACGCCAGATGGAGTATGCAACGCAATCACATATCGTGATTTATTTTCGCAGCGGCCAGATAATGCATCATCGATTGTCGGCGCACAAGTAAACAATATTGGTACTTATCGGTTATTGCAGACATGAAGCGCACGAAACGGAAAAAACCCGCCGGGAATTGCACGCGATAAGATCTGGCTGGCAGGCGTTCCATCTTGGGATCTGATCGCGTCGTTGCGGGAGAAAGACAGCGAGAGAGTTATCAATCGGATGCAGAATGCAGACATAGTTTCGTGAATCGGAAACGATAGTTACAAGCACTTGCGCAAGAAATTATACTACAGTGGAGCATCGATTATCCGAACTAATTGGGAACCAGGGTGGTTCGGATAACTGATATTTCGTATAACCGATAATTTAAAAAAAAAAACCTATTTGGGGTGTAGGTACAGTTGGCGCCATCCAAATGTGAACGGCAAAATGGTATGGTATAATCAAGAAGAATAGAACTAAGGAGACCGAACTCCGGCTTTTCGCTGTATAACGCGACGGGCTCAAATATGTCCGCCTCCAGAGGCGCTGTAAACAGTAGTGTACCCTGGTTGCTACGGTATATAAACAGATATATATATACGTATACTGCGGTTCTGTACTAATCTGTGTGCGTTAGAGGTTAGAGTCCGTGGTGCGAATACATTTGACAGACGCTCGATATTTTTCATGTCAAAGGTCAACATCGTCCAAAAATTAAGTTTTTCAAAGTCATTGCGTAATGTTTTAATAAATTTTCACGGTCAGTACTGCGCAATAGTCTGAACTCATATAAAAGGGTAAGGCAAATTGTAGGTACGTAAATGTGGAAATGCAATGTTATTGTGAAACCTTTACAGAGATACGTGTCTGAAAGGGCAAGGGAAATTTCACAGATACATGCGAAATGAAAAAATCACTATTTACGCGTTATTTTACCCACCCAGCACCTATTCGCTCCCTTTTCCCATTAACTTGTGGGACTAATACTACTTTGCGCACGATTTTGGTGGTCAAACATAGTGTATATTACTGTTTCCTGGGTATCTGACGAAAAAAAAAAAACGCTAAAATTGCAAAAGTGGCTTATCTGAACAATGACCCTCAAAATATTTCATGTTACGTGCTTCAACGTTAACAATACAACAAAGGAAAATATTTCGTTTCATTCATACATCAGTAATTTGAAATAACGTCCGGTTATTCGTACCGCTTCTTATATCACACAATGCAACACAGCACTTTCGAACCATATTTATTTT
Source organism: Aromia moschata (assembly GCA_029963805.1). NCBI lineage: Eukaryota > Metazoa > Arthropoda > Insecta > Coleoptera > Cerambycidae > Aromia > Aromia moschata. Next base: position 900,911 of record JAPWTK010000112.1, read on the forward strand.
GTATGTATTTTTGCTAAAGCCAAACGGCATGTAAGCTTTGACAGCTTAATGATAAATGTCATATAAAACCATAGCATGGTTTTCTATGATAATTTGAAAAACATTCAAATGTGGTCCGCCGCTCATCACGTGACATCGAGTACATTACTGTTTACAGCGCCTCCTGGAGGCGGACAGATTTGATCCCTAGATACCGAACGAGTTCGGTCTCCTTAGTTCTAGACTTCTTGGGTATAATTTAAACTTTATATCATAGTCGCCGTAAATGCAATGACATGTGTCAAATGCATAATCGCCATTCTGTGTCGCCGTTAATGACATATCAAAATATGAATCATTGACAATAATATCAAACATCGTAACTTTAAACATGCCAAGGCATATAAGTGAGGCGCAAAGAGCAAGGGCTATAGCTAAATTAGAAGAAAACTGGTCCTTGAGTGAAGTGGCTGCTGAATTAAATGTAAGTAAAAGTTACATATTTTACATTAAAAAACGCTGGCAAGAAGAACAGCGACTACAAAGGCCTATCAGACAAGGTATAGGAAAGGTCTCCACTGAGAATGAAGATAATGCTCTGGTCGAATTTATCAGTCATAATCCATTCGAAACCGCTGTGAAGGCTCGAGAAGAAACATTTTTCCAGAGTCTCTCAGAACAACACAAAGGCGTCTAAAACAATGCGGCTTTAAGAACTGCGTTGCTGCTCACAAAGTGTTTCTTACCGAAGAGCATAAACAGAGGCGAGTTCAGTTTGCAAATGAATTTTTACAAGGAAATGAATTTTGGAACACTGTCGTGTTTTCCGACGAAAAGACGTTCAAATCGTCCAAAAATGGAAGACTACGTGTTTATCGACTCAGGAATACAAGATTTGAAGAGAATTACACCTTGTGTACTACCATAGTGGCCGCTTTTCGGTCAATGTTTGGGCGTGGATAAGCGTTCATGGTCCTGGAATGTGCTGGCAAATTGATGGCCGATTAACATCCGCACACTATACAAATATTTTGGAGAACATGATGCTACCTACCATCAGTGAGGCAAGTTTTTCCTGAAAATTTTGTATTTCAGCATGTGAGAAATTTTACTTAGTAGGTATACTTTAAAATTGTAATAACTACACTTTCGTTACAGGATAATTCTCCAGTTCATACTGGACGACTAGTAAGAGAATGGATAAATAACCACAACATCAGTGTTTTGCCTTGGCCGGCAAAATGTCCAGATTTTAACCCCATTGAAAACGTGTGGGGTTTCTTAGTAAAAAAATATATAAAATAGACTTTAGGCCGGCAAACCGCGACCAACTCTGGGAAAGTATTGAAAATGCTTGGGAAGAGCTGGTGGACTAATATGATATAAGAACGTTAATCACTTCCATGCCAAGAAGATTAGAGAATATTGTAGCATCAAAGGGCTATGTAATAAACTATTAATAATTAAATCCACTTAAATATTAGATAAACTTTTTTATTTTGTTAATGTTTTAAAGAACAGAAAATCGTTTCCTTCATTTTTACCTTGTTAATATTTTTTAAAATTATACTAGTCGTATGTGAGTAATATTAGAGTTAACCTTTATATATTATTATTAGTTATGATATAGTTATTATAATACTACTCATGTAATTCATCTACTCATTATTCTAATATAAAATGATCAAAGTAATATGTCTGCCATTGTATATACTAAACTATCTGCCTTTCTGTTACGCTACTGAACAAAGTCCGATTTACTACGATAAAATTCAGGCATTATTTTCATGACTACCAAAAAACCGTTCACATTTGGATGGCGCCAACTGTACATAATATGTCTGTGCATAGATAATTAAATAAACAAACAAACAACCATTAATATAACACACAAATTTATTTTACACTTCAATGTGTACCAAAAAAGAAAAGAGAACAACCATCATTTGTAAAAGAAACAAATTTCAAGAACATTATGTACATATTTGCAGTAAGTAAACATACATACATACATATCGTTAATACATATACATTTTAAGAAAACAAGTCCAATATTAAACGGTTCGGTTAACCGGTCGTTCGGATAACTGAGGTTCGGATAATCGATGCTCCACTGTATTTGTAAGATGTACTTTGACTTAAGTTTTCAATAAAAATAAACAATAGTTGAAAATATTCAGTAATTAATAAAACATCATAGTAATTGACTATGCACTCATTTCCTCGATAGGGGACTCTCAAATCAATAAATTATGTAAATCAATATCGCCTTGGAGTATATAATTTCAATCTTGTATGTGAAGCCAAAAATCGTTGAGATTGTCTGCAGGATGGGGTAAATGAAACAGTCTGGTACCGATCATAACTTAGACCAATATTCTCAACGTTCTTATGATCTATAGTCCTCCTCACATGATCCTCGGCCACTCCCATGAACACTTTGTTCAGACTAACTAACTCAAGATCTTCAAACAGTTGTCACGTTACGGTCTACGCAATTGACAATTTCCCAATAATATCAAAACTTTATGAGAAACTTCTACTTAAAAAGCTTAAAACCTATGATTGAACTAAAATGTGTTATTTCTATACATCAATTTGGATTTAGAGAAAGCCATGGACCGACTGATGAAGTTCACTGATTAACAGACCAATTAAAAAATGAATTGGCGTGAAGGAATTGATGTTCAATAGTGTTTTTTTGACATTGCCCAGGCTTTTGACAAAGTTTAGTACCAAGGACTACAGCATAAGCTAGAGCAACTTCTCCTAAAACAATAGAGCCTCCTACTGGGTTCATACACATCACGACTCAGATTTGAGAGTAATAAAGGTTGGTCACAAGACAGTGTTTTAAGTCCCTGCTGTATTTGGTATATACTTGCGATTATACTAAATATACTCTGACTAATTGATTGATGAACATTTTAATCAAGATGAGTTTCACTGAGCAACGCAACAATTGTTTCCTGGGTGCGAATCCAGTTTCCAAATTCAATCGTGCAGTTTAAATTGTTTCCCGTTCAGTTAATTTTGACATTTGCCGCAAAATAAAGATAACTATATATAAACGGAAAAAAATTGTCATCTTTTTGTCATTCCTAGCAAAAAAAACAAAAAAAAAAACTTTTTTTTATTTGTAAAACCGACTTTCTGAAAGTAACTGTGTAAATAATTGATGCTCTTGCCAAATCTGCTATAAGAAAATAGGGCAACTAAGGCACAAAAAATAAGAACGTTTAAATGAGGCAACACAAAATGCCTTGAAGAGGAAACACCACACCGTTTATCGTTTTAAGGTAACACCGAAAGAATGTATTTTTAAACAACTAGGAATTCCTTGAAACGACAGGTAAACAATTGACCCGTTTACCAGTATACACAACAGGCAAGTGACTACGGAACGTATCCCTAAACCAGTTCACATCGGTAATGTCAAATTTGATTTACCGATGTAGACCGTCTTTTGTCGACAGGCTGTCTGGATTCGAACGACGACGATCGTAGTGGGCTTCTCTATCTGTTAGTTTATCGCGTACATAGTAAATTTTCCCGCCAAGCGATAGATACGTGTTGCATGTGCGGGGAGATCGGGGCAAGATGACGAAGCTAAGAAAAAAATAGTTATCATTACATTTCAAGTAACAACGATATCAATTATATATTATTTTACTATATCTTAGAAATGTTACTTACTTATATTATAAATGTTATGTGATGATTAGTGCCCGGAAATGTGTGCTGCAACGCAGGGCTCGGCACTATTGAACTCTATGATAATGAAAGTATAAACAGTATTTTTTTAAACGCTCTGTAAATTATACACACGTGTACTTTCTTGTATCTGCTATGTACGGCATTGACCCTTCCCGATAACGCTCCAGAACCCGCGTATGCGCAGTAATACGCAATCCCGTCGCGGGAGAGCAGGATATTCTATGGTAATTTAACATGCGATACGGCAAACATTCCGAACCCTAGTAATGACTACGAAATTATACAATAACTAGGTTATCTTATGCACAGTTGTTTCCACATCTCGTTATATTTAGACAATGCGCTAGTTTACCCTACTTGCATGAGGTAACGAACGTTGAAGAAGCTAAAAAAATAGCATAAAAGGCTGAATGTCACCGCTCATTGTAAGGTCCTGTCGTCAAGCCTTAGTTTGTCAAGGCTATTACATTATGTGACAGCCATTATTTATTTTACAATTGTGAGAGCCGTTTATCAAAAGTTTGACAACAACAAAGCTTCGCTTGGAGTTTCGCCATAACCGCTATTTGATGACGTATTTTTTTCTTGTAGATATGGCTCATTATTAATATACTGATTTGGGTACATAATATATAGATATAATTAACATAATGATATTCACAAAACGCCTTAATTAATAAAAATAAAAGTCACGAAAAAACTTCAATTGAAGTAATTAAAAATATATTTTAAAGTGGGACAAAATAAAATGGACACAGTGTACATAATATATATTTACTACTGGTAATTATCAATGTTTAGTACAACCAAGAACAGTAGTTGTTTAAACTTTACTTTTCGTTAAAATTCGTAATACAAAGATCTTATTGTTGGCAATTTTCTACGCCCATGGCCACAGTAGAAAATATTGCCAGTCTGGCTGGAAGGGTTTCATCGTCAAAACATCGCCAAACGTGCCTGAGTAGATATGGCTATATATTTATCTTCAAGGATAATTTTAGGGTCGTATAATATTTGTGGTCACCATGTATGTCAGTGCTGTTTCCGAATCGGCATTGTCTACTTACTTTGCGTCGACAATAATAATCAAATGAGTCAGTCCATTCGAGCTTTACTATGAATGTCATCATTGCCCGATAAAAAAATGAACAATAGTGAATTCTAATTTTTGCGATTACGTAGAGAGCCCATGGTGGATTATTCATGGAATTCTAAGTGGTACGATCCTCGATTCTCGGCAGAAAAGGTCGAATCACTTTACGTTTTAATTATACATTTAGGGAACTAACTATTTGTTACATGACAGGGTCGGACTTAGGTTCGACTACGTCAGTGTCAAAAAAAGTAGCTTTCCAAAAGAACTTAAAAGAGAACGAACTGAAAACTTCGAATAAATCGTTCTAAGAAAATTAATTTATTAATTTCTGCCAAGGTGTTTAGGTGAAAAAAGGTGGCAAGAAGACGATCGCCTTTAAAGAGAAGAATGTATGCTGAAAGAGCCTGGTCATAACAGAATGTGAATTTTCTTCAGCCCACTCATGTAAATCAGGGTAATTGAAAATACTTGTTCGGGTAAATAGTGCCTCAAAGTCAGAATTTCTCCGGTATCTCTTAGCAAACGTCTAGAAAATGTCAAACTCTTGAGTGAGAAATAATGAATTTAAATTTTAATAATAAGGTGGTATGGAGACATGCAGAGATCCCAAGACCAAGTTTGTGTACTGTTGACTGTTGAATTGTACCCAACAGATCTCTAGTAAACCAGTCAACAGTAACCCTGCTACAGAAACTTCAAGTAACTGATAACGTTAAAGATTCCGCTAAATCAGTTAGACCTAAAACTGCAACCGGAGGGGATAAAGCGTTGGACATCTTGCTCTCAGTACGTGAAAATCCAATCCAATCCAATCTTCCAGGGTCTTGTATCTTCGATATTTCTCACAGTCATCAGTTATAAATTTATTTAAGCGAGAAAAGTTACGTCCATACAAATTACAACTTGATCACAAGTGAAACGAGGATGACTTCTACAGAAGGGCTGAATTTTGTGCAGGCATGATGGAAAGTTGAAAACTTAAAAAATGTCGTTTTTTCAGATGAAGCTACATTCAGTTCAAATTATGTTATCAAGACATAACTGGTCAAGTCAGAACCTTCATTGGTCCCAAGAAGCGTATACCCAAAACCCCCAAAAAGTTAATGTTTGGGCAGGCATTGTTGGAGGCCGTATTGTTGAACCTATCTTCATAGATGGAAAAAATTTAGAAAAATTTAGATCTGCTAAGAAATCACCGTATTCCATCTTGCAGACTGTTATTTCGAGGTGAAAATAATATTATTTATTAACCAACAACTATAGTTCCAACAGGATGAGCCCCACCACATTTCAACTTTTATTCAGGACATTTTTATATATACAAGGTTATTGAAAAGGTACAGGCAGTACGCCCGACTTGCCACGCTATACAGAAACATTGTCTCCTGTCGTTCTCAAAATGATTTGTGTAACTGTTTGCCTCAGTAATGTAATGAAATCTGGTATGTTAATTGGTCGCATGAATCATTTAATTGACCATTTTAGGGGACAATGGGGGCTAATAAAGTAATAGTAACATTAGTAATTGCTTAATAGTTCGATAGTAGCGTTGATATCTAGACTTTTTTATGAATGCAGGCTGTATAAGCTAACTAAGTATATATTACACTGAATTAAGTGTGTATAGTTTTATAAATGGTAAAATATGCCGCCATTTACTTTAAATACATACTGGCATTATGGTAAATAGCATGGTATTAGAAGCATAATTTCGAAAACAGTATTTAGCCGGTCCTGTTTTAAGGTTAAAATAAAGCTGTAGAGCGAAATTCTAAATACAAAAACGTTTAAGATAAGAAAATACTAGGAATAAATGATTCACAAAAGAGAGCGATAAACATTATGTATTACGATACACATATATGTTAATGTAGGATTAGTGACCTTTGTAACTACCATTCAAAGGTATGTATGTAGATACATTAGGCATGCTTTTCTGTTGTTTCGAATTTACTTTTTCTTTAAAGTGAAGGCAGTACCGGATAGATTCTACTTTCGAAATTAATTAGGTAACTTTCAAAAATTTTCTTGAGTTAATTGAAAAATTATATTTGGAAAAGAAAATTGTTTTGAATAGTTTTACACGCTCTTAAAAATATAAGTCAACTTAATAATCACCTTGTATTGCGCGTTACCTGTAAAGGATTTTGCGTTGTACAAGATTGCATTTTGTATTAACTTATTTTCATTCACTTTTAAATATGTAGTAAATATTGAGTTACATATATAAACTACTAGCTTCATACTATTTTTATTTTCTTAGGTTATACCGAAACATATATTGTGTGCTTTGCATGCATAATCGTGTACGATCTAATTCCAAAAAATGTAGGTTTGATATCAGGAAATTAAATTCAGCAACATCCGCATCTGCAACACATTTAACCCTCAGCGGTATAGTTGGTTGCGGATATATGGGCGTTATATTTTATAGTACACGTATTTGCTGTTTGCAACTAAGGTTTTATTTTGTATATTTGAGAAAATGTTGTAAGCATCTCAATTATTAACGTTAAATTACGTTTTTAAATTTTAATCCTCAGACTTTCATAGTGCTTTTAAGGCCCTCTTTTTCACGTAACTGGAAAGTCATTTCAGGCAAGTTTTTATCGGAACTTCAACTAAAGCTCAGTCAATGCACACGCAGCCTTACATCATGGATCGTAGACCTACAACTTTCACTTAGCGGTTTCGATAGATGTTGTTAACCAGTTTATTATGTGTAATGAGCGTTGAAATCGGAAAATTACTTTTTTCTTGGTAATAAACGGCCTGGTTTCGTGAAAAAGTCGACTCAAATTTAACGCACAATTAAGCGCCCTAAAAAAAATAAAGATGACTGGTCAAGAGCTACAGCAACTTTAGGTTACTATTGTATACATTATGTTGAATGAGACATAATGATAGTCAAATGAAGACGGAGATAGATAAGCTTTTCCTTTGAATTTTCAGCACATAATAAGAAGTTAAGTTTTGACAATTACTCATACGTTGAATGCAAAAACAAATGTAAGGAAATGTTATAGGATCAGGATTTTTAAAATATTATTATATCGCTTTTATTTTTGACCTCAAAAATATTTAATTCATATAAATTTCAAGGCAATAGTTGAATACCAACATTATTTAAAAACAGCAATTTCAATATACTGTTTAATTATACTGAACATAACTCATAAAATGTCAAGTTTCTACATTTCCTTCCTCGTTTGATGGACAATATGAAGCAACATGCTCCTTAAATGGACAGTAAATAAAAATTCTCCATAATAGGAAATAATTCTATTTTTTCAGACTCTTGCAGATAATTCTATTTTTGCAAATTGAATCACTATGTACGGTGTGGCCCGTTTAAAACCATCACATTCCACACCACAAACATTTGGTCCAAGTTTTAATTTATCAATAATTTACTTTAATACTAATTTACTTGAACATCAAGTCGTCGATAGATAATAACTAGGGTCTGGAAATGTATGCCATAAAGCACTCTACTATTACGCCAGTCAATAGAGCTCGAAAAGGGGTGAGTTTATGACACGATTGATACCTGAAATCCGACTACGGGATACTTTTAAGTTCAGTCCTTAGATGAAAACGTGTATGAATTGGACTAGGAAATAGTTGCACTTTTTTTTTAATAACAAATTAGCGAAAAAAAATGTTCGGTGGCGCGCTGACAGCCGAGCGTGCTAAAGGTGGTGGGGAGCGAGGGGAAGCGGCGGCAGCGACCAGCAAATTTCGCGCGGTGTTCAAAGGCGTTTTACACCAATTTAATGGCATTTAAATGAAACAAAGTAAATGGACGAATAATTGTAGTTTACACTCTGTAGTTTCCGAATCCGTCGAGAAAATGTTATTTAATCCATCGCTCGACGTGTTATGGAATATTCAAAATACGACGTAAAAAACTTTATTCGACTATTGTGCAAAAACTATTCATCGGACATAATCCAGTTTTTGCACTCATTCTTCGTGATATTACCTACATTTTCCCACAATATTGACTCTTCTAATGCAAAAATACTCGAATTACGAATTTATTAAGAAAAGGTAATTTTTTGCGTTTTTTCCGAGTTTTTCTCAGCGAAAAATGTACCGATTGACTTGATTTTTTTTTCATTTTAAAGGTCTTTAAATTCTATCCTACTGGATGCGATGTGATTGCTTCAATAGCTTTTCTTCTGTAAGCAAAAAACTGAAAAAACTCACTTTTTTTCACTAATTTGTTATTAAAAAAAAGTGCAACTATTTCCTAGTCCAATTCATATACGCTTTCATCTAAGGACTGAACTTAAAAGTATCCCATAGTCGGATTTCAGGTATCAATCGTGTCATGTCAAAAAGCTCTATTGACTGGCCTATATACAATTCTATACAACTCTATGATAACACAGCCACACAATTTTTGTTTGTTTTGGCCTGGGTATCTCAATAGTATAGACATCCAAAAAAAACGTCATCAACTCTGGCTATGAACGAGAGAGATGGAAATAGCGGTCATGTCTTAGCTTTTCGGTTATGTCAAACTTTTGACAAGTGACTGTCACAATTTGTAAAATAAGCAATGGTCATATGCTGTGACAGTCTTGACAAGTAAATAAGGTTATAAATTCAATCAAGAACAGAAATACGTCTTTTTTTTTCTCGGCCAACTTTGATGACGTTTTTTTTTGATGTCTCCATATATTCCCATGTATTTTTGGGCGCTGATTACGAATCCGCAGTCAGAATTGACAGCTTGGTTCTCTAATTCGTCACAACCTCAAAAAACTGCTTTGTTTTTGAATTTACGACTATTTTTTTAATTTATGTGGAATTAATGAACCAATCGATCAATTCTGACTGCAGATTCATATTCAGCGCTCAAAAATACATCGGAATATACTATTGAGCTACCCAGGCCAAAAAAAATCAATAAGGAATAAGAGTTCAAATTACAAAGAAATAAACTGCACCATTTGCATTCTATTCAAGTTAGAAACTTGCTGTTTTTAATTTTCGGTAGCTTACGGGAGCTTGCTTTTAATGCATGTCGAAATATGAATTCACGTCATTGATCGGATGCCCAGGCCAAAACAAAAAAAATGTGTGGCTGTGATAATTAAAGTATAAACCGTATTTTTTAAGCGCCTTGTAAATTATTTACGCGTGTATTTCTTGCCCGTGCATACGTACGCCGCTGACCGTGCTTGGTAACGCACACTTTCCATACCCTAATGTATAATTAAGGCCCCGCATTAATCTGACAAATGGTTGAACTATATTGTTTCTATTTGCAGAACTAAATAAAAATAGTAGAAAGACAAATAAAACACAAAATAAATTAATAGAACTGCAAGAAAAGTAAACTATATTTAATAAAACGTTAAAATAACTAAATAATAAGGAAAATAGTATATACTTATAGTGTATACTGTATGCAGCAGGAAAAGTAGTATCCAGCCAAAAAAAAGGAAAGGAAGTAACACCTAGATAAAGGACAGAATAAAAGATATATAATTGCCACACCTAGCAGGCACATTCTACTTAGCGGACGGATCAGTGATGACGTAGTGGGCCAATTCGCATTTGGTGGCGATTTTATACCCTCCCTATTTCAATGAGAACCAAGCCCCCGCACCGCGGAAACCAAGGACTGGAGTGGAAGCAGTTCGCACTGATTTGTGTAACACCACGGCAACGGCTGCCGGCTGCGTCTGTCTCACTTAGTGAACTTCTCACTTCATATTTGGAGAATAGAATTTAGTTCACATACGGTATATACATGTATATGTATATGTAAATATATCACCATACATTCAGTTTGTGGGAATATCGCCTTTAGGAAGTTGAACAACTGTCGATTATGGCCATTCAAAAAATATTTACTTTTTTCCAGTTTAATATATCGCCTACTTGATTTTTAGAGGTTAATTCTTGACAACATGTTACTAAAACATTTTTAGTACATACCTATTCTAGGGAAGCTGAATGCTGAGGTGTATCAGATTTTTTTGTATAAAAATCATTAATATCGTTTCCTGAATCTCAGTTTTAAAAAAATCGCCTTGCGTGGTTTTTGTTAAGTCCTAAAGTTAAGTTTCTGATACTTACCTTACATTAAAAAAGTCTAGTAAAAACTGGACAGCAAAAAAATGAGTCACACCCTATAGTGAGGCCAAGTTTTAAATGGATCACGCTGTATAATGATGATGATGAATGATGAAACATTTAATGGGGCTTGTAAAGATAAAGGAGTTTTTTGTTTTATAAAAGTGTACTTTCTTTTTTTGTTGCCCCCCGTATGCATACCTCTGACATTGTAATAACCTAGATCGTGCACCAGATTTCGTTGCCAAGCTAATCATACAACGTGTACACTAATTATCGTGTTATTCTGGTGCATGAAATAATTGCCTCAAGGTTGGGTAACTTACTGTAAATCCGAAGTAAAGAATCTAACGGCTTCATTTTAATATGAAGACACCATGTTCCTGCCGATGTTACATAGCATATGTACATAACCATTGTCTACGAAAAAAATAATGGACTAGGAAACCTCTCACGAACGTACCGTTGTTGAAACAAATTGCACAAGAACTACATTATTGCCAGTTAATTTTACGGTAATACTCTGTTGCGCAGGACGTTCAACCTTAGTATTAAGAAATTTCTTATTTGAACTTAGATTAAAAGATGTTTTATGTGGGTTGTGAAAAGCTTCAAAGACGGGAACATGGAAATAAAATTGCGCACTCAAGTTGTTAAATAAATCAAATAAATAATGTCGTGTATACACAAATTGTACTTAATTAAATTGCCCAAATATGTTCTTTAAGTATTGATAAGAAATTTATAAACTAAACGTCGTAAAAATTTAGTCGTTTAATTAATTTTAGTCGTTTAATATACATTTAATATCAGAATGTACAGGGTGATCGATTCATCGCAGGAAGTGGGTTTTTTCTCGGAAACGACGAGATAAATTAATTTTTATGAACGGTAATCACCTTCACTCAAAATTAAGGCAAAAATAAAAAAAAGTGTTTTAACGACGCTAAGCGTTTCGACGCCTCAAAAATTTTTTTTTCAGCAACATACCTTTTTTCTTTACCATTACAAACGTACATTAAGAATTAGTTATTTTTCAATTTAACATGTTTTTGTATTTTGAATGATTAAAAGGTTATGGCTCATTATGGCTCATTATGGTTTCTAAATTCCATACCATGGAGGACTTCTTGTAATACAAATAAAAACTGAATAACAAACCGTATTCAGCTTTCAAAGCTCCCAGGACTTAACTGTGAAAGTATGTGTAAAGAACAGTTTTTGGACATAAGAGGAAAATTTTAACGCCGTTTCTCAACCAGGTTGATGATATAGAACTACAAGGGTATTTTCAACAAAGTGGTGCTAGAGCTCAGACTGCAACAGACACTGTGAACCTTTAGAGAAAAAAAAACCTTTTTGAGACTTGAGAATTTTTTCAAGATTGTTTAGTTTAAACGTCGACCATACATTTCCACCAAGATTATGCTACATTACTCTATAATCTATAACTCCATTCGACCTCTTTTTATGGTTTCATCTTGATAACACAATTTTTCAAATTAATATTACTGATTTAGTGCATCTCCAAGCCTAGGATTTTTTTATAAATAAAGGTTTAATGAAAACTTGCCTGTTTTCTCAATTTGTAGAAATATTAGCAAATATTTAATATACGGTATTGGAACCTTTAAAACATTGAGTTTGAAAGAGAATTAAATACAAGCTATGAATTGTTTCATAGTTAACAATATGCAATAATTTTCTTTTCTTTTGATTAGATAATTATTTAATTAATATATAATTACAAGATAATTCTTTAAATTAACAAACAATTATCTTTTTTTGCGTATAATAACTTGAAAACATGTATGAATGATAGTGATTCATAGATTTGCAGTTGCTTCATTCCGTTTTCCACTTCTTGACATATAAAACCTACGGCTACGAAGGCGATAATATTACCAGACTTACATAGTAGATATAACAACACATACTTATTTTTAAAGCTAAAACTTTACATATTCAAATGCAATTTTGATAGATTTGATTTGAAAATAAAATCAAAATGTTCTTTGAACCGGTGACTCCGCCATTTTCTAGACAATATGAAGCATCTTCAAATATTTACAAAAGTTAGTTGAGTGCAAAAAAAAAAATAATTATCACGATAACTACAGTTTTGTTCTACAATAGTTTCAACCGGAATGAGTCATTCGTCACATCGTTCACTGATTAGGGGCAACAACAACATAGTTACCAGATTGCAGTAGCGAAAAAAAAAGCAAAGAACAATGGGCTTGGCTTAATCAGTAGGTGTCAAGGCTGATTTGTTTTCAATTGTGTTTTAATCTGCATGACGTTTTAAACAATTGTTACATAAAATGTAGCTACTTGTATATACAGTGTGATCAAAAGAACACTAGTGTATTCTTTTTACTATATAATTTGAACGATGTAGGTATCAAAATGTCAAAATTACATAGTAATATTAATTTTTACCTGCAAGAAGAAAATAAAAATTAGATCATTGTAATGAAACGATAGCAAAACTTCCACCCATATCAAAACAAGGTCATATTGTGCCGCACACAAGGAAAATATTGAGTCGAAAATTAGGTTGTGATTCCAAATAATATTCAACTGTTTTGGCATAATTCCATGGCACATTTGAGTCGTCCAGCGGCTTTCAAATTCGATATTTTATGGATATCAACTTTGAGATCGTATACAAAGAAACACTTGTGGGGTTTTCAGCTATGGATTCCGATTTTATATTAAAAAAAAAAACGCTAAAAAGTCTTATTAAATTTCTTAAAGAATCGTAGTGGGCCATGGAGTTGCATATTAAAAGCGACTGTAGGGAAAAACCAGTTTTCAATGTCCTCAACAAAAAAATGGTTTAAATGATTCTCTGGAAAAATGAAAATTATATGGATTTGTACATGATTAGTTTTTATAATTTGACAAGTTATTGCGAGTTTATTATTGAAATTAGAAAATAGTTCTTCAGACAAAAAGTTACAGAGTTTTGCAGGAATTTTTGAAACACGAAATGAGAAAAAACAATTGAACATCAGAAACCATAAAACTGAACAAAAAGCTTTTTTTTTAAATGGAACACCCTATATATTATTAGAAATTCTGATTATACTATATATTATTGCATATTCTGATTTATTGAATGTTTTCCTTCTCTGAAATATATGTATGACACGTCTATGTTTGCTTCAAAAGGTCGATTTTATTTAAAATGTAATTAGAGACAACAGATCACAGCTATCATTGACGTCTGGACCAGAAAAAAAGGGAAAAACGAAGAAGAAAAAAGAAGAAGAATTGTTATTTAAAAAGTATAGAGCTATATTTCATTAATTTATATTTATTACCAATTGCTTAAAACAAAAATAATGTTTAGCGAAATAGGAAAAGTTTAAAGTTATTCATTTATTTTTAAAAGAAATATATCGCTGCATATGCTGAAGCTAACTTAAACATGTTATACCTATATCTTTGAAAAGGAAAAAAAAATCGAGGAATGAGAATATCCAATAATATACATGGTGTTCCATTTAGAAAAACACTACCTCGATTCGGTTTTATGATTTCTGATGTTCAATTGTTTTTTCCCATATCATGTTATAAAAATGTATGCAAAACTGTAACTTTTGTCTGAAGAACTATTTTCTAATTTCAATAATAAACTCGCAATAACTTGTCAAATTATAAAAACTAACCCTGTACATACGTAAAAGTAGACACCCCGTACATATCGTAAATTTGATTTTGTAACATAAAATTGGCACACATAGATTAGCACTAGTTTTGAAAGACAATGGCGTCATCGTTTTTATACAAAAAAAAAAAACAAAACAAAACAAAAAAGAACTAAATTCGATGTCACACACTGTACAAAAATACAGCTTTTTGTGCCTTATATTTTGACATGAAGATGATTTTCCAAAATAATTATTTCAGTAATAAACACCTGTTTATGATAACTGTATTATACTGTATTATACTGTACCATAAAATTTACATATGAAGTGGAACACAATGAACAGCTACCATTTTTAGATGTATTAGTTATTAGAAATAGTGAAAATAAGTTAGAGTTTGATGTATATAGGAAAGAAACCGCGACTCTTAGATGTATTCACAACGATTCACATCACCCTTTTCAACATAAAATGGCAAGTTTTAATTTTCTAATTCACCGTTTGTTAAATTTCCCCCTCAGTAAAGAGAGGTTTGAACATGAGAAACAATTAATTAAGAATATAGCTAAGAGTAACGGTTACTCAGTCCATTTAATAGATAAGTTAATAAGGAGGCATAAATTTAAGAGAACCCTGTACAATTCCACGACTTTTCGTAGAAATACTGACAATTCGAAATTTGCTTCGTTACCATATGAACCTAAATTCACCCGCGGACTAGATAAAATTTTTAAAAATATTAATATCAATTTGGTTTATAATTCTAAAAATAAACTACAGACGCTTTTGGGTAACCCCAAAGACAAAATCAACAATAACGAAAAGTCAGGAATATACGAAATGAGTTGTAAAGATTGTGATCAAAAGTATATTGGGCAAACAAAAAGATCTATATTGACTAGATTTAAAGAACACATGGCTCATTTGAAATATGGCAGAACAGAAAAATCTTGTGTTGCCCAACACGCTTTTGACAACAACCATAGGATAGATATAAATAATTTAAAATTAATTAGAAATGTAACAAACAGTAGACAGTTGGATGCTTTTGAAAGTTTAGAAATCATTAAGTGTAACAATAGTATGAATAGGGACAACGGTCCGATACCCACCAGTCCACTGTTTGCTCTGATAAACAAAGCCAGTTACGGTTCAGTGAACCGTGGCAACAAATTTGGTATAAATGGTGCAATTGTGTAGGCTAGAATTTAGTTTTAATCTTCTCCTGAAGATGCCAACTTGGTTGGCGAAACGCGCGTCGAGAAAAGTGTACTAGTTCGGTGTTTTCGTGGAAAACGTCCAGTTTTTTGTTTCTACGCCGAAGGTTCCAATACCCACTCCAGGATAACTGTATTACTTATAAAAATCTATACGTAATTTTATAACAGAATTAGATCTAATCTTAGATATTAAAAATTCGATGAAGCTGAAGCCTGAAAAACCTCAAAAAGAGAACATCACATGTATAATTCACTTTAGAATAGGACTTAATGATTCAGCTCCACTGCGTGAACGTAGTAAAATATTAAACCAAAACTAAAGTAAAACTAAAAATAGATTCTAGAAAAAAATATTTCAATTCACCGCTTGTTAGATGGAGAATGCATTTGCTACGAATATGGCCATTCTGTAAATGTGTCGCTTACGGTAAAAATGCGCGAAAGGTGGGTGTGATAGTTTAACAAAGAAACGGAGAAGTTCGAGATAAAAACCGGTGATTCATTCATATTTACAAACAAGTTTTGACGAGTCAACATTGAAAAGAATCGCCAACAGGAAATTAGTTTTATCTGCGTTAATTTTATTAATATTGAGTACGTGTTCTGACTTAAGTTATTGTTAATATAATAAATATGTATGTACATGGGTACGTGAACGAAAGAAACGTTATCTGTGTAATATTTGTTTTAATTTAATGACATTAAAAATAAACTTAGATAGCTCATCTTTTGTGAAACAATAAAATATATGTATGTATAGATACAATCAGCAGCAAAAGTAGTCACACACCCATTTTTTTGAAGGTTGCTTAAATTCTGATAATTTTTTTACTACAGTGTCGATTTTTTTTCTGATTTTCGGATTTTTGAAATTATTCATGGTTTTTCTTTTATATATTTTCACACTATCGACATAATATCACCTTCAACTTGGCTTATTAGACGAAAAAATTCTCAAGCTGTAATCCTATCAGAAGCAAAAAAAAATATTACTATAGTACTTACATAAATTAGTACACCGGCACACACAAAAAAATCTGAATCCGAGGTCTGACATGTCAATTCTTATGTATTTTGATGCGCTGAACACGAATACGAAATGGCCAAAAAAATTCCAAAGAACTTTACCTTTCTATTATGATTATTAAAATGGCTTTTGACTAAACCATTGTTAGAAAGTCAGACAATGAAGCTCATACTAAAACCCAGAGGCAAAACTCGAACTGAAACTTAAACAAGCAAACTCATACTGAAACCCAAACGCACAACTTTGAACACAACACTGAAGCTGTCAATCAAACTGTTACTCAAACCGAGACGCAAAACTCACATTTGAACTATGACAAGCAAACTGAAATTCAGAGAGTATAAGTTACAAATAGAAGACAAATTCGCGGCTTGTGTGACTGAAACAAAGTTAAATCTCTGTTTAAATAGCCGGCACAAAATTGTACTTTGAAAAAACAGACATGACTTTATAAAAACATATAAAACACAAGAAATAATGAAAAACAGAATCTTCATTACATGCAAAGTAATTGCATGTAATGAAGAAGAATAAAAAAAAAGATATTTTGAAAAATGAAAAACTCTCATTCATTCGTTGCATGAATAAAAGATTAACGAGTTATTGAATTGAAGAACTTTTAGGTTTTTTAGAAACAAACAAAAATAAAATGAATCTACACTGATTGTTTCGGTTTGGTAACGAAGTCATCCACTAAGAACTATTTCTTATAAAAATACTCTTCTATAATGTACCCAAATAAACAATTCTTACTTTGAAAATGATATGTCTTAAAGAAATTGTAAATAGAAGAGATTTAAAAGTCGTGTTTGCTAAATTGTATCCCACAATTGGAGTTTTGTAGAAAATTAAATAATGAGGAGTAAATTTGGACTACGGAATCCTTCACAGCGGTTGAAAATACTCCGGCAATGATATGTGTGGAGTAAACGGTACAAAAAATAGACTTTGGTATCTTTTTGCCGCGGCGATAGCTCAGTGGGTAAAGCGCCAGGTGAGGGGAGATGGCGATTACTCCGAGAGCTATTATCCGCGCGGGTTCGATTCCCGCCTGTGACAATTGGCACCTGTCACAGGGTTTGGTTGTGTGTCCTACGTCTTTTCCATGTGTATTCTCCCTCTGCACAGTTGTAATGACTCTTTGAGGGAGAATGTCAATTTCTGTGGTGTGATTTATTTTATTTATTTATTTATAATTATAACAATGCATAATTTGACTTTCATATCACATTTTGTTAATAAGCAAAAAAATGCGTTGTAATGATATAAAAATATGATCGATGATGCTGTATATTTTTGTTATAGTTAGTACAGAGCCTTGACATTTTACTGAACGATCAAACCGAAACTAATTCGTTACCTTTGTTAAATTTATTTTAGTTCCTTTATCACATTAGTTCTTATTGTTAAGTATAGAGTTCGTCTCAATTTGGCTTTCACAGTTATTAGGGTTAGGGCAAATGTTACGGGAAGTATATAAACCAGTTTTGCATTGTTAAAGTAAGTCTTTAAAACAACCTGCTGTATTGCCAATCATATGTCATGTTGACGAAAAAATGACATCAAAAAAATTTAGTAAGTGTTATTTTCATATTTGTGGAACTATGAAAAAAATATGAAAACATTTTCTGAGAAGGTTCTGAGGAAACTGTGTGTGGTGACTATTTACTTAATAATTGTGTAAAAATTTGTTTAGCCTGGAAGCAAAAGTCCATTTTCCATTTCCAAATTAAAATTAGTGAACACTTGATCCCACAGGATGAACAAAAACAACGAAGATTAAATAAGGGATTGAGGAACTGCGCCCTGGTAGCTGCTGCCCTTCGTGAAAGGTAAAAAAATGAGGGACCGAGTAATTAGATAAATTTTATTCACTGTTATGCACATAAAAACGGGGCATTATGTAAATATCTCGTATTACAATACGTACACCTGTTGAAAAATCTTCGGTAATTGTGTTAGTACATCCTTTGTTTATGAATTTCAAATGAGAAAAGAACGAGGTGGAACGGAAATAAAACAAAAACATACAGTTAACTATTAGAAAGAGTGGAAAATCCAGGTCTCACGTTGTGCATATTTTTGTCACTGATACAACAATTTCGTTAAAATAAGTATGATTTCATTCATATATTGTTTGAGACGTTACTATCTTTATGACAAATACTTTTTACCATTCATGCAAGTAAGAGATAACGTATTTCCATAAAACTATGATAGATGAAAAAATCGAATCCACTGACACCGTGGTATTTTTTGAAAATAACATTTACAATAGTTAAGGAATAACTGGGTTAGTACCAACTGAACAAAAAGGTTGTTTTTTTATTAGTAAAACAGTTTACATAATGAAAACGAATACTTTACTCGTAATTGCAAAACAAAATGTTGTTGGAAGTAATTTTCTTTGACTGATGATAAATGATATCTGAATGAAAGATTTAAACTGAAGATTAACCGTTTTAATCAAGTGTCGTCAGTGGTTCATGTACGTAGTGTGATTTGTACATGGAATAGTCTTAAAAATGTTGCATGCCTATCTTCTATATTATCGTAATTTTTTGACATATTAAACAATTGTGTCACGCATAAATTGGGGAAGCCTTGAGCGAACAACCTGTTCTTTGTAACTTTTTTTTATAATGTTTGGTTAACCATGTAGAGACATTATTCCAGACATATAGGACACACTATATGTTACTTCATCTAATCATTTGCAAAAAAAAGTGCGGTAGTGACACAGCTCCACAAAAAAAGGTCATGATTTGGGGGACTGACTATTGCATTCCTATGTATTTTTCGACGCTGAATCCGATTCCGTGGTCCAAAAAAATCCATATATCCATTAAATTTTTTTGTAGGGGCGAAATAATTCCTTCAAATGGGGTAAACTGACAAATGTACTGACATTCGTCAGTTAACCCCCCTTGAAGTGATTATTTTGATCAGTAGGTATCATGTAAATAGGCATTTTTTGTCAAGCAAGGGCAAGTTAAAGACTGAAGGGGTAACCACCTTTCCGTGGGGTTGATACACCCTTTGCAATCCCTGCTATCCTCTTTTCGATATATAACTGCATTATTAAAGTTGCTAGCTTGCATGCTAGCAATTTTAAGGAAGACGAGGAAAAGGGTGATTGCAGCTCCGGAAGCAACCCTTCAAAGGGTAAAAACCGCCCCCCTGCTATATGAGAAATGCAGGGGTGGTGGGAGATACGGGAAAAGAAATGTTCCTCGTTGTTACCCCGGAACGATCCCAGTGCACTAACGAGACTCGTGTTTAGTTGCTTTGACCCTATCCTCCAAGGGCGTGAAAACTACTTTCAAATTCTCGAAAAGGATTCAGAAGTCTCTCAGGAATAGAAACATGCACTTTGGGAGTTCCAATGCTGAGAGGACAGAAAGGGAAATCTGCTGGCATCTCCATCTCGAGTCGAAGTTCGGATAGGGGTGAAAACCTACCCCCCTCGGGATGAAAATGCAGGAGATTATTATAAATATGCATCAGGAGATTATTATAAACTTTTTTTATAATAATCTCCTGATGATGCTAACATGATGTCGAAATGCGCGTTGAGTGCAGAAAAGTGTTTCGATCTTAAGTGATTGAAAGTACTCAAGGGTGAATTCAGTTCTTTACACCTTGATGGTAACAATTTTAATTTGATATCCTCCTATCACTCCTTCATCAAGGAATACGGTAGTGACACAAACCAAAACTGAAGCTATTTATCTATATTTTCCTTTTAATCGCATTACAGTTTTTGCAATACCACTGAGAAAACACCACCTTCCTATGGGCACGGTCTATCTAATTTCCTGTTTCAGACGCGGCTGAAACATAAAAAAAGTACAGGAAATGATGAAAGCTGCGGTCTGGATAAAAATAGAAGTGGTCTGTCTATTTACTACGTTGCATCGCTTCTGATTACCTCAACAAGTGGTGGCATATGCTAATGCGCGAATAAGATATAAATAATTTTAATGCTAAATAAGTTAAAATATTCAATATTCTGATTGTTCTGTTTCTGTTGTGACTGTGTTCTGTTTCCTATAACTAAAGGTATTACTGGTGAGAACAGATATTTTAATAAATCCTGAAAATATTGCAACATGTATCACACTTTTGGAGAATTTCATTACAAAATGTCTTGTGTATAAAAATATTTGTACCAATGTATGTAGGAATTTACTTTGACAGGACCAGAGGCTATCACATTTTGGTAATCAATTATCATTCATAGTAATCAGGAATGGATTACAATTTTTATAAGTAGTTATGATCACAGTCAGTAACTTGTTCTTTAACAAAAGAACTTCTAGACTTCTGTTTTAACAAAATAATTAGGGTGGGTTCGGATTTTTTTTTCAAGTTCTTGTAGCGTCAACTTTCCATGTCTATGTAACTGGTACATCTTCAAAATTTAGGACGATTCTGAGGAAATCCTCTGGAAAATTATAAATTACACTTTCACTTACAAATTTAATTGCATTGTCATTTGTAGATTGAGATTTCTTATAATTTTACTCACCATTTATCTTATATTCGTCTCGACAACACATTTTAATTTTTTGTAATCTATAATTTAAAAGAATTTTTCATGGAGAATACTGCTTTGTTGAATTTGTTAGCAAAAATGTTATAAGATGAATTATACAAGACCTATGTCCTTAAAAATAAATAAGTATTAAGTATTTATTAAAAACATTATTCTTTATCGACTGTTTTTCTTATATTTCCTCACCGTTTTTACTCATTGACATTCCAACCGGCACTGAATCACGATACCAACTTGTAGTTTGTTATTACATCATCATGAAGATTGTTCGTTTTTAATGGTGGAGGCTGCGGTGCCAACAAAAAGGCTTGGAAGTCCAATTCCAGACTTAATGTTTTCTAAAATTGTATTACGACTTAATGATAGATTTTAAGTTTTTTTAATGTCGCCATCACAAATTGTAGAGTATTAAGTTTTCAAAAGGCATTTTTTGTTAAGAATTAACGATTGTATCTATAAATGGCAACCATCTTGATTTTATACAGGGCCGTAACATTTTCGTAACAGGCCCGAAGATGATAACCCATATCTGCGCCCTTGGTAGCATAAAAGGATTGTTTTCTTTGCAAATCATGACAACCCCTTTCAGTATGCTGTGTAAGTGTGTACCAACTTTAGTACGAATACTTCTTTTAGTTCAGTAAATATAAAAAATATAGTTTTTTTCTTAAAAATTCAATATTCTGTATCTCGAAAAAGAAGAGTTTTAAAAAAGTGTATATACAAAACACTACCCATATTTTGATGTACTATCACATACCTACTCTTGGGTCTGACGTTAAATCTGACTCACCCTGTATACTTAAAGCATGTTTTAATCTCTTAACTGCCATGATAATTTCTTAAAATGTGCCCTGACTGCCGAACTTAGAAACTTTGGCAACTTTAACTAGACATATCATTACCAACGTGTTTTGACTCACTGAACATCATGGTATAGCCAGAATTTGGCCTAGATCCTCCGAAACGCCAATTTTGGAAGGAAATTGCCTAAAAATGATAGTTTATGACACTTTGCTACTTATATCATACCCAACGTATTGTTACGAACGCTGGGCCAGTCCGCCCCTGCCTTACTCGATACCAGCCGACCGCGTCGTCTGATACAAAAACGTTACAGTATTTTGACACACTGATCATCATGGTGTTATCACCTCATAAATCCTCAATCTACAGTTTTGCAATATTTTATTCAGACATTATTTCCAACATATTTAAACGCACTTCAGTCCAACCTTCCGCTCGATCCTTGAATTTCTGAATAATGTACACGCTTTGAGAAACCGAATAGAAATCAAAACTTAAAATAGAAATTTACACATTATCAGGCGTTATTAGAGCATTTAGTTATAGGACACAGATTTGTGATATTCCGCCAGTTTGGGTCAAGTCAAAAAAATCTTTGTTGTCAACTCAACAAGTGTTGAGTGACTGATCCATTCAGCTGATTTTCGAACGATTTCACGACGTCTGTCTGCTGCAATCGTCTCCAAATTTTACCAGTCACCGAAAAAACCCGTTTAAAAACGAGGGCTGGCAAACTGTGTGCCTTCGCCCACGCGCGCGAAATGCGAGGATTTCAGAGTACGGTGGCTCGGTGCTCGATCGATCATAGTCTGTCATATATATGTGATAAAAATCATTATTTGTGGTATAAAAGGAATAATAATTAGAATATGAATAGTTTGTCGTATACAATTAATTGATATTATTGTAACAGTAATTTATAGTAAATTAACACAAAAGAAATATTTTCTGTTGAAATTTGGGTTGGGCACGTGCCACTGTGCCCTTTATCACCAACCGCCACTGATAAAATCCTCAATATTACTTACGTATTCCGACGTTGTCTAACCCCAGTTACTGACTACAGTAACTGCATCTACTAATGGTTCTGCGTTGGATGGAAAATGACTTAAAGCGTTGCCTTTCTGGATGAATTTCAAATCCAGCCGCTACCTTGGGTGTTCACCAGAAATTGTGACTGCCCTATTTCAACATTTTTCCGAAGACAAAGGTCGTACAAACCTGGCGGAATCTCCACCGGCCGCCTCACAATGGGCCGTAAAAAAGCGTCCGTATCATTTCGTTAAGCGAGACAATTGAAGTGCCTCCCAGCTAAAAAATTAAATAGGATATCCCAGTAGAGTAGAGTTTGAGTTGGCAGAGCGTAAAACCGGAAGTGGCGTGCAATTAATCCGAATAATAGACGGAACAACGGGAGGGGGAGCCGGCTCAGCACCCGAGAATCGCCTCACTATTGGTCGGGAGCGATCCGCAATTGTTTCTCGTTTCCCAGCCGCGAAATTCACACAAAATAAATGAATAGTTTGGATTTTGCGGCATCGCCGGTTGCCCGCGACGAGTGAGAATGTGAGACTGGTCCCCTCGAAGATGGTGAGTAGTTTTTTTTTCTCTTACAACCTAAGTGAAAATTTCCAAATCGTCTCCACAAATGTTTACGTGGCAGATACCTATCATATACCAAGAAGTGAATAGACATCCAAACGTCCAAACATATCCATTTCCTCAAGATTTCTACTTGATTCAATGTTTCCCATGCTATCTCTAATTAAATCAAAAGTTGATAATGTGTGGCAAATAAATTGTAAAATTAGAAATCAATCAAAACTGACGACCATATTGCAACCAACGCAATTTCTCTCGGTGATACTGAACCGATCTCCAGCACCAATGGCTCTATGACAAGCAACATGGCGACCAGTAGCTACCGAGTTCAATAAAACGTTAATTTAATCGACTTTTGAATAACTATTTAATTACTAACAAGACGTTTTCTTGTACCATACTTATTATTGGCATAAAACTTGACACAGCAAGTGTTTTGATTTTCTAAAATATCATCAGTATATTTTTTTGTAAGTAATAATCCGTGTTCCGTATTCGTTAGGGTTAAACATTGGGAAGATTTTCATTTTTTGTGATGTTTCACTGTTGCTATATACATAAATAAATTATATGTTTTAAAATTTTTAATATTCAGTGAAAATAGTGAAAATTTCAACGATTTGGTTCTCTATAAGACACTTAGATGATATTTCATTAAAAAAAATCAAACTGTTTATCTACACATATCGAAGAATTAAGGGCGAATATGGCTATTAATCCCCTACTAGGTATCAGTAGTCATTATTAAGCATATCGAATTTTATCGAATTGTTTAGTCAATCGGTATTTGTTAGTTCCTAGTTGACTATGAATCAATGAAACAAAACGAATAATCTTCGGGAATGATAAGGTACATACCACAGTTTTCCATTTTTTTAATATTTGTTTACTATCAACAGTTCAATTTTTTTGGCATATAATTACTTAAAACCCTGATTTGTTAATATTTTTAGTCTTAAATAAATTAAAGTAATTTTGTGAACGCTTCACAAAATTCTTCCAAAACTCACGTAAACAAAACAAAAAAAGTCCAGTCTCTAGCATGGCAATGAATGAAAATTGGTAACATTTCCTTTTGCTTGAAAACACCTATAAACATTAGGAAAAAATAATATCCATTCGATGGGCATCAAAAAAGCATGATTTACATATTAAAATCCAATATTTTTAGAAGGTTAGTTGCAAAAATTGAATTAAAATAAAATAACTTCTTTCAGAAACCTTTCTTTCTTACAAAATTTGGTGATTGGGTTTTTTTTGAAGACAAGTATTTTAATTTGCCAATATTTATAACGTAAATAGTAGAGGGTTCTCTCTGCACCATTCTAAATACATAAAAACAGTTTCCCGCTCCCTAACACAAATGTGATATATGTGTATGTACGACAGGTTAGATTCCCTCAAAACCAGTGGCAGCCGGTGGAATTTGACGTGCTCGTATTTTCGTAAGGAGGCATGGGACCCACACCATAATTTAGGGCAGGTTACTAGACTTAAGTTAAGAAGGCTATAATGGCAAGTTAAGTTAAAGAAGGCTATAGTGGCAAAAAATTTTCAAGGAAAACTTGTGAAAATTTTTTTTCCAAAAATAGCTGCTTCCGGGCAGATCTTGGAATCGGCTTGCAAAATATTTGCGAAATATTTTTTTTTTTCATAGTCACCGAGTAAATACAATATTTTTTTATCTACTTGTGATTTTCTTGACATTTTGAGATTTGTAAAAGTTATTGTAATTTGAGTTTTTATTTCATCCCAACATTTCGTCTGTGAGATTTTACGATAGTTTTTTACAAATTTTTTCAAAAATCAAAATTAATTTTCAGTGACGAGTCCAAATTTAATGTCTGCGTAGGCGATCACAGAAAAATAATAATAAGAACAAACAGTGAAACCTTTTATAAGGACTGCCTTAAACTAACCGTAAAATTCCCGAAGGGTGTCATGATTTGGGGATGAGGGTTTGGGAACGCTAAAGGTTTGGGACAGTATGAGGTCATAGAGGATACCGTCAACGCTGACAAATATATACAGAATAATACAAATACTTACGAATAGTACAGACAATAATTTCATATTCCAACGAGACGGCGCAGCTTGCCATACTGCAAAAAAAGACGAAAAAGTGGTTCGGGGAACAGCATATTAAAGTCCTATCATGGCCCTCAAACAGCCCCGACCTAAATGTCATTGAAACATTGTGGCACAAGATAAAAAGAGTTTTGAAAGATGATCCTCAAAGAACGGTCTCTACTTTAAAGGAAAAATCGGCGAAATTTGGGACACCTTTTCACCAGAACTCTGTCGAGGCTTGGTTGAAACAATTCAACAGCAACAGCAAGAATTCGGGCCGTAATTAAGGCAAAAGATGACGTAACGCCTTATTAATACTTAAAATATTTTTTCCGAACATTTAGTTGCCAATTATTGTGTTACATTGTATTTGTTTTGTTAAGTTGTGACATTGTTAATTTGGTTTTTTTTGAAAACATTAATTAAAATATACCTACTTTTAAATTCTTTAAGTTCTTGTTCAATTTTTGCTTCATTATACATAAATATAGTCTAATACGCGAAAAATGCGTTCGTCCGAACATATAAGCTGCTGGCTATTCGAACTTACACATAGAGACTTTTAAGCAAAATTTAAAGTTCAAAATTTTTAACAGGAATGCAAATTTTTTGAACGCGGCTTGCAAATTTTAAGAGCTAGTTTTTTCGGATTAAGCTGCATACGCACCTATATTTATCGTAGGACCATAGGTTTATTATATACGGGGTGATCAATGAAGTCATGTAAAAAATCAAAAAGTTTGTATGAGTGAAATTTCCGCAAAAATTTTTTTTGGTTCGTTACTAAGGTAACATCAATATCTCTAGACGTTTTTGTCAGTTTTTGGATTAAGGCCCTTAGGCTTTGTACACATTACTCAACATAAAATTTGGGTAGTAAAATTTTTAAAATGCTATAACTTGACTTGACTGGATTGACGGTTCTTGATGATTTTTTGCGGATTTGGAATCTTTATTTCACGTAGATTTTCTCTGGTCTAAGCATTTTATTTGAGGGTTGAAATTTACACATTATACCGGGTCGATAATAAACAAAAAATGTAGGGTACGACGCGCTCTAAGGTTTCGCATTATTTAAGTTTTTGTAAAAATAAATTCTCACCTCAAGTTGTTTTTATTTAACTTTCTTCTCACTGTTCTGTCCGAAACACACCCCAGTTTGTTGTCTCAAAGGATCATTCAGTTTTACAGAGTTCTTTGTCCACCCCCATGCCCATAATTATGATCGGGTGTAATTTCTACGCGACGCGTCAATTTCAAAGTAGGCATTGGAAAAACAAATTTGTTGCTGTGGAATTAAAAATTGTTAACATTATTCTAGAAATAATCTGACACATTTCAATGTTATAATTTTGTAAATTTTAATTAATATGAGGCGTTTAACCACGGCAGAAAGGGAAAATTGCATTCGACTTCTTAACGAAGGAAAATCAAAAGAGCAAATTGCGCACATTTACAATGTCAGCCGAAAGACAATTTATAATTTGAGGCGCCGCGTCGAAACTACTGGTGATCATAATTATGGGCATGGGGTGTATACAAAAAAAATAAACCAAAGAACTGAAATAATTTTAATGAGAGAAACTATGCAGAAGAGAACAAAGAACTCTAGAAAACTAAATGATTCTTTAAGACAACAAACTGGAGTGAGAGTTTCGGACAGAACAGTGAGAAGAACATTAAATAAAAACAACTTGAGGTGAGAATTTATTTTTGCAAAAACTTAAATAATGGCAAACATTTTAAATTATACAGCCCGTCGCAGAGCAAAATGTGTGCGGTTATTACAACACCATAGGGTGAAGAGGCGGGTATGGGCAAATCGGCATGCGAATTTATTAAAATGTAAACGTTTTCTTGTCGCTACGTTTTTGTTTCTCTATGTGTAAGTTCGAGTGGCCAGCAGCTTAGTTGTTAGGGCTCGTATTTATCGACATCACTCCAAGATCGACATACTAGATAAGTGTTATTTACGCGGTCGGGCAACAAACAAACGGACCCGCAATCGCACCAATTCGCTGCTCGCTGCTCGTTATCAGCGAGCCCCCGCCGCCCCGCCGTCCAGACCTGAGTCCGTGCGAGTACGTCACGCGCGCGCCGCGACCCGCTCGATACGCGTCGACGCGGTGCACTCCGCGCCGTGCATGCAGCGCGCGACACGCGCTATCGATTAGTGCCCCGAGGTAAGCCAAGTTCGCGCGGCGCAGCGTCGCGACGCCTGGCCCGCCGCCGCGGTCCGCCTCGAAATAGCCGCCGGGACGCCGCCGTCGTCGTCGCTCCAGTTGACAAAGTGGAGTTTAGTCTGCGGCGCGTGTGACGGGCGTGCGTTCATTTTAGTTGCTGCAGTTTTGCGTTTGTAAACGCAGGAAAATACTAGTGAGAATTAGTGAGTATTTCCTTGTCCGTTTATGTGCGTTTATGGCGGAGACTTATCTGCAGGTTGAGTAACGCGGTCGGCGCGTGTCTGTACGCTTTACACGTTGCAACGTTGAAAGAGTTGTACACCGGGGGTGCTTATCCTCATCCGGGGAACAAAGTTGAGAGAAGTGACTAGTCCATCAAACGGAAAGGAGAGCTCCCCGTTCTCTCAAAATTTTAAACCGCATTCTCAACCGTGCGAAAAATACAGACATTGTTGCCATATATACTAGTGTATTCAAGACTACTTAGTAGTCTATTTAGCTTATATAGTAGTTAAGATATCGTCGACAATATTCTCAAACCTCGTAAGTACGTAACGCAACATTCTCCAGGAGAGCTAAAAAACGTTCTATTTTATAATTTTTTAAATAAAATAAAAATCTAATGAATATATCCTGATAATCTTGAATAAAAAAAAATGACACGGTATACATTTTTTTGTTTTTTGGGGTAATACTGCAGAATTATACAGAAAAATGTAACTTACGAGGTTTGGTTTTTATTAATTAGTTATATTTAAGAGGTTAGTGCAGCTACTGAAACAAGAGGTATAGTATAACAAGGCATTTTATTTTCAATCTAAGCACAAACTAATAAAAAAAAACTTAATATTTTAAGATTTTGTAAAACACATGGTAGTCAGCTGTAAGAACTTAGGTTAGTTCTTGCAAGTTGTCATACTTGTCCTTTTGAATGCCAGGGGCAGTGCTGTACAAACCAACCGGCTTTTCGGCTGAAAATTTTTCGGGGTGTTTGCGGGATGGACTGCCAGGTATCTGTCATTTTCAATTTATACTCAATGGTAAGATCTAATCCATTGTACTTTAAGGCTCTCAAATCCGTAACAACTGGATCACCTGCCTTTTTACCAGGACGAATAGAACTATAATATTTTAAATTAGAGTAAGCCTTAAAAAAACGTGTGTTCTAAGTAAATCGCATTGTAAGGCAGTGGCGGTTGGTGATATTTCAGTTAGCCATATCTTGAAAACGACGCATGGGACCCACTTCATTTTTAGGTGATGACTATACACCTCTTACTTAAAGGATTTATAGTGAAAAAACCGTCAGCAAAGTTTGCGAAAAAAAGTTTTAAAAAAACTGCAGAACACCCTGGGAGCTCAGTAACGCTCTGTGGAAAATTTGCAGTATATTTTTTTTCTATAATTTAAAAACAAATATAAGGAGAGGTTTTCGATTTGTTATAAAATATTTTTTTTAAAAAAGTTATGGCCATTTTAATTTTGGGAAACAAAATGTTCCTATAAAATTAAAATTAAAATGGCCATAACTTTTTGAAAAAAAAAATATTTTGTAACAAATCGAAAAACCTCTCCTTATATTTTGTGTTTCCTAAATTATGAAAAAAATATATATAGTGCAAATATTCCACAGAAGCGTTACTGAGATCCCGGGGTGTTCTGCAGTTTTTTTGAAAATTTTTTTCGCAAACTTTGCTGACGGTTTATTCACTATAAATCCTTTCTGTAAGAGGTGTATAGTCATCATGTAATCACCTAAACAGTGAAGTGGGTCCCATGCGTGGTTTTCAAGATATGGCTGAACTGAAATATCACCAACCGCCACTGTTGTAAGGCATTGGATTTTTTTCGTGCAGTTTCAATGACATATATTTACATAATCAGCTGGAACGCTTATAATCCTATTCTTTATTTTCCGTTCTATCCCACTATGCACGGAATCGCAACTCATTTGTGTGTGCCCTTTCTCTAAAATCTTTTGAATAATACACACATTTTTTAATGCTGAACATTGTAGTATAGCGTTCGACAAAATATAGTTTCTATTTTGGTATGTGCATGTGCAACCGTCACTCCACAAAATTATCTCCTTTACCTTTTTCCAATACCGTCTGTAATGTGCACCAAACTATTCCATGCGTCCATACGGTCACAGTTTAGATATAAGTTTATATCTAAACTGTGATATGGTGATACGAGGTTTGGACTGTCATTATAAGACAACAATAGTTACGAGGTTTGGTTTCTGTAGATTTTCAGGGTCAAACTCATTTTTATTTCATACAAGGTTTGGTAATATGACGTAGAAACATACGAGGAATGGTTTGATGCAAAAAAATCAATTTACGAGGTTTGAGAATATTGTCGACGATATGTCAAATATGTTATTATTGAACTACATTTCATCCATCATTCGTATGAATTACCAATATGTTTTGTGCGTGCGAACGTTCATGACAGTTTGAGTTTAAGTTTTGTGCTTATAGGTATAACCGTATGCATTGTACCTTTCTTATCTGTTAATATTTTAAACTACTAAATTTTAGAATAAGGGAGCCTTCGACAAGCAAAGTTATAGGTCATGAATCGGAAAAATATCGGAGATAAACAAAACAATGAGGGTCGCAAAATCATTGGGCATACCAGTATCAAATTAATTAGTAACTTCCATTGAAAAAAAGGAATTAATTACCAGAAGACTATTATCAAGAAAAATTGAAATTTCAATAATCAAAAATTAAATATCAATAACACAGGCATATCGACACTAATCAAAATTAAAAATATTCTCATGAAATAATGTTATGCATTTATCTGTAACCATTTTATTTATTCTTAGTTAATAACATATACCTATTTATGTATATTTTCAATGAAAAAAGTTTTATTTTAATTACATAACTTTTATTTAATATATGGACTTACTGCAAAAACCCGTTAAGTCCGTATTTGACCAAACTAGAAATATCGGAACGATTAAGCGAAAAACTAGTAGTATTGTAAGAATTTTTGAAGAAGAACATTTGTACTGCTCTTCAAATGAGCTCTTTAGTTTTAGCAAACTAAATAGTTTGATGAAAAAAGCAGATTTTTCCTTTGAAAATAAATGTTAATAGTAAATACTTACCTCGACAATTACTTTTTGGACTTAATGGCCTTTTACCGTGAGCCCGCTTATTAAAAAAAAAAACAACTCGATATATCTTCCCATTTTAAAATATGTCTTTACTGTTCATAATCGGTATACCTACATATACAGTAAGCGGCAGCCTAATACGTACATAGGTGGATATTAAAATACATATTAAATGATACATTTTTATGTCATAGTTAGGTGAATTTACTACTAGCGTCTAGCCAGCACCAAGTCACGGGCGATCCGACCAATCAAACCCAAAAAGAAAAACGCGCATGCTTCTAGACAATTTTACTGATTAGAAA
This sequence comes from Aromia moschata, assembly GCA_029963805.1. Classification (NCBI taxonomy): domain Eukaryota; kingdom Metazoa; phylum Arthropoda; class Insecta; order Coleoptera; family Cerambycidae; genus Aromia; species Aromia moschata. Next base: position 932,363 of record JAPWTK010000112.1, read on the forward strand.
TAAAATAAAACTGTAAATCCTGTAATCAATTTTCATTAAATAATAAGACAATTTTTTGTCTGTATTTCCTTAAAAACTAAATTTTAATATCAAAAAAGAATCAAGCTAAGTTAGTAAGGTGATTGCTTTAAACCTTTCATATCAAAGTTTTGTGACTTACTGACTTCAAGTTTGCCGCCTTCACCGCGTTACACAGGTATTTCTCATTGGCCAGGATCACCCGTGACCTGGTACCGGCTAAACGCTAGTCGTTTGTTGTCGTACTTGTCGTTTGGTTAATTTATATTTTATATTAGTATGCAAATAGTTGGTCGAAGGAAATGTGCTGGCGTATGTGTTTTAGCTTACACACATACATAAAATCATTGGCAAATGACAATATTGATTGATGATACGCACTTTTCTAATCAGGCACTACACCAGAATAAAATATAAAATGGTATTTCAAATTTTAACTCAAACAGCCCTACCGACAAACCGAATGCCTTTCATACGCCTGCGCAGGCGATTGGATTGCGATTGGTTCTCACCTCATGTTTACATCTACTGAACAAAGAAGTTAAATTATCAATTGCCCTTCATTCGGCTATGTACGCATTAGGGTCCCGCTTACTGTAAGTATAAAGTTAAGGGAAAGAAAGGCATATTTTTTACTATTAACTCTTAGAAATTCTTTACAGTTCTTAATAATTTTGTTTTAATTTTTATAATTTAATAGGTTTGTCCCTGTACCATATATGGTATTATTATGTCTGTAATTTAATGTGCAAAGTTTATCTAGTCCAAACAATCCTATAAATATGATAACAAACTTCATTGTGAAGCTACAATTAATAAACTATAATTAAATCCAAAATGTTAATACTCAAAGCAACATAAAAATACCCTACCTACTCGTACATATCCTAAACCGCATAAAGTATTATAGTGTACGTTTTGTCTATGTAAATCAGATCAAATTTTTATATAATAATATGTAGGTACATAACCTAGAAACCAAACTACAAAGCATGGAATTTTTTAATGTTTTTTGAACGGAATAATCGGTTTATTCTGTCTTAACAGGCTATGCGCATGCGATTCTCCTAAAATCATGATATTCTCTTGGTTGTTAGTGGGAGAAAATATCTTCGTAAATTCTATTCTATTAAAACTTGTAGCAAGTGAATGGCACAAGAATGGTTCAGAATACGGCTTTACAAATCTTAAGAGAAATATGGCGGACTTTCTCATAGGAACATTCAAACTCACTGGCTGAGAATAAGCACCCTGGATGCGGAAAATGTGTCGCAATATACAATTAGCGTGCAAAAGGGCTACTCTTTGTCTACCCCCAATGATATATTTTAAAATTCAGTTTGATGAGAGGTGTCGATTGACACTATTCCCAACTTTAGGAAACGAAAAATAAAAAAGTGGGAAGAAATGGGAGAACATTTTCTAATGTCCAAATGTCCATATAATCTAGGTTAGGTCTTGGTTAGGTTCAGGTTAGGTCTAGGGTAGGTTCAGGTTAGGTTTAGGGTAGGTATAGGTTAGGTCTAGGATAGGTTTAAGTTAGGTCTATATTTAGGTTAGGTTTGGACCTTAGAAATTTTCCCCCATAGACTTAACATATGAAAGTCCACTTTGTGTTGCATTTATATGTAAAATATGTACTATTTACGAAAAATTATCCTTGCCCTTCTCGAACTCAATAACGTGATGTAAATAGATTAGGTAACTAGGCAGGTAATCATGTAGGTTAGGCGGATGCTGGTTAGGTTAATGCTGGCTAGGTAAGGTTAATGCTGGCTTTTAGATTAAAGCTGGTTAGGTGAATGTTGATTAGGGTAGATTATCCTTCATTCATCTAAATTAGTTTAATTGCCTATAAATAGAAAATTGGTAACTTCGCAACCGAACACCATAGGAAGTTGAGGATAGTGTCGATCGCTTCGTCTAATCAAGACAGGCCGATGATATATGGGATGCCATGTTTTATCCTATAAATCGTCTTAAATTAATTAAAATTAAATTAATTGCAAAATATTGAAAAATTTGTAACTTTTTAACGAAAGGTTTCCGGAAGTTGAGTAGGGTGTCAATCGACTCATCATCTCATGTATTTTCGATTGACATATATTTTTTTTAATTTCATCGTTGGGGGGTAGACGTAGTTTTTGTCTGCAAAAGTATTCATCCACCTAACTATCTTAGAAAATATGAAAATAATTGAAGTTGATTATTAGGTATTGAGATGTGTAAAGAAAACCTTTATTCAGATAATATGTCATACCAAAAATTCAACGCAATAATTTTAAAAACAATTCAAATAGGATTAGTAAAACACTATATACCGTATGTATTCTGAAATTAGTAACCAGCCAGGAAAAAAGAAAGGAAGTAAGACCTAATTGAAGGATAGAATAAGATAGACGTAAACTACCATATCTAGCAGGCACGTCTCACTGAGCGAACGGGCCATGATTACGTTGTGGGGCGATTCGCATTTGTTTGGCGAATTTGTACCGTCCCTATTTCAATGACAACCGAGCCCCCGGAACGCAGAAACCAACAGTCTCACTTAATAAACATCTCATTGAACATTTGGAGAATAGAATTTAGTTTACAGACCGTATAAGTAATCTAAAGGGCAACAGTATTCGTCGGTCCAGTATCGGCTCTGGCGGCTTCCGTATCCCTAACGAAAAATTTTGAACCTCACAATACGTTATATGGACATCTGAGAATTAATATATAGGAACACATATCTATTTACAGCATTTTCTATATGAGTGAATACTCTTGCTCTCTATATTATACATAGCATTTCCTAATTCTATTTGTTTTTTTTTGTCCTTTTTTTTATTACTTTGTTGAGTTTTTGATATCATGTATTATATAAATAAATGATTCCTTAATACATACATATAATCATCGTAATACCTGTTAAACAACTTCATTTATTTTCAAATGTCGTTAGGACAGTTAGGTGGATGCATACTTTTGCTTATAACTGTACGTAGATACCGCACGTGTATCTAATCGAAATCTATCGAAATATCCCTTAAGCAGCGGCGTCGAGGGTGGGGGGCAGGACAAGGGGGATGGGCTGGCCAGGCCTGAGGCATTTCAAACAACTCATATTTTTGATTATCCAAATAAATCGATAGTCCGAACAACCCTTTGCAATAATTATTTCGAATTGTCGAGATTGCGCTGTATTTCCATCGTGGTATCTAAGCCGCAATGGCTTATTCCTTAAATCTAATTCCTTTTCGATCATCAATATTTTTGCTTCTAACACTATACCTGTAAATAATCGCAAAGTAAGAATTTCACGATAAAATGACACACCTACATGGTTATATGGACGATGGCCGTGAAGGAAATTCCTTTATTTTTCACCCTCAGATGCCACCCCTTTGTTTAGTCAGCTCTTAGTCACGGCTTACTCGGATGCGTCATAGGATTGTGTGACAAAGCCAAGAAGGGGAAACGAGTATTTGTTGTATGCGTGGTATTTATAGAGAATTAATATACAGGGCTTTCAGATATTATCATATAGAGGGTGTCCAATTATTAAGAGACCACAGCGAAACTGCAGATCCTTTAGGTAAGAATATCAGTATTTACCAAACTTACCTTATTCCAAAAGTTATTGGTAACCGAGATACAGGGCGTCAAAATTTTAATTGTATTTCTGTAATTGTATTTCCTTCAATTTCCGTAAATAACTTCTTTAAAAACATTTTTTTACATTTGGTGATTGTGTTTTTTTTTTTTGAGGAGAGGAATTTTAATTTGTCAATCGTTTTGATTAAGTTGTAGAGGGCGCTCTCTGCAGCATTTTGAATGCATAAAAAATGGTGTTGGATGAAGTTTTTTGGCGTTGGTTTAATGGATTTTTTGTATATTTTGTACCCTTTACGGTCATTCGTAGCGACATTTAAACGGTATCCCTTTTCCGTAAATAAATGATGGAAAGATCGATATTTTCAATAAAAACATAAATATTCTAAGGCGCAAACTTACACCATTTTTTATGTATTCAGAATGTTGCAGAAAGTGCCCTCTACAACTTACATCAAAGCAAATTAAAATTTCTCTGTTCAAAAAAACCATCAATCACTATTTTTTTAAGTTTTGTTTTTTAAAGAAGTTATTTACAAAAATCGAAAATAAAATTAAAATTTTGACGCCCTGTATCTTGGTTACCAATAGCTTTTGGACGAAGGTAAGTTTAGTTCAACCGTAATATTTTTTTCCCAAAAAATCCGTAGTTTGCTGTGGCCCCTTAATAATGGGATACCCTGTATTCAGATATTGATTTAAGATTATTAAATTTCGCTTTCTCTGGTTATTCAATTATTATTACGTACATAAATTAAGGAAATGTTAACAAAAACACAGTACAGACAAATAAATAAAATAATAAATATTTTTCTGATAATAAGTCCAACTCTAGTATTTGTCATAGCCTTGAGTATACATATATTTAATATTTTCTGTAAATCCAAATAACCTTTTTACATACGTTTAAATTATTAAAATAAAATTAATTTAGGTCTGTTTTCTGTGACAGTCCCTGTATATCAATATTTGTCATAAATAAATAAAGGCTACTAATAACAGTGGTAACGGTCGAAGAGCAAAGATTAAATTCAATAACAAATCTAATAGCCTACATAGTTGACAAGATCAAGGTCGTGGAAAAATTGTTAAGCAACATATGAATTATGTTTAGTGAAGTGGAAAATATAATGCAAGAAATGAGTTTCAAAAAAGTCTGTATCTACAAAAGAAAAAATATTCAGTTTATGAAAATATACCTATATATACCTATATATCGATACTTAAGATTGTTCGATGCATTTGAGACATATTTGTTTTATCCAGTATCAATACTGTTGTAAATACATGACAAATTCTTTGCAGCAAAATTGATTGTTTCGAACTCAAAATGGCATTCTAAATATTTTAATTTGTTTAATATTGCAGTTTTGATATCTAAAGTTGATGGTCATTCATCTTTTTTTTAAGATTGATATGTTAGTGGAAAGAATTCAACATAGTAGATGAAATATTATGACTATTTAATGTACTTTAAATAGTTAAAGAACTACACTCAATATATTCTTCAAATTGTTCAAATTGACATGGCTTTCTCATGTTCTAGCCTGAATCATAACTCTACTTATGATCTGAGCCATACCTTTTGATTTCTCCTAACTTGATTCCTTTCTTCTAGGTCAAGACAACTTCATGGCTCACAAGAACCATGTTCGACCGACCAGCGAAGGAAACTCCACAGACCACGTAACCGAAGATGGGAATCCACCAAGATCAGAAGACCAGAGTCGACATAGGAAGACCAACGCTCGTAGACGACTAGATTTCGACGACGATGACGTAGCTAACGAAACAAGCGACGTCACCGACTTTCTTAGTCTGTCTTCCGAAGAAATTCATCGGCGTCGACAGAAAGCCATCGAAAAATGGAATTTCGACTTCGAAAACGAAGTTCCTCTGGACGGAGATTGGGAATGGCAGAGGGTGCCGGTTCCATCTGTGGAAAACAAGGAGGTGGTTTCCAGTATGGAAAAGAGATGTTCGGAAAACAGGACTGTTTGAAAATATGAAGCCAAGGTGAAGACTTAATACATTCGAAAATTCTGTAATTTTAAAACTCCACATAAGCATGGCAACAAAATGATAAAAATTGAAATGTAATTATAAAAATTATTGTCTGATAATAAATAGTGTATGTCATGTCATTGATTGGAAAATAATATAAACTTTATTTTTATGTAAATTAGACGTCGATTGCAATCAGTTCATGATTACCTTGAAAATATTCTATATTTATAAGCTTACTCGTGTCTAGGATTATTTTACGATTGATGTGTTATATAGTGTCACGGCTCTCAATTTTCCGTACCAAATTGTATCATACAACATGTACTGCCAATGTCGGAAAAATATATTCTTAGAAAAGAAGTTATTCCAAAGATATTAGGTACCGCGTTAATGCAATTGCAGGATATCTGTTGCAATTAGCAGTGTCAAAAAGTCTGTTATTATTAATCATTACAAAAACTAATCTTTTATCGAACAATTAGTGACTTTACTACACTTTACGTTACTTTACATTAATAGAATATGTTGCCTTCTTTAGCGATCTTTGAAGATACTTTCATATGTGTTCTATGTATCTATAGAATGTATTTGCACAGTTTTCTTTTATTATTTATTGCACGTTATAAAGCTAAGTATATACAACGGGGGGGGGCTGTTTTTGAATTTTTAGATGCATCATCAGTAATCATAATTTGAAAATAGCTTCCTCAATGTGCTATCGGAATACGAAACGAGGGACTTGATTAATGTACATACTAGAGACAGAACCAAATGCTGCTTTGTGCAACGTAACAATATCACTAGATAATTCCGCTCGAATCTTCCCCTGGGATTTGGAGGATATCACGTTCTTCCCATGACGTAATCATAAACTTAAAGACCACATATGCTACGAATGCGAATTCTGTATGCAACTGGCAAAATATGGCCATACGTCTATCTGGGATCAGGATCAGTTTAGAGTTCCACAAATTAACTTTTGGTTCTGTCCTTAGTACATAAATACATATGGGTCATTCCACGTCAGATTTACAATCAATTTTTTTTTGCTCGAAATATTTTTTTTCTAGTTCTAAAGACTAAAAAAATAGATACGTGTTTCGGGGTTTTGCTATTTCTTTGCTAATTTTGGATTTATGATTTTTCAAAAAAGCCTCTGAAAAATTCATCGATTTTCAAACACTTGCAATTCGGTAAGTACTTGGTGAAAAAAATTGTGGTCGAAAGGTAAAGTTTGCATTTTTTCCGTACTTTTCGATCATGTATTTGAAATAATTTTTCGAGTATTATTTATGCACGAATTTTGCAAATTTAATGAACAATTAATAATTTTTTCCCAAATTAAAAGTGAAGTTCTATTCTGCTTCGGAAAAATAGTAAACATTTCAAAAAATGAGCAGGGAACCAAACGCGCAGCAAAACGAAAGTTGTAATTCGATAGTATAAGTATTGCTATTTCTTTTACCGACTTCATTTAGTACATTAAAATTCACCAGCTTTAATGGCATTTTATGACACTATGACATATATATTCTGTTAATTTAATTTCCACTTAGGAATAAATAATTGTCTTATGTAAATAAAAAATTTAATAAAGGTGTAATGATAAATTATTCGAAAAACATTTTAACTGCCATAAATTTAGACATATGTATTTAATACCGCATCAAGTTCTGACGGGCGTAGTGACGTCCCGCGCGCTTCAGCACGAGCAAAAAAAAATAAAAAACAAAATTTTAAGGTACCCAAATTTGGGAAAAAAATTGTTCCTTAAATTTACAAAATTCGTGCATCTACAATACTCGAAAAATTATTTCAAATACATGATCGAAAAGTACGGAAAAAATGCCAACTTTACCTTTCGACAACATTTTTTTTTCACCAAGTACTCAATTTTTGAAGAGGCTTGCAGAGGCTCAAATTTTGAAAAATCATAAATCCAAAGTTAGCAAAGACACAGCACAAACCCGAACCACATATCTATTTTTTTTAGCTTTTAGAACAAGAAAAAAATATTTCGAGCAAAAAAAAATTGATTGTAAATATGACGTGACAATATATTTGTAAAATATAGACTGAAACGATCGTTCTTACACATTTTCTCATCAGAACTCGAATAGAAAAAGCAAACGTTTAACTGAGAGAAGATTGTAATCTTCTGTATCATTTAGTATTTTTTCATTATTCCTTTCAAAATAAACTGTTCTTCAGGTTTTCATGTGGCTTAATTACTGTTTAAGTGAAACTTAAATCAATTTTGAGTACCTACTAAATGTTCCACAAAATAAGTTTTACTTTGTAGGAAGTAAATTATTAGAAAATATATATTATACTTATACACAAACGATTTTTACGTACATATATTATCGTGTATTTTATAAGATAGTGATAGTGTACCAGAATGTATTTGTTTTTACAGTACAGTAATCAGCAGACCACACCAATTGAAATTGCGTTAAATAAATAGTAAAACCACAACAATGGTCACTGCATTCCTAAAACAAATACTTCTAATTTTGTGATTATGAAAGATGTATCGTATTTATTGGTTTTATAAATAAACTTAAGGATATTTGCCACTAGAACATCACAATTTATTTACAAGGCGCACGATGATTCGTGTGACACATATAAAGTGTAATGGTCAGTTTTGTGCTTGCAATACATAAATGTCTAGTCGGGAATAGTGTAATTTTAGAGCGCATTATCGTTTTTATTTGTAATATAATTTAATATATTTCTAGGGTCCGAAACGACCCGAAAACGGCTAATATACCAAAAATGTTGTAAATAAATAGCTGATAAGTAAATACTAAATAACTATATATGATATGTACACAAAAATAAATAAGTACTATTTATTATAACACGAGAGTTTGAGTTTTTATTTCCTATATTAGAAATCAACCAAAGTGATTGCAGATATTCCTTAATAACCAGTAGCGGCTGATGGAGTTCTAAAATTTTCTATCTTCGTATTGGAGCATGGAACCCACATGAGACTTTAGGGATATATCTAAATATAACTAATATATTAAACTAAACATGCCAAAGAACTTTATAAAAGAAAGTGTGTTTCATATGGATTTTGAAAATGCTTGTTGATTTCAGCGTTTTGTTTCTGAGCTTTTATGATAGCTGTAACTTTGAAAAAAAAAAACTGTCTAGAAAGAGAATTAAAGAAAAACACAAATAGGTAACAATACAAATACACTAGGAAACGAAATTTAGTGCACACCCATTTTAGGGGATGATGCATTCAGTGAAGAATTTATTCAGATTTTTTTTTCAAAAGTCGTTAATAAGATTTCTTGAATTTCAGCCATAAAAAAATCACAGTGGGCCTTGGTTTTTGTAAGTAAAACGTGCCGCTCTGTCTGATGATACAGCTTTTGATCCTGCATGAAAAACGCTGAAAATCTGCCAGCAACAACTTTTTCAGAAGGGTGTCCAGCATTTAAATGGGTCAAAATATAAACGGTGTCCCATAATTCATGCAAGATTTGAATTTACCCCCACTTGTGCGGTAAAGTGTTGGAAACCAAAAAGAAAAAAGAAAATAGTTTGACAGCTGACAGTTTAGGGTTAGTAAAAATGAAGCACTACACGAAAGACCAACGCATTTTCATTGTTGAACAATGTTTCAAAAATATTGAAAGTTCGGCTGATACAGTTCGTAAATTTCGTACAAAATATGGTCGGAATATTGATTTAACTTTGTCAATTGTGAAGAGGAGAGCAACTGAAAAATTCAGGGAGACGGGATCAATTGGGGATGCTAAACATACTGGCTGTCCAACAGCAAGCCGTTCAAATGATAATATCGAAGCAGGGCGTGAAAGTGTTGGTGAAAGTCCAGGAACATCGATTTGGCGTAGTGGACAAGAATTTCAAATTTCAAGAGCTCTCTACAGCGTATCCTCACTAAAGATCTGGATCTACTGCTTACAAAGTTCAGTTGACACAAGAACTACAGCCTAATCCCATGCACAGCGAAGACAGTTCGTTGAATGGATTAACAACAACAAGTGAATGCTGATTTTTTGAGTATCATCCTAATCGATGAAGCTCATTTTCACCTTGATGACTTTGCTAATCGTCAAAATTTCTGCATTCGGGGTTCAGGAAACTCACATGTGATTATCGAAAAACAAATGCATCCAGAACGTGTCACTGTTTGGTGCGATTTTGGGCTGGAACCCTCATTGGAGCATATTTCTTCGAAAATGAGGCTGGTCAACCAGTTACTGTTACTAGTGCTCGATATTGCGACATGATAACCGAGTTCTTTCTGCCTAAATTGGATGATATTGATGTTGATCACATTTGATTTCAACAAGACGGTGCGACATTCCATACAGTCCGTGAAACAATCCAATTACTGCATGAGACATTTCCTGGGTTTATTTGAAGTCAAACAAAACAAAAGCCCACATCCACCCGAGGAGACTGAACGCTGCATCAGCAAAATTCAACCACATTTATGCAAAATAGTCATGAAAAATTTCGACAAAAGGATGTGTATGTGCCAACAAAGCCGAAGAGGTCATTTGCCCTATGTGATATTCCATACATAACCCCATCCTATGTACTTTATGTTTCAATAAAAAAAATACAACTAAAAAAAACTATGTTTTTTATTTAATTCAAATCTTGGGTAAGTTTCGGGACACCCTTTAGGTAATGTGTTTCATTATGTTTTATTATAATAAAACTATATATAAAATATTGGAATAAATATCCTTATTAAAGTGATCCAGATAGGACAGGAAGTCCTGCTGGATGCAATTTAATATCGCGAACCATGTGTTCGCCTGAATCTACTTCATCAGCCATATGTCACGAACGGATAAATTGATTTAAGTCCACTTGGATGCGCCCAATTTGGCCCATTAATGTCGTGTGCTCGTTCTTACTCGCTACCGAAGTGGGCTTCGGCATCCCACCCAATTAAAATTTACAGTTTTCGAAGAAGAAAACATTTTTTCTGGTTTCAGGTTTTCATTTTCTCTATTTTTTTTCTCCTCGTCCTTCTCAGATTCAAATTTACCTTATTCTAACGTCTTGCTTGTTACATATGTCTACAGAGAGATTTAAAATGAAATGGTAATTAAAAAAATATATTTATGTTTGTTTAAAAAACGTGATATAATCAAACATACTTGAACATACAACCACCATCTTCCAAAGATGGTTGTTGAAAGCGGATGCGGAAGCGGAAAGGACGGAAAGCTTTTAGTTATTCACTAAACTATAGATAATTATTAATTTTTGGGTATAAAAAGATCCGAATTTCGAGCTTATTAGATACTTTTGTGGAAGACCCCATTGTCAACCTTTAGACCCTCAGAAGAACATGCAACATTATAAATAAACTGATGCGAATTATGGCAAAATACTAGTAATTAACTCTACAATAGAAAAAAAAGTTTCTTTAGGAAATATTTCTGGAAGCGCAGACAATGAGGCGGATTACATAAAAGCCAAAAAAAGTCTATTGATAAAAGACTCTAGCCAAATTAGCAGCGCAATTAATCAATTAATTTCCAAAACTTTTCTTAAAGTTAAATTAAAACATTGTTTACTTATTTTTAATTAACTTATTTCTTTATATAAAAATTTCTTTCTTGTGGCACGCTAAAGATAAAGTTACTCAGTTTCGTAAGAATCGTTAATAATCTAATCTTTAATACCACCATTCAACGAACACGCTGTATACCACATAAATTTCCCGCGATACGCATTCCACTAAAGGTACGCATCATCCTGTTTGTTATACTTATTTTTTAATGTCACTCATTCTTCACTGATTCTCACACTAATTAACTATTCCAAGGCGTATAATTTATTTTTCATCCTGCTCGGGTTGTTTTCCTTATCCTGTTTCCAGTCCATCCCCCATTGTTGACTGGCCTCTCGTTAGGATTGTTACCAACAGTGGCGTACCCTGACACCTAAAGGTAAAATGTTTTTATTGTCAACTGCGTCATGAAGATGTAGGCCCTGTAGACTTATTAAACAACATACAGTGTACCAACAGTAGCTTTTCCCTTAGCCGCAGTAGACAAAACCTGAAATCTTGCTGATTTGATAACGTTGCTTACGAGCTGATCTATACATGTATAGAGTAAACTGATACAGATATAAATTAATTTACTGTAGACTAGAAAAATGACTTAATAGAATCGTCAGACTATTTTTTTTTGTAATATTTTCTCGTCCATGTAATCTTCTTTATTAGTAGGTATCGGTATCACAGTTTTATTTCCTAGTTATTCCCTATTCGCTAAATGTTAATAAAAGATGAATACTACCACATTCATTCAGCCAGGACCATGTAATTCCTTTTGCATGAGGTCAATATTCAAGTCATGGACTGGTCACCACGAACCCCAGACTTAAATCCAATTAAGCGCGTATGAAGACATCGGTAAGGCGACATTTATCAAATTCTAGTAATCTGTAGGAATTGGAACAAGCTATTATTTTCTATTGGAATAATATTCCTCAAGAAGTAATCCAAAATTTGATAATGAGCTTACCACGGCAAATTCAAGCAGTTATCAGAGCCAACGGAGGTATTACGAGTTATTCATTTGTATTCTTTCGTTCCATTTTTTTTATTCTCAATAATATCGTTTTGTTTTTGAATTTGTAATTGAATGGAAATTGTAATAAGTTTTCATTAAAAACGACGCTAATTGATGCACCAATGTTTAATTAGCTCCAGCTAAAGTATTTTCTGATGATGTTAAAAAATAATTCACCATCAAATAATTTTGTATAAACTATACAGGGCGGTCTTCCGGGAACTGCATCGATCGATTATGGGAAAACTATAATTATCAAAAATCTAATTGTGACATACTAAGGTCCATGGGGGCATATGCCTAAAATATTTTCACGTTAATAGCACTTCCGGTTATAACGGAAGAAGATCAACTTTGTTATTTTAAATGGAATGCCCTGTATATTAATACATTTTTAGAGTCTATGGTAAATTCTAAGAATATTTCATGTATAATGTCCTATACCTAAGTTTAAGCGGTTTTGAGATATTTAAGTTTTTATGTCAAAAATGACGTCTGCAGGTCCTAAGATATTTACCAATTTTTCCTATAAGAAAGCCTTTATTATTCAATTTGAGTCTGATTCCTTGTTGAAAAGGATCCGCTTTATTAGATTTTTTTGTAATATTCTGATAACTATAATTACAGGGTGTTCAAAAAATGAGATCAAAAATGAAATTGAGAAAAATGCCAAAAATCAATTTTTTCAAATGGAAACACCGAATTTTCATAATTGTATCTTATTTAGCATTAAAAATAAGGGTAAGTTTGTGTAAGATTGTTTATTCTAAAAATTTGTAGTTTTGAAAATATTGCCAATTTAAATTTTTATATGGCGATTTTGCTGCGGATTTTTTAGTGAAGCTACTCTTACTTGGCCATGTTGAAAATTCTTTAAAAATATATAAAAACTGTTTAATAAATGTTCAAATTGATGTCTTTGAACTTCAAGACATTTTTCGCACCCAAGCAGAAAATTTTCATGAGTGGCTCTTCTTATTGATTGAGGATCAAGGTCTTGGAAGGCTGTTCTGACTCGCCGCATGCAGTCCTGTCTGGTGGTTAATGCGATGTTGTAAACGTTATTTTTTATTCTTCCCCAAATAAAAAAAATCAATAGGTCGGGGGACCGTGGTGGCCAAAGATGGATGCAGTTCCCGGAGGACCACCTGTATAGATTTATTTGAGTGGTGCGTTAGTTTTGAACATGAGTTTATTTAGTGTGAGAAATTTTAAATATTTGTCACACTGTCAAACAAATTACTTTAATACTATAAGTACATATACTTTCATTGCCTAACCCAGAACCAACAAGGGGATAGTATGATATTAACATATATCTTATAACATATAATAAGATAGTAACATATATCATTTTATTTTGCTTAGTGTGGAACAAAGTCGACAACCAAAATTAAACTTCTTCGAAATTTATGAGAACATGTTTTAAAAAATAGTAGTGGGGGTGATGCCCCCCTAGTACCCACCACTGAGTACTGAATCGTTGGCTCCAGACCGTGAAATGTAAACGCTATTCCAAAATATTATACAAATACGTCACCGTCGTCGACACAGGAAGGGACGGGCAGGATCCTCGAACGCCAAATAAAGAGCGTGAAATAGCCCGAAGCGTGAAATCGGAGGAAGTCAATCCCTTGTGCCCTCTTCGGTGGATCAGAGCGCTTCCTTTGTAAAGAGGCGTTAATAAATCGTCCGATTTATGCATACAGGGCCAAATGAGGTTGTCTGGTGATCACTCGACCATGACCTGTTTTCAATTGTCTCTACAGGTAGATAAAAACAAATATATGTATAAAAAAAACCGTTGCCCAAAAAAAAACAGTAAAGAAAATCACTGAAATTAAAATCAGTTTTAATCTTCTGCTAAAAGTATAGTAGTTTGGTGTTTCGTGGAAAACGTCCAGTTTTTTGTTTCTACGCCGAAGGTTCCAGTACCCACTCCAGGAAAAAAAAATAGTATAGAGACATCCAAAAAAAACGTCATCAAAGTTGGCCGAGAAAAAAAACGTATTTCTATTCTTAATCGAATTTATAACCTTATTTACTTGTCAAAACTATCACATCATATGACAGCCATTGTTTATTTTATAAATTGTGACAGTTACTTGTCAAAAGTTTGACACAACCGAAAAGCTTAGACATGACCGCTATTTCCATCTCTCTCGTTCATAGCCAGAGTTGATGACGTTTTTTTGGATGTCTCTATATTTTCACATTCATATTTGTCCAGTAGTAGATAGTAAATATCTCAACTTATCTCAAAAAATTGTTTCTACACGCCGAAACACTACATTGTACTTAATTCTTCAAACTCCATCTGCCTCGTTTGGAGAAAACTAAAAAAACAAGCTACAAGTAAACAAGTTTATAGATTAAAAGTCCAACCTTTGACAGGATTTTGCCTTAAACGTTACAAACGTCTTAAAAGAATAATAATTCGAAATTCTTTTAACCCATTTCTGTTTTTGGCATTCGGCGGGTTTCTGAAATAAAATTGATAGAGTTATGGTAATGGTGGAATGAAAAGAGCGGATCAAACTACTTATAAACATTAAAATGGGAAAACTTGATAGTATACAGAGTAGTTCACCATAAATGCTTAATAATAGCAACGGACTTAGGAGTGCTGAGAACCGTATTCCATTTAAGGTAAATTAAAATAGAAGCAACTTTTTTCTCAATCACTTATTTGTGAAAAGAACTTCTAACAGCCCAAAAGTCCAAAATATCCGGAATTGAAAAAAATTTGTAAGTTTTTGCATATAACAGAGTGCAAATCATGGTTTTTGAAGTCTTTCTAAAAACAATTGTGTAATTTAATGCTCGATGACATTCAAGACAATGACTTGGAAAGCTTTTAACGGTCTGCATACAATTAGACATTTTAACGTAGACGCTAATTTTATTTTCATGTAATAAATGTCCATGTTAAATTCGTTAAATTTGAAGGAGTTAAATAACGAGTAGTTACATTTAACATATGTAGGTACAGTGTACCAAAAGTAGCTTGACCCCTGGTCTGAACTGTACTCATTTCTTTTATTAAATATAGTATTTCCTCATCTCAATAATTTTTCGGCTTTTCGTTTCATCTATCAAATGTCCTTCCATGGCTTTTACCTCATCCAGTCCCCCAACCACAATGTTTGCTATGTGACGATATTTTTATGTCCTCACACAGTGGTGTGGTATAATCGTCTAACGGTTGTTCCTGCAGACGGACTAACTTCGCCGTACTTTCCACTCCAAGCAATGTGGACATTTTGACTAAATCCAAGTTAAATTGTATCTGCCTGTCTCGCGCACTCACACCATCACTTACACAAGCTTATATAGCTGCCACATACGGTAAAACCAAATTCACTGCCATTAAAGGTCAGTTACTCAAAATTGTTTATCCAACGCTCCACTACAACGCTACAACGCTTCATTAACACGCGACGGACGTTGTCCCGACATTTTTACAAACTTACTCAACTTTTCGTGGACACGAATGATGCATCGACCAGCGCAATTTAACTAATACTAACAATAAGTGTAAATTATTTGGGACGTGTCGTAACTTGGTTAGAATGGGGTGCACGACAAGGCAGGCGGGTTATATCCCAGAATGTAATAGTACGTGTGAGTTAACCACACATTTTCATAGATAAATTTAAAAATCTATAAAACGAAAAGTCGCATTTATACTTGCACACTTTTAAAGCTGATTCCTTAACGATCGTTCCTTTATACGAGTGATCATTTTGATTGTATTGTTTATCGTTTTATTGTGTTTTATAATACAGAAATGCAGGCCATAAACATGGTTTAATGCCACTCAATAGGGTGTACCCCTCGCGTCGTAAAGATAAAATTTATGCGAACGTCGTGTAGTTGCAGCGATCGGTCGACGTTTTCGTACAATAAACAGTATTAATGTTGTTATTTATGTATGCGTGGTAAATAAGCCCTAGTAAATATTTACCAGCGCTTATGTAAATTTTGGGTAACTGTAATGAATGCCCAAGTAATCTCGTTAGTTGTATCTATTATACTCGGGTCTATTTACCTTTTGTTGTGCGTAGATGATAACTGGTTTAATAATAGCGTTCCCGTGGGGGTAATCAGTGCAATAAATGTGCATACAGTGGCTCAAAGTGAAAAATACACACCACACCATAAAGAAATTCGTATTGATATGGTTACATAAAGAAGTTTTCGCAAAAAACATTTACTTGATTTTTTATCTTTTTAATAATGAGACAACAAAACAATTGTTAATGAATGAGATGTTGAAAGTGACTCCGCTTTCCGCTAATCAATGCCTAAGCCAAAAACTCAGGAATGGCCCGGATTTCACTTGAAATTTTCGGCTTCGTGTCTTCAATGTTATCTGGTCGATTGACATAAACTTTACATTTTAAACACCCCCACAGAAAAAAATCCAAGGGATATACATATATAGATCCGGGGAGCGCACTGGTCATTCAATTTTACCTCTTCTGTTTATCCAGCGGCCTGGAAATTGTGCATTATTTAAATGCACAATTTCCAGGCAAATATCAGGGAGTATTTAACTCCCTGATATTTGCCACAACTTGTGGTGGTGTCCCATCCTGTTGGAACCATTGTTGGTGGTTAATAATGCGATTTCTTGGCAGATTTTAACATTTTTTCAGAATTTAAATTTCCGTCTATGAAGAAAAGTTCAACAATACGTCCTCTAACAATGCCTGCCCAAACATGAACTTTTTAGGGATGGGCTTGTTGGAACCAATGAGGGTTCTGACTTGACCAGTAACAGCTACAATGTCGATTAAAAACACCATTTAAATTGACTGTAGCTTCATTTGAAAAAAGGATATTTCTTGTGAAATTGTAGTTTTTAACTAACCAATCAGTTAAATAAATTTTTAATTGACTTGTAAGAAACGCCAAAAGTAGTTGCCAAGACCCTGGAAGATTGAATTGGATTTTCGTGCTCTGATAGTTTCAGCTCGTGCTAATTTTTATCTAGGTCTAATTTTTAGTGTACAGTAAAGATAAAACGCTGTTCTTTCAGATATTGACAGAAAAAATAAAGTTGGTCTCCATAACAACCAAACTCGAAAAGACAAAATTATTTCATGTTGACATAAACATGGGAAATAAACTGATGAAAAACTTTAAAATGAACTTGAAATAATGGGCTACAATTGTTAAGTCAATTAACCGAAGGAAATAATTTTCTGTCGCGTCATAAACAAGCTACAAAATACAAAAAAAAAAGGAATCGCTCTGGGCCACATGTCAAATTAAAAATTATATACCTTCTGTCTGCAGCAATTGAGGAGCCTGCTGCAAGAACGATGCAGCTCCATTTTCAACGCGTGACGAAGTTAGCTGCTTATAATTTCGATAAAAATATTAGGCGTTATTTAACGCAAATTCGACACATCTCAGCGCATAGAGTACACAGACTGACATATGCTGAGCTGCGTCGAACTTGCGTTAAATTACGTCTAATATTTTTATCGAAATTATAAGCAGCTAACCTCGTCACGCGTTGAAAATGGAGCTGCATCGTTCTTGCAGCAAGCTCCTCAATTGTGCGACTTTGGAAAGGTTTACCGGGGGGTGTACCGATGCTATAGGGTACCTCTAGGGCCAGTGCCAGTACTGCCTTAATCGTTTGCCACGTATGCCACGTCGTTTATGTACTATGCCCTAGGCCTCTTTCACACTGTCAGGGTGTTCGTCCGTCCGAGAGATCGCCCGTCAGCCGGACAAGTAGCAATATATAGTGAAGCATAAGTTCTTTCACAACTTCCGGACACGGGGTAATCGCCGTCCGGGTATGCAAAATGCTAGGATGTACCCGCTAAAACTCACGGAGCTCGGACGGGCGATCGCCCGGGGACCCGAGTCAAGATAGCATTTGACCTAGACAAAAATAATATATAGCTGATTTTTTGTAGAGATCATGCCTGAGGGCTAAATTGTAACATACTAAAAGTCCTGGAGAATCCTCCTTCCGCAACCCCCTTTTTTCGCCACCCAACCCCCGCCCTTTTAATATTTTGGTGATTTTCTCGAAAACTATCAACTTTAAGTAAAACTGTCAAGAGAGCATTTTTAAAGCTGATGAAATTCCCCTTCCAATGACGTATCGCAATCCATATTCAGTAGCACATGCCATCCACCAGTGGCGTATCAAATGAAGGGTTACTTTTAAAAAACATACTTTTTGCTATTTATTCTCATTTTTTTATCTAAGTATATTTTTTTTTAGAGGAAACTCTAAAACGACCATTAAAAGATAGTCTACTTACGAATCTTTTAGAAGTTCATCGCAATTACTTCAGCCAAAAAAAAAATTAAAAGTTTATCCGAGACTTCTCAGTTTTACGTAAATCTGGAGCAAATTCATGTTTACTACCAATATGGAAAACGGCTGGAAAAGTATATGCAATAACTGAGGTACAAACTGCAATAGAAGATTTGAAAGAAGTTATTCTCTTTGCTCATGCAGTTTCTGGCTGCGATAAAACATCTGCCTTATACAGAAAAGGGAACAAAATTGTATACATGCAGTTACAGAAAAATCCCAACTTAAGGAATAAAGTTTGCGAGATATTTAATGTACCTAATCAATTACAAGAAAATGTGATACAATGTGGGGAAGCGTTTGTCAGATCTCTTTATCCTGATGGTCCAAAATTTGGAGATATCAATAACCTTCGCCATCATCTTTATAATAAAGCAATGGCAAGACAATCGCCTTCTGCACTCCTAGATCTATCCAGTTTGCCGCCCACAAAAGCAGCATGTGCCCAACATTCGCTGAGAGTATACTTTCAGGTGAGCAACGGATAAAGAAAAATTTATTTGTGTCATTTCTATTGCTTTTTAAGGTACAAGAGTGGCTGGGAAACCGGCTACCGTCTACTGAATGGGGTTGGAAGTTAGTCGAAGGACAATTGTTGCCTGTCAAAACTACGCTACCTCCCGCACCCGAATCACTTCTCTCTCTGGTTTACTGCCATTGCAAAACCAATTGTGCTGGTAGATGCTCTTGTAGACACTCAGGCCAAAAGTGTAGCACATTTTGTTCCCCTTGTAATGGCGAAACATGCAATCATATTATGGAAACTGTTACAGAAGATTCTACTCTTGAGAAAGATGTTTAAAATGTTGTTTTGAAACTAAATAAAAAACAAATTAAATAGCAGTTTCAATATTTTTGGTTCTAGGGTCGTTCTCTACATCAATGGATTTGCAATTTTATCACCTACAAAAAATTTGGTAACGATATTTTTCGTCAAGCTTATAGTTTTTGGTAAAAATGTGGGGTGTAAATTACGTTGCGTAAAAAACAGTAAATTCGACGTGTCCTTCAAGAAATTTCAATTAATCTTGGAACAGCTTTCTTTTGATACGCCACTGGTGTGTACCACGTGGTACTATATGGGCTCGCAATACGTCGTTGGAAGGGAAATTTTGTCAGCTTCAAAAATGCTCATTTGAAATTTTTCCTTAAAGTGGATAGTTTCCGAGAAAATCACCAAAATATTAAAAGGGGTGGGGTTGGGGGGCGAAAAAAAGGGGGTTGCGGAAGGAGGATTCTCCAGGACTTTTTGTATATTACTATTTAGACCTCAATTATGGTCTGTACCAAAAATTAGCTTTATATTATTTTTGTCTAGGTTTACCAAAAATTTGAACTTTCTTGACTCGGGTATACCATGAATGCGTTTACATGATCCGGGCGTTCAATCGTTCGATTGCTCTATTCTCACGGAACATATGGGTATAAGTTAAATGCTCGGTGCTATTGTGTTGTTTTTACAGTTTAGCAGTATTTAGCCTGTTGTCGAGGGACGGTGTATATTCTGCGGTGTAGCCACGAGAATTTGAGCATGTCGAAAGAAGCAGAAGAAATAGACTCCGAAATTCTGATTAGTCTAGTTCAAGACAAACCAGAAATCTGGGATAAAGCTATCTGGGGTAGATAAAGTATCTGCTTTCTAGTAAAGGGTGAACCCAAAATTGCATATTACGGTTTCTTTTTCGCCGATGTTTTAGCAAAGCGACCACAAGTTTTCTGCACCTATTGTTCATCGTATTCAGCGGCAAACTGAAGTACATACCCACAGCACCAAGAGGTCCGGATCTACTCGTGTGAAGGGAGCACCCGGGTGACGTCCGCCAAGGCGATCTCTCGGACGGATGAACACCTTGACCGTGTGAAACAGGCCTTAGCCTCCCTGTTTTGTTTTTTAACGTCAATTTTCACATCCAAAATTTCGTATCAATAATAACTTCAAACTTGGTTCCACACTTTTGCCCATCACTGTATATTTTGTTCTTGATGTTTACTTTCTATTCTCTGTGTGGTATTCTATAATTTCAAATATTCCTCAAAGAGTAGGTACTGAAAACGTTACATGAATGACGAATGTTTCTGTATTGTTTACTGCACTAAAATAACACGCTGTACGGTATAAACTGATCAAAAAGGAACCTGTAAAACGATACACCGTACAAAGTGTACTTCCCGGATGGACAGACCCCCACGAAACAGTCAATTGTTTCAGGAAAATGTCAATATTGGTGGAGCCACACCCACGTTGTGATGACACCAAAAAAAAGATAGGTATGTAGGCCATGAGCCGGAAGTACTTATTTTAAAACAGCCTTGTTCTATATAAACGCTCTGATAATAACTCCATTAAGAGATAATTGTTTCATTGGAAGTGTGGGTGCGCATTATTACTTTATTATTCGAGGATCCCACAGAAACGGCACCGATACCGACATTTTAAATTGAGCATGCGAACAAAATCAACATTATGGGAATAGCTATCTAGAAAGTTACAGGAGTAAAGATAAGAAATTACAATGAAATATTGCGAACGTATAATCTTTATATAATAAAAATAGTAAGAACATTTTTAATGTAGATTTCTTGTAACAAACAAAAATATATCGTGTTTACGTGGTACAAAGATATCTGCAGGTGGTATTAGAGATACAGGGTGACATTGAAATAAATGGCTCTTAGGAGAGTTAAAACTATTTATGATGTGCTGGTATAGACAAATTGTCGAGCAAATTGTGGGGTAACAAAGAAAAAATAACAAACATAGATTTGTCCCCTCCCAGCTCATAGAGATATAATACGCCCTATTTGCGATGTTGTCAATTTTAGAACAAAATTCAATTCAAGCATTAATCATGTTTCACAATTCATAACCCGCAATTAAAAAATACGACTTTCAGATTTCTATGACGATATTCATCTTAATATTTGCAGAATATCATGAACCATTCAAAAAAAATTAATCAAATCTGACTATGAGCGAGAGAGATGAAAATAGCGGTTATGTCGAAGCTCGAAGCAAAACATTGTCTTTAAACTTTTGACAAATGGCTGACACAGGCTGTCTTTTTTGCTCGACTAACAATTTGATACAATTAACGAGCCATTAAAAAAATTGATACAATTTTTTTAATGGCTCGTTATATTTAATGCATAATATTTCAAAAACCTGTGGAACAAACTACCACACGTTGCAGCGTTGTAATCAGAAGAATAAGTGGAATCAACAAATAAAAAAAATACATGGTGTTCCATTTAAAAAAGTAATTTTAATTAAACAACTGCCTCAATTTTGTTTCAGTTGTTTTTCTGACAACATATTCTGAGAAAAATGGGGTGGGAGTCTTTATGAGCTTACCCTGTACATACAGTAATATTATTGATAATAAGCTCACCCTTTCATACTTATATGGTAAAAGAATTAACCACAACATTTCACCTCTACGAGAATTATTAGTTTTTTTCTACGGGTCTGCAATTTCAATTGTTCTTAAAATTGAAATATCTTGAGAACTATTCATTTTAGAGATAGACATCTTTATTAAAGTGACTTTAAATTAATGAGTAGAAACCAAATATGGCATTAAATGTATAGCATGCCATTTACAAATAACGAAGTTAGTATTCACTTCCGGTATTTCTGGAAGTGCCAGAAAGTCGCCATTATTCTGGATGTTTAGAGCGTCCCTGAATACCCCCAGATACAAATTTTCAGCTCCATATCATTTATAGTTCTCCCAAAACGTTTAATAGGCCACTCACTGTAAGCACCCTGTATAATAAACAAATAAAACGCGTACATACAATAAACAACGAAAGTCATCATACACCCACTTTTTTGAAGTTTGCTTAAATTCTGGTGATTTTTGTATTACATTTTTTTTTGCTTTTGACAGGATTATAGCTTGTGATATTCTGCGTCTAATAAGCCGAAGTTGAAGGCGGTATGTCCATTGTGTGAAAAGATATCGCTAAAAAGGTAAAATTTCAATATTTTCAAAGAAACGTAAATAACTCCGAAAATAATAAATCTCTTTCGAAGTTGTTGGACTCGTGTTAAAGGGAAATCTTCAGTGTATCTATTTGACTAACTGAGTCATTTTGAAAAAAAATTTCCTAGACATGAAAAAAATCTAAAGTTGAACCAAAAATATCACGAAAAATCAAAATTCTACCATCCTTAGTATCGTTTTCGTAAAAATCACTGTTCTTGAAATTTTAATAAAACACGAAGAGATCTAGAGGGATATTAATCCTAAATTTTTGTTGGAGTAATGTGTGGCGTGCGAGGCTTTTTTGAAATGCCAATGTTGTAATACAAAAATTATCATAATTTAAGCAAACTTCAAAAAAGTGTGTGTGTGATAACTTTCGTTGCTTACTGTATATTTGAGTGGAACGACTAAAACTCCCTGCGGGCACAACAAGCAAAAACCTTCAGCTCACAGTCACATGAGATAACGAAATAACTCTACAATACTTAAATTCACGAAATACATAAAATATTGCAAAAATTGGACGCGGAACATTTTTTTTTAAATCAATGGCTTATTATAATAATAACCTTGGCTTATTTTATCTAATCGCCCTGTAGATAATTACCGATCTACCTTTTGGTTCCTACGCTCTGCCCACGCGACCCAGTTAACCTCCCATGCCCAAAGTCGCCTCGGAAAAATAAAAGGAATAGACGTCCGGCTAGACGGCGTACGCTTTGGCAAAATAACCGACGAAAAAAAATAATAAACAGGCTTTCGGCGCTTTGCAGAAAACGCCAACGCGTCGAGGCGCGAACCGAGGGCCTTTATCGTTTCCTCGAAATAATGGATTCCGCCGATTTTCGAGAGTCATCGCGCTGATTGAAGTTAAAACGGCTAGGAACAATGGATTGTGTAGCGAGAAAAATAAATTAAGAAATTAGTAAAACGCCAGTTAGAGAAATAAATAGAGTGTATTTTGAACTATCCAGTTCAAAAGCCAGTTGAGAAGGTTGTAGATTTATATAAAAATTCAAAAATGACAAAAAACGCAATATTTTGCAGCAACAAAAATTATTTTATAACGTAAACATATCGTTGCAAGTATTTCATACTCTAATTCAGTTAGGAGTCTGATAAATAATTTATTACGATAATTACCGAAATTGAGTGTGCTTTGTTAATCTTTGTAAATTGTATCCAAAAAGTACTGCAGTTAAGCGCTAGTTAAAGAAATAAATGAACTGTATATTCCGAAAACGTTTGAGGAGGCTTGAAGATTTAGATATAATAATAATTAAAAAATGTAAATGAATTTTATTTGACAAACAAAAAATGCGATATTTTGCAGCACCAAGAATTATGTGATGATTTGCTCCCGGAGGTTAATACCACTATCAGGGGTACCACCATACTTGCAATGATGATTGTTGTAGCTCAACTAATCGTCAAAGAAACCATAGTCACAAAACACAGAACTTGCATATGTATAAAAATTTACAAACTTATTTGACGTTTCGTGCACACGAATGAAGCATCGACCAACGCAGTTTAACTAATACTAACGATAAGTGTAAATTATGTTCACGTTCGTGACTCGACCTTTGGCACGTGCCGTAACTTCGTTAGAGTGGAGCGCACAACACGGCAGACAGGTTGTATTCCGGAATATAAAGGCGTTATTTGATTAAACTACAATTGTATTATGTACATATAGAGAGGAGTTGTCGATGTAATTTGTTAATGTGACACATATAACAGTATTTCAGTCATGTTGAGACCGGTCCTGGAATATATTATTAACCTACGGGCTCTATTCATAAATGATCACATTATAGTGATCATTCATTTTTAACGAGTTTCAAAAAATTAAAACTTTAATTTTTTTCCACTGGGTGCTCGTATTTTTTTTTTTTTTTAGAATCTGGTAAAGAAAAATCCTTAGAACCCCAGTAAAATTCAAAATTGCAATAATCTATAAGGTGTTTCCTTCAAAATAAACAAGTTGACATCGATTTCCGGTATAAGCGGAAGTTTCCAATTTCTCAAAAATATTTTATTCAATCTATTTTAATAAATATTCGTAAATTTGATATTCAAAGTTTCTGGATTTTAATATCCAAAGGTGCCCGGTATACAGGGTGTGTATAAAATGTAATGAGACTCATTTTTTTTCTTCACTCGACTGTACTTTCCGGCACGCTCGCAGCTGGCGAGTTTGGTGGTTCGGAGTCTAAGCTTCGAAACGGCGGGTTGGGCAGTCTGCAACAATTTATTTAGGCAGTATCGTCTTTTTAGTGTAGTCTGTGATAAAACTCGGTCGAAGCTCCAAGATGCAGAAATCAATTGAGCAGCGTGCTTTTTACGCACAAGTGTTCAAAAGATTAAAACAAAGCGTCAACCGAGTGAGGCCAGCCATCGCTGCCGATTGGAAATTTCACCACGACAATGCTTCAAGTCACATCTGCTTCGTGGTGATCAGCTACCTCGCCAAGAACGGGATTTTAATGATTCCCCAGCCCTCCTACAGTCCCGACCTGGCCCCCACAGACTTTTCTCTTTTTCCAAAACTGAAAACCGTCCTCAAAGGACGCTGCCACGGGACCCTGGACATCGTCAAAGCAGCTACGACGCGAACTTTGAAAAGCATTTCGGCAGCCGCCTTCGAATCGTGGAAACGCCGCTCGCAGAAGTGTGTGGATGGCCAAGGGACTTACTTTGAAGAGTATTAATGATTTGTAGTGATATTCACAATAAATTATTTTTTACAAAGTTAGCCTCATTACTTTTTTATACTAACCCTGTATGTATGTGTAGATACTGTTTTATTTTTAATTTGCTGGTTACTAAAAAAATGAAGACAAATAAATAAAATGTTATAAGACTCTTTATTAGCTGATACAACCACAATAACTTCCTGAAGTTGGCACTTTTAAGTTTAAAACACCCTGTAAACCACCTAAACCTACATTTAGGCTTGCTAATAAATTACACAGGCACACAAAAAAAGATAAAAGTCGAGCACTAGAAGGCAGACATATGTAGTCACATGCAGTTTGACCCGTTGGACACGAATCCGATGTCCGTTTTGTCCGATTGCCTCTTAAATTTTTCCTAACCTCAAAAAATCTCAAATAAGTAAATAAAAAAGCTTAAATGAGCTGATTACTATTTCCATACGTATTTTTGGGGCGCTGAAGTCGAATCTAGGGTCATAATTGGCCGATCAGTTAGAAATTCTGACATAACCTCAAAAAACACCTTAAGAAGACACCGAAAAATCTACGATACAAGTAAATAAAAAGGATAAATGAGTTGATCACTATATCTATACGTATTTTTGGGGCGCTGAAACTGAATCTGAGGTCAGAATTAGCCGATCTGGAAGGAATTTCGAAATAACCTCAAAAACCACGTAAAAATTACCAAAATTCCAAAACAAATACATTAAAAGCTTTAACCAAAAATTTGAAACCTAGCATAACCTAAGGCAAGAGCTTTACACCAAGAACTTTAAACTAAGAATTCTTAACCTAATATAAACTGAGTCAAAAACTTTAAATAATTTTGGAATTTTGGTAATCTTTACGTGTTTTTTGAGGTTATTTCTAAATGCCTTACTGATCGGCTAATTCTGACCTCAGATTCAGTTTTAGCGCCCCAAATTACGTATATAGTGATCAACTTATTTATCCTTTTTATTTACTTGTATCGGATTTTTCGGTGTCTTCTTAAGGTGTTTTTTTGAGGTTATGTCAGAATTTCTAACTGATCGGCCAATTCTGACCCTAGATTCGACTTTCGACAGCGCCCGAAAATACGTATTGAAATAGTAATCAGCTCATTAAAGCTTTTTTATTTACTTATTTGAGATTTTTTGAGGGGTACATGGGATTCGTATTCAGCGGGTCAAAATGCATGGGACTACATACGTCTGCCTTCTAGTACTCGACTTTTATTTTGTTGGAGATATCAAAAAACAAAGCAACTTGTTTATGTAATGTATTTCATATGACATATTTATGATGTTTATATAATTCACACCAGGGCCAAGTTGCTAGCGGAAAACGCTGACCAAAAGAATTGTAAACACAAGCCCTCTCGTTCGTTGCTCTCGTATATTAGATATATTGCTCTCGTATATTAAATATATAAACGTTTATAAAGTCCATTACAAAATAATAATAATAAACTGCGTGACTCTTATTTGTGTCTATAATTATTTAAAACCCATAATCTCAATATATTTATTTTTTGTGTGCCGGTGTTTTTAACGACTGACAATTTTCTTACATCCAAGACCACAAACCTAAGATATTTAAAGTGCCCCTTTGAGGTGCAGTGTCGACCTCGTCCTTCTTCTACTGTTAATTAGACTAGTTTAATTGAAAACGACGACCGCTCGCGTTTTAATTCCTTTCTCACGCGAAGGGGATTTCGGCACCGGCGACCGGCCATATGCCACTAGATACCTGATAGTTGGGACAAAACGTAAACGACGAAATTAATGGACGCTTAGAAAAATGACACCCCTGTGTCATCTGCCATGCGGACGCAGATCGGGTGCGCGCGGGCAAAATCGAGCGGAAAATGAAACATTACCCCTGTCCCAACGAAATTCCTGCCCCCGCACGAATGTATCTGCGTGTATTCTGTTTCCAGGGGCGCTTCATCGTCGTTTTATTTGGGAGGCTTTGTTTTTTTTTTTTTAGATTCGTCTTTCCGACCCTCTGCTTTCCCTTCTTATTACCCAATCTGGTCTACGAGGTGTGGCTATTAAATAACCGAACTGATGCTGCCACCAGCGCGCTGCGAGCGTGTCGCGACAAGTTTGAACAGAACTGTGTTTGGTGATACTTTCCCCACCCTGAGCTCGCTGGACAAGCCAGTGGGTCGCCAGT
The DNA here is from genome assembly GCA_029963805.1 of Aromia moschata. Taxonomy (NCBI): domain Eukaryota; kingdom Metazoa; phylum Arthropoda; class Insecta; order Coleoptera; family Cerambycidae; genus Aromia; species Aromia moschata. The sequence goes on from JAPWTK010000112.1 coordinate 959,796, forward strand.
TTGACGTAGCTGTCGTTTGAATTAGTCTACGCACCAGTGACGCGCCGAAAAAACGTTAAGTGTTCAGATGGAGCAACGGGTTAATCTCAAGTTTCCTGTTAAACTGGAAAAAACTTTTACAGAAGCTTATGCAATATTAAAAGGAGTATGCGGGAATTAATGTTTATCCCACAAAGTTTTTGAATGGTTTAAACGGTTTAAAGAGGGACATGAAAGACCGAAGACGATTCACGCCCCGGATGGCCCTCAACGTCAAAAACGGACGAAAGCATTGAAAAAATTGGTAAATTAATCCGCGAAGATCGTCGTCTAAGCATTCGAGGGCTTGCTGAAATAACAGGAATTGACAAAGAATGTGTTCGCCAGGTTTTGCGTGAATATTTTGCATGAAATTGTGCCAAAACTCCTCACTCCCGAGCAAAAGGAATCCAGAATGAATATTTGCGCTGACATTCTAAACAACATTCACACTGATCCAGGCTTGTTAGACACCGTGATTATTTGAAATGAAAGTGTGGAAGCGGTTAAAACAAAAGCGACGGAGGTCCTGAACCAGCTGACAGAAGCGGACTTTCAGCACTGCTTTCAACAATGAAAAAGTCGTATGGAGCGGTGTAGAGATCGCCAAGGGTAGTACATTGAAGGCAAAAAAAGTTACTACTGTAATTGGTAACGAATAAAAAGTGTTATGACAGCAGTTCAGTTATTTAATAGCCACACGTCGTATCTCTGACGTTCTTTAATTCTACAGTCTATGCTTCGTCTGGTCTGGCACACGTAATTATTTTTTAGGAGGTTGCATTGTAATCTGTATATTCCTTTTGTTCGTAGTTTTAAAAAATTTGTTCAAAAAATTATTGTCTAAATAGGCCTAAATTTCCTAAAATGTCGAGATTTTAAGTTAAGAAAAAAAACGTGTTGTCTGTCTGTCGATCTATCAGTCTGTTATCTTTTTTGTGTACACAATTACTCGAGAATGCTTTAAAATATCAACTTGAAATTTGGAACACTTATGCATCATAATGAGGTCTGGAGTTGATTAAATTTTGAGCTTTATCGGTTGAGGGGTTGAGGAATAAATGGGGATAGTACTTCATGTAACGTGTCATCTTGTAGGTTTTTGAGATACGAGAATTCAAATTTCACATTATTAAGCCATTTTTAATTCCATACCCATATCCTACATAGATCGAACGTGTTATGAATGTGATTCAGGCCATCAAGGTCATGAATTTAATTAAGATTATGTAGGTCATTAAGTTTATTTAGGTCATTAATACCATATAAGTTATAAAGGTCATATGGATCATAAAGGTGATAAGAATAATAAAAGTGATATGAGCCATAAACGTCATAACGTCTAATAAAAGTGATATGAGCCATAAACGGTCATACAGTGGTCTGTATGACCGATATTTATGGTAAAGGTCATATAAGTATGTCATATGTCATACAGGTCAAATCCAAATACATAATAATATCACACTTTTAAGACTATAATCTGATGTTTTTAGCGGTTTAGTCTAATTAAATATGGAAAAATTAGATGTGGAAGTAATGATTCCATTGGCAGCGGTTTCTTTAATATTCTTTTTTTGAAAATATATTTGTATAAAACCGCGAAATGCGTGGTTTTCAAAAAAAATTAACCAAATAAACCGTCAAGTATTACTAGACCAAGTATTAGTAGGTCGTCATAAATACGTGACGTCACAAATACACAAATAGGTATTTAATAAAATAGGTACTTATTCTCTTCATATTCTTGGGATGTCTTAGTCTTTTAGCCCCTATGGAGCAGCCGCCACTGCCTGCTTTTTTGTCGTTAGTTTACGTACGGACAATGGAAGGAACAAAGCAATTATTGAAATTATGAGAAACTTCCCAAGATATTCAGTACTGATATTTGCGAGAGCATTTGTTCAGATATATATAAAAAAAAAAACAAACAAACAAAAAAGACAATAAAAATCGTACCGTTACATTGAGAGAACGCGTTTTTTATCTAATTTAACAATCGGACAATAATGGCAAAACAATTTTCTTTTACTCGAATGGGGGAAATTGGGGAAATTGCAATATGCTAGGAAAAAAATAATTTTTAATTAAAAAAATTTGCAACTAAATGTGCCGCGGGACATAGGCGTCCGCATCATAATATAATGCATTTAATACAAGAACGTAACTAATAGTGCTAGAAATGATCAGCATGATAAAAATCAGCTTTCACCCACATTCTTCAACAAATAAGAATCGGCGTTGGTGGTTCGGGAATACCAGGACATTTGCTGTGAAACTCCCAAAGACATTCAGGGGATTTTAAGGTCACTTTTGTGTACCCACTATTAATGTGTCGACATTAATTTTTTATCAACACTAATATTATTTACTAACATTATGACATTATTAACGTAATACCGACGCCGACGACATAAACACATCGAATACACTAATAATAATGCTATAGTCTGGCAGACCGTCGAGAGAAACGACCAAAGCAGACGTCAAAGAAGGTGCTTGGCCGCCCGCCGCACAGTGGGACAAAACTGTAGTGTTTTACCCAAATCACTCTAGAGGTCGTAAAAATAAAGATTTTAAGATGCTTTTTTTTTCTAAAATGTTGGTTATGAATTTCTCCATATATTCCTCTAGCCGATTTTTGATTTTCATTCCCAATATTTTATTATTTTAATCTAAAAACGTATTTGTATTGGGAAATATGGTTTTTTCCAATGAAAATCAGTGTCAATGTCTCAAATGTATAAACATTTTTGACTTTTTTATTTTAAAATTTCATTTTACAAATAGCTAAATGGTTTGTCAAACGATATTGTCCGATTTCTTTTTTATTGTTGACAGCTGCCAGATTAACTGTCAAATATAATAAAATAAACATATTTCTTTAAGTTAAACATAAAAAAATGTATAATTTTAACGAAAATATATATAACATACTTTAAAACTTTCTATTTACGTAATTTTTACTAAAATTTAAATATTACAGCTGTCAAAATAACTGTCAAATTACTTAAGATGTCATTTGTTTATTATTTTCAATATATTTTATTATAAACAAAAACAATGATTTTTTAAGTGCTCATATTTCACGACTCAATAAAGTTGGAGACACTAGGGCATCCGAATAAAATCATGTAAATCAAATACAGACTTGTTTTAGTACTTTTCAAAACCAGAAAAATCGCGAATAATTTCTAATATAAAATAAATACGATTAGTAACTAAAAATTCTAACAATTCGAGTTGCTACCATCATCTGCCTTAAGAACTTAAATTTTCCTCAACTGTTACCTAGACACCACACTGGTAAAGTGACTTACAATTTCAAACCTACTTTCAAATTGCCATTGACGTCAGCATGTTGATTTATAAAACTGTTACCCACGCATGACTCTTCCCACAATTCTTAAGGGAATCGAATAGCATAGTATTGCAAGATGTTTTTCATATGACGTCAATTGTATCGTGTTATTGACGTCATTCGTCGTGCAACACTCTATTGAAAATATGGAGACACAGTTTTTGTATTGACCACAAGAAAGCCAAAGATGAACATTTTGTTAAAACATAAAATAATTGTTGTTGTGATATCAGAATTATAATATATTTATTTTTCTGACACTATCGCTACTTACAGAGATTTCTACATATACATATGTATGTAAGTATATCTACATATACATATGTATGTATACCTACTAAAGTTAAACTGACAATGGGTATTACAAAAAACGTCTAGAGTATACTGATTTCAAAATTGTAACTTTTTTATGACAATCATAGGTGTCGGTCTCAATGAATTGACAGTAAATAATCCTAATAACAGTTTTTTAATAACCGGAATTCATATACTTAAATATAAAAATGTTTGAGGCCGATCCTGCTCACCTCCACATCCGCTGGGAACTATAGCTCTACTACAAACGTCACCACAAGTATAGTGGGTACAATTTACAAAAACTAACGGAAAGCTTTCAAACAAAAATAATTACTAAATTTTTCCCTAACAGTGTACAGGGCCGGCTTCCAAAATGTTAGTATGTAAATATATATGATTTTAAGATATATTATTGCCGTCTTTTTCTTAATTTTTTTGCTTGTAACGCTCAATTTAAATATTAAAATATTAGGGTGACTAGAAAGTATTGCAAAGAAAGCCTGTACCTTTACATAGATAGGAATTGAATTTTTTGTTCCATTTGAAGATTTTGTGCTATTACAGCCTTCTACTTAGATCTAGTACTCGTAATCACCCCCTAAAATATGATGTGGGTCCCATGCTTCGTTCGAATGAAGCATTTTCATAAAACTCTATATCCGTTGAAACTGCATTCAACGGATATATAACTCAACAAAGGTCCATTCTAACCTATTGGTCAATGGAGATATTAACATTTTCGTAAAACGGTATCTCCTCTGAAGCACTATGCATCCTAATGCGGATGCATCGTAAGGAGGCTATGACAAAAAAAAAGCAAAATGATTTACTGAATGTCAATACTTACATTTACGTCGTTTAAGTTCTGTGATAAGTGCACATAATAACGCCCAGCTAAATAAATACTGTGTAGTTAGCTAAAGTTGTAGCTTTGATAGAGAATGGAAGAGGTCTGAGGTATGCTATATAGGCTATTGTGACTCACATTTTAAACGAAGTTGGCATAGAATGTTTGCCTTAGCCTCAGAAAAGACCTGACATGAATCCTATCAAGCACTTGTGGGATGAAATGAAGCAACGCTTTCGCAGACGCAAATGTCGATGAATTCAAGGTTGCCTTTACTGTAAAATGGGACAGTAGCACACAAGATAGGACCTCAAATTTAATTGACAGCATGCTACGCCATCTGAATGCCTTTATGCTAGCAAAGGGGGTAATACCTACTATTAGACTATTTGTTCTTTTCTACTGATTATGTTTGTTCTTCATTGTAGTCTTTATTTAACTTTGGTAGATTAAATTTGCTTACCGCAATTTTATTTGTTTAGAAATAAATAATTTTACGATAACGCTGATATCTCCGTTGACCAATGGGCTAGAATGGTGCACCAAAAAGGTATTGTTGAGAAAAAAAAGAAATACAAAATGGTTTTAAAAATCCTATGTTCGAAAAAAATATTTTGAGGTTAAAAATCATAAGAGTCGTTAAGCAAGCTTTGATCATTGATTAAAAAAATCACTAAAATCTTGCATTCTTTCAAAAGTTATTAAATGTTACTTTTAGAGATAAATCATCGTGCGCCACTTTGTTTGTCCGCCAGCTTAGATAATTTACTCCAATTACACAGGTTTATATATAAAAAAAAGTTGTCTGAATCTGGGGTTAGAGGTTAGACCATCCGTTTCTTATGTATTTTTTCCTTAAATTGCATTATCTCGGCGAAAAAAAAAGCAAACTCAACGGCATTTTAAAGGTGAAGATTTGTACTTTAAGATCCCATGCTTTTTTGAGCAAAAAATTCTCGAAACTACATAACCCCAAATATGTCAAAAAACCGTGTTTTTTGCACATTTAGGTAATGATACTCAAAATCCTGACGTGTTAGAACAAAACTAAAAATATATTCGAATTCAGCGTCGCAATATACATAGGAAACGGATGGTCTGAACCCAGATCCAGACAACTTTTTCACAGGTTTACAAAAAAATTAGTAGTTATATTACTATATAATAGTGTAAGACAAAGTCGCTCTCCCGCTGTCTGTTTAAAAAAAACGTCATCGAACTCTGGCGGTATGAATGAGATGAGATGGAAATAGCGGTCATGTCTAAGCATTCAATATAGGTTATGTCAAACATTTGTGACCGTCACAATTTGTAAATAAACAATGCGCACTGCATATGCTGTGACAGTCTCGACAAGTAAATAAGGTACTAGAAATTCGATTAGAAAAGCTAAATACGTCCGCGTGGTATTTTATCTCTTGCGGAAACCCACATTGATGATTTTTTACCTTTTTTTTGGATGTCTCTATATTTAATATGAAAATAAGTATTATTCGAAACAACCAAATAATTCGTGACATTTAATGGGCAATGATTTTTATTAGGCAGAATTTAAATTGTTACTGCGAATAGAAAGGAGAACGTACCTACTTTATAATAGAGGGACATAATAGTAACGTCGTCGTACTCATCGGCCTGAAAACGCTTAATTAATGAAGATACGTGATGCAAGAAGGTTTATACATCTCTGCATCAGTAATTGCGACAAGGCCAAATTAAGAGGTTTCTAGAATGTGAGGTAATAATATACGCATCGTAAGCTGTGGCGAGCCTGAAAAAGTTGAAGTGCAAAGACCTAAATTAATATAGACAGTGATTCATTGGATTAATCGCATAGTTGGACCAACGATGCCTTAATGGGCAATAAACGTTTTTTAACCCATTAGCGCAACTTAAATTGTTCATGCGGCTTGAAACGAGCACGTACGGACTTCATAATGCATAATAGTAACCACTCGTACTCATGTCCTGGATGTGATTATTGAAGTTACCGAGTCAGAATTGTGATTAAATGCTCTAGAAAAAAAATTAATAGGTTCTTTATGGAGAAAAGTCTAATAATATGGGGATTAAGCTGTGTGACTAAAATACTTTGTAGTGCAAAGAAGTAAATTACTATACCGACAGTGCATTCATTGAATGGAGGCAATTTGGACAACGATGTTGATGATAGAATTTTAGCCGTACCTCAATTGACTAATCTTTGTCAAAATGATAGTGCATCAAAATCTCAAATGAAATATGAATTGTCTTTTTAAAACTACAATAGTATTAACGAGAAAGTAATGTTTTGTAAGGCTATTTTAACTTGATCCACAACCATTTTCCCAAAAGTAATAATAAACTGACAGAAACTATATTTGACTAACTTTCAAAATGATGGCGGATTCTAAATGGGCCGAATTTATCAAAAACTTGACGAAGTTTTTCATTATAATATAAGTAAAGAGGAGAAGCACAATTATAATTTTACTGTCAAAATTTGATGTTTTAATAGTCATTTTGAGTAATACCTGGTGAAGACATGTCTGATATCCAAGATTGCGGATTCAATATGGGGGGACAGCATTATACTTGAAAATCTCGAAAATTTGAAGACGGATAATTTACAGTTAGATGGACTTGTAGATTTCGGTCATGGAGAATCTCGAGTTATCAATTTTTTTCAGTAAAGTGTAGAGTGCAATCTGGTGTGCAAAAATTATGTATGTGTCATTTAACCTCAAAACGAGGTTTTTTTTCCGAGTGTCTAAGGTTCTCATGATTCCGAAATCAAAAATTAGTCGAATATTATGCACTTATGAACCGATTTTAGATTTTTTCGAAACTTTTCCGCATATAAATACAGTAAAACTATATATTTTGAATTCGGGCGCATTGACGAATTTTTTTCCAGAACTTCTCTTGCATAATTATTTAAATTAACATACGTTTTAGAACTATTTTTTTCGCGTGTTGAGAAAAAATCGTATTATGCACCAGAGAAACCAAAGTAGGCTTTGATTTATTCTTCTTATATTTATTTTAATATGTACTTCCGAGTTAGCAGTTGGTGCATGAGCATTCAGAGCATAATCCATAATTCTCAGGATTTAATTCAATTTTTTAATTTATAGGTCCAAGTTATTTTGTGAACTTAACATCGGAGGACAAAGTGAAAATGTGTATCCTCTGCGTGCGTGTCACTGAATGTTTAGCATTTTGAAAAATATCTGCGTTTACTCAGATGAACGAAGTGGTTCTAAAAAGATTGAGAGGACATTTGCCATCAGATGCTATTCTACGTAACATGATTCTGAATTTTACTCGTTTTGAGCAATTTTCGAAGTATTTAAGAATTAATGTGCACCATATAAATCCATAATATCGGATTTCAGACTTTATAAGCACAGCGAATAACTCAAATGCATTAGTAAAATCTAATGCAATTAACACTTGGACATTTTACTATAATGTGCAAACTCATATTATCACAATATTAAGTATGAAAACGATCCATTGTCTTGAGAAATCCGGCCTCCGTGTTAATCCAGCATCATTGAAAATCGAAAATTTTATCATTTGTTTGTAAATTATTTTTTCGAGGATTTTCGAAAATGACGTGGATCAAGAAAACTAACTGGACAGTAACATTATTTTCTAGTTAAGTACTAGGAGGACATATCATGGCTTCTTTCATATTTGATGAAAATAGCATCCAGCCAACTGTTGAAAAGATTATGAGTAGAAGTTAGGTCGGCAAAAAAAGTTTTATCAGGTTAAACTCCATCATATCCAGCTACCTCCGATTTTATAGATTTTAATGGTTCTAAGATGTACTATTTCCGACTAAAGAAAATTATATAGAATATTTACCAATTCATTATGTTTATTCTTTTCTTATAAAGTCTAGCCATATCATTTTACTAGAGCATTTATTATATACAGTCAAATTATGATCCCGAATTATCGAGACATCACATCAAAACATCTAGTATATGTGAATTTTTATTTGACTGGATATTAAAATCCCTTCGATTGTTTCCAAAGTGACGAAGGGTCTGTGTAAGTTTGGGCGTTACTGGGTTCATTGAGGATAACTTTGTACCTATTATGTCCATCAAAGGCACAAAGTCATATCTAAAAACGTGCGTATATTATGATCATGATATAACCTCATTTTGATGAAATCATTTTTTCATCGCCGCGATGCTATGAATAGAAACGCGTCATAGTAATAGGAACGAATTAGGAATCAAGGGGAACTGATGATGATAAGTAACCATCTCTCTTAGAAAAACGCGAATCAAAAACAAAAAGTAAGGGATGAATCAATTGCAAGCGAGGTTAAGGGAATACCCGAAGCTCTTGTATGTTGGTAAAACATGAAATTGTCGGCCACTGTTACGACATTGACATATAAAATTATTTTTAGCCATTTTAAAATCCTGAAAATTGTTGTAAAAGGGTATCAATAAATTCTACAATACGTAACACAGCTTGAAAATTAGATTATCTTAAATTCATCAGTGTTTTTATAAACACGACGTTTCAATTGATAAAATCTAAGAATCTTATATTCACAGCAGTTGTGTTTTTTAATAAGAATTACTCAGTTGCTGTAGCAAATGACGTCATAGATTGGCATCAATTAATTTTATCGGTGGATTTAATAAATTTCTACTAAACAATTTAAAAAGTTGCCTTATATTTTTAGCATTTCTTTGAATTCCTAAACTTTTCTATTAAACGCCATGATCACAAAATTTTAACACAGTTTAAAAATAAATGAAAATATTTTAACGTATACAGTAAGGCCAAAGACCACTGTGAGTTACAGTTGATCTGGCAACACTGCTCCGTGGACTTGCGTTAAGGCGGGGCCTGGGCTGTACATAGGTAAAGTCACGACATAAAAATCCAACATAAATATCCAGGGTAAAATAAATATACCAAGGTACCTATTAAAATTATAAGCACTAGACAACATGCAAGTGAACACTAGAAATAAATGTACAGCTTCCAGCATCGTCTAAATGGGACATTATTGTTTTTTGAGCAGCTTTTTTATTCTAAATTAGCTCAAAAATTGTATTTATCTTAAAATATATTTCATCTACAGGGTGATTCCTAAGTCATGACTTAGACATCTAACATACATATATCCAAGGTATTTATAAATATACAAAGGTACTTTATCATAAATACTAGACAACATGGAAGTGAACAAATAAGTAAATAGCTGTACAGACAGCTTCATGCATCGTCTAAAAATACGAAAAATTGTTTTTTGAGTAGGTTTTTTTTGTTTTAAATTAGCTCAAAAATGTATAAAAGCACTACTAGTAGTCGTTTTTTTTTTGGAGATTTATTTCATCTACACAAGTTGAGTCTCATTTTTAATAAAATCAAAAATAAAAAAGTTCCCTTAATTAATTTAAAAATTAGCATTTGAGGTACCCTCTTCAATTAAAAAAAAAAAGGTAAATTCGAAACACCTCAGAAAAATGTATCTAATGTTTATCACTTGTTTTGTGAATCGTTTATTATTATTATATTTTCTTATCTTAAACATTTTTGTATTTAATTGAATTTCGTTGTACCTACACCTTTTCTTTAAATTTAAGACAGGACCGGATAAATCCAATTTTAGAAATTAATAAAAACCTTACTTTTTTACTTTTTCTTAGTTTTCTAAAGAATGTTATGTGGAAGAAATGTTTGCTTTGAATAGTTTTATACGCTATTAAAAATTTTGACTCTTAAAAATCACCCTGTATAACGAGCTTTCTAACATCCCCTTCGAAAACCTACATGTATCTGATCCTAGGCGTCCATACAGATATGGATACCGTTCGTATTTAGATCTCCCCTTCATATTTTCGATTCGTGTCATCGAAGCCTTCAATTATTTTTAACCATACGTAATTAAAATTAATGATCGGTTTGTTTGGGTCTCGTTGCCTGTTACGACTCGCAGAGCGATACAATTAATACAATCGAGTTGTGCCACCCAGTCCGGTGCCATATGGCTCAGGTAGATGATAACATAGCGGCTGGTAACGTAATAGTATTATCGTTTGTGATATTGATATCAAGTAGGTGGAGGTAGTTCTGCGGGAAACTGTTGAAATTATGCGAGAGATTATACAAATGTAACCACAATTGCATAATACACTTGCATAATACAGCACTGTATGTTTAAATATAAAGATCCAACCAAAATATATAGAGAGAAAATACAGAGGGTGTTTTCGAAAGTAACACTTCACTTGAAACTAACGAAAATGGGTATTAAAATGAGTATTAAAACATCTGCTTTTACGATCTTGTAGAATAAATGTTAAAAAGGATTGTTGTTGAAAAAAAGAACAAACAAACAAAAAGTGTGTTGAAGGAGATTGTAGAGATGTCAACCATTTTATACAATGTTGTTTCTCAACATTACATTTTTTGAAATAAATACTTTAAAAAAATATTTTTTTCCAATTAGTCCTCATTAGTCCAATTTTATCCTCATAAACTACGAGGTGTGTAAATTAAGTAATGAGACTGGCAACGTAGCTCCCGATCTAGCAACGCTGTGGAGATGGGACCTGGAAGAAAGGTAGGTTAATATGTAATGTACATTTAGTATAAGTTTAAACTTGTTAGTCATTTGTTTGTTCTTTGTGACTGTTTTCGTAAACCGGTTTTTTCTAATGTGTTTTAAAAATTAATTACATCGAAATATAGATAAGACAGAGAAAGGTATCTTGACTTTTTTGGAATCGAGTGAAAACGATCCCCATTTTATGGAACATGTGGTTATTGGTGGTGAGACTTGGGTGTTTGAGTACGACCCGGCAATCAAGCGTCAAAGAATGGCACACTTAAAACTCTCCAAGACCCAAAAAGTAAGAACGAGATCAATTGCGTGTTGATTTGCTTTTTTGATAGCCACGGAATTGTCCACAAAGGGTTTGTGCGTATAGGCCAAACAGTAAATAAACACTTTTACAGAGAGGTTCTTGAAAATCTTCAAGAACAACTGGATGTTGCATCACGACAATGCGCCTTGTCACACAACCATTTCAGTAAACGAGTTTCTAGCCAGTAAAAACATTCCTGTGGCTCCTCAGCGTCCTTATTCGCCTAACTTGAGTCCTTGTGACTCATTTTTCTTCCTAAGAATGAAAAATCACCTCAAGGGACGTCATTTTGAGACCATAGAAAACATTCAAACAGCTGTAACTGACCAGCTGAGGGCTATTCCATTATATGAGTTGCAGCACTGCTATGAGGAATGAAAGAACCATCTCCAGAGCTGTATGGCTTCCCAAGGAAGTTATTTTAAAGGAAACAATACTGAATAAAAAATAAATAAAAAACCAGTCTCATTACTTAATTATACACCTCAGATATATACTACATCTCAATTTCGAGTATATTTTTAGTTTTATTTTCAATCCTCATGAAATATAATCACTTTCGTATCATATTTCAAAATATATACATATTACATACGTTTGTATATCTACATATGTCTATTTGTGCACAGGCAAACTGTTTTTTCTCTTGTCTGCCAGCAGCACCATTTAGTTTCCCATACTATATATTTAGAGCCTATAAAGATAACCTTGTGGCACAAGGTACCTGAAAAGTATTGCTTTGGAAGGTCCTTTTGTATAAGATTAAAAGTTCGAAACTTGGAGCACCTGTAGCGCGGTTATGTTCGACGTTAGTCCGGGCGTAAAATCGATAATTCGACACTTCTTCAAATATCAAAAAATATAAAATCAACAATCATTAATGTTAACTGGTTCGGTTTCCCTTTCCTCCCCGTTGACCCCCTCCCAATCATTTAACTTAAAAAATCATCAATAAGGAATTACTATTAGGGGTAAAGAATTTATGTTAGCTTATGATATTTTTAAGTTTAAAAAATAACACTGAATTTTTTATTTAAGATATCATGACGATGTTAAATACAAAATATTAAATTCAATACACCAAAAAGAGTTAAATTGTTTATGGTCGACTAAAGCATAATAATCGGCTTCATCAAAACATGCTAAATATGGCAACCATGAACTAAAATTATTCATACTGTCCCCTGTAAAATGTGTGCTTGTAAAATATTTAGAAAATAACTCTTTCAGTCACAGTGTCCCCCTACAGGGATATCATTTTTCAACAAGTCTTATGATCTTGAAATAGCAAATTGAAGCCTTAATGCATGTTGTACCTATGACGGGCCATATATAGTACTAATACATTCGACTACCTCCATTTTTTTTGGTGAAATTTCAGATTGCTGGACACATCGAATTAGTTTACCATTCCGCAACAGTGCATGTGGTAACAAGTGGTTTCCAAAATTGTTTGTTTCGTTGTTTTTGTTTTTACCGAAATTTTTTATACCCACCAGTTGTACCTACTTCTTCTACTCTACAAAGCCTACTTCTACTCTACAATTTTACTACTCCAACGCACACTGTCCCTACAAGGGGACATCGTGTAGATCATATACAGTGGATTGTAGACACTTGAATCTACCATTAAGAAACTTCACTTATATGCCGTGTCAGAATTTTGAATTATTTTTATCATATAGCGTGACTGAAAGGGTTAAGGTGTCTGAAATTCTCAAAAACTATCGATAAAGTTTGGAAAGATTTACCAATGTGTTTGAAGTTAATTTTTCAGTATAAGAATGACAATAATTCATATTACGCCCAATTTTGAAATATACAAACAAAAGTGTATGTGACTAGAAAGCCGGCAGATCCGAGCAGCGGGACATCTCAATTGGCCATATCTCAACGGATAACAGGGTAAGTTTAACACATATCGTTCTAAATTGCAACAGTTTATTGTTTTCATGAATTCTGTTTTTGCACATACAAGTAGTAAGTAGTATGACGCGTATGGTTATGGCCCGCCGCCCGGATCTCATTAGTATATTTAGTATAGTATTGTTATAACACACTATATATTTTGCATTTAGAACCAGTCTCTACAATAAGCATATTTCTGTATCTACTTTTAAAAACTCTCACTTTTAAGGATATAACCTCAATATTTTATACAGTGTTGCCTATTAATCATCCAGTATGAAAAATTATTACCGATTTTAGTGCTAAAATGTACGACACACATTTTTTAACAAAAAAGTCTAAATTAAAATGCATACCAAATTTCCTTCAAAAATTGCTTTTATGTTGATTTTGCAGTGTTAATAAAAAATACAACTATTTCGTTTATTTTCAGTAATACATACATACATAATATATGAATGTATAAAAGTTTCGTTTATGCTTCAAATTGAATTTTTTCATAAACCTTGGACTGAAGACATTAAATTTACCATCCTGTTTAAATATGCAGTTTTTTCTGGCCACCATTTTACCACTAAAATTGGTCTATTCAGGCAGTAAATAAAAAAAACACACAAGGGTGTTCTGATTTTTAATAGACCACTGTATATAAAAATAAGTATATCCTAAACAATTCCAGTACAATTAAAGTATCCGAAGATAATAGTAAATCGCTTCCTCGTAGTCTTTGCACGTTTTCCCGCCAAAAATGATTTCGTCTCATCGCCCGTACTAAAAATTCACCTCATCTCGGGCAGCGTAGGTAGTCCAACGAACTTCCGCAGCTGCCGAGGAAATCACGTCAGGTTTCAACCACCGAAGTTTGGGCAAGTGCTCTCTGACACCTGCTTTCTGCATAAGCGATTATTCGTAGTGGAAATTACGCTACGCGACGACCCTTTGTAGTCTCAGACAATTTGTTTCGGGGACGAACGAATTACACGCTTTCTTTAAGAACTGCTCAGCATTCACAAAGACGTGCGTATACAGAGAGCGGCAAAAAGTACCTAATGCAAAAATTCAATGAAATCGAAACTACCGAGGTTTCGCAAAAAAAAAAACGAAACAGGTCAAATTTTAATTTAAAAAATGTTATATTTTCATAGATTGCCATATCTCTTTTCGATCGTCAACTGTTTTCAAGAGATGACAACATCCTCAATTTTTTCAAACGTTATTTCCCCATTTTTGGTGCTGGTTTTGGTAAATCTAGTGTTATGTAAAACGACTGCATACAAATTTCACCGCCTTAGGTATATTGAAAATGTTTAGTGAAAATTAGAAATGAAAATTATAAGACAAAAATTATATTATAGTCAACCTGGAGAACATTGCCATTGATTTTCAAATTAATTTTAAAATTTAGCAAACATTCCACTTAAAAACAAGAAAAACACCTACATGAGGTAGACGAGCTGTGCATATGGTTTTTATTATTTTTTTTCTGGTATGTTTTAAAAAAATGGTGGGTCACCCCCACAACTAGGGGTGACATTGCCCACAGTTCGCTTACCCTAATAAACAAGCTAGAAACATGTCCCTGGGCAAAGTCAACCTAAATAGGGGTGAGAATGTTAACCCATTCCATAAAAAAACTGGTTTAATGACACCAATTGCAAAAAAATCGAGGTTATTATTATTATTATTATTGCCAAAATACAGAACATAATTAAGAGAACCGACTGAATATTATACTGCAACCTAAAAAATTGTCCTGAAAACTGTACACACCTCTTCTCTCCTTGAATGACATCGTATTCTGTCGTTAAAATCCTCTAAATTTTGTGGCCTGACGGTATAGACTTTTGCCCTAAAATATTCCCAAAGAAAATAATCCAGAGGCGTCAGATCTGTAGATCTCGGAGGCCACTCTACCACTATTGAACCTCTTCTACTAATCCACCGCCCAAGATGTGGCACTATGCATTTTTGTAATTAAAATGTGACCTGTGTCGTTTTTTCTTTTGTGGAAACGATTCGGTTTTATTAAAGTACAGACCTTATTAGACTTTATGATAATTTGGCGTCTGTAAGACAAATGCAGATAACACCGTAATGATCAGTGGGTCACAATATGTCGGAAATGATACGTCCACGGTAATTTCAAGAAGTTAACCGTGGCAGTCAGAGGGTTTTAATGACTCAACACTCCGAAACAACAATCTCTGCAGTTGTTTCGTTGTCCTTTCTCCTGACTCCTACATCACTAGTTTTCTTCCTTAGCCTATTGAATTACCACTCGCATTTCCATCTTGACACATTACCATACATAGGACGGTACCTGCAGAGGACGTGACCAAAATACACGCATCAATTTCAGCTGGAAGGAACTATCAGTATTGCGAAAGTGTCGTAAAATATTGTTCCGGCAATCTAATGACGACAAAGTTGCATTTTAATGTTATCGTTAAATGTGTCGTATCGCTGACAGTTATGCGGCATTGTCGATTCTCGCGTCGTCCGAGAAAATGGAAAATGTGCTGGTATTTCGTCGTTGGGCTTATCGGTATGCGCGGTCGGACACGCCGAGATAACTGCAATTACTGGCTTATTAATATTATGAATGTCTATCAAATCGTTCGATTTATATTAAATAAGTAACGCGCATGGGAGTTCCCGGAAATTTCGCTTTATTTATTGTTAGAAGCTCGCCGAGAATATGTAGTTTATAAACATGTTGATAATTCAACGCCTCTTGTGCTGGAGAGCCATTGTTATTCGTTCTGCATAACATTCGCATCATTACTAGTAATTGGTTTTGAAAGAATTGCTGCATGAGAAGTTAATAATGTCCCATACCATTTTACAGGATTTTCTATACTGAATTATTAAAATAATTAGAAGGTACCTTCGATATCTTTGAGTATGTGAAACTTTAATCCTACCTAAATAGGCCAGTTGATGGGTAGTTGAGTTTGGAACTAATTAAATGTAAAGTGTAGTTGTTTTAAACTACATATTTATGGTCCGATATGATCATCCTGATTTTGTGAGTTACTTCCCTCCTCTGAGGTGAGCTTCTGGATAAAAGTCACCCGAAATGAGATGTTACTGAAGTTTTTCTGGGATTACTCGACAACAGCATAATATCAAACATGTGGCTTTTAAGTTCTGCGAAAAATATGTAAATATCTGTATGAGTATATTATATTTTGGTGCAGTATTAGTACAAGTAGTAATTCTTGTCAAAGCCTCAACTATTTTTCGACTTATGAAACATTTTTTCACAAATCATGTGGTTTATTTTTCCCTATCAACTGGCCTACAATCTAAAACTGTAAGTATGATACGCAACTAGTTTATTTCATTCTTTTACCTCAACAGTATTAGATCAACTAAAGGGCTGGAACTGAATCACTAAATAAATGAAGGAAGGAGTGAATTTCGACAATTCATTGAATTTGGAGAGAGATTGGCCAGAAAAATACCTCGTGGTCTGTCTTTTTATGCTTCTAAATGAACATACGAATACCAAGAAAATACATCTTTGTGAAACTAGATTTTGAAACTCCAGAGTAAATTGCACATGCCTCTCAAAATTTAGATTTGATTAGGTGACGAAATGGAAGAAACAATCATAGATTTTTGTAGAATGTTTTTAGTATGTTAAGCTAAGTTTTATTTAGTACCGAAAAATCTCTATTTAGGCATTTTGGCCTTGTTTGTGAATGTTAGTTTAGTGTTAAGACAACATGCAAAACACGACTAAACTAGTTTTTCAACGTTAACAAATTATATCATTTGGCCAGGTTATCATATACCAATTTATGTCGGTAAAGTAGATGTTCTGTAACTTTGATCTCATTATCGATAGAAATTTTTTCAACCAAAGATGTTAAAAAAATAATGGTAATTACGGCTATGTTGCGCTCCAATATTTAATGCTATAAACACAGTTTTCTGTATTTATGTTCTAAATCGGTGTCATCATCTGTTACCTAAAATAGTTAGTTATTAATTTTATATAAGTATACACCAAATTTAAATGTAGCACGTTTTTGACAAGACTCACAACTATGTTCCCTAACAAACGTCAAAACTAGCGTCAACGCTAGTTTTGACAACTGTGAAAAAAATTATCTAAATCTCAAGTGACCAATACAAGAATCCGTTCGATTTACATCCTGCAAATGACCGAAGAGGAAGATAATACCTCAGTTCAAGAAGGTAATGAAGAAGGAGCTGTTGATGAAGGGGTTGTTGAAGAAGGAGCTGTTGATGAAGGGGTTGTTGAAGAAGTAGCTGTTGATGAAGGGGTTGTTGAAGAAGTAGCTGTTGATGAAGGGGTTGTTGAAGAAGTAGCTGTTGATGAAAGGGTTGCTGAAGAAGTAGCTGTTGAAGGAGGTCGACATGACAAGGAACCAGACGAGCTACAGACTTGGAAGAATATGATGGACAGCATGACGGTCTTCATTGACTCTGCCACCCGAATGATGAACACTATCAATGAGAAGAAGAAGGTGCAGACGAAGAAGAAAAAATGCGAACATTCTAAGGAAGAGAAGTGTACTTGTTCCAAAAAGACCTGTCCTGAAAAATAGGTGATCGTAGGATCTGCGGCTAACCTTCAACTTTACTAGTAAAGATGCCCTTAAGTTCAAATCTCAAAGTTATTTCAATCTACAGATATGACGAAACCTTGATACAAATGTATTTTTAAAAAACTTGTAGTAAGAGAAGCAAATAATAAACATCTAGTTTTATAATTCATGTTACTGTATAAATAGCCCAGATAATTTCCAAGTTTTTCGAAATATGGTGATTTATTACACGTAGGATGGATGATAAATAAACAATGTAGGAACAACACTGTTAAACATTAATAGAAAAACAAATGTTATATCAAGATTTTGTTGGTATGATGGAAATATGTAGAGCAGTTTTCATGATTCAAGATTCTTGACCCATTCTAATAGATAACTCGAATAGATAAGTCCAATGAGTGTTGTCGTACGGAATTGCATTTCTTTATAGTACTGGAATGTTCTTAACATTGTCGGCGATTATTTTGTACTCTTGGGATATTAATCCAGGAAGAATAGAAATCGACCTGGAAAAAAATTGTTACTGGGTAAGTTTTTGGTACATTCATTGGTATTGGGGTTCTAAATTATATAGGGGAGTTCCCTATGGCTCCGATTTCCACTAGGTTAGTTATGGGGGCGTGGTCACGAAAACTGTTTTTCGTGAATATCTCGAAAAAAAAACTTATCGAAAAAATATATACTAATGTATAGCTTAGACGATTCCCCACAAAATGGTATCTACAATTTTTCCATGAGTCTAACTATTCTCGAAATATAGTGCTTCAAACAAGTCCCTCCCCGCCTTGGCCAGGTCTTTACAAAATTTGTCTTTTAACAAATTTTTCCAAACTTCCACAATTTTTTTATGTCTTTATTTCCTGGGTCTAGAGATATGATACGTAGTGATAAGAGACTTATATGCTGCATTTTGGCTATTACTGCGATTTTTTTTTTCAAAAATAATAATCATTTTTGTATAATGCTGTTTTATTATTGTAATTATTTACATACTAATGAAGTTTTCAGCATAAATATTACGTATATATTTCAATCAGATATGCATCGAAACAGTGGGTTTCTACAGGTGAACGTGCACCGAAGAAGGCTAAGATGGGTCTGTCGGCCAACAAAGTCATGACCACAGTTTTCTGGGATTCGCGCGGTGTCATTCATATCGATTACCTTGAAAAGGGTAAAACGATCATCGGCGAATATTATTCACAGCTGTTAGGCAGATTGACACTGTTTTGAAGCAGCAACGACCGCATTTGGCGAAGAAGAAAGTGTTGTTTCATCATGTCAATGCACGGGTGCATACGTGTATAATCACCATGGCAAAAATTCATCAATTGGACTACGAACTGCTACCTCATCCACCATATTCTCCAGATTTAGCCCCCTCCGACTATTTCCTGTTTCCAAACCTGAAGAAATGGCTGGGTGGTAGGAGATTCGGGTCGAATGAAGAAGTCATCGCTGAAACAAACGCTTATTTTGAGGGCCTTAAGGAAGCATATTATTTAGAAGGAATAAAAAAATTTGAAACACGTTGGACTGAATGTATCGAGCTAAAAGGAGATCATTTAGAAACACCTACGACTTATCATACACCCATAATAGTACATACATAATATGTTAATATATGTATATGTACTATACCTAACACAGCCATTACACCTGATACCTGCCTAGTGAGTGTATTTTGAATAATTTAACAGCAAACTTAAGCGAAACGTAATTGACTAGAGTGCGACGCCTTTTTAGGCTGTTTGTCGGTTATTGGATCAAGGCAGTTAATATAATTAAACACCGCAGCAGCGGTCGTCTACCAACGTTTTCTTTATTTTATTAAGAATGGACAGGTTTCCTAAATGGTAAGAACTATAAAAATTGCCGCCTGTGTGGGCTAATCTGAGATCGGTGAATGAAACTTTTAGGAAAGAAAAAAAGTTGAAGAGGACGTAGATGTAAAACACGGACAAACTATTTTACACATTTAGACCTAGGTAGGTATATATGTACAGTGGGACCCATTTCAAATGAAAACAAGCCTAGAAAAATGATATTTATTATCCGATTTATTATAGTTTTCTAAAAGATGGAGCAATAAAATCTCTATTCTGGGGTTTCGATGTTCAAGGCCTACTTCGATTTTCTTCACTGTCAAATTTTATAAAAACTGTAGCGATTTTTTTTATTTCAAATCTACCTACATCGGCATCCCCTGAAACGGTATTATGCCAAATTTCGTAAATAAATATATAATATTGTGGGATTTATAACAATTTTAATGTAGGCTTAATTTGATTATTTTATAGTAATTTCCTTAAAAGTTGGCTATGAAAAATGATTTTAAAAAATGAGAAATTAATTTTACGCTTTTAATAATCACATTAAACGTAGAAATTTATGATTAACGCTTAATAATAATTAGGTATTTAAATAAATAAGTAAAATAAGAACAAAAAATTAAAACACAAAAACAAAAACAAAAAAGCATTAGGTACACTAAAATTAAAACACAACCATACAATTTATTTAAATTTAAATTTGCCCAGAAAAAAATATCTGCTGATGCCTTCAAAATAATGAAATGAAATCGTTCTAACACAAATTTTTACACA
This sequence comes from Aromia moschata, assembly GCA_029963805.1. Lineage (NCBI taxonomy): Eukaryota > Metazoa > Arthropoda > Insecta > Coleoptera > Cerambycidae > Aromia > Aromia moschata. Next base: position 980,306 of record JAPWTK010000112.1, read on the forward strand.
CCTTGGAACCTGGTGACGATGAGAGGAGGATGGAATTTTGCTTATGGGCTCAAGGAGAGTACATTAATGACAAAAAATTTCTAAAAACTATTTATTCAGTGATGAGGCAACTTTTACAACCAATGGAGTGGTATCGTCACAGAATTCTAGGTCTGGGCTACAGAAAAACCAGAGTGGGTTATTAATTGTAAAAAAGTAAATCTTCCAGTGGCGGCTGGTGAAAAAGGGCACAGGGGCACGTGCCCAGCCCAAATTTCAATAGAAAATATTTCTTTTGTGTTAATTTACTATAAATTACTGTTACAATAATATCAATTAATTGTATCCGACAAACTATTCATATTTTAATTATTATTCCTTTTATACCACAAATAATGATTTTTATCACATATATATATGACAGACTATCGATCGAGCTCCGAGCCACCGTAGTCTGAATTCTTCGCATTTCGCGCGCGTGGGTGAGGGCACACAGTTTCCCAGCCCTCGTTTTTAATCGGGCTTTTTTCGGTGACTGGTAAAGTTTGGCGACTATTGCAAACAAAATGTCGTTAAATCGGTCGAAAATTAGCTGAACGGGTCACACTTGTTGAGTGATCGTTTTTAGTTTTATTGTTTATTTTCTTCGCTGAGAAGTTTGTTTTTACTGTTTTTGATTGTGAAAAGGCCGATACCCGATTTGATTATTTCCAAAACAGACGTAGGAAAATCGCGAAATTATTCACGAAATTTTAATAGTAGTGTCTACGACAGATTTAAGTGGTTATGTGGGTGTCCTAAAAGAAACAAACTGTTTTGTTTTATTTGTTTAGTGATGGGTGGCAACCAAAGTGCATGGACTCAAGGAGGGGTGAGTGATTTTAAACATTTAAATGAACGAGCTAAGAAACATGCTAGCTACAATGAAAAAACATTTACATAACATCTTAGATTTTAGTGTGTTGGGAAAGGTAGACATAAGGCAACATCTTGATAGTGCTTATCGTGAAAATATAAGACGTCACAATGAAAATGTGGATAAAAACATATAAGACTATTACATGTTTAAGGATAAGGACTAATAAGGATAAGACATATTTTAAACCAAATAATTAATTGCATTAAATTTTGTGAAACAAATCCGGGACTTTAATGAAAACGCGATTAACATTTTTGTGAACAATAGGGACAGGCGAGCTGATTTCCTCTACAAATAACGGTAAGATACCTATATCAAATTTTTTTCACATGTTGCCACCCATTATTTTAATATATTGAAGCCCTCAATATTCGTGACTAAATATTATTTCAAAAAGCTACCAAATCCCAAAAATTATTCTTGTGAAAGTCTATATTTTTGTATAAAAGAATTTTTCATTGAAATTCTGAAGTGGCCGTAAGTAAAACGCATGACCTTGAAAATTATAAAAATTTTCGTCTGCGGCGCCATTGGTAGCTAATAAGTACATAATCCTATTGACACACCCTGTGCCCACCCATGTAACACACCCACGAACCGCCACTGAAATCTTCATCTTCAATTAGATGGATGTCCTATCCACAATGCAAGAGTAGTTATCGAATGGCTTCATGCTAACTTTCCTAACCAATGCTTAGGTAGAAATAGCCCCCTTTTTAGATGGCCACCCAGGTCCCTGGACTTAGCGCCGTTGAACTTCTTTTTATGTACGTACATATTTTTATTTTTTTAAACACACGTGCATAGAAAATATATGTGTCAAAAATGATAACCAAATGATATACACGGTTAGTACCAAGTCGCGAAACGGTCGAATAACTTTGTTATTTGACATTTGCATTTAATTTTATTTGCTGTGGATATGTGCTAGAAAATAACGAATTCAATTGTGACATTTCATTTTGTTTTACTTCCGGTTACATAGGTAATGTTTTCAACTTATATTTTAATGGTTAATACCCAGTAGATTTTTACATTTTCAGGCGTAGAATAAAAGCCTATCTTCATAAATATTAATGTCCATTTTTATTGATAATGCGCAGCACAAAGAAAAACGACCGATAACGATAAAAATATATGGATAACAAAAAAATTTTACTGTGATCTGTTAGGTTGACACAAATTATCGGTGTAACTATCATTTTAGTTTCGTTTCACAATTTTTAAATGGCAGTGAAACTTTCAGAATTTGAACGAATTGACGTCTTGAGGATGCGTGGATTCATACTTCACGGGTCAACAACGGAATTCAGACAAATTCATTAGATCTTCCAAAAATCTGGCCACAAAATTCTAAAATTTGCAAAACTGAAACCCTTCAAAATGCATATTGGTCATAAATTGAATGAAGATGATCCAGATCGCAGAGTACATTTTTGAGAATTGTTAACAGTTATTTGTACTCCAGTAGGTACTTAAATAGGTAATAAAACTTTTTTCCGCAGTCTTTTTAAATAATACTAGACTTACCAAGACACAAAAAAATAGAGGATTGCATTTGAAAAAATATATAATGACGTCATCTCTCGAAAACAGTTCACGATTAAAATCGATAAACATCTAAATGTCGACATCCGATTTCATTGGGTATTGTTCTGATTCTCTACATACTCGTATTTGTAATGTATCTCGGTGAGATACACCCATTATATTGAACAGTATAGGAAGTGACTTGACCCGTTATTATGTAACCCTCTTCTGCCCATGCCAAATAACGATTCGAATAGGCTCCCGCTGGATTTCAAGCAGCAAACGGGGCATTACCGTTGCTGACGTTTACCACCTCCATTGCTCATTAGTAAGATCCGGAAAAGTGCTACAACGCAGAGTCGGATTCGTAATCCGTCATGTCATTGACGAAAGGACCATGAGATACCAAAAAGACAGTAGTAAAAATGTGTTAATAATGTACTATGTACATATCTTTTGGTTGTGTCATTCAGAAACACGGACTGCCCTCATTGCTTGAGCGTACGTTGCCATGGCCAATAGTCTTGCCAGTAGTCTGCATTTCTTCTTGTTGAACGTGAACGGTTTGGTCCGTCTATATGGTTGTAGAAGGAAAATGATCGTTCCACATCTACCGAAATTAAAGCTGCAAATTAAAAATAGTTCACGGTGACAGATGGCACACCATGCACATTATTTTCACGAATTCCGCACAGTTGTTTGTATCATTAACAGTTGTTTGTTGTCACTAACATCAGTACATTATTATTTTTTACACCTACAGAGGATAATGCATATGTTACTACTATTTCTTATACTTTTAGCCGTTGTTTGCAAAACTTGTTTACTAGCTCTCAATATCGAGGGCGAAATATCTTAAATACCTAAAATTCGTATCGGAACATTAGCGACCTTATTACCGCAAAAATGTGTTGTTTCGTCCACTGTCAGCCCCATAAATTTATTGCATATGACTTCTTTGATATTTCCCATTACACGTTGGTAGGTCGTCTGTAAATATGTTTTACGCAATATATGGCTAATAGGCAATGGAAAATCGGATACATATGTATTTGGCAATAAAACGTCTAAAGTGAATATTGTCGACCACGTTCCACGAAAAGCTACATGCGCAAAATATGATGCACAGATCAAACCAAAATTCCTCTCTTCTAACAATACCAGTAATATTTTGCTGATGGATATTCGAATCTAAATGTCTCACACCCTCGGTGTGTATGGAATATACAGGGTGCCCCACACAGATCTAGACTAGATTCAGTACATCAATATAGCCAAACTTACCTTAGTCCGTTTGTGAATAATAAAAAAGTTACAGGGCGTTAAAGCTAAAATTTTGAATTCAAAATCCTTAAAATTGTTAGAAATTTTTCAAAGAATTACTTTGAAAATTGGTATTTGAGAGTTTTCTGGGACGTCAAAAACGAATAGGTACATACTTAACTTTGGTGTAGACGCTAGAGAGCGCTACAAAATGTATTCTTGGTTGAGAAAAATTAGTTATAACTTTTTTCTCAGTGTGTGTACGAGTTTAAATAGAAAAATATTATTATCTTATCTACTTTACAGAAATAAGATATACTTGTTTTATGTAGATAAAGTTAACCGTTTTCTATGTATTTATAGAATTTCCATTCTAAATTGAAAATAGGTACTTATGCGAGGTAGGATAAGGATATATAAGTTTACTAACACTTTGTATGAAACTAAATGCGCTTTCTATACTGATCTTTACCCGTATAGGCTGTGGACTAGGTCCACATTGTTTTCACAAGGCCTGTCAAGTAAGAAGTGGGCGGAATCTACACTTCATTGGTCATTGTCGCTACTCTGGAAGGAGGAAATATGTTATTCCAGACAGTGCACAGTCGACCCAATTGATTACGTTGGCGGTAAAACACGGGTTATAACCACGCTATCTTTGACCGACTGGATACAAAAAACCGTTGTTTTTGTGAGTGTTTTGATGCGTTATATTCTGTGCGCGTACAATAACGACGAAGTGGGTTTTTAAAAGGTTTAAATTATACAAACTTTTATTTTATTTTCGTCATAATTCAATCATTAAAAAATCGATATTTTTAATCAACACCTCTTTCATAAACATGGCTTTCTGGAGGCCTTTCGAAACGGATAAAAATAACGTAGCTTCAGATATAACCAGCGAAAATGTCGAAACGGTCGAGTACGATGAATTTAAAAATAAAGACTTACATTGTCAAAGTCAGCGTATTATTTTAAACATATATGAATGCCTAAAAGCGACGTTAATTACTTATTATTACCTATCCCTAAAAGTTATTATTCGAGCACGCCCATGGAATCTTAAAGTTGCACCGCTTTTTTTGTTCCCCAGGCGTATTTATCATTTTCAATTGAGAATAGATGGACTATACTGTTTTTCCATTGGATGCAATTTAATTTTCAAGATAAAAGTTTGTACTTATTCTCTTGCAAGAAGTTTAAATATGCACGCCGGTTTTATTAGAAAACACATTTTAAACTTTTTTATCCCGATACCTAATAAATATGTTTACATTTACAATTTACAATACAGTTAATTTAAGAAGTAAATTAATAATTTATTGTTAAGTCATGGAAACTACAGCTAATGATTATTATTAATAACATTTTGATGTAAGGAATCTTGTTCTGTGTTCCATACTATTTCGGGACACCCTGTATATCGATAATTGCAAGGAATACATAAAATATGTGATCCGTCTATTGTAAAATCCTCATAATTTTCAGTCATTTCAGTCTATTCACAAATGGTAACGACTGTTCCATTATTGCAAAAATCCACACAAAATGTATGTACACTTACAATTAGTTAGTCACTCACGACACATACAATTATTTTGCACTCGGCGTTCTACCGTCCATGCGCTCGCATCGAGCTAATGTAAAATACTACGGAATCGTCGTTTCGAAATATGGATAATCTGTATCTAATAGTTCCTGAACCCGCACGTGAGTGGCGTGCTGGAATCCCAGTGCGCGTTACTAAACACGGTCAGTGGCGTACGTATGCTCGGGCAAGAAATACGGTTTATACTTTAATTATCATAGAGCTGTATAGTGTCGACCCTGCGTTGCGCCGCACTTTCCGGACCCCACTCATTAGTCTCCTACAACAAAAAGCGTCGCTGAACACGGCATTGTCGCGCAAAGACTGTTACGGGTACTCGGTGAACACGTGTTCGCGATGATATCGGGCCCCGTGAGTCCTCGATATCGCCTATCGGCGGCGATCCTGCGGGTACCTGGACAAATACAATGCACACGTCTGTTATCTGATCACGATTTGTGTTTCTGCTCACGTTCTCTCCCTCTTCCCCTTGCGGCCATATGTCGAAGAACTCTTTAGTTTTACCAGATGAATGGGCGAGTCGTTATTCTGGCCCCTGGACGTGCGCCACTTCGATGCATATCGTTCCGATGATGGTAAAACGTTTCGACCGTTGCACCGATAAGGAGAATTCAGTAGCACAACTATCGAGAGACTGAAACAATCTAGTGATGACTAGAGCTGGGAGGTGAATAATAGATGCGTACTTTACAGTGGCGGCTCGTGACTTTTTTTTGGAGAGGCAAACATATTTCGTAAAAATTTTTGTTTATATTTTTGTGAGGATAAACATTGTTAGTAATATGCCGCTGTAATGTTAATAGAAGGACATCTACTTGGTCAATAAAATATACTAATTGTAAGTACATTTGTCTAACATAATGTATAGTCCTATTTTTAATTGAAAATGATAAATACGCCTGGGGAACAAAAAAAGCGGTGCAACTCTATGATTCCATGGGCGTGCATATATATTTTATAAATTAGAAAATTGTGAAATAATTGTTTTCATTCAAATCAATATAGGAGATTAAAATTAGCCTGCATATAAAACTCTTTATATTTAGTAATATAATTTGCTGTAAATAATGCTCATTTAGCCAGACAATCTCAAAAAATTGTCTGTTTTAATAAACCTAGCTGAAATACACGTCACTGGCGTCTTAAACAAGTCAGAATTCCAAATGTCGTAAATCATTTTAAGGACGTCGTAAAAATTTTATCGCACAGTGGACCGAAGAAGTATTAGCAATGTATTAAATGCAAAGTAGTCTAATAGTCTCGTTTCTTAAGTATAGTAATATACAATTGTCTTAAGTATAGTAATATACATACAGTTTTTTGAATTTATAATTATTTTTTCCAACAATTTTAAATGCTTTATTTTAATGCTAACTAATAAATTTATATCTATGTATTTTTTTTAATATTTCCAAACTAGCTTTCTAAGAACGTCACGAACTAACAGTTTACTGAAGTATGAAGTATACTTGTATAGTGAGCTTAGCAATTTTAGAAAATATATCTGACAACCTTGCTTTTTTTCTACCTATTTTCAATTTAGAATGGAAATAGAATACCTATTATATTTTATTGGTTCAGCAAAACCATCGGGAAGGTGTAGAGTTTTCGTCAAATTATTTTACAATTAAAAGATGCAGTGAAATAAAATACGGATTTTTGCCAGGACTACGTCAATTTAGATCTGAAGGGCTGAATTGATCACTTTCATAATATTTTGTTTGCCTAATAGATGTAATTTACGAACATAACTAATTTGTTCCTGACTTTTTGAATGTGTCAACTGAACGAGATAATGATTTTAAAATTTTATCAAATATAGACTTTGTCCAAGCATCTTCTCCACGATTTGAAAATAATACACACAGCCAACATAATAATTTGTTTAAAAAAACACTTAGCCATTTGCATTTATCATAGCACGTATTAATAAAACTACGAGCCGGCTTACCCTGATTAATTAAAGTTTTACTTAGATCTGGCAGTGGTACTCTTAAATCTTTAACAAATAATTTATCCTCATGAAACAGGGACTTTTATACTTTATATGATACTCAACAGTATCATTGCAGGTTCGAATATTTATTTGAGTGCCATGACAACTCGTATTGTTATTTTTATGAAACAAACTGCTACACTCGCCAGTTACCTCCATTATAATTTTTTATAGTTAATTAAATAAAACGTTTAATAATGACTCAAGTAAGTAATATGGAACACATTCCATAATTATTATCCTCCTATACCACTCAAAACACTCACAAAAACTGGCATAAATAACGGCACTTTCCAACAAAAATTTCCAAAATACAGAACAATAAAATATATTAAATTTTGTAGGTTAGATTGTTAGGTTCATGAAATCAAATAACTCGCTTTCTACGCTGTCACGTGTGAGAGGTGGGAGGTGGGCGTGTTTACCTCGCTATGCAGTATTTTAAATGACCTTTAATGTCACTGGAGTTAAGGGTTAAATTTGTTAGCAACGCAGGATGGCGAAGCATCCAATTCCGTATAAATAGATATGTGAAAACATTGGCATCGGAGACTTGCCACCACGGAGATAGACTAGACGCTGGGTCGTTTATGAGGACTAATATGTTGCAAATAATAGTGCAGGAACTCCTTTGACATATCTCTATATAACTCTTTTGACATATATTAACAATTTTATTTTAAGAAATTAATTTTTTACCGATATATGAATTTAAAAATGAAATTTAATTAAAGTATTATGGGTAGTATATTAAATTTTAATTTTATTAAATAAAATTGAAGTATAGTTTTCACAGGGGGAGGCCTCCTCTGCCTCCTCTGACAAGCCGCCTCTGGTACTTTATCAGAGGCGGCTCCAGGATACAGCTATCAGGAACGCTACGAAATGTTAGACAGGTTTTACCTTATACATGTGATGGTGATTCTTGTAGCTCAACTGATCGGCAAAGGAACCATAGTTCCAAGACACAGAACTTGCGGTACAAACGGTAACCGATGCTATAACGTCTACATATTGCCACTACAGTTTCCATAAATTATCAATAACATGGATTAAATTAGTATGCCCTTTTTAGGCGCCGGTCAGCCGCCTTCGTGTAGCATGACATCCGACAGTAGCAGCGTCACATCCGACAGTAGCAGCAATACATGGCGTTTATTCACTTCCAAGACTTCTTCTCGTGACTACTATTCACACACTCACTAATTGTTTCCGCATTTATGCTGTCCAACACCCTTTAAGATAGCAAACGCCCTTCCACGGCTTTTGCCTCATCCAGTCCCCCAACCACTACATTAGCTATATTATGTCCTTTAATTTAAACTGTCATTTAATATTACACGCTATCATCAGTTTAACTAAATTGAAGTTAAATTGTCTCTGTCTGTCTCGCGCACGCACACCACCACATACACGAGCTTTATGTTTGTATGCAGGAACATACTGCAAACCATTTGTTTTTACGTGCCACGTCAGTACACTGTAAACACGGTAAAACAACGGTACACACGGTAAAACGAAGTTCACTGCCATTAAAGATCGGTTCCGCAAAATTGTTTATCCAACGCTCCACCGTAACATGCAACGGACACTGTTCCTATATTTTTACAAACTTATCTCGACGTTTAGTACACACGAATTATACATCGACCAGCTCAGTTTAACTAATACTAACAATAACTGTAAATTATGTTACTGTTCCCGACTCGACTTTTGGTACGAATGGGGTGCATACCACGGCAGTTTTGTACACAATTGTACTATGTACATACAAATATACAGGAGTTGACGATGTACTTTATTAATGTGGCACTGTAATAGTATTCCAGTCGTGTTAAGACAGGTCCTGGAATATATTATTAACATATGGGCTCTAGTGATGACGATGAGTGTGGGTATTAGGATAATAACCATCTGTTTAATGGCAGGGCCGTACTTAGCCAAACAAAAACTCGGGGAGCAAAAGATCTTACCCAGAAAAAACTCAGTGACGGTTCTTACGCTGATGTATTCGCTACAGTACACGCTAATTAATATTCATTCGATAGATTTTTCATTAAATCGCACATGGTTTAGCTGTGTTCCTTTATACAGTGAAGACGAAAGGGTTTGCATAAATTCAATAATTTCCAAACTATAAATATTTTGAAAATCTCTTCGGATGGATCAATTTTTATTTTCAATTAAGCATCGTACTCTATAATTAGATACAATGGAGACGTCACATTTTTTACATGACATCATCGATCGTTTTTTTTAATTGAACAGCCTATATTTTTTTTCTACTTTTAGGTTCTCCAGTAACAGCTAAATCCAAAAATTCCAAAGGTACTTATGATCGAAAGTGATCTATTTGGGAGTTAGAGACAATTGAAAATCGCACAATTTGTACCTATCTGGTTTATTTGCGTATGGTTTCAACAAGATGGTGCAACACCTTACTATTCTCGGATATGGCGTAACGATTTAAGTATTATTTTCCCAACAGGTGGATTGAGAGATCATATAGAGTAGCAAGCAAGATCTCCTGATTTGATTCCCCTTGATTATTTATTTTGGGGGTTATCTCATCGACATCTTCCTTATCTTGTCTAACATCGAAAATTTAATCCAAGCCTCGGTATCTGCCAAATTCAGAATTAAAAATTAAATAAACTGAAAAATGACATTGTGAAAATTTCGAAAATTCCTATTTATAAAAGTTGTTCAATACTTATGTATAAAGCCAAATATTTTTTTTTGATTTTGCACCATATCTATCTAAAATAATATAGTTGCACAATATCCGTTTTATTTTTTTAAGTTGAGTTCAAGTTTTTAATGCTATTTTTTTTACATTTAAAATTCCTTATCAATATCTCTATTAAAAGAGATATATTTACGTGGTTCCACATTTTTGCCCATCACTGTATAGTATAATCGACATACAGATACTAAGGAAAAGACATGCAGTCTATGAAACTAACAGTGAACAACTGGTCATTGTTCCTCTTCAAGAAATTATTCCTGAACAGAATTCGGACCAGACCTTGTCTTATTACAAATGCTCTTCGACAAAAAAATATATAGACGTAACAAAGGACGTAAAAATGGACGGCATCCCCTGCACCATTTAAAGAAACGGGTTGGGTCTTGTCGCCTGTTCCGTGTACCTAGCCTAGTCTACCTTCTGGTAGAATTTTAAAAATTAAAGCACCCAAAAACGGACGCGTTCGGATGCCGACAAGGTACAAAAGCGCCATACACTGGCTGTGCGGCAGGTGTTGCCCGCATCACCCGACCAAAAGGCCTGAAGAGGGTAGTTTTAAAGGTCCAAAGTGGCGCGAAAAGATATTTTAAGCTGGATATTTCAAGCGCAAAGCAGTGGAGGGGGCCAGGGCTTTGCTACGAAGGTTGCACCTTGCGTCTTTAAAAAGCGAGGTAAAGTGTGCTGTACAAAATATAAACAACAAACTAAATGAAATTATATTTATTTATTTCTGACAATTTGATAGACAAAATATTATTTAAAATTTTAACAATAATAAGAAAATTTTCCACAAAAAAAGTAAAAAAAAAAACATTTTGATATCTTCAAACGACCTCTTTTCGATGTTATATCACAGAAAATAAATAATATTAAGATATACCTACATATGATGATGAAAATCAGTGGCGGTTCGTGCTAAAAAAATGTGGGTAAATGGAAATGTGCTTATGAAAAATATGGTGCAACTGTAAATTTTTACTTTTCAATGTCAAATCTGAAGCTCTAAAAAACATTTGTATACGCTTTGTTTCAACTTTGTTTGTTTTTATTTCCAGCTGTCACAGAACTACTGCAATCAAACCAAATTGAGGCAACTCCCAATCGTATGTTACGCGAGTTGCCTATGTGTTATGTCACCGTATCCCAACTTTGCTTAATAGTAAAGCTGGTAGAAAAAATGTAATACACGAAAGAAATCAGTAACCTTTCACACTTTTGCCATATTTTATTATGGAAGTATATCACGGTATTGCATATAGCGGGGGTTGTACAATAGCTCCTACTGACACGGGACTACTGCAATCAAATTAAATTGAGGCAACCTCCATCACATGAGCTATGTGTTGCGTTGCCGTAAATAAAATTTATTTATTACGGGTATTTATTTCAGTAGTCCCGTGATAGCTGGTGCTGCCGTAAAAAAAGTAAAAACACTGTAACTGCCACTGATGAAAATATCTTTGCTACATATTTTTGCTTCTCATATACAATGTGATACATGCCCATAAAAATTTCAATTTTTAGTTTTAAAAATTTCGTAAATACCTACAAAGGTTTTTTGTGTGAAATATTGGCATGTACGTCTCATACTGAGATTGTAAATTTTCTCTTTCTTCAACAGGAAGTTAATTAATCAGTGTCCGTTACTTAATTTCTCAGGAGTTCTTAAAAAAAATCCTTGACCTTAAGTGGGTCTTAATACATTTTTAGGCCTGAATTGAGAATGAGGAAAAAGTTAACCTTTAAGTTGTAAAATCACTATTAAAAAAATAGTCAACACGCCACTGTTCCAGACGCAAACACCCATATTCTCCAAAAACAGTGCACGATGCACATGCCGTCCTAATTTTGGCAGATGTACAAGGGGTCTTCATGAATTCGCTTTGTCAAAGGGTGCGTTTTAGGAATAACGCAAACGCGTACCTACCCGCATCGTGTCACACTTTGGGCCCGTGCCAATAGAGCTATTAAAAAAATTATAGATTACGGTTAGATAAAGCGTTTTTATTGCGTGAATTGTTAATGCAAAAAATGCGTCCTTATCTGTGAATGTGGCACTCAACGGATATACGGGATTTCGATAATAACAAAAAATATACTGCACTTAATAAACATTTTATCTCCACGCACATATACACATACTTTGTACAAAATAAAAACCGATGCACATCACCAATGACACCATTAAATGGGTGCAGTAAGTATAATTGAATAAGTATATATACTGTATATTTTTATTTGGGGGGATACTACAACGTATATGTGAGACTGTAAGGGCCTTGAATTGTTTTATGTATTACACATGAAAGTTTTCCCACTTACATTTTATTACACATTTTCTAAATTCACGATCGTTTTTTAGTCAAATGTCAACTATCATTGTAAAGACCTTTAGCTTTTGCAATTTAAAAATTTACTGCAAAAACTTTAGAAACTCAAAACGTTTAATAAAAACTAAAAATATATCCTTTTCCATACTTCTTCCAAATTTACATTTTGTTTATCTATTTAGACATTTTTTCCAATATTTAAAAATTAACCTATCGAGTAGAGAAATGTCACAAAAATACCATGCCTCCTTATTTAAATAATTGGAAAAAAAATCTGCCCTTTCTTCTGTATATAAAGACTAAACTGACCTAACCTAACCTCTGATGACAATCAATGTAACCTTCTCTAATATGTCAACGCAAAATATATGTTTTTTCCATGCAGATCTTTAATAAAGTATCTCTTATGCACATGTTCAGGAATCGTATATTCAACAAACTGCGATTATTTCAAATATCTATATCATGAATTCGTAAAAATACGATTAACTACTCTTGGTAAACAATTTATCATATCATAAAGTAAATAATTGTCCTTGTTATTTATTTACTGAAATCGCTGGGTGATAAATTTAACTAGTATGGGAATTTAAGTTTTACCATAACTATAGACGTCTATTTTTTTTTCGAAGAAAGCATTGTTTCTAAGATTTCATAATGGTTTTAATGATGTTCAGACATAGGCGGATCCAGAAGGCTTCTCAGGGGGGGGGACATTTTAGTGATAAAGCAACATATGATCCGCGAGAGCCCATATTGGCGCCGCAGGCGAAAATTTTGAAAATTTTCAAGTTCACGCATCTTCCTGGCACTTCAGAATTTCAATGAAAAATCCATTTATACAAAAATATCCACTATCACAAGAATAACTTTTTGGAATTTCTAAGGGTGCCAAGGGGGGGGGGGGGCATGGCCCCCCATGCCCCCCCCCCCTGGATCCGCCAGTGTGTTCAGATTGAAAGAATAAAATACTGAACCCAGAAGACAGTCTTGATTTTGATATCCATGACCTTCTCTGTCATAAATATCCCGTTTCTGTACTGCCATTTTAACATCATCCCTAATACTTTTAAAACTATGTCCCAGGTATTTTTACATGGATTTATTTTAAACGGATTCATGATTCACCAGTATCAAGTTTTCTTTGCAAAAATTCGACGAAAAAAAAAAGGCGATCTACATTTTTAAATCAACTTGAGTCGTGGGGGGGTGAAGATAAATAAATCTGAAAAATATATCAAAAGAATTTTACGTGATAACATACGACAATATTAATAAAGTTGGCATACAGCAACGCACCACATAGGCAACTCGTGTAGAATGTGATGGGGGTCGCGTCAATTCGTATTTTTTTCAGTAGTCCCGTGATAGATGGTGCTATTAAAAAAAAAGTTTAGATGAACTATCCTGTATATCCGAGTACCTAAAATGTATTGTGACATCAATCGCGTGATTAGTTAGTGACGTTAGATGTCGAGCTATAAAAAATTATTTGAAAAAAATGCTGAAAGTTTAATTTTAAGTACATATGCCTTTAAAACAGCGTCAACAAATTGGAAATACCTTTTTTTTTTCATTACGAACATATTAAACGTAATTGTGCAACTTTTGCGTTTGTAATAGCTTCAATTAAACAAAAACAATAAGGACATTTAACAGCAAACACAGTGAAGTAATTTCACGATAGGTCGTTCCCTGTTGCAATGATCTGCAACATTCTTGCTTTTTTGGGTCTTGGAGAGCTTGAAGTGTACCATTCCATGCTTTGGCGCTTGGTTTCCGGGTCGTACTCAAACGCCAAAGTCTCATCACCAGTAATGACACGTTCCATAAAATGGGGATAATTTTCACTCGATTCCAAAAAGTCAAGACACCTTTCTCTCCTGATGTCCTTCTGTTCCCGCGAAAGATTTTTTGGAACCAATATTGCGCAGATTTTTCTCATCCCCAACTGGTTAGTCAAAATCTGATGAACAGAAGTGTGATTCAAATTTAACTCTTCCCCGAACATTCTTGTTGTCAACCGACGATCTGAACCCACAAGATCCAGTATTCTATCGATATTTTCATCGGTTCTTGAAGATTAAGGCTGCATGGTGCTTCCGCTGCATAGTTCATCTTCAATCGACTCTCTTCCTTCTGAGAATGCCTTAAGCCACCAAAAAACTAGGCTCTTGAAAAAACACTGTCTCCGTAGGCGTGTTGAAGTTTTGCAAAAGTATCCGTTGCGCTGTTTCCAAATATGAAGCAAAAATTAACGTCATTCATTTTTAAAACACACTAGAAAAAACCGGTTTACGAAAATAGTCACAAAGAACAAACAAATGACTCTAACAAGTTCAAACTTGTAATGTACTGAAAGTACATTACATCTGAACCTACCGCCCTTCCATGTCCCGTCTCCGCAGTTTTGCTAGATCGGGCGCTACGTTGCCAGTCTCATTACTTAATTTACACACCTCCTATATTGTATATTCTATAACGTTTATGAGATTCGATTTAGAAAAGTCTAGAACAATTTTATGTGGAAGCAGCGATTCCTAAACAGTGGTTTTCACAAGAAATCTAAATCCACCGCGGTCTATTTTCGTGACGTTATCGACCCCAGGCAGCCTCCCAGCCATCTGCGATCGATCATCCCTTCGAACCCTTAGCGGGCTCGAAAAGGTATGATCTGGCACGCTCACACATGCAGGCAAGTTCATAACAGGGTGTACGGAATAACCAGTGGTGGCTCGTGGTCGAAGCTGAAGGGTGTTGACAAAATCAGGAGCATGCATTTTTCTAACGTAGGTAATAAATAATGGTCTTTCAATGGTACATCTAATTTGACACTAAAATTTACTAGTTATTTTTTATTATACCTAAGAGTTGCTGAATCTCTTAGTTTTAGTGTATATAAAAGGAGGATTTTTGCTCCGCATAGTTAAAAATATGTATTTCTGAACTAGTAAAACTTCACTACGTGATACTTTATAAGTAATAATTAAATACCCTCTCTCTAATTACGTCTTTAATGAGGACAGATTTAACTGAAGGGTTTCTTCGTACAAAGGATGAAGAGGGCCAGGACCTATCCATGTAAATCTACTTGCACATTGGCCAAAAGTCTGAGTCTCTGAAGAGATATCACCAGATATGAGACCAGACACTGTTTTTTCAATTCAAAACAAATTCTACTCGAGGTCCTAACGGGATCATATATAGGTAAGGTTTTAAAATCAGCCTTTTTAAATACTTTACTGCATATTAACCCTACTATTTGGTTTTTTGTCTTGGTATCCAAATCAAAAATACTCTACTTGGTGTACATTATGGTCGTACCAAAATAATATCTTGAATAATGGAGAATTATAAAGAGATTAGTGGACTACCCTATTTGGAGTAGTACACATTTCGATGTACACTTAGACACAAGTGTTCCCACAACTCTGACTCATTCATTCATTTTTTTCATTTTTGGTCAGAACATTACCCACACATAATTATTTTTTATTTTATTATTACATCCCCACAGGCTTCTCATTCAATTAGTCCTGTTTAGACAGTTTCCAATGGAGCGTCTGATACCAGTTTTGGTTCTATTGTCGTAGCCCCAAACCTCAAATGCCTAACAGCTACCAATTCTGAGGATATATGGAAGGGGGGTTCTTCCTCCTCTCTATACCTCCTACAATCGGGATCATTTGTCACCTCAGTTGTAATGAGGTGTCGCATGAGTGTCTCAACTGTCCATCTCAGTTGGTTTCCACCTAGTCTTACTAGATATTTTGTTTTATTCCAGGATCATTCTTCAATGAACATCCGCAATTGCCTCAAACCGTGTACATCCACCCAGTGAGAGATATGTTTTTGTCTTATTAGGTCCTTTTATGGTCCGCCTAGCTCTCCAGCAGGCCAAACCACTGGTGGGTTCCGGTCCTACCAGTACACTCATCATTATCTAACACCATTATTGAACTCACACTTATCGTATCTAACACAATAGGCCGCCCATTACATTTTTACGTGCCAAAATTAGGGACAGCACGAAAATATACATAAAAAATCGGAAAAATCCCGTAGAATTGAATAAACTACTTTTCCCGAGCTGGCGTCCAAAATGGCGTCCGAAGTTGGCCAAAAACACTTTTTTTTCGTTTTATAAAAAAAACTATGCGTCCTACAAAAAAAAAGTTTCAAATAAAAGTTGTAGAACTAATTAAAACAAACAATTTAAGGCTAATCCGACTTTAATAAATAAATAAATAAATATATTTTTTTTCAAAACAAAACAAAATCATCGAAGCAAAGTTTGCCTCGATAAACCGTAAAAATTTCGTACTACTCATAAGTCAAGGTCTAATATCTCAAGAAATATTAATCTCAGCAATTTGGTCTATAGGGCCTTTTTTTGTAGTAAATTAAATTTCAAACAAATTTTTCATTTACATTTTTTTTGGTAAAATTAATAATTTCAGAGATAACAGCAAAAAAACGGGAATTTTGGACGAAAAATCAACTTCAGCGACCCGTACCAACTCTCCAGTACAAGTTACATTTTCGCTGCAATGGACACTTTTGTAGAGTATTTTATAGAGAGTAAATTGCGACCAAGACCAATGTAATAGCATAAAATGCGACGGAGTTATAGAAATTTGAAAAAAAAAAATCGATTTACCTGTATTTTAAATGGAAAATCTTTTCACGCTTTGGGAAAGTACTTAAAATTAATATTAAGGACTGTAACTTTCTGGGATATTTTTTCAACATATTCAACAAAATTTCAAGTGGGGACTGAAAAAGATAAATTGAAAAAAAATCACCCTAGTATGTATACCTATTTTCAACGTGATTTCTCTTGAGGTATAACCCCGTGCAGTAGCCGCCGCTGGCTGAATAACCTGGCCAGTCGGCCCATGTGTGAAATTTCCTCCGGATCGGCAGGAAGTGCGCCCACACATGCCGGGGTATCGGGTGCACCGCGCCGCTGAAAATCATCTGCTTCTTCCTCCGCGCCGTGCATCAGCCCGCACCTCGTCTAGGAGATCCTGTTACTGTACGGTTTCTGTGTTCTTTTTTTTTCTTCGTGAGACAGCCTCGTTAAGGTGGATGACGGCGGTGGAAAAAATGGGCGCGAATCCGGTTGGCCGTTACTCGAAAATAGTCCACCGTGCACTAAATGGTATGAACATTTAAAATTTCGCAAGAAACTCCTAACAGGACTGCCATGTACAAATATGCTCCTTCTGCCAGGATGTCGTGTTGATGACGGTCGTACTGTAATAGTTAGACAAATTGACTTTTTGTTAAGACTCTAAACTGCATATTGTTTATTTAGACTTTATTAATGTCTTAGATATGCATAATTCCGAAAAGTCCCTTATTAACCCTTGACGTCAAAACTACAGTTTTTGTATATCCATTATTTAGTAACGTGCCAAGTAAAAGAAACGATGAAAAAAATAAATCGGGAAATGCCTTTCCGAGTATTTTTTGGGGTGCTCTTTCGAATGGCACTAAAATTTCATAATAGTTGAACCTTACCCCTGTTTTTAGCCATTTAAATTGAAAAGAGCACGATTTTTCAGGTCAATTTTTTTTGTAACATGATTTTTGACTGGAAAAAATGTTTTTCTTTCGATAGAAAACTACGGGAAAAATGCATACGAGATGTGTACTGAAAAGTTATGTACTTAGAAAAAATTAATTCCAACATGGAGTGTCCAATATCTCGGCCAAAAGGACACATTGTCAGGGTAAACTTTCAAATTTTTTTTACTCAAACCTGGAGAACTTTGGGGCAAAAGTTTAGAGAACAAAAAGTGTTCAGATTCATCCAAGGAGCACGCCTGATTTTTTTTCAGAATTTTTGGGCACGTTTTGGCCCGTTTTCTATTTGGCCATTTTTTCAAAAATCCAAAAAATGGCTTCAAAAATTCTGAAAAAAAAAATTACACCTCGCTTGAAGAGTCCTAAACAAATTTCTCAACACAAACCAGTCCAGTTTTGTCCAGTTTGGCCATTTTCCCGTTAGAAGGTTTCAAAAAATGGTTTTTCCTAAAATTTCACAATCGTTTCCAGACATCTGGGAAAAAATATACTGCGCCAAAATGGCTGTCCCCAAATTGTCAATTTTTCATTTTAATGTTTCAGAAATTGGCCCAAGCCCAAAATTGCAGGGAAGACTGAAAATTCTGGAAAAAATCGCACGTCTCCCTTATATCATGTCCAAGAGGTTTTGCACAAAAAATTCCTGAACCTATTGACGTTATTTGGTTTGGGGATTCAGAAAATGGCTAATCGGTAAAATTGCCAAATCATCTTCAAAAATTCTGAAATAATGAGTGTCTTGAATTATACTCAAGTATAATCGTACCAAAAAGGACGATATTGATTTTTTTTTCTGAATACAAGCTCTAAGGCGACTATTTCCGACTTGTTTTGGTCAAACTGTAAAAACATTGTCAATTCGCCTTAAAGCTTGTATTCAGAAAAAAATGTTCAAAAACGTCCTTTTTGGGTACGATTATACTTTGATGAGTATAATTCAAGACACTCATTATTTCAGAATTTTCGAAGACGATTTAGCAATTTTACCGATTAGCCATTTTCTGAACCTCCCAAATCAAATAACGTCAACAGAACGTTATTATTAAACAACAAAATTTTAATACCCCATAGGTCAGCAGTCGGATATCCTGCCTATAAAAATCCCTTTTCCTTAAAAATATTTATGAATATGTGGGTAGTGTATGACCAAAAAAAAAAAAAGATCCTCATAGGACTCAATTAGTCCTACTAAAACCCAAATATGTTCTCAAACTTTTATTACAAATAAATGAAAACAAAAACTTATAACAAATAAAACCAAAACATATGAAACAAATTAAAACAGCATATAGGTACGTGAAAACTTGCAACTTCTAACACGACTGCATAGCAATAGGAGCATATTTTCAATAAAAATCGCTTGTTGTGAAAAATTAGAATAAATTATTGTTTTTTTCTTTGGAGCAGTCAACCTGTTAATGCCAATGGGAATGACTTGTAGCAGCTCAAATAAGTCACTCAGTTATTTTTTCAGATACCCAAGAATATTATTTTAGTAAATTATCTTATAGTCCAATCAACAACTAATGATATGAGTCACCACCATCACAACTACATATATATTACAGATCAGCGAAAGTATTCATAATCACCTGGTCATCACGACACATAAGTTCCTTCCACAATACTTAGATATGCAGTGGTGACGTAAGAATCTATTTCATTTTGAAATAATAAAACCTTTTCTGTTTAGTCACGTCACACCAACTCACAACAGTTCAGTTGAATGACTCATTTCATTGGTTGGGCTATAATAAGCATTAACCTCATAATTTAAGATTATGAAACATAAATCATATGTTTTTCTTGCACCAAAGTATTTATGGTTACTTTAAATAACACCGTTGAAAGTTTTAATTTGTTATGAATTAATTCATTCAATCATTTTCTTCTGCAAAATCATGTTTAAATGCATATCACCAAGCTTACTTATAAGTTAGCCTATTAAAATGTAATTGATTAATTCATAGGCTCACGCTTTTAAGTTGCATAATTATAATCATAGAAATTGTGGTACAAGAATCGTTTTTTACTATTTATTATTGAACGAGTTAAAATCGTTAAAGTGGGCAATCAGACACTTTGTTCACATAAATAATTATCATATAACCTTCAGTCTCCAAACTAGTGCATGCAGCATGCATTCACAGGTAGCATGTAGATATCCATTAAGAATTTATTTTATTTACAATTATCCGATATAAAAAAGGAATTTTAATATAAATACCCCACTATCCTGTCGCCATTGCCCCGTTCAGCAACTGATAGTTAACATAAAATTAGTTGTTGTTTTTTTAACTGTCATTGGTGACTTCAGTATTCTAAAATACAGGTCGAATACTATTTTAGTATTATTTACAGATACCAAGAAACCTCAATAAAATCATGTATTGTTTCTTCAACAGAAATTCATAACAAAACAGGTGTCAACTGACAATTTCAATTAAACGGTGTCTTTTGAGAATACAAGAATGTAGAATTTTAACTATCATCACATTGAGGGCATTAAAAAACCTTTTGAAATAGTTCAGAATAAAGATTGCTGTTATTGTATTACCCAACGAAACGGGTATTACCCAACGAAATTAAAAGACTAGAAGGAACTTGAGAATACTAGAATTAATATTACTCATTTTTTCATTGTGAAAATGCGTGGAAAGTAATAGTTATAAAAGGCTTTTCCACATGCATAGTTTGAGTAAAAGGTAATACCAAAATATTTTGTTAAAAACTGGTGTTATTTCCAGCAGTGAAATTACAGATTAACTCATTAAATTTACATTTTGTATAACTTGATATCTACCAAGAAATCTCAATAAAATCATGCATTGTTTCTTCAATAGAAATTCATAACAAAACAGGTGTCAGTTGACAATTTCAATTAAACGGCCTTTTGACCAGATAAAAATGCAGAATTTTAACTATCATCACATTGAAAGCATACAAAATATTTTGAAATAGTTCAGAATAAAGATACCTGCTGTTATTGTAGAAACATTGATAATGTTAGGTATTACCCAACAAAATTAAAAGACTATAAGGAACTTGAGAAGACTAGAGTTAATATTATTCATTTTTTCATTGCGAATATGTGTGGAAAATATTTCCACAAGTGGTATTTTAGTTACAAAAGACTTCTCCATGTGCAGAGTTTGAATAAAAAGTAATACCAAAATAATTTGTTAAAAACTGGTGTTATTTCAACCAGTGAAAATACAGATTAACTTATTGAATTTACATTTTTTATAACAACATTTTTAACAAAATATTTTGATATTGCTTTTTAATAAAATTCTGCATATGTAGAAGACGCCTTTTATATTTGAAATTTCACATTTTCCACGCATTTTCACAATGAAAAAATGAATAATATTAATTTTAAAAGGATAATAAATGTATTGTATAGTCCTTCTAATTTTAATTGAAAATGATAAATACGCCTTTGGAACAAAAAAAGCGGTGCAACTTTATGATTCCATGGGCGTGCATATATCTTTTATAAATTCGAAAATTGTGAAATAATTTTTGTCATTCAAATCAATATAGGAGATTAAAATTAGCCTGCATACAAAACTCTTAATATTTGTAATATAATTTGCTGTAAATAATGCTCATTTAGCCAGACAATCTCAAAAAATTGTCTATGTTAATAAACCTAGCTGAAATACACGTCACTGGCGCCTTAAACACGTAGAATTTCTAAAGTCGTAAATCATTTTAACGACGTCGTAAAAATTTTATGGCAGAGTGGACCGAATAAGTATTTGGATGTATTACATATAAAGCAATCCTATAGTATAATGGTCGGCATTTGCTGGTGCATTCGCGGCATCGCGTTGCCGGCTCTTCAAAATTTTCTTAAGTATAGTAACATACATAAAGTTGTTTTAGTTTATAATTATTTTTTTCCAGCAATTTTAAACGCTTTATTTTAATGCCAACTAATGAATTTATATCTATGTATTTTTTTTTAATATTTCCAAACTAGCTTTCTAAGAACGTCACGAATTAACAGTTTACTGAAGTATGAAGTATACTTGTATAGTGAGCTTAGCAATTTTAGAAAATATATCTGACAACCTTGCTTTTTTTCTACCTATTTTCAATTTAGCATGGAAATAAAGTACATGGCTCACGAGAATACTCAGATCTGTAGTAGGTACCTCATTATTGCACCTCGACCGGTATTACACATCATTCCTCTAAATTGATTTCTTTCTGATTTCACTCGTAATCCGTTCTATTTATGGAGTTCCGCTAGCGCTTTAAGTGTCTTTGCAAGACGACGGAGCTCCTGGAATCCGCAGCAGTATCGCAATTTGTTAATTAACTGAGATAATTGTATAAAATGTAATCTCAACTTGAAAATTAAACAGAAAGTAAATTAATTGCAAACGGAAGTGACGCCCCAAGACGCAGAAGGTTATCGAAGACGTAAATAACATAATATCCTCGGACGTTTCCTATACGATGTGCTCTATCTTAGGTGTCAGCTGATATGAGCCGTGTTTATTGATACCAATTTAGAATACTGACAGATTAATTGCAACGCAATCTCGCAATCTATTCGTCTTTCGGCGCCGGTGGATTAAACGTATCTAATTCCGCTACATATAAGGCGTTTAAGAAATTAAAAGCTTAGAAGATTCGAAAGAAATTCGAAAGTTTATTTCTTGAAATACATTTCTCACATATACCAGGCGGCAAAATTAAGGGATATAAAAAATCCCAAATTTTTAGGTAATTTTATAGAGCTGCAACTTGGAGAAAAATGGTGGTAGAGAAAAAAATAAAAATAAAATTGAAGATCCAAGTTTTATTTTTTTAGCTTGAGTTTAAATCATAAGAAAACGATCAAAAAATGTTTCAAAAAAACATGTGTTTGTCTCTTAATATGTCCACGGACTTCAATAAATTTTTTTTAGATAATTTCATCATAGAACTCATTGAATTGTATTTAATCTGACCTGTTTTTGAGCCCTGTATGCAGTTTTTTCGCTGAGTTATCACCGTTGAAAGTAAAAATGTCATTTCTGAATTCGGTATTCAATTACCAAGGGTAAGTTTGACTTACATGTATATGGTTATAAAGTGTGGATTTATTGATTTTGTTACTACTTTCGGCCAACTCTACTTATAATGCCTGAAAATACAGGGTCCTGCAGTAGTACAGATACGACTCAGTTTAGTATTTTGTAAAGAGAATAATTATATGTACAGTTGGCGCCATCCAAATGTGAACGGCAAAATTGTATGGTGTAAATATATCATAGTCGCCGTAAATGCAATGACATGTGTCAAATATATAATCGCCGTTCTGTGTCGACAATGAAATATCAAAATATTAATAATTGACAATAATGTCATACATCGTAACTTTAAACATGCCAAGGCATTTAAGTGAAGCGCAAAGAGCAAGGGCTATAGCTAAATTAGAAGAAAACTGGTCGTTGACTGAATGGCTGGCTGCTGAATTAAATGTTAGTAAAAGTTGCATATTTTACGTTAAAAAAACGCTGGCAAGGAGAACAGCGACTACAAAGGACTATCAGACAAGGTATAGGAAAGGTCTCCACTGAGAATGAAGATAATGCTCTGGTCGAATTTATCAATCATAATCCATTCGAAACCGCTGTGAAGGCTCGAGAAGAAACATTATTTCCAGGGTCTCTCAGAACAACACAAAGGCGTCTAAAACAATGCGGCTTTAAGAATTGCGTTGCTGCTCACAAAATGTTTCTAACCGAAGAGCATAAACAGAGACGAGTCCAGTTTGCAAATGAATTTTTACAAGGAATTGAATTTTGGAACAATGTCATGTTTTCCGACGAGAAGACGTTCCAATCTTCCAAAAATGAAAGACTACATGTTTATCGATCCAGGAATACAAGATTTGAAGAGAATTACACCTTGAGTACTACCAATAGTGGCCGCTTTTCGGTCAATGTTTGGGCGTAGATAAGCGTTCACGGTCCTGGAGTGTGCTAGCAAATTGATGGCCGATTAACATCCGCACACTATATAAATATTTTGGAGAACGTGATGCTACCATCAGTGAGACAAGTTTTTCCTGAAAATTTTGTATTTCAGCATGTGAGAAATTTTACTTAGTAGGTATACTTTAAAATACTTTAGAATATTAGAATACACTTTCGTTACAGGATATAATTCTCCAATTCATACTGGACGACTAGCAAGAGAATGGATAAATAACCACAACATCAATGTTTTGCCTTGGCCGGCAAAAAGTCCAGATTTGAACCCCATTGAAAACGTGTGGGGTTTCT
Source organism: Aromia moschata (assembly GCA_029963805.1). Lineage (NCBI taxonomy): Eukaryota > Metazoa > Arthropoda > Insecta > Coleoptera > Cerambycidae > Aromia > Aromia moschata. Next base: position 1,004,560 of record JAPWTK010000112.1, read on the forward strand.
TAGTAAAAAATATATATAAAAGAGACTTTAGGCCGACAAACCGCGACCAACTCTGGGAAAGTATTGAAAATGCCCTGGTAAGAGCTGGTGGACTCATATGATATGAGAACGTTAATCGCTTCCATGCCAAGAAGATTAGAGAATATTGTAGCGTCAAATGGCTGTGCAATAAAATATTAATAAATAAATCCACTTTAGTATTAGATAAACTTTTTATTTTGTTAATGTTTTAAAGAATAGAAAATCGTTTCCTTCATTTTTACCTTGTTAATATTTTTTTAAATTATACTAGTCGTATGTGAGTAATATTAGAATTAACCTTTATATATTATTATTAGTTATGATATAGTTATTATAATACTACTCATGTAATTCTTCTACTAATGGCATTATTCTAATATAAAATGATCAAAGTAATATGTCTGCCATTATATATACTAAATTATCTACCTTTCTGATACGCTACTGAACAGTCCGATTTACTATGATAAAATTCAGGCACAATTTTCATGACTACCAAAAAACCGTTCACATTTGGATGGCGCCAACTGTGCATAGGTAGATAACCCCAAAGAGAAAGAATAAAACTTTTTGTATTAACCTTTGACCTTCGATAATTTAGTAAATTATTGGGTTTAAGATTCTTAGGTTAGATAACGTAAGAGTGGATTTTGAGATACACCTTTATTGGAAAAAACGCCTTATTTCTTACCGTATAATCAGCTCCTGAAGTAATGACACGATGTTAAGGAAACTCGCTGTATAGGTATAACAGAAACATGAATTTCAAAGTGATTATATTTTATTGAACAATGTAAATAGAAAGAAAGATGTTTTTATAAATACAGGTATGTACCTAATTTTGGACTCGATATTACATTAACTTTGTTGGAAAATGGCTTTACAATGTTTGAGAACAAACAATAATAAACCAACCGAAAACTAATATCTGAGTTATGTGTGTATTTAATTATAGAAAGCGTATCGCATACCGAGCAGTCTATACAGAACCATTATCGTATATTCGAGTTGGGACAGGTGCGGTTGGGTTAGTAAGTCATCTCATCATGCCTATCTAAAGAAAGTCAAAGTGAGTATAAAAGACGATGAGGTGACTCATTCTTAAAAACGCCAGCGATTCGACGATGACGAAACTATGTACATATACCGCTTTTTAATAGATTTACGATGACCTGCGTCTGCAGGTTGAAACAAGTCTTAAACTGTCTCAACTCGCATGAAAGCAATTTATATTTGCCAGGCCGTAAAAGCTGACTATGAATTCAAGAAACACCTTGTCTCCATCATTTACATTTTTTATTACTTTTAGAAAATGCGAAATTGTCTGAAATAGTTACACATACAGATATACACAGGGTGATGTCTAAATTGAGTCATATTTTGTAACAGTGTATACAATTATTCAAAAGAAACTTTTTTTCTAAATATTCAATAATTCAATAAACTCAAAAATCAAAAAGGTCGAACTACAAAAAACTCCACACACATCGAAAACTCGAAACAGTAGAAAAACCTATGTTAATGTTTAAAATGTTTAACACTTTTTTATGAACCATTTGTTCTGTTCTAATATTTATTTCATTATCATTTATTATTATTTGAAAATAAAATGTTTGTTGTGAATAATTCTATAAGTTGTTCAAAAATATGACTCAACTTATGAATCACCGTGTATAAGTAATTTTCGTACTGGTTTAGAAAATGGTCTCTGATCAGTTAGAAAAAGCTAAACAAAATTATTTATCAAAAGAGTTATGAAAATGATATATGTATTTTTAAGGGAATGATATATTAAGAGAATTTAATAAGAGGAAATTTTTACTCGTGTTACAAAATAGCCTGCATTTTTAAAAAATGAACAAATCCTTGCACTGGCAACAATTTATCCAAATTATGAAATGTTTTTAAAGGAACTATTGAATGGCCAGTGGGATCTCCAGAGCTTATTCCTCTAGAGTACTTTTTATGTTTTTCTAAAACTAAATCTTTTTGAACGGATTTAAAGAATACGTAGTATAATTATATTCGATAAAGTAAACCTGGTATATTTTATAGTTGATATGGTGCGTGCGGAATTTTAGGAATAGTTTCTTACCAAAAAAGTACACGCAAACTTACATACATCACACTGCAAGTTTGTGTAAGTCTTATTCGTATATTTATTCCTTTAGAATTGTTTCAATTGTTTCAATTCCTTTAGAATTCATGACTTGTTTTTTAGTTTATTCTATAGTTTTATCGCAATTATTTTTATTTTGTCAATCTAAAATAGTTTAGATCTAATTTATTTAGAATTTTTTTATCTCTGTTGTACGCAGAAAATTTTGTCTTTCGGATTTGTTGAAAAAATCCAGGTTGTCGAAGATCATCTGGAGATACACTTCATTGAAAATTGTATCTCTCCCATTCATTGATCGATGTCTGTCCATATTACACTTATATTTATTTATCACTATGATAATTGTAACTAAATGATGTTATTTGAAGTAGTATGGAATCCTAACTGTACAGCAAAGACATACTGAAAGGGTTTATATTCCTACCCTTATTTACTCACAATACTCGCATAGAAAATGCAAACAAAAAAAACACAAAATAAATATAATAAATAGATTTTATTTTATATATTACAAAAAATAACACGTCACAATTTATACACTATAGTACAAGATTGCAGAGACTAGACTAATAGAAATAAGGGATTTCCGCAATATAGTACAAAATTAAATAATATAGAAGCAATCTTAACAAATAAATAACTTTGGGCATCTCGCTGCACATTCTGTCATATAATATACAGTCTATAAATAAAATATACAAGGATTTATGCTAGCATTCCAGCAAATATACTTTTTTTTCAGTTTTCCTTCGAGTCTTTAGGTTGTTTTTCCAGGGTTTGCACGCTCTTTCTCGCCTGGTAAAAGTCTGAAACAAGAAACACACTCATTATAAACTTTATTACGAGAGTGGGCGAAACTCGCAAAGGGAGCATGGCGCGTAAAATTTAGCACAGATGGTCACTAAATCCGCCAACAGCTGGTATATGTGCTGGGATTATGGAAACGAATATTCATAATAGAATAGCTGTCGTAGTGCATTTGGCCTGAAGTATGTTGTTTGCGGTTTCCCAGATCGATTTTTGTAGAAGGCCGGTTGCAAGCTAGTAATGGCTTCGTTTTTTTTTTTTTTGTTGAGCAGCAATCATAGGTTATTGACGGAACGCCAATTCAATTCAAATGAAGTAACACCAAACGAAATAATGATTTATCATAATCAAGCCAACACCTGATGATTTGTTGAAGTTGAAGCTACAATGCAAATAACGTCAGGAATAGGATAACATTGAAATATTAAACTTTTTTAACAGCACCGGCAAGAAAATTAGATATATGTTTGTTTAAATACTTGTAACGTCCGTATCAGCCGCAAAATCTAGACGTACAGTGCTCCCAAGGAATGCTGCCTCATATTTACGTTACTTAATTAGATTAATCCATTGTTTATTTGGATAAAAAAAGTTTATACAGGTCTTGACTGATACATATACACACGATCTATAAGTAGCTCTTTATCGGATATATACATCAGGTGATTTTATTAGACGAGAGCTCTTTTTTTACACCCAAAATCAGTTCTACATACAGATCTACACGCAGAGACAAAATAACTTGTTTAGACTCACCAATGGGCAGGTCGTCTAAAAAAACCTAAACACCTGATGACCTGATTTCTGTTTTTGCTAACAATCGTTGGTATATTTAATCATGTAATTTGGAAACGCTTGTAACAAAAAAATACTTTAAACGAATCTTGTGAACGAATATTTAAAAAAAAGGGGAGGCGCCCTCCAAAAAGGTGTACAAAATAGTTTACCAAATGTTTATGTAATATACCGGGTGCCCGAAATGTCAATGTGGAAACGGTCGAATATCTCGAGAAACAGACTTTGAATGAAAAAATAGATAAATATGTGATCGGTATTTTAAAAAATGCTATCTAGTAATACCAAAGTTGTACTCTCTCCCCCACCACCTGGGGGTGGGTTGTAAACTTTAAAATCTCAAATGGGAACCCCCATCTTTTATTACAGATTTATATTCGGGTCATTCCATATAAAATCGTCTGAAAATAAGAAAAATCGTTGCCGACCCATTTTAGTTTTTGCTGTAACTTTGAAGAAGGGTCCTAAAGAACAAAATTTACGCAAATTTAATTTTTAGAAACGCTCGTTTCCGTCTATTCGAATAAAAACTTTTAAAAATCGTAATTTTCAAGCTTTATCAAAATTAGCTCTAAAATTTTTCCTTTTTAAGATATCTACTCGCTTGAGAAGTCATTTTGAAGGGGAAATATGGCAGTTTTAGTGTATCAAAAATTCGATCAGTCATTACCTCCGAATAAAGGCAGCGTCTTAAAATTACGTGTTTTTACTTGTTTTTTGTGAATTTTAATCGACTCTAGCGTCTTGACTGTTTAGAGTAAGCAGCTTATGTTACTCAGGAATTAAGTGTACATATCATAGACGAAATTCAGCTACGAGTCGACCCGAGCAGCTCACTCCTTATAAAAAAAGAACTGCTTGAATTTTCGAAATTTTGAAAAATCGCATTATTGAGGTTATGAAAAAGTTTGATGGTAACGTGTTGACTGCGTGATAAAAATATGAAACTTACAGAATATATAGTTCTTACCTTTAACTTCAAGTGACTGCACGCTCATTTTGTTATTTTCATGTTTAGTGAATGTTCAAGTGTTTTTTGTGCAATTTTTTTTGTAGCGAATTTCATATGGAATGACCCATTCTCCAAAAATTAATGTATTTTTTTACAGATGGCACTATAATCGATAAGAATTGAAGAGAGGTACGAACGTCTGAAAATGATCGAATATCTCGAGAAATACACTGGATCAAAAAATCAAAAAATGTGTCGCTATATCAAAGAACCCTACCAAATGATACCAAATTCCCATTTGAGGTTTGAAAGTTACTTCCCACCCCAACCCCAATTGATGATCTGTATCCAAAACCGTGTGAAAAAAAAGGGACCGTTCCATTTCGCTAACGGTTTTCCACCCAGCGCTGCGCACTTGTTCGAAAATTTGAATTCAAACGAGTGCAACGGACACCTGTGGCACGTCAGAAATGTAAAACAGTAAAATGGTCCGTTCGTTGGTCACACGGCTTGCACCAGACCGTAACCCGTGGTAAAATAAGAGATATCTTCCGCAGATATCGCTCCGATGTGATTAAATTACTTCTTTTGTGGCAACGCTTCGCGCAGCGACGCTGTCATTATGTGGGGCACCATTGTGAGAAATAAGGTTTCTTTATAGATTTTAATAAGATATCCGATTCGTTCTACACCACTGTGAGAGAGTCGGCTTTAGTTGCACTGACTCGAAACAAAAGTCAGGACTAGAAACTGTTGAAAAAAAAATACAGAACCTATCTTACAGTTTAGGTACCACTTGGTATACATTGGTTCGGGTCAGTGGCGGTGCGTGATATTTCAGTTAGCCATATCTTGAAAACGACGCATGGGACCCACTTCACTTTTTAGGTGATGACTATTATACACCTCTTACAGAAAGGATTTATAGTGAAAAAATCGTCAGCAAAGTTTGCGAAAAAAATTTTCAAAAACACTGGAGCACTCCCTGGGTTCTCAGTAACGCTCTGTGGGATATTTGGAGTATTTTTTTCATAATCTATAAACAAATATAAGGAGACGTTTTTCGATTTGTTGCAAAATATTTTTTTTTTTTCAAAAAAGTTATGGCCATTTTAATTTTAATTTTATAGGAACATTTTGTTTTCCAAAATTAAAATGGCCATAACTTTTTGAAACAAAAATATTTTGTGACAAATCGAAAAACGTCTCCTTATATTTGTTTCTATATTATGAAAAAATATATACTGCAAATATTCCACAGAGCGTTACTGAGAACCCAGGGAGTGCTCCAGTGTTTTTGAAAATTTTTTTCGCAAACTTTACTGACGCTTTTTTCACTATAAATTCTTTCTGTAAGAGGTGTATAGTCATCACCTAAAAAGTGTAGTGGGTCCCATGCGTCGTTTTCAAGATATGGCTAACTGAAATATCACGCACCGCCACTGGTTTGGGTACATCATAATGACTAGTTTTTAGAACATTGTAGCTCAAAAGGGAAAAATCAGGACATAAGAATTTTACCACAGAGTAAGTTTTTTTTTACAGGTTTACGATTCAGTTTTTGTTTCTTAAAATAATTTTTTAAATTAACAATTTGTGAAAAAAAAGTATTTTTTTCACATTTCCGCTTATATCTCCGTTTCTTGACATATTTTATATAGCATATGCATATAAGAAATTGTAGCCTATTGAATTTCCAAAATTTTAATCACAATCCGAAGTCTCCAAGTGCTATTGTTAACTTTCAAATGACTGCTGAAGTTGAAAAAGTACTTTTTTTATCATCTTACCTTTATTTTCTTACTTCGAAAATAGGGCTACTATGATTACGAAATATCTTGGAGGGACTGCTGTTTGTAGTATGAATTTATAAAAAAAAATTTCAGCTCGATCCGTTAATAACTTTTCAAGTAATTAACGATCGCATTTTTTGCAAGCCTTAATTAACAATGACGCCATTTCTTTGTTTATTGTACGATATTGACCGGGTTGGGCTAGAAAAATCATAGATCTCTTCAAGTTTGCGAGACTTTTTGAGATTTTGAAAAATATTAATTTGGGCCAGTTTTATAACGTTTTCTACGCGACTACCTGTTTTGACGCTTTTTTTATCTTGATCTTGAAAGTCTATCAGAAAGTTGATCTTGATCACTTCAAGACGCGTATTTTAAACAGAAATATTATAGTCACAATTCCGAGAATTTCGAAGCGGCAGCGCTAAAACGATATATACGTCGCGTCAAATTTTGTGACAAATCGAAAAACGTCTCCTTATATTTGTTTCTATATTATGAAAAAATATATACTGCAAATATTCCACAGAGCGTTACTGAGAACCCAGGGAGTGCTCCAGTGTTTTTGAAAATTTTTTCGCAAACTTTACTGACGCTTTTTTCACTATAAATTCTTTCTGTAAGAGGTGTATAGTCATCACCTAAAAAGTGTAGTGGGTCCCATGCGTCGTTTTCAAGATATGGCTAACTGAAATATCACGCACCGCCACTGGTTTGGGTACATCATAATGACTAGTTTTTAGAACATTGTAGCTCAAAAGGGAAAAATCAGGACATAAGAATTTTACCACAGAGTAAGTTTTTTTTTACAGGTTTACGATTCAGTTTTTTGTTTCTTAAAATAATTTTTTAAATTAACAATTTGTGAAAAAAGTATTTTTTTCACATTTCCGCTTATATCTCCGTTTCTTGACATATTTTATATAGCATATGCATATAAGAAATTGTAGCCTATTGAATTTCCAAAATTTTAATCACAATCCGAAGTCTCCAAGTGCTATTGTTAACTTTCAAATGACTGCTGAAGTTGAAAAAGTACTTTTTTTATCATCTTACCTTTATTTTCTTACTTCGAAAATAGGGCTACTATGATTACGAAATATCTTGGAGGGACTGCTGTTTGTAGTATGAATTTATAAAAAAAAATTTCAGCTCGATCCGTTAATAACTTTTCAAGTAATTAACGATCGCATTTTTGCAAGCCTTAATTAACAATGACGCCATTTCTTTGTTTATTGTACGATATTGACCGGGTTGGGCTAGAAAAATCATAGATCTCTTCAAGTTTGCGAGACTTTTTGAGATTTTGAAAAAATATTAATTTGGGCCAGTTTTATAACGTTTTCTACGCGACTACCTGTTTTGACGCTTTCTTTATCTTGATCTTGAAAGTCTATCAGAAAGTTGATCTTGATCACTTCAAGACGCGTATTTTAAACAGAAATATTATAGTCACAATTCCGAGAATTTCGAAGCGGCAGCGCTAAAACGATATATACGTCGCGTCAAAAAAGTATCGCGTAGAAAACGTTATAAAACCGGCCCAAATTAATATTTTTCAAAATCTCATAAAGTCTCGCAAACTTGAAGAGATTTATGATTTTTCTAGCCCAACCCGGTCAATATGTACAATAAACAAAGAAATGGCGTCATTGTTAATTAAGGCTTGCAAAAAAATGCGATCGTTAATTACTCGAAAACTCGAAAGAGCTATTTTTTTTGTAACTACATACTACAAACAGCAGTCCCTCCAAGATATTTCGTGATCATAGTAGCCCTACTTTCGAAATAACTCGAGACTTCGAGTTGAGCTTAAAATTTTGGAAATTCGATAGGCTATAACTTCTTAAATGCATATGGTATATAAAATATACCCAGGAACGGAGATATAAGCGGAAATGTAAAAAAAAAACTTTTTTTTCACAAATTGTTAATTTAAAAAATTAGCGGACGGTTTCAACTCTACGGACCCCGCGCATTGTGTTCTACGCAAAAAAATACATAGGGAACCGTCAAAACTAACCCTATATGTTTCAAGAACACATAAAAATCTCTGCGTACTGGACTGTAATGTAATTTCGAAAATTAGTAGGCTTGTTACTTTTAGGGCCGGTACTTTTACTCTCGGTTAAGGCCGGATTAATTAACTAGACGCTAAGTCTGTGATAATAAAACAGTCTAATGTGTAACGTCTGTACATATTTTCACAGTCTTATCGTCTGGTTAGTTAATCCAGCCTTAACCGGGTGTAAAAGTACCGGTCCTTAGACGCTCAAGTCTAGAAAAAATCTCGAAACTGATTGCAGGGTGCATTTTGCCATCCGGTTTATTCCTGAAACTGTAAGAAATTATTCATTATAATGCATATATCGATTTTTGAGACACTAAAGAAAATTGCAAAATTTAAGAACCAATTACCGTAAATTCATTACATGCATTTTAAAATACCTAATGGCATTGTCATTTCAGATTGGACAGTCGTTTTTAACGACTTTACTATTATTGATTTATGGGACTTTTAGTTATATTTTACAACTGTGGCTACTAAACCGAAAAATCTGGAAATAAATACGAATGGGTGTGAACGTGTGGTAAATATGTGTAATTAAACTAAAATTATTTCTATATTATAAGTTGCTGAGAAAACGAATGCTTATTAACTTTACAGTTTACGATGATGATATTTCGCTTTTAAATTCCAATAAATCTTAAGATACTTTAAAAACTACGTGCAATATTATACTTGAAAAAACATGGTTTAATGAAAATAATACGTATAAGTGCTATGAAAAAACTCGACATTACTTCAAACTCATCAAAAACACACCTTAATCATAAATTTATGTAAATATTAACAAAGTGTGCAATAACTAACGAAACTCGAGTAAAACTTTTGGGTATGGAATTCCATAACAACTTGTTGAAATCGCAGTATTAATATTGGATCTAAATTAATTCAATCAAATTATTTATTCGGAAATTTTTGCAGCGCAACAACTTATAAATTTAATTATCCACAGGTTAGCAGTCGAATTAGATATGGTGTAGGTTTTGGGTGGTACAAAAAAAAAGTAAATTACTAATGCTCCCAGTACACATTTGTTTAGAAACACAATGTTTGGACCGACGAATAGATATAGTAATCATCAACAAAAATCAGTGTAACATAACTGTCTGATGGCTGTTATGAAAGTGTTACTGGATTGTTTTTCTCTATGATCAAATATGTGCTAGTTTACATACGTAGTCAGAATAAAAGTATTGCACTATATAAGACAAGTACAGCACATTGTGCTCACGTGATTACTATATCTGGTCGCCAGCCTGAGTTATATTAATTCAAAAGATACAATTTTAGGAACGCAATGGCGACATAGGATAGTCAAAATTTTGTAGCATCTTTACAATACATGTTTTTTATTGGGAAGGTTTTTTTTCATTATTGAGGAAAGTGTCGAAAGTTTTAGTAATTAATATCGAAAGGTGGCTGTAAAATCGCAAAATAACAAACATTTGCACTTAATGACTTTTCTCGATAGTTTTATCAGAAATTTGATTTTTCGGATTACAATAATAAACATTACATATATCACCGTAATCTCATTTGTACTAAATAATGTACCCAAAACAATAACACATCTCAAAATTAGATCATCAAAATGGCTACTGATAACCATTTTTCCTAAGTATAATTTTAATTTCTCTCTTATTTTAACTGAGTCAACAACGTGCTGCAGTATGCAGAATATCCCATTAATCTCTTCAATGTTATTGACATTGCGTTGCTAACGGTTTTCCATATCGCCAACAGGAGTTCCAAAATTGAATTTTTTAGACAACGCCAGAGAAAAAAATCACGGGGTCAAATCGTAAGATCTGAGGAGAATATGGTTTTCGTGTTCAAACTAAATAATTGTACGATCTTCGAAAAATTCGCCTGTATAATTTATTATTTCCCTAGTATTATACGCACGAGATCCATATACAACCTTCTTGCAATTCGTCGTCATGCAACATTTGTACAAAAGGTGTTAAGAATTCTAAGCAGTACCTTCTGTCTGTATTCAATGTTTCATTAAAAAAAAATAGGCCCAACAATACTCTCTCTGCTCACAGCTGTCCACACTCCATTTTTTTTTTGGGTGTATGGATTTCAATATAAAGGAGAATTGGCTGCACTCCAAAATCTCATATATTGAGAGTTAACATTGTTCGAAAGATAACACAGCCCCACAAAAAAAAAATTGGTCAAACCCAGAAGGTAGACCCCCCTACCCACATGTATTTTGATGCGCTGAAACCGATTATGATATTAAAAATTGATTATAACTATTGAATTTTCCGCTAGCACCCTCTTACGGGTTAAAATTGAGGTTTTTATAAAAATTTCAAATTTACATGTATTCTTATGTATTTTGGCGTTCTAAAACCACAATTGATAAAAAAAATTATTTTAGTTGCACCATTTTCCATTAGCACCCCTTTACGACCCTCCTGAGAGGTTATAATTGAAGTTTTTTTAAAAATAATCAAATTGATGTGTATTTTGGCGTTATAAAACCAAATATGACAATAAAAAATTATTTTAATTGTACCATTTTCTATTAGCACCCCTTTACGACCCACCTGAGGGGTTAGAAATGTTTTTTAAAATACGTATTTATGTATTTTAGTTTCTAACCGAGACATAAAATGATTTTAGTTGTACCATTTTCTCCTAGCACCCCCTTAAGATCCCCCCCCTAGGGGAAATGGATTTTTTATAAAAATTTAAAACTTATACGTGTTATGAGGTATTTTGGTCTATTAAACCAGGAAATGTCTGAATCATGAAATGAAATATGAAATATGAAAAAATGTGAATTGACCCGACTGAAAATCTGACCCTACCTATGTATGCGTAGATCTTTAAAACTACGCAACCGATTTTGATGCAGGTTGAAATTTTTTAATAGATAGAGTGATTCAAGAGGAAGGGTTAATATGTATAATACATGCATTCATTATAGTAGAACACCCAGAAACACTGATAATTTTAGAGGTTTCTAATGTGATGTCGTCGTCTAAACCGTGCGAAGCCGGGATGGCAGGTCGCTAGTATAAAATAATATTTACTAAACAGCATAAATAAAGAGGTTTATTATTATTATTAAAATACTTAGGGGTAGAGGGGTCTACCTTCTGGGTTTGACCAATTTTTTTTTTGTGGGGCTGTGTAATCAGTTCAAAGAAATAGTTTTCAAAGAAAGCATTGTATTGTTAAAATGGTTAATAATCCATTGTCAGTACTGTAGTCTGAAAGGTTCATCCGGTCTGAGAATTTTATGTGTGGATTGCAGACGATATGTAAATCATCTTTCAAAATTCATTGGCATGTTGTATAGGGCAGATTCGCTTGTTGACTCAGATAGGTAATTGATGTTCTTGGATTGTTCGTTCTTACTTGCCTGACCCTTTCAACGTTTTCTCCTGCCCTTAAATAAATCTCGATTGAGACCCGGCTCTGTTCCTCATTTAATATGAATTCCATTATTTATTTTACAATTATGACAGCCACGTCAAAAGTTTAACAAAGTTTCGCTCCGACATAACCGCTATTTCCATCTCTCTGTCCAGATTCGATAACGTTTTTTTTTTGAATGGGTCGTGATTTAAAAGCAGATATAAATCACAAATTGGCGCCAAAAGCAAACGACGAAAATCTAGTAGACCTGTCGTGAATGGACGCCAATGGAACCATTCAAACGCGTTTCTATTTACGAAAAAGCATTGTGCAATTTAAAACTGCATGGCAACAACTTTCTCTTTGTGTCCGAGCTGGGTATTGTGTGGGCCGGTGTTTAGTGTCTTGCTGAAGACGTCAGAGGACATTATTCCTTCGGACGACGAACGCCCGGTTTCGAGGAAGAGAATCCGCTTTTTGGAGCCGCGGCGAGTGGCGAGGGATGACTCACTCACTAAATTTGGTACCTGCACGGGACGCGCCAAGAATCGGGCGGGAACCTGCATCGGCTGGTGCGTCACCGAAGGTCGTTTCGCCCGTTGAGACACGCGAAAAAAACTGCCTGAAAAAAATTGATTACTCATGCGGACGGTTTGTGTTTGAGTCGCGCGTATTATTTTTTTTTAGTATACGAGATGACATAACTTACGCACAATGACATAATGTTTGTTAGCGATTAATTTGTTGACGATTTAAATAAATATGATGTTACCTAATGGAGGGACTAATGAAATATTTCGCGCTTCTAGACGATTGGAATTAATTCTTTTGTTTGTCGCTTTGGGCGTTTAAATAACGTTTTTGGCGCTAAATAACGGTCATTGATGGTTAAATCATAACATTCATCACGCGCTGAAGACCCAACTCAAAGAACGATACAAATTCAGATGTCTTGGTATTAAAAAAAATGCAAATAACGAACCACCCAACAAAAAAACGTGATCAAAGTTGGCCAAGCAAAAAAGACGTAAGGTCAACTGAGGTAATTGCAAACATAAATTTTCCAAGGTTAGTTTTAGACATCTGCAAAATTTTAATGTAGAAGCCAAAAAATCTAAAAAAAATCAAATAAAACGTTTAAACCATTTACTTATAATAAATTTTGATTGAAATATTTTTAAAGAAAAATACACATATTTTTTTAAAACGATGCAATATGTTACATTTGCCTTGTTAAGTGTGTAACGTATGTATCTTATAAAAGAACTCCCAAAAACTTTTGCTATTATAAAAGGCTGCTGCAATAAAGCAGTAAATTAGAATTTTTCTTGATTCTTCTTTAAAATACGAGTTGAAGTTCGAGTCCTTTTAAAATTTGAGTCGAGTCTAAGTTGTTGGGTATGGGATATGATAAGGTTTTGACGCTTTATACATGGTCATTAGATCACTCTTAACTTTCTCACGAGGATTCTTCATGTAATCTTTCGTATAATTGGTGTTTTAGTTCAATTTTTTTGCGATAATTTCTCAGCATTTTGAAAATAACGGGGCAATTTTAATTAATGTGTTATGCATTTGCCCCAAATCAGAATTTTCATATGGCAAATGTAACATAAGTTTATTACCAAAAAATTAGTAAGTATTTTATAAATTTGAATGTGAAAAGACGAAATATGTGAACAACAAATAATAGTAACTAATAATGCTTTAGAATATTTAAGAATACAGCACGTTAATAAATACATTTGCCATTTGATTTTAAAGTAAAAATAACACAATTCGGTAAAGCTGCCTCGTATTGTTCTCCTAACGACTGTATTCAAACTGACGAGGCAGTAAATACCATAACAGAGGTTAGGGTAGTCACGATATTCGCCAAAGATAGTTTTGATCAAATTGGGATGTTATTTTTTGGTATTACATTTGCCCCGTTTTTTATATTTACCCCAGTTCACCTTATTTCTATTCTCAAGGCCGCTTTACAGTTCGAAATTTTCCTTGCCAACAAGAAAAATTGCAGCAATTTGTATTGCGCGCATGCGTATTTATGTTTGTTCGTGCAATTTCTTACAGATAAAAAATTTCAAGCCCTGAGCTATAATTTTTGCGGCTATCTGCAATTTTACATGTTGCCAACTATTTGACATAACCTCAACGTTCAACGTGCTGTGCCATCGTTTGTATTGTGTTTTGTGATATCTAAAATTTCTGAATTTTGTGGTTTTCTGAATTGCCCCTCACTGAGATCGATTTAATCATGTCTATTTTGTTTGTTTCAAATGGTTAAACCTTTTTTGTAGAAACTGAGTTTGTCAGTTATATTTTGGTAACAGTAGCTGACAACTAAAATTAGCAATGAAAATTGCAAACTGTAAAATAACACCGAAATCTCTTGCGCAATAAAAATTGCCGCAATAAAAATTGCGAACTGTAAAGCGGCCTTTAATCTAAGTTTATAATAACCTTATTTAATTGTCAAGGCTATCAGATTATGTGACAGCTATTATTTATTTTAAACTTGTGACAGACACTTGTCAAAAGTTTGACAATAACAAAGTTTCGCTTCGAACTTCGACATAACCGCTATTTCCATCTCTCTCGTTTATAGCCGGATTTGATAATGTTTTTTTTTTTTATGGCTTATTATATTTTTTAATATAGACATACAATTTTAATATTATTGATTCCACAAGGTTCCAGTAGCTAATGGAATTTGAAATCATATCATCTTCATAACGGAGTACGGAATATGGAGCCACATTAAATTTTAGGGGTTGTTACTAGACCTATGTATGTATACAGTGTGTTTCCTAAGTTGAGTCATATTTCACAGTTGTCTTGAAAAAACAAGAAAATGCGATGAAAATGAATCCAAAATTGGGTTGTAAGAAATGTTTCTACGTCATTTGTAGCTTTAAAATCTTGAAAAATAAAAATTCTACCTGCTCCCTTTTCCAATATACTTATACCGATATTTTTATATTTTGATTCCGTTTTCATCGCATTTTTTGTCTCTTCAATACCACTGTGATTTGTAACCGAGTACTTACATAGAGTTAAAATTGGAGATTGTAGCTTTCTTTTGAATTTGTATCCGTGGAACTTTACTTCGATTCAAAACATCTTTTTCCAAAAAACTCAGAAAAAAAAAGTTGCCTTGCTATTAATTTCTAAAATAACTTTTTCCGGTCCTGCCTTAAATTAAAAGAAAATATTGAACAGTGAAATTCTAACGACAAAAAAGTTTAGGATAAGACAATACTAGGAATAAATGATTCACAAAAAAGACGATAAACATTATGTATGTTTTTCTACTGTTTCGAATTTACCGTTCCTTTAAATTAGAGGCCGGGCCGGAAAATTGATATTTTTTAAATTAATAAGCTAACTTTTTTATTTTTGAATGACACGCTATTAAAAAATAAGACTCAACTTAGGAATCAACCTGTATACGATAGTAATACAAAACAAAACATGCAAAAAAATCTATGAACATCTGCCTCACCAGAAAATATTTGAAACGGCTTGCAAAATATTTGCGAAATATTTTTTTCTCAATATCCAAGTCCGTTAATTCTTGCGATTTTTTTCGAAAATTTCGAGAACTGTCTAAGCTATAGAATATAGAATAGATTTGATATTTATTATACCAATATTTTGAGATTTTATAATAGAAAAATCTGTATCTTTAAGAAAAATGAAAATTTCGCAAATCTAAGATGTGTTTTAATGAGTAAATTATGAAAAAACAGTTGTTTCCAAAACCTTTTGATGAAACAGACTTTTTTTATTCACGTTTAATTTGAAGTTTTCCTACTAAACTCTTCTATTTAGATCTGGTAATCACCCACATGTGAGTCCCATGCTTCCTTTCGGATATACGAGGATCTTAAATTCCACAACCCGCAACTAGTTTTTACATATGTATGTAATTGAATTTGTATTATTAATACATAAATTATATACAATTACGTTTAAAAAAACACACACAGGCAAGTATATATCTATGATTCAAATTTATAGTTAGTACAAGTTAGGTAAGGATAAAATAAAAAAAAATTATATAATGTTGTGGATAACTACAAAATTCAAATCAAACTTCTTCTAAATTATTTAAATGAATCATAATTTCAGTTCTACACTAGTGACTATAAATATCACGTCGAAGCACGTCTGTATGTATTAGGGTTAGAACCAAATTGTGCTTTGAGCAACTGAGCGATATCACCAGACAATTCCCCTAGAATATTCCTCTGGGATTAGGAGTATGTGACGATCTTTCCGTAACTTAATCAGACTAACATAATTGACTTTTCAGCACGTATTTGCTGAAATCATCTGTCAAAACGGGACCAAAATAATTTCATAGCTGCACAAAGAACCACTTGGTTTTAAGCCTATTATGTACATACATACATACATATGTATGTACTAATTCTTTCAAAGCATACTCTTCAAACTGTAAAAAATGAAAAAGTTCACTGGAATTATCATAAACAAATTCTAAGAGTGTCGTAACTCATGCTGATATATTTGAGGTCTACCAGTTATGGCTTTAAATTAGATTTTTATTGAATCAGAAAAAAGTGTGTTAAAACTATTAACGGAATTTTAGAAACAAACATACCTACTAAATACAAATAAATGTAAATACAAATATCTATACATAAATGTATAGATATGGTGAATTTTGCAATCTAAACATTGAGGATTCCGATTTCTCGCTCATTACATGACCAATAAACCCACAAAGCACACCTCAAGAAGAACGGAGACATTCCAAGAATTTCCATTTGATGCAAACTCGGCACCTATCTCGCATTAAATAAACATTCATCGTCCACGCGAATGTCTGATTTCAAGAAAAGGTTAACTACTTTTATTTGCCCTCTCCACGATTCGAAAGCGTACCTATTCGGATTTCTGCAGTAACGAGACATTTCCGTTTCCTGTGTGTCTACTTAACTTTGGAGTAAAAATAGATCGACATTTAGAATGTAACCTTGCCAGATTTTATCTTGGATTTTAGTACGTGAACTGGAGGCTTTATTTGAACAAATCTTAATACACATTTTCATTTATGTATATTAATAGATTTCCTACACAATGCTGAACCATGCTTTGAACGAGGTTATAGGATACGAGCGCGTGTCAAAAAAATAAATAAAAATGCTTATGAATGTCAGTGTGAAACAGGACAAAAAAATGTAACAGACATAAGAAAAAATTATTACAAGTAAATACAAGGCTCTTTGGACCCGGAAAGAAACTCCCCAAGTCTGATTATACGAGGTGTGTAAATTAAGTAATGAGACTGGCAACGTAGCGCCCGATCTAGCAACAGTGCAGAGACGGGACTTGGAAAGGCTTAACATATAATGCACCTTCAGTACAAGTTTGAAGTCAGAAACAGTCTTAGTGACTGTTTTTTTGAGTTTTGAGACTGAATTTTGAGCAACGGTGTGCTATCAGGACCCAGCTCAATGGATACTTTTGCAAAACTTCATCACACCTAGGGAGACAGTGTTTTTTCAAGAGCCCACTTTTTTCGGTGGTTTAAGGCATTCTCAGAAACAAGATTTCAAGTCGATTGAACCATGCAGCGGCAGGCCTTCATCTTGACAGCAAAAGAAAGGGGAAGAGTTAATCACACCACTGTTCATCAGATTTTTACTAACGAATTGGGGATGAGAAGAATCTGTGCAAAAATGGTTCCAAAAAAACCTTTCGTAGGAACAAAAGGACATCAGGAAGGAAAGGTGTCTTCACTTTTCGGAATCTATTGAAAATGATCCCCATTTTATGCAACGTCTCATTACTGGTGATGAGACTTGGGTGTTTGAGTACGACCCAGAAATCAAGTGCCAAAGCATGGAATGGCACACTTCAAGCTCTCCAAGACCCAAAAAAGCAAGATTGAGCAAGGCGAAGATCAAATGCATGCTGATTTGCTTTTTTGATAGCCAGGGAATTATCCACAAAGAGTTTGTGCCTCCAGACCAAAGAGTAAATAAACACTTTTACAGAGAGGTTCTTGAAAAACTTCAAGAACAACTAGATGTTGCATCACGACAATGCGCATTGTCACAGCCATTTCAGTAAACGAGTTTTTAGCCAGTAAAAAAATGCATGTGGCTCCTCAGTCTCCTCATTGGCCTGAGCCTCCTTATTGAGTCCTTGTGACTTTTTTCTCTTCCCGAGATTGAAAAATCACCTCAAGAGACGTCATTTTGGGACAATAGAAAACATTCAAACGGCTGTAACCGACCAGCTATTCCAGTTAGGAGTTCTAGCACTGCTATGAGGAACTGAAAGAACCATCTCCAGCGCTGTGTGGCTTCCCAAGGAAGTTATTTTTAAAGAAGCGATACCGAATTGTATTTCTATTACAATTAAAAAATTAAAAAAAAAAAACATTCAAGTCTCATTATTTAATTTATTAATACAGGACCTGGCGGGAAGGAGTATTATTATTATTTGCCAGGCGCACGAGGACAAGATTATTCGGTACGCTTTGTTTACAGTTCGTGAGGAAACCCAGGAAATGACAATGTGTCAATGCATCCACCACCTACACACCAGGAAGACACACAACCCCGGAAAAGCGAACAATAAAAACGCACCCCGGCGAGAACAACGCCACAAGGTATCGCACGAAAGACGGTGCTTTAACCCACCTCGGCTACCCGTGCCCGTTTTTGTGATAGACATCTAAAATCATATAGTTTGCATGTCGAAAATTGCTTCTGTTAACCCTACCGTAGTTTTTAGGAATTAACCCAATAGTCTGCTATGATTTTTATACCTCCAAAATTCAATATAACCATTTAGTGATTATATATTTAAAATCGAAATCCATAATATTAGTACTTCTCAAATCTCCCATATTCGATATTTGAACGAAAAATATACAAGGCGTTTCTTTCTAAATATGGATTTATAAGTAAAAGTAGACATCCTGTATCTCTAAACAGTCTCAATGAACACGCCAAAATCTATTAAAATCTTCAAAATATTCACGAATATTTTTATGTCAGCCTTGGAGGAGTGTAATTCAAAAACTGAAAATTTGTATATGATTTTTTCCGTAGACTATATTTTGTCACCCTTAACCTTGAGTTAGTTATCGGTGTAATTTCCGGACACCCTGTATAATATTTGAGTCATTATCACTAATACTGCTGAAGCGTTGCGTCAGCTCGGTAATCTTCAATGATTTATCGAGAACGCGCAGTTCAAATTGCATGCAGTCAACCCCACGCCAACTTGTCTTCGAATGCCAACAATCGTCAGGCTTTATCAGCGACGTTCTGGGGCAATTATTCCGTTAAAAAAAATAGCAGAACAACAATCCGCTTGTACGAAACCGTCTCCATAAATCACAACATCTCCACACAGTCTGCGCTCCGCGCTTCTGGCTTAGCAACAATCCCGTGTAAGACGTAATGAGTTTTAAATTGTCGACTTATCTTCAGACAGAAAATCTACAGACGGCTACGAGACGAAACAGTGACGTGATTTGCGTCGTTACCTTTGTTAAACATTAGATAATGCGGCGTCTGCGTTAATGTTATCTAATCAATGTATAATTATGCACCTAAATTGGAGTGGCATTAACTTCATCAATTACCAAGGCACAGAAAGTAGAGAAAAGTTTCAAACTCCGAGTCCAAACCACTTATTTTATACGTATTTTGGATTGCTGAATCCGAATCCGGGGTTAGTTTTGGTGGGTTAACTCGTTATCTGTGTCAAAATGCAAAAAAAAAAAACGCCAAACTTGCACCATCATGAAAGCAAACAGAATTATCACTTCATTCAAAATTCATTTTACATGTCTTTTTGGTCGTCGAATCCGAATTAAGAGTTATCTTGAAGCACAAAGAATTTTTTTTTTCATGAAAGTGCAAAAAAAGGCAAAAAAAGTGGCCAAAATCGAAGAAGTGTCGCTTTTTGTGGATGAGTCCTGAGAGTAGGATTTTTTCTGACTCCAATAGCTCATTTTTTATTTTTTTGGGTTGCCAAGTGCAAAAAAAGATGCAAAACGATGAAGAAAAAACGCTAAAATGTGGCTTTTTGATTTTTGATATTTGAAATAGCCTGCGAATATGATTTTTTTTTTACTGAAATAGCTCATTTTATATGTTTCTTGGATTTTTCAGTTCATTATGATGGTTGACTATTGCTGGATGTTGAAAAGAGAATGTAAGCGCAAGGGAGTAAAACGGGAACATCTGACATTGCACAGATATTTTGAAGAGAAAAGAACTCGTTACAGCAAAAGGAAACAATGTGAATGGTGGGAGATGAATTCTGACAAATTGGTTCTGACTGCAAGATTTTTCCTACATAATAATGTACTTGGCTGCTATGGTCAGTATTTTCATTAGTTTCTTGTTTGCATTTTTACAAAATTATATTGTTTTGAAGGTTAAAAAAACAGATTTGGACCGAACAATCCAAAAAACATACAAAATGAGCTATTTCAGCAAAAAAAATCCTATTCCCAGGCCTATTTTCTTCATTGTTTTACATTTTTTTTGCATTTATTTTTTATTTTTATGAAATAATGTACGTATCATGGCTGAATTCGAATTTGGCAACCAAAAAAAAAAAAAACAAAAAATGAGCAATTAAAGTCAAAACAATCCGACTCCCAGGTTTTCCCACAAAAAGCGATCGTTTTTTTGCGTTTTTTTGCACTCACGTACATAAAAAAATATGCTTTCTGTGGTTCACACTCTTAATTCGGATTGACGATCAAAAAGACAAGTGAAATGAATTTTGAATGATGTGATAATTCTGTTACCACCAAACGAACCAACCCACCAAAAGTAACCCCGGATTCGGATTCAGCGAACCAAAATACCTATAGAATATGTGCTTTGGACCCGGAGTTTGATTTTTTTTATATTGTGTGCCTGTGTTATTTTTGTATGAGAAATATTGGAGTTTAGTTTTTTAGTTGCCTGAAGTCCCAATCTCAGATTTCCAGTATTTTTTTTAAATTATTTATTGAATGAGAGTAACAAATATTGTTAACATTACGTTAAAATAAATTAGCTCCACGAATGTAACCTTGTGGTGCACCAATTTCAGATAAATATTCCTGGCATGTACCTAACTAAATCGTAAAATCCTTTATACAAACGCGTGTTGAAACTGATTTGATATTAATTCTTAACTGCAAATGCAAGCAGTGAAGATCTAAATTGATGAAACATTATTTTTTATTTACACAATTATTGTACGTTTTATGTTAAATATTATTTAACGGTTCGAAAAATAATTCTTATTCTTATAATTATTGTTTAAAGCTGTATGCTCAGGACGAATAATATATGTACGGTATGTACAAGTTATACTGTTTTCCAATCATTTGCATACTATTTATCTCATGGCTGACGTTAACATATTCCATGTATATTGTTCTTCGCCATAAATATAGAAATATAAGAAACACTATTTCAACGTCCCAAATTCCTCAGTGACACATTCTGTCTATTATATAACACAGTGGCGTCTGATCGAATTTGAAGTACTCTTATATTATCTGGGTTTCCTCAGAACTGTAAATCAAATGCGTTACCGAAATAACCTTAAGTCGCTCCCAGTGCGCCATGGCAAATAATAATAATAGCCACTCCTTCCCGCACAAATCCCTGACAGGACCTAAGGGGTTACTCTTCGGAGTAATTATAGGGTGAGTATTATTATTATTATTATTACTATTATATTCATAACGAACCGTGAGACACACGTCGTATTTTAGGCTATAATTACTATATCTAAGTAGAAGGCTATAGTAGTAAACAAACTTCGAACGAAACTGTCAAACAAAAAGTGGCAACATATTTCAAACAGTGTGTGCCCCACCTGAAGATCTTGTAGATAGATCAGAAAATTTTGGGATCTGTGAAGTATGGTCGTTTGAATTATCATACCACCTACATGTACAAAATTTAGCCATAATTATTTATACGTAGAAGGAGACAGACTTTGGTGATAAAACAATTTAAAATTTTGTGTTCTTTGAAAATTAGTTACCTTTTACGTTTTGACTCTTCCTGAGTCTATAGTTTTCGCTTAAAAAATGTCTTATTTCATAACGATTCACAAATGGTTTTTTTTAATGCTTTACAACCAGCTATTTTATTTTTTACCAGCTTTTTCATATCTAGTTTAACAAGTCACGAACCAAATCGTCGGTTCAAAGGGTAAAACTCACTAACTAACATCAAAGCGAATTTAAAAAAAGAAACTGCATTTTTTTTGAAAACAAGAGATAAATAAGTTGTTTCAAGAGATTCCAAAGATGCAATATAACTTTTTAACTAGATCTATGACCCATATTGTTGCAACTTTTTTCTCCTTTTAGACGATTGCAGTTTTTTTACAAATAGTTTGGTGTTATTGAGTTTTACCTTTAAATCGACGAAATGTCGAAACCGTATTTTAAATTTTTCCCAATTTTTCATCATCATCATTAGAAACTATGATTCTGAACATAATTTTTGGATCAGCTGACCATCTGTCTTTGGAAACGATTGACCATTTTTTCAATTAAACAAAAATACCTACCTGTCATAATCGCCTGCCGGTTGTGGGGTTTGAACACCCTCCTCTTCGCCTTCAGCACTCTCTTTTCCGCCACACGCTTTTTACTAACTACAGGTTGTCCGTTAATCGCGTTCTCGTTATTCTCACACTCCATGTTCTCTATCTCCTCGATGTCGAAGCCGAATTTTTCACTGAACCGCTGCCTGTCGGCGTCGTACTGCTCCTGCAGCATTTTCTCGGTGTCCGCGGAACTGGCGACGCCGAAAAGGCACTTCTTGATGGAGGACGCCTTGGAGAACCTGGCCAGGTTGGCACGCTCGTCCACCCGCCTCGGCTTTAGCACCCGCTGCTCCTTGCACTCCAACACGACGATCTTGCACACGAACGAATCCATCCCTAACGTAGTCGATCTAGCGAGTAGATATCGCTTTTAGCGCTTGTCTCGAAGGACAACTGACTATCGACCCGCAGCAGACGAGCGCTTAACGAGTCTGAAAACTCCGGTGCACACGAATTCGAAGGGAATAATTGGATTTCCCCACCGCGGTAGAAAGACCGCGTGGATCCGGACCAATGGGAGCGGAGGCTGACGTTATTATTGCGTGCAACTAGGTCCAGGTAGGCACGCAGAATGAATGGGGCGCGTATTTATGTACGTAATACATGTATGTAACACACAAACTCGTTCACTGTATCTAGGGTGCGCTTAAAATCTGTGCGTTAGTCGTATATAGGGTGAAAACATCAGCAATTAAACATACTCAAGAATATCGTGAAGCTAACTAAACGTCACTGATGCAATGGAAGTACCCTCAGGTATGATGCCTACAAGAACCAACAAGTATCTATCCTTTAACATCCTTATTCTCAAAAAAGGTGAATGGGTCATAGACAAAGACGACCTAGGGTGGCATAGCTCTAATTCACAGACGCTTTGTTCCAACATCCCAAAGGGAACTGGAGCTGGAGTAGCAACACATCCATTTTTCAGGCAGAAATACGTGCCATTGAATGGTGCGCAGGAAACTGATACAAATAAATGTATCGTAAACACAAAACGACAAAATAGCCCAGTTGATGCGTAGCCTCAGAAAGGTTCAGCTTGCATTAATTAGGGCAAATTATTTTTTTCTAGGACTGTTTGGTATAAGGTGAGAAGTATGAAACTGAGTTTTCGACCTCAAAAGCCGGGGAGAGAACTTTTGGCATTCGAAAATCAACGATATGTTCGCACTTTTTCTAGTTTTTTGTTTATATCTCCTAAAAAGAATCATGCTACAGAAAATTTTATACGTTCCAAAATTAAACTAGACGAAATTTCCTATAAGATGAATTGGTCAAAGGTAATTATATCATGTGGTTCGTATTTTACGAAAATTTGAAAATCGACGAATTTAGATGAGACTTTGATTTTTAAATTAATTTTGAATTTACAAATTAAATTTCTATCATTAAAAATTAGCAATTATTTTTTTATGCGCTAAAATAAGTTAGTAGTTGTGTAGTTATTTTTAAAAAACAATTTAAAAATAACTAATCAACTGCAAGCATTTTAGTTTATAGGAAAGAAACCGTGACTCTTAGATATATTCCCAACGATTCACACCACCCTTTTCAAGATAAAATGGGAAGTTTTAATTTTCTAATTCACCGTTTGTTAAATTTCCCCCTCAGTAAGGAGAGGTTTGAACATGAGAAACAATTAATTAAGAATATAGCTAAGAATAACGGTTACTCAGTCCATTTAATAGATAAATTAATAAGGAAGCATACATTTTAGAGAACCCTGTACAATTCCACGACTTTTCGTAGAGATACTGACAATTCAAAATTTGCTTCGTTACCATATGAACCTAAATTCACCCGAGGACTAGATAAAATTTTTAAAAATATTAATATCAATTTGGTTTATAGTTCTAAAAATAAACTACAGACGCTTTTGGGTAACCCCAAAGACAAAATCGACAATAACGGAATGTCAGGAATATACGAAATAAATTGTAAAGATTGTGATCAAAAGTATATTGGGCAAACAAAAAAGATCTATTTTGACTAGATTTAGAGAACACATGGCTCATTTGAAATATGACAGAACAGAAATATCTTGTGTTGCCCAACACGCTTTTGACAACAACCATAGGATAGACATAAATAATTTAAAATTAATTAGAAATGTAACAAACAGTAGACAGTTGGATGCTTTTGAGAGTTTAGAAATCATGAAGTGTAACAGTAGTATGAATAAGGACAATGGTCCGATACCCACCAGTCCACTGTTTGCTCTGATAAACAAAGACAGTTACGGTTCAATGAACCGTGGCAACAAATTTAGTATAAATAGTGCAAGTGTGTAGGCTAAAATTTAGTTTTAATCTTCTCCTGAAGATGCCAATACCCACTCCAAGAAGCATTTTAGTGTAAATGTTAAATTAAATATAATTTTTAATTGCATAGATTCTTGTATGGTTAAATTTGAATTCAATTTTAATTTTTGAATAGAGGATAGACGGATTACCCAAGCGCTATAAATCCGCCATCTTGAATTTTATGACCTCGTATTCGTGATCAGCGACCCCAAAAACCCCCGTTTACCAAGTTTGGTGCAAATCGGTAGATTTTCAAAGAAGAACGTCCGCCATCTTGAATTTTGAAAATCGAACTTAAGATTTGTAATCAGTAACCCCAAGATCCCCAGTCAGGGGCATCTATCATCTACAATTTGAGCCGAAACACGACCCAATCGGTTGCGAATTTTTTATTTTTACAAGCTTTTTTTGCTGGACACTGGATTTGTCTCCGGCTTCCGGCCGCCATATTGAATTTTTCAAATTCTCACTCGGCATTTGAAATTAGACGCTCTAAGCTTTAAAATAAGCCCTTGGTCGATTTTTTTGGTTGCTTCTAATTTTGGTCGTAGCTCTGATCCGGTTGACGCGGATTGTCTCGTATGTACACCTGTTAATAAGATGTTTAAAATATTTTTCATTTCACAATTTTCAAACTTCCGTAGAATGCGAATCACACGAAATATAATTACCTTTGACCAATGAATTTCGTAGGGGATTTATAAAATTTCCGGAACGTATAAAATTTTCTGTAGCATGAGTCGTTTAAGAGATATAAGCCAAAAACTAAAAAAAGCGCGAAAAGTTCTCCCCCGGATTTCGAGGTCGAAAATTTAGTTTCACACTTCCCACTTTATACCAAACAGTCCTAGAAAAAGAAATAATTTGCCCTAATTTTATCATTTGCCCTAATGCCGTCTATGTTTGAAGGGCGAACAAGCTACAAGACATGAATGGCGCACCTGCCTGGTTGCATCAAAAACGAGATTTGCAACATTTGTCACCCAGTAGAGTGGTCAGTTGTATTAAGAAACTGAACCTACTTGAAATATAAGTAAATAGATCTAGGGGGTCGCAGTGGTGAGGCCATTATGAAGCTCCACTTGTATTTTACGCGCTTCTGTTGTCAAATACGTCACATCTTCAGTCCGACCTGCTGACTCTAAGAATATCATTCAATCCTTTGACATCTCTCAAAGTGACAATGACGTTAGTGACCGATGCGAGTCCATCAAACAGATATGTTGAAAGAAAGGTCGAGTTCAAGCAAGGCAGTTACTTAGAAGACGGAAAGAGACGAGCGGACTATGCGATAATCCTGGAAAATTCACCCGAGGAACCTCTGACGACATACATAAGTACCCTACGTAAATTAGGCTTAGAACTGGAAACCTTCGAGGGAACAGAGGTGGAAAAGATCTTCTTGCTGGTCCACATTCCACAGAAAACTATCGACCGTTTCTGTGATATCTTTAACTTTCGCCAAGAGAAAAGGATCAACCTACCCCAGGTGGTCCGCACGCCCCTAATGGGCTTCACGAGGGCCATTTCGCAAATCCCTGTGGAACAATCCGACGAATTCACCAGCGCCAGCCGAATAGTCCTCATAAATAAGATCCTGAGCGACGCCAGCTTCGGGCCAAAACTCAACGATTTCGGACTGGCGAAGTTGAAGCACAAAAATGCGATAAAAGACGCTTACCCCTTACACGACGGCCCCAGCGAGTGGAACGAAGTGCAGAGCAACCCTAACGATAGACAGTTACTCCTGAAATCTTGGGCGAATTTCAGCCAGTGGTACAAGGAGGTACCCCTAGATCTAGTTCAGAAATATTTTGGCTGTGAAATAGCCTTTTACTATGCTTGGTTAGAGTTTTTTGCCTTCATGTTGGTGCCTGCCGCTTTATTAGGGCTCATCGTGTTTATAACGAGCTTAATATTAGTGTCAGCCTCCACTATTTTGACTGTAGAAGATGTCTGCGGTCAGGATAACTTGTACTTTTGTCCCACGTGCGAATTGGAAAAGGGTTGCAAGTATCGAGCAATGTCTACGTATTGCACGTACGCCAAGTGGAACTACGTGTTCGATAACTATCTTACGATCTTCTTCGCGGTTTTTATGTCGTTCTGGTCGACGCTCTTCGTGAAACTCTGGAAGAGGAAGGAGAACAGGTTGAGGCTCAGGTGGAACATACACACCGAGGAGAGCAAGTTTGACGAGAGCCAAATTTACGCCGAGAGAACGAAAAGAACGCGCATGAGCAAGTTCACCGGAAAACTAGAACTTTACGTGCCAAGCTACATCAATATTTTGTACATAACTTGCACAATGTCGGCTATTTTCTTGTTGCTACTTGTCGTGGTAATCGCGATATTTGCGGTGGTCTTCTATAAGACGACCATACCCAACCTAATCGGCGCAGAGCACGGGAATTACTTCACGATAGCCTCCAGCTCTTTGATCCAGGTGGTCATCATAAAGCTCTTCGAGAGACCCATCGGAACGGTATCCAAATGGTTGACGACGCTTGAGAATCCGAGAACGCAGTTTGAGTTCGACAGTTCCGTATTGCATAAGATGTTCCTGCTGTCGTTCGCAAACAATTACGCCGTCCTCTTTTACATCGCCTTCGTCAAGGGCCACCTCTTCACCAAACCCCGTCGCCACGTCTTCCAGAAGGCGTACGAGAAAGACACGTGCCAGCCGTTCGGTTGTATCGTCCCTCTGTGTGTCCAGCTGGCATTCCTCATGGTTCTCAAGAATTTTGCTAGAAACATCATCTCGGCACTGGTCGTCGTCTTAGAGAGACCTGCCCTTAATTTATTTTCGAGGCTCCTACAGAGAGAACGAAGGGGTGACCACACCGTGAACGATACACCACAATTTGAGGAGGACCACAAGCTGAAACCCACAGATAGGTACTTGATCATGAGGGACTTTTGTGAAATGATAATGGAATACGGTTTTTTTGACCTTCTTCGTGGCGGCGTTTCCGCTGGCGCCCCTCATAGCTCTGGCGAACAACGTCTTGGAGCATCGCCTGGGGGCTGTCAGGCTGGTTACCGAGTTGAGGCGACCTCTGCCGAGGATAGTGCGGGGCATAGGCGACTGGGACGGCATCCTCCTGGGAGTGACTTACTTGAGTATGGCGACTAACGCCTTCGTGTTGGCCTTCACCAGCGACTTCGTGGGCAGGGAGGTGTACAAGATCTCGCACTCCACTCTGCGGGGCTACGTCAATTCCTCACTGTCGAGATTCTCCACCAAAGGCTACGACGCTAACGTCCAAATGAACCCACACCTAGATCTATGTTATTACAAGTCGTACCGTTATCCTCCAGACCATCCAGAGAAGTACGCGTTGAGCGACGATTACTGGCAGAATCTCACGTGGAGGTTGCTCTACGTATTGGTGTTAGAGCATATAATTTTTTGCCTCCAACGCGGTGCTCTCGTACTCCATCCCGTCTGTGCCTCGTTCCGTCCACACGCAGCTAAACATAGACAGACGAATTACTAAGGAGGCTAAGTTCAAGCTGTTCAGTAACGAGATCAAGGGCAAAAGGGGCACGGCGAAGATCAACCTGACGGAGGAGGATTTTACCACACCGCATGTGGGGGAGAAGAATGCAACAGAAGACGAGGACTTTCTAGCGGTATAACAGTTGTAAAAAATGTGTTTATTGTATACCCTAGTCTTAGTTAATGGTGTTTTTAAGAGAACTATTGTTTTTATTTCATATATGCGTACATAAAACAAAAAAGAAAGGGTATCACACTCTTTTGACGACTCGGTGGTTTCTGGATATTGCCGTGTATGATGAATTTCCATTATTGACTTTGTTGGCTTCTTCAGAAGTTACTTTGAGCACTATTGTTGTCTTGCTCTGCTCCTTGTTACATTTCTTTGTTTTCCTCGTTTCGCTGGTCAGCTGTGTCCGTCATGATTATGGCTGATTGGTCAAGTACATTGGTCGTAGTTATGATCGGTTCACCAGGTGCTTCGATCACGGTAGTGCTCCGCTGGTTTCTTAAGGGTTCACACAACGCTAACTTCCATGTTTTACTAATGCGGTAACCATCTTCGCTAATGAAATGTCTTCATATTTTCGATGGAGTCGCGTACAACTCTTGGATAGTATCGGCTACACTTCGCAATTATTTATTACACAGCATATTGATCGCTATGTTCCAATCTTCTTGGTGCTCTTTTATTCTGCATTGGATGCTGCGTCCCGTTTGACCAACATATGCTCTTCTACATATAGGTACATTGTAATTTGTAGGGGAAAAGCGGGTAATGAGAGTCACTTAAAC
The DNA here is from genome assembly GCA_029963805.1 of Aromia moschata. Lineage (NCBI taxonomy): Eukaryota > Metazoa > Arthropoda > Insecta > Coleoptera > Cerambycidae > Aromia > Aromia moschata. Next base: position 1,033,713 of record JAPWTK010000112.1, read on the forward strand.
GAGAATTCAAATAAAAGCTTGTTTCAAAATAAAATCTTTATTGCGACCGCCTAATAACAATTTTTTTATTCAGCTACCAATTGAAATCAGTTTCAATCATTTTGGCAATCAATTTTGGAAATTATGACAGTTTAAAAAAATACAGATTTGACCCCCATTATACCGAAGTGAGGGCAATGGTGGTCACCATGTGGGTAATCAGAGACAAACAAAATTTAATACATATCGCAGATATGTTGGCTGAGTGCCACCTAGGTACAGTCCGTCCGCGTGCGCCCACAGCCCACATGAAGTACATCTGTACCACATCTCGTTGTTTCTTCCGAATTCGCTGCATTATGTTTCCTGCGCCTTCTGCGCCACCATCCTCATCATCCTGGCATAACTTTCTTTTTTCCTTTGCCTTGAAATGTTCTTATTTTCTTATCTTCTTCTTCCATCAGGTCTTCTTTGATTGTCTTGTATTGAAGACAGATGCTTTCTCTAGCAACTTAATGAAAGTTTGAATTGTATACACTTTTTCTGACGTCTCTTTGATTTATGTTGATACAATATCTCGATCAGGAACTGGTAGGTCTACTTGTTTTTGATGCTAGATGGGTCTACGTGCTTCGATGTGCTAGGAAATGAACTTATATCTTGCACTGCACTAGTAGCAGCAGTTGAAATAGATCCATCACAATCAATCTCAGATTGAAGAATTTCAGCTGAAACAAATGCTTCGTCTGATAATACTTCGGGATTCAGTGGAAAAATTCTCCCTTGCCTGACCTGACTGAATAAACATGACTCTCATTGCCCACAACTACACTAATGTGAAAAAAGTCACAAATTAAAAAAAAAATGAAATTATTATCACGATCTAAGCTGCGCATCATGTTGAATGTCAGTCTAAATACACATAAAAGACTTGTAACATGTAAGTATAATCCGAAACTCGACATTTACCTTTTGTTTTATTTCGTTGCAAATTTACATTGGTGCAAAAACAAAACATTGCTGTCATTTTATAACGAGCGGCGGTTTCTAACACAAGTCGTTCGCAATAGTGATGGGGGTCACAGAGCGGGGCAGTTTGCGCTACTCTCAGATATGTAGTATTGTAGTTTGGAGGTGACCACCATTGCCCGCTGACTCCCATTACCCGCTCTTCCCTTAAACCCCTTTCACTGATGCCTTTGATTATCGATACTTATTCGGAGGAAGTAATTATTTCTATATCTTCCTCTCGACTTCTGTGCTGTTCCAAAATGAACGCCTATGTTTTTCTTTACAATAGTCAAAGTCTTTGCTGTTTGTGTCCATCAAATCTTGAGGTCTATAAGCGTCAGTTTTCCACAACGTAAGTCAGCTTTTAGCAACGTTTAACGACACCAGATTTTTTTAAATAATTGTTTTAGAACAATAGAGAAAATTATTGCGTGTAATTGTCAGAACAAGTTCGCAACAATCAAATACGAATCTGTTGAAAATTTAGCCTAGATGCTTTTTTAATAGTCGCCAGTTAAAATATTCTTAGCCAGTCTTCAACTATAATTTCACGGCTGTGACTAAGGACTGTACAATAAAGAATGATCGTAAAAACCTTCAATTACCATAGACCCTAAATTTGCATATGAGATTTGCTCGTAACGGCCATTAACTCCTACAAGATTAAGGCTAGACATACACTTCGACGCAATGTTGGGATACACACAATGTCAAAGTCAGATTCACACAATGTAGATGTTATAAGATAGTTTATCAAAGGCTATAGCCGGGTAAGGGGTCAAATCGGCCCTTGAACCAATCGAGGTTCTGGTTTGGCATGTCAGAAGTATAAATAAAAATACTCCTTTAGCTAGATTTTCAGACCTCCAGGTCGTCTCTAGAAGCTCCTAACCTCAAAAGTGTGATTTTTCGTTTTTTCTAGATTCTGGGCGCAATTTTCAACTAAATGTTTTGAAAAAAAATCACAGAGTTGCATATTTCTGTTACAAATATGCTCATTTTTTTTTATTCCAAATAGCGCTCAGAAAAAATTATTGAATATTTCAATCAATATTTACATTAGGACGCCTTACATTGGCCAACTTTTAAGCTCATGTTTTTATTTTTTATTTTTGACGCTGTTTCGCTTGGTGCTACTTAAATTTAATTTTAGGTGGTGGAACATCGTGGAGAATCCAAAAAAAACGTTTTTTTTACGCAGTTTTTTGCGTTTATTAGGCTTGGATTACATTTTATCGAAAAGTTACTATTTTATATACGCTGAATTTCGGATTCAGCGGAAAAAAATAGTAACTTTTCGATAAAATGTAATCCAAGCCGAATAAATGCAAAAAACTGCATAAAAAACGGTTTTTTGGATTTTTCACGATGTTCCACCACATAAAATTAAATTTAAGCAGCACCACGTGAAAGAGCGTCAAACAATTTAAAAAAACATGGCCTTAAAAGTTGGCCAATGTAAAGCGTCCTAATGTAAATATTGATTGAAATATTCAATAATTTTTTCTGAGCGCCATTTGGATAAAAAAAAATAAAAAAGAGCATATGAGTAACAGAAACATGCAACTCTGTGATTTTTTTCAAAACCTTTGGTTGAAAATTGCGCCCAGAATCGATACAAAATCCCTTTGTAGGGAAGAGACGACCTGGAAGTCTGAAAATCTAGCTAAAGGAGTATTTTTATTTATACTTCCGACCTGCCAAACCAGAACCTTGATTAGTTCAAGTGCCCATTTGACCCCTTACCCGGCTATAGCCTTTATTTACATTTTCCGTGGTGTTTGCGATAGTTTGATCCATTAGCAAATTGCTGAGTTAACACTGGATAACAAAATGCATCAAATCAGCTTCGTGTGGTATAAAGCAGCTACAAAAAAAGGTGAAAAAATTCTCCTTTCTTGTTAACGCATGATTCGTATAAACTATGAACCCAATTGTTTCATCTAATTTTTTAGAATAAAAAATGTTTCATCTAATTAATATTCTATATTTTTTATTTTATTTTTTGAAACAAACTCTAATGACATTTTAAAGAAATAATCTATGATGAATAAAGAACCTTGAGATTCAAAAAAAATGTATTAAAAAACATTTGTGTATGCAACAAGCGTGTAGTACCAACAAGTACCACTTTTTGACGAGTGTGAATTTACTTGAGTACGACAATCACCTGCATGAGTAAAAAATGAGACTTTACATACGAATTATAACATATATTTTTTCTACAACTAACTTTATATATAAAAAAACAAACATAACTCACATTTTCTACGCTCTAGTGCGTCAAACAATTTTTTAGGCACTAGTGCGTAAAAATTTCTAACCACAACGAAAATATTGACTTTCTAAAGTCACAAGTGCCAACAATTTAAATTTTTAGCACTGTGAAGCATGCATAAAGGTAGAATGTACTTTAAGAAAGGTTGTAGAAAAAAATATTATAACAAAATAATCACTTTAAAATATTACGCAACAAAATCTTGACATGTGTGGCACCCTTTATACCTCTCATTAGGGCTCTGCACTGCACGAAATCACGGTTACCGTAAAAAACGAATCAGTTACTTCCTCTTCTGCACTCCTACAAGTCTCACGAGCCCTTTTCGAGGTAATAACCGACATTTGGTGCTTTTTTTTCTTCGGGGCTTTTAATATTAGGTAGAGTCTAGAGGTTGAGGCTGTCGAGCGTGACTGCAGATGTCGTGTGGTTTTATGACTGCTGAGATTTCGAAATATTAGAGTGCAAAACATAAAATAAGTATGTAACAACTGTCTGGTTACAGTGGCGAGCTCGGATATGTTAAAAATTGAGGTTTTTTGCAAATAAGTATCCAGAAAATTTGTAAATAAACCAGTTGACCTTTTCAGTATTGTATAGCTAAGTAAATTACTTACTTACAACTAAGTAAATTACTTACAAATAACTGCTCAGTGTGTATGGAGTTTACAAAAGACAGTAAAACAATTTTATTCATATGAACCGTATTTTTTCATATTCAGTCCACAAACATGTACATGCAACATTTTTTTGTAGATTCCTTAATATATTGACCAAAAAAGAAGTATAAAACCTATACAAAAAATTGTATCCTTTTCCTCTTTACAGATCCTGCACAACATTTATTATTAATATATTATTTTTATTCAACATGTGACCTAAGAATACTACCATAAATAAATGACTTTTTTTAAAAGGGATTTTTAAATTTCTTTTTAAGAATAGAATTACAATTCAGTATTCTCTCCTTTAAAATAACTTCATTGGGAAGCCACACAGCGCTGGAGACCGTTCTTCCATTCCTCTTAGCAGTGCTGAAACTGATATACTGGTCGGTTACAGCCGTTTGAATGGTTTCTATGGTCCCAAAAGGACATCCCTTGAGGTGATTTTTCAATCACGGGAAGAGAAAAAAGTCACATGGATTCAAGTCAGGCGAGTAAGGAGGCTGAGGAGCCAGATAAATGTTTTTACTGGCTAAAAACTCGTTTACTGAAATGACTGTGTGACATGGCGCATTGTCGTGATGCATCCATCAAGAACATCCAGTTGTTCTTGATAGTTGGTCTCACACGCATGACCCTTTTTCAAGTTTTTTCAAGAACCTCTCGGTGTAGATTTAGTGTTTGGCCAGGAGGCACAAACTCTTTGTGGAGCACTCCCTGGCTATCAAAAAAGCAAATCAGCATGCATTTCATCTTCGACTTGCTCATTCTTGCTTTTTTTGGGTCTTAGAGAGCTTAAAGTGTGCCATTCCATGCTTTGGTGCTTGGTTTCTGGGTAGTACTCAAACACCCAAATTTCATCATCAGTAATGACACGTTCCATAAAATGGGGATCATTTTTAGTCGATTCCAAAAAGTCAAGACAAATTTCTCTTCTGATGTCATTTTGTTCCTGTGAAAGATTTTTAGGAACCAGGCGCAGATTTTTCTCATCCCCAATTCGCTAGTCAAAATCTGATAAACAGTGGTGTGATTCAAATTTAACTCTTCCCCGATCATTCTTGTTGTCAACCGACGATCTGAACGCACAAGATTCCGTATTCATCGGTTCTTGAGGATGAATGCCTTCCTGCGTGGTGAATGAAGAAGAGAAAGTAGGTAGTTAGTTTTCTGGGTGAATACCTTAATCTCTGGGTTCAGAATCCAAGTCCGTTCTCTGACCTTGAAAGGGATTCTGTGAGGATTTGAGTGCAGTCTTAGCTGCGTGGTTCATCTTCCATCTACTTTCTTCCTTCTGAGAATGCCAACCACCGAAAAACCTGGGTTTTTCGGTGTTTAAAAACAAGTTTTGCTAAAGTATCCATTGCGCTATGTCCAAATCTGAAGCAAAACCTGATAGCACACCGTTGGCGTTGTTCAAAATGAATGTACTCATTTTTAAAACGCACTAGGAAGGACCGGTTTACAAAAAACAAAGGGTCACAAAGAACAAACAGATGACTCTAACAAGTTCAAACTTGTACTGAAGGTGCATTACATGTTAACCTACCGCCATTCCAAGTCCCGTCTCCGCAGTATTGTTAGATCGGGCGCTACGTTGACAGTCTTTTTGTTTAGAATTGAACGGTAATTAAATAGTAATATAATTATTTAAAAAAAATATATGTAATATTTTTTCCGCTAAAATTATCAGAGGGGGTATATAGTACGCCATTGGTGAAATAAAAAAAATGTTTGTGATTAAATATTTTTAAACCAAACATTTCTAAACCAAAATAATCTTTCCTAACATTTAGTTTAGTTTAATCTCAAACTGTTTTCGAGATTTTTCATAAAATCCGAAAAAAAAAATAAAATCTTTAGCACGCTTTATCTCGAAAACGATACATTTTAGGACATACGAGTTTATATGAACTTTTCAACTAAAAATTACTCTCACGTCATTAGAAATCACATCTTAAAATAAGCACATAACATTAAGTAACACCCTGTATACCTACTATTGCCGATTAGAACATTATGTACGACTATAATTTAAAACTGTAGTTTTTTCAGTGCAACCCAGTTTATTCAACGGTGGGAAATCGAAGTCCGAACTTCATTGTTTCAGGATGTATAACCGACCCCAATTCTAATCGGCTCGTTACAAGCGGGTACATTTTAAATAGTTAATGTGTCCGGTGCGATGCTATTAACACTAAATTATCGCGTAACGGACGAAATTGTGACGGGCGTCCCCTAATTGGCGATCGGGAGCGTATGGGAACAACGGAGCATCGCTGTCGTTCAGATGTATTCGTATTTTCGCCCGGGATCCACCTCATATTTGAGGGGGGAGATTACTAGTATTAAATAGAAAGCAGTCAAATATGAAACAAACGGAAATAAAAATTCGAACAATGTAACTAAGCAGAAGATCTCGGAAGAATTACCAATTTATTGGTAATTGGTGATCCCAACTGAGACCACTATCAAGAAAAGTCCCCATGATTTTGAATAACAAGGTTTCAGGTAATATTCTCCTTTTAGAGAAAAAAATACATTCAGTTAAGTTTCCAAAATTTAATGTTAACAAGAACAATACAATAATAGTTCATTGCCACCCTTAGCAGCTGTTAGAAAAATAATTTAAATAAAATATAAAATAAAAAATATTAGTTACAACTACAGTCCAATATATTGTTTTAGCATGTAGCAGCAGCCATACACTTGAATTTTTCTATGGTTGATTTTATTTCACAAGAAGCAAAAAACTGAAAGAGCAATGAACTTTTAAAATCACATAGAAAGCATAATCCTTCCAAGAGGGTTACAAATACTGTAGCATTGAATACTATTGAATTGAGGTTCTATTCGTAACATTTATAACAATATCAGAGATTTACAAAAAAAATTGTCAGATCATACGTTTCATATGTATTTTTTGACGCTGAATTCAAATATATTTTAAGTTTTGTTCTATCACACTAGGATTTTGAGATATTCTAACCCAAATGTGCAAAAAACACGGTTTTTTTGACATACTTATTTGAGGTTATGTTGCTTTGCGAATTTTTTTCTTTCGAAAAACCATGTGTGGGATCTTCCTTTTTAAAATGCCGTTGAGTTTGCTCAAATATCCCTTTTTTTTCTCCGAGATATCGAATTTTGACAATTGTCAGATTTTTTGAAAATTCTACGGTGGCGTTACCCCTTTTAATACTCCACGCCAACGTTTCGAATTCTAAATCTTCGACGAACGCGCTATGCCTTGCCATTATCTACGAAAACGGTGGTTTATTGTTTGTTTTAAAAATAAGCGCGTTATGGTGCATGATTAGTAACCGTCATCGGCACCGAACCACGACGGCATTAGCCTGTAGAGGTACATTACTGGTAATTTCACATCCTGTCTATGCATATTGCACACACACGCCCCCGACGCTGTCTGGCTAAATCAAGAAACGGCAACGGTAAAAGCGTAAAAGATAATTAACTGGAAGATTACGCTTACGCGTAGGTTTACGTCTAGAAGACAGAAGGGAAAAAACAAAATATATATGCTTCCTTTTATTACTTTCACTGTGAAAGTAATTGAAAGTTTCACATCCACATAGTGGAATGGAAGTATAGTGTTCATGACATCTTGACAAAAGTTTTAAAAATTTTGATTGGCTAAATAGACCTGAAATGTTCTGTGTGTAGGTTTGTCTGTTTGTCTGTTAACCTTTTTTGGGTAGAAGATAACTCGAGAACACGCTAAAATATCAGCTTCAAAGGGTATCCCCCATAAGTATGGTGAAATGCCCCCCTTTTTTTTTATCTTCTTCGCATGATGAAAGTGTTTCTTAGGGCTAATTATGAAAGGTAGACCGAATTTTATGGTCCAAAAATTTTCCTCTCAGCTAGGTATGGAAAAACCCTGTTTTTTACGTTTTATTTTTTTTCTCGGTTTATAACTGTCGAAAAAATCTGAAAAAAATTCATGAGTACAGGAAATATGATTAATTTTGTGTAAACTTTTTTTCAAGCTCATTAAATATATAAGAAAAATTATGACCTCTAAAAAAATTATTCAAACTTTAAAAATCCCATATCTTTTAACCAAAAAAAAGCTTCAGGCTCAGATTTTTAATATGTTATATTTTTAACTGTTTTTTTACTACCTCAAATTTTTCAGATTTTTTTGAGTGGTGGGTCATGCCCAAAAGTGCGAAAAATCAATTTTTTTGTCCGTGAAACGACTTAAAACGGCTTAAAATCATCATTTTATAGTGTCCTGATTTTTTTCTTGCACTAAAAGGACTCAAATGACTTCGAACAATTAAAAAATATAAAAACTACTAGTTTCGATAAGTGGAATTTTTGTTCTTACTATTTTTAGTGAACATATTTTTTAATTGTTTGAAGTCATTTGAGTCCTTTTAGTGCAAGAAAAAAATCAGGACACTATAAAATGATGATTTTAAGCCGTTTTAAGTCGTTTCAAGGACAAAAAAATGATTTTTCGCACTTTGGGCTGACCCACGACTCAAAAAAATCGGAAAAACTTTGAGGTAGTAAAAAACAGTTAAAAATATAACATATTAAAAATCTGAGCCCGAAGCTTTTTTTTGGTTAAAAGATATGGGATTTTTAAAGTTTGAATACTTTTTTTAGAGGTCATAATGACCTTGAATGAGCTTGAAAAAAAATTTACATAAAATTAATCATATTTTCTGTACTCATGAATTTGTTCAGATTTTTTCGACAGTTAAAAACCGAGAAAAGTAATAAAAAGTAAAAAACAGGGTTTTTCCATACCTAGCTGAGAGGAAAATTTTTTGGAACTAAAATTCGGTCTACCTTTCATAATTAGCCCTAAGAAACACTTTCATCATGCGAATAAAATAAAAAAAAAGGGGGGCGTTTCACCATACTTATGGGGGGATACCCTTTAGAACATTTATGTATCATGACGAGGTCTGGAGCAGATTAGATTTTGAGCTTAATCAATTGTGGGGTTTGGGGTTAAATGGGGATGATACACTTTTTCCTTGCCTAATAGTAATTCACAAACGATGTAACATATGTCATGCAAATTTAAGACACTGTACAATATAACAGTCTATAAGTGTAAAGATTTTTAGCTTAATAGGGTCAAGGGTTGAAGAGGTTGAAGGAGGGTGAGTAATCTCAAATTTCACCAGCCGGCATTGGCGTAAAAAAAAGAAAAAATGTTTTCATCCATATTTGTTTTGTGGTATCTGACATTTTTATATACACTGTACCCAAGTATGTAAAACATTTCAAAATGTTTTTCCAAAAAGCCAAACAGTTCTCGTCCAAAAATCTACAAATTTCGAATTTTATTGTATCCTAATTGTGATACAGGAACATCCATATTTTTTGCTAAATCTTCCACTTCATTTAGTTATATTTCCTTCGTCTACTTCTAATCTTCCTCCTAGTTCCAATACATCGATATTTTCTTCTTCTTCTATATGCCTCAAAAATTGTTGAAAACTTGATAACCCATTTAAAAACTTTTATAGAGATTTATGAAATGACAGAGATGCTTATATTTAAATTCTTAAAACTAAGTACTTAAGTAAGTCCGTCCACTGATCCGTCCTAGAGTTTTCACTTGTCTAAGCACTATCACAAGCGCACTATGCTTTGCTTTTACACCATCACATTACACAATCTCGAACGATTTGGTCCTCTGCAGTCTTCTAACCAGATCTTGGCTGTCCAGGAGCTGAAAGACCTCTTCGTTGGAGTGATGATGAAGACGATATTCGTGTTTAATGGCGAATCTTTTTATTTCTTTGTCTACCTCAGGGATACCAAAATCCCTATGTAGCTCCTTGTTACGTACATACCATGGAGCATTTACCATGCTTCGTAGTACTTAATTCTGGAAGACTTGTATACTATTGATGTGGCTTTGTTTGGCACAACCCCACAGTTGAATGCCGTATAACCAGACTGGTTTCAGGATCTGATTATATTACTTTATTAGTTTATTATGTATTGAGAGTTTGGAGTTCCTTCCCAAAAGTCAGTACATTTGTCTGTATTTGAGACCAAGCTCTGTATGTTTCTTTTTTACTTGTTCTTTCCATCTTAATTTAGTGTCTAATGTCATGCCTAAATATAGAGACATCCAAAAAAAAAACGTCACCAAAGTTGGCCGAGAAAAAAAAGACGTATTTCTATTCTTCATCGAATTTATAACCTTATTTACTTGTTAAGACTGTCACATCATATGACAGTCATTGTTTATTTTACAAATTGTGACAGTCACTTGTCAAAAGTTTGACATAACCGAAAAGCTTAGACATGACCGTTATTTCCATCTCTCTCGTTCATAGCCAGAGTTGATGACGTATTTTTTTGGATGTCTCTATACATTTAGGTTTATTGCGATAGGTTCTTCAATGTTCTTGTTTGTAAAATTTGTATGTATTGATTTGGATTCGTTTAATTTTATTTTCCATTTTTTAGTCCATCGGTAGATGTTATCGCTAGCTTGTTGGAGTTTTCTTGTTGAGTTTTCTATGTTTTCTCCTATCGCTAACATGGTTGTGTCATCAGGGAATATAGCAACTCTTACGTTTTCTATTTGCGGTAGATCACTAGTATAAAGAAGGTAGATGATAGGTCCCAGAACACTCCTTTGGGGTACTCCTGACCTTACTTCCTTCAGTTCAGAATAATGATCTTCTTTCAGAATTTTCTCTCCATAACGTATGAGGTTAATAAAATTAAAGATAATTAAATTATCTAAAAGAGCTCTATGATGATATTTCGAAAAAATTTAAATTTTGATTTTTTTTTCGATAGTTTCCTTCTGATTACTCAAAAACTGCTGACGCTAGAAAAATTTAAACTGGAAATCCAAAAACTAGAAACTTTCTTTTTTTTACTCAATTTTCTTCTTTTTTTTTTCTTTGTTCGACCATTTTTCTCGAAGTTACAGCTTTTTGAAAATCATCTCAAAAATGTAGGATTTTTTTATATCCCTTAATTTCTGCGCTTAATGTACATTTTTATATATATTTTTAAAAATAACTACAAAAAATAGAAGATTACATCCAAAATTCCTCCCCATTCCCACGCTATCCACCATCAGCGAGCGCATAAATAAAATTCGTTCCCCAAAATATGTTATACATTATTAATGGCCTTAATCAATTCGAGAATAATTATCTCAGTTCTTGAAACAGGTACACACATCACGGGCAGTACACAATATATGTATACGAACACGCGTAGAAAGGAAGTTGTGCTTACACTGTGTGAACGTTGCTGGGGTGTGTCCGGCAATTTTCCCACATTGGCTTAATTCACTGTTCTTGTAAGAGTTATTGGTGCATGGAGGGGTGGAAGGAAGCAACACCGGTGGGAGTTCGAATATACGAAGTTCAGAAAAATTAATGTATGTGCTGTAGTTATTTGTTTTATCTTCAGTTGTAGTAATGAAGAATGGGAGGGAGATGAATAAGGTATACAGAGTGTCCTCTAATTAATGGTACACATCAAAACCCCATATTTCTTATATCAAAATATTAGTAATTAACCAAACATACCTTAGTCCAAAAGTTGATAATAACCAAGATACAGGGTGTCAAAGTTGAAATTTGGTTTTCCGTTTTTTACCAATAAATTCTGAACAAATAGGAATAATGGTACGAAATTAGAGATTCGGTTTTTTTTTGAGGCGAGAAACTCAAATTCGTTCATACATTTGACGTCACTAATAGAGGGCGCCACCTATAGCACATCGAGCTTGTTTTTAAAGGACACAACTGTTTTACGGTTCACTGTATCGCTTTGACTATTAAAGACATTGATTCTTCTACATTTTTTACGTAAAAAAGGTCCACTTTCTTGGAGTCGCTAGGATTAACCGTTTTCGAGATATTTGCATCTCAATTCATCTGTGCGCTTATTAAAAACATTGAAAATTTCATATTATTGTATTTAGTCAGAAAATTAAGTACCATAATGTCTAATACAAATTTAATGTGAATAATTAAGAAAGACACATTACAAGAAAGAAGAAAGTAAGTTCTCTTTATTTTAATATTATTAAAGCCATCAGATAGATCATTTTGTCAAAGAAGAGTCGAGAGTTTTACTGTAAATACATGTTTACTTGCTAAATATGTATGTATTATTACAAATTTTATTTCAATCATAACAATGACGGAAATATTAATAAACAAACAGGTCTACTTTCGGCACTAAATGTTCAAAGTGATGTTCGTTTACCTCAATACACTTGTGTACTCGTTTATTGAACGACTGTCTAATTTTAAAAAATAACTGTTCGTTTCGAAGTAATACCGCAACGTTGTTAATTTTCTGCCATAACTCTTCTCAGGTATTGATTTCGTGTTCATACAATAGCTATTTCATATAACCCCATACACAGAAATCAAGTGGATTAAAATCAGGGCTTCGAGCTGGCCAAGGCATTAGACATTAGTTTTCGTGAACCGGTTTTTTCTAGTTTTAAAAATAAATGAGTGATATTAATTTTGAGCAACGGTGTGCTCTCAGGTTTTGTTTCAGACTTGGACACAGCACGATGGTGATGAGACTTGGGCGTTTGAGTACGACCCGGAAAGCATGGAATGGCACACTTCAACCTCTCCAAAACCCAAAAAAGCAAGAGCGAGCAAGTCGAAGATCAAATGCATGCTGATTTGCTTTTTTGACAGCCAGGGAATTGTCCACGAAGAGTTTCTGCCTTCAGGCCAAACAGTAAATCAACATTTTTACAGAGAAGTTCTTGAAAAACTTCAAAAAAGGGTCATGCGTGTGAGACCATACATCATTGTTAATTATTATCTTAATGTTGCATCACGACAATGCGCCTTGTCACACAGTCATTTCAGTAAACGAGTTTTTAGCCAGTAAAAACATTCCTGTGGCTGCTCAGGCACCTTATTCGCCTGAGTCCTTGTAACTTTTTTTTCTTCCCGAAATTGAAAAATCACCTCAAGGGACGTCATTTTGGGTCCACAGAAAACATTCAAACGGCTGTAACCGACCAACTGAAGGCTATTCCAGTATATGAGTCAGTGTTGCCAACTCAAAATGTGTCAAGGTGGGAGATAAGGTAGTTTCCAACAAATCCTACTATGAAAAGTTGGTAGATCTACTACCTTTATTTTTCAAGTATTTTAGAGATCCTCGAGTAAGAATCTGGTATGCTGAATTTATTTTTCGATTGGATAAGGCATATTTTAACTATTTTCATAAGGGAACTAGTGATACAGCAAAATTACAGATCGTCAATATTCAAAATAAGAATAGAAATAAGTCAAAAATTGACGATTTTATAAGTCATTATCGTTTCAATTTATGCAGAAGCTTAGGTTCGATACTCTCTGGGAACAATTTTTTTTTATTTGTTTAAAGGAAAAGTAGTTTTAATTATACTTGGATAAAATTAAATAAAATCAACCTTCAAATAGAGGAATAGATCTTGTTAGATGTTTCAAAGTATTAAATAAATTCGAACCCACAACCGAAGCTTAACAAAAAGAACTGTACCATATAACGTTATAGCGGACAGAGTTGATAAAGAATCGCGGATATTATTTTTTTTTTTTTTAAAATTAATTTATTTGGATTTTTTAAAATTTTTGAATAATTAAAATTATTTATAATTGATAAATTATTAGTGGTTTATATTTAATAAATTTTTTTTATGATAATTTTTTTTGTGACCAAACGGCCCTTTTATGAACGCGCCTTACAAATTGAGCTTGTATTTAAGTGAGCTTATGTATTGAATTTAAATATTTATCATAGGAAAATGTTAACTCACGGTTTGGTATGGCCTATCAAGACGTAGTGTAATATCCGCTAGTAAGTATATCCGCCGTAGTATTTTGATAGTTGGACAATAACCTGTAACGCTATCTATTCTCCATTACATTCACTAAATACATCAATGGATAAAAACTAGAAAGATTGGTGCAATAAAAAAATATAAATCCGTATTATCATTATTATGGATATGATTTCAATATTCGAAAAATTTAAAAAGTTGGTAGATTTTTGGTGCAAGGTAGTAGATTTGAATACGACACTAAAAGTTGGTAGATCTACCGAAAAGTTGGTAGAGTTGGAGACACTGATATGAGTTCAAGCACTGCTATCAGGAATTGAATAACCGTCTGCAGCGCTGTGTGGCTTCCCAAGGAAGTTATTTTGAAGGAGACAATACTGAATTGTAATTCTATCCGAATAAAAAGAAAATAAAAAACCAGTCTCATTACTTAATTTATACACCTCGTACGATGCAAGATTTTTGCAAATATATCGTATTTTTTTAAATCTTCATTTAACTCTAAATTTCTAAATCTTTTTTGAAAAAAAAAGATGCGATTACTTTTCAAATCATTCTCATTTCAAGAGAGGTTGGTTTTATGAAAAAATCTCTACATCAGACGATAACGGTACGGACCGGTGTACATGGTGTCACTCTTATTTAGTTTGCATAGATAGGTCCGTTTTTCCGAAATTGTGTACACTACTTGAGCCTGTCTCACCGAAAAGTGTTCGCATAACTAGATCAGGAAACCGCCATTTTGTAGATCAATGAAGATTGAAATATTTTGTATTGGCTATCCAATGAAGTTCATTTTCGCCAAAAAAAAAAAATCACAAAATTAGGACCGATTGTAGAGTTCCATAGGTACCTCCTTAAAACTCTTTGTGCATTTTCTCGAGAATTTAAATATCGTAAATTTAATACTCGGCAACGTTAAAAGTCATTTTTTTAATGCTCAGCTGCTGCCTTAGATGTAAAGACTGCCTCGAAACAGACGTCTTTTAGTGCCAGAACGACTATCGTCCACGCTAGGGCAGGTGACAATGAAACGAGGATAATTTTATTGTAATAATCACCGACGAAAAACTAGGAACCGTAAGCCACGAGTGCCGAATTAGCCTGATGGGTTTTCAGAGGCAGCAGAGCGAAAGTAAACAGTGGCGTGTCGCGAAGAGGGTAATATGGAAAAAATATTTAATATGTATTCATTGTACCTAAAGATCGGCCATATTATCGTAATTTTAACCTACCACCGTTTAATATTTTTTATCTAATCCATAACTCCAATGCAGTCCCATCTGTGATTTATTGATATTACACTCAGAAATAAAACTCAGATTTGGTATTTTATATTTATTGGTTTTGATCTTTTGGTTGTTATATATTTGTTGCATTCAAATCTAGTAATGTAACTCAATTCAAGTCCACCAAATATTTAGTTCCTAAACCTTTGCCAACCGAATACCTTAACAAGTTAATAAACCCTTAACCCTTAGTAATCATTGTGGGTCCAGGGGACCTAAGCCCTTTTTTGACCTCGAATACTGCCCAGTAATATAGAAAAAAATGGGCTTTATGCGTTATGCGTTAGCGTCTAATTTTTTCTTTCAAAATCGCTCCTTCATCCTGCAAAATATGTAAATATACATACTTTTTGAAGCGGACACAAAAACCATTGAATTTTCTTAAAAGTATATAGTTTCAAGATTGTAAAACGATTTTTTTTTTAAGTTAAAAAATACAAAAGTCGTTACAGTTTTTGTGAAATAAGTCATTTTTCGAAAGTTTTTTTTTGTATATTTTTTTTTGCATTTTAAAAATTTATTTTTCATTTACAACCGACTTTCTTCCATTAAAATAGATTCAAATCATACCCCGGAATTTTTTTTATTATTTAAAATGCGTTATTCAATTATTTATAACAATTTAAAGACGTCTGGGTCCGATGGACCCAGTCTGACTACTACGTCTTTGTGGAAGAGTGTGACTACCAAGGGTTAATAATTATATTTTTTAATGATTGTGCAATAAAGATTTGTGCAAGTTGTGCTTCAAAAGTCTATAAATGGTATAGTATGATATTATTTGTTACAATACACTTTGTATAATTTTTTCTCCAAAAGCTTACCAATTAAAATTGCAGTATGATAGCAATGATAGCACACCATTACATCACCAGCACACCATCTATTACACCATTACATTATTGAGATCTCAGACGAACTCTACGAGGGTGAGATTTCAGACACTCTTAGATGGAATAAACGATTGAACTTGGGATGGGATCTAAAAAATGGGATGGGACCTGTTTGAATCTACCGCTGTTGGCTGTTGGTAGTAATCACAGATCTGTGTACTAACTAGATAGGCAGTTAGTATACAGTGAGGGGAATATTTTGAAGGTCCACCATTTTGTAAGAGAGTAATTAAACCGAATCGCAGCTGACGGTTTTCGTGCTATGCGCATGATCACATACCGTCACGTATTTCAATGCGAGCAAGTGATTGCGTATTAATAAATCTGATTAAGGAGTAGTCATAATGTTAACAAAAAATTGTGGTTGTTATAATGAATGTAAAAAATATTATTTATAAGTTCTTTATAGGTTATTAGAATTGTTTTATATTATATTAAGCTTTCAGCGATGTTTTAATGTAAAGAAATATCGGTGCAAAAAAGAACATTTTAAAAATCATTTATAAAACTTCTTTAAAAAAATTTTTAGAGAAATGAGCAGAACGCAAAATGCTGTATAATGCTGACACATAGCCTTGTAGACCAATATTTTGCACCCACGGTTCCAACTGGATTGAAATGATTAGAAATAAAGAACATTACTTTTAAAATTCCTACAACTATATAGGTACAATTCAAGTTCAATAACCATTTTTAACAAGATTCCTAGAAAAGTAAATGAACGTTAATTATTCTACATTATAAACATAAAATAGAGACTTAAATATAGAGAGTTATATAATGTGTGGTATTTATTATCCGATGTATTTCGGATTTTTTCTAAAAGATGAAACAGTAAAAACTTTAGTCTAGCGCAAAATATTAAAATTTGTTTTATATGTTCAAGGCCTACCGATTTTTTTTCGCTGTCAAATTTTACAAAAACTGTTTAGCGATTTTTTTATTTCAAATCTAACTACGGCACTGGATTCGGCATCCCCTAAAACGGTTTTATGCCAAATTTTGTAAATAAATATTTAATAATGAACGATTTATAACAATTTTAATGTAAGCTTCATTTTATTAAATACTTTTATAGTAATTTTCTAAAAAAAAAAATGTTAGCTATGAAAAATTATTTTTAAAAATGATAAATTAATGTTACGCTTTTAATACAACAATGCAATAAATTTAACATCACAATACAATTATTATATTTTACATTTTTGTAGCGTCTACAAGGCCACCCTTGATTTCGATGCACTTTTCGAATCGCTTACGAATATTTTTTTGAACATTCTGTAGTTGTTGCGGGGTAACTTCTTGACAAGCTTGCCTGATTCTTGCATACAACTTCCCCATTTCCTTGGCGTCACTTTAAATTAATTTCTCATTTTTTTAATCATTTTCATAGCCAAACATTTTTTTAGGAAATAAAAGTATTTATGTAATAAAATACGTTAAAACTGTCATAAATTCCTCGTTATTAAATATTTATTTACGAAATTTGGCATAAAACCGTTTTGGGGGATGCTGAATCCAGTGCCGTAGTTAGATTTGATATAAAAAATCGCTAAACAATTTTTGTAAAATGTGACAGTGAAAAAAAATTCGAAGTAGGCGCTGAAAATAGAAAACAAATTTTAATATTTTGCGCCAGAATAGAGGTTTTACTGATCCATCTTTTAGAAAAAAAAACCAAATAAATAGGACAATTTTAAATGGGTCACATTGTATAAATATAGACTTAGATAGAAACTTAAATAGAAAACTATAAACTTAGATTTTATTTTCAAAACATTTTCCAGGGATGATGAACTTGATGCGCGATTTTCCATGAATAAAATATTGTCCTTAGCTATGAAATGTTCGTCCCGACTTTTTCACCGATTCAACACAACAATACGCGTACTTAACATTACAAACAATGTTTACAATATCTATAAACACGAACACCTGATTGTTCCTTACAAACAAACAAACTTACAAAATGGCTGCTGTCCAAATCCGCCGACAAAAGCGGCGTGGGGACTATTCTTCTGCCTATCCAGTATATCAGTGGTACTAACACTAATACCAACAGTAGTTGACGCTTACGATTTATTTTAAACTAGCGACCCGCCCCGGCTTCGCACGGTTTACATCACGTATAAACCTTCCTCTTGAATCACTCTATCTATTAAAAAAAACCGCATCAAAATCCGTTGCGTAGTTTTAAAGATCTAAGCATACATAGGGATAGACAGACAGAGGGAAGCGACTTTGTTTTATACAAGAAAACTAGAACTAAGGAGACCGAACTCGTTCGGTATCTAGGGATCAAATCTGTCCGCCTCCAGGAGGCGCTGTAAACAGTAATGTACTCGAGTCACGTGATGAGCAGCGGTCAGCAATCCACATGTGAATGTTTATCATAGAAAACCATGCTATGGTTTTATATGATGTTTATCATTAAGCTGTCAAAGCGGGTGCTTACATGCCGTTTCGCTTTAACAAAAATATATACAAAAATAAATATGGTTCAAAAGTGCTGTGTTGCATTGTGTGATTTAAGAAGCTGTCCGAATAACCGGACATTATTTCAAATTACTGATGTATGTATGAAACGAAATATTTTCCTTTGTTGTATTGTTAATGTTTCGGCTTTAGAAAAAAAAAAACTCTCATTTAATAAAAATTAATTCTTCATTTTGACGTGTCACATGATCAGGCAGATCACTCTAGTGACCCGTAAAAGTGCTGCCCTCTGGATGCGACAGAGGCAGAGTTAATCACTATGAGTCGTGATATAGACAATATATATACCGAAAGGAAGTAAAGCAGAGAAGACGTGGTGATAGCGGAGTGATTGTTCCCGTGTGCGCTTACATTTGTTATTTTTGAAAACTTCTACAATCGTTACGCCGGCCGGCCGACACCCAGGACGCCTTCTGGACAAGGTAAGCTACTGTGTTCTGTCGATCACCGGTTATGGCATTTTTTTTGCTCTTTAATCTAGTGTTTCTATTTATGTATTTTACATAGATCATAAATCACGAAACATATTGGTCCTTCGAGCCGGATCTGCATTCAAATTAACATACATTGCTTAGTAATTCTCAGTTCTTATTCACATAACGATTTATTTGTGAAATATTTCGTAAATAATATTGTTAAAATTAATTCAGTTAGTCATATTTCTATTGTACTAGTTTATCAGACTTGGTTCTTTTTTGCGCTACTTTTTGCACCGTTTGAATCGCCTGTACGCGCGGCGGCATCGGCAGGGCTACCGCAAAAAACGTTTTACGTTTCTTGGAAATTGAGGTGTTTATTCTTGTACTCTTTCTTATTTATGGTTTAAGAAAGAATACTTTATTTGATTAATTGTTTCACTAATACAGTTAACGTGGAAGCACGTAACATGAAATATTTTGAGTACATTTTCATATTGATCATTGCGAAAATTTGTAATTGCAAAGACGTTACTTGTGTAGATTCAATATAATATTCCAACAACAACAAATTAACGAATAATATCGAGCGTCTGTCAAATGTATTCGCACCACGGACATTCACACGTACTCTAACCTCTAATGCACACAGATTAGTACAGACCACGGTTTACGTATAGATATCTGTTTATATACCGTAGCAACCAGAGTACACAACTGTTTACAGCGCCTCTGGAGGCGGAGATATTCGAGCCCGTCGCGTTATACAGCGAAAAGCCGCAGTTCGGTCTCCTTAGTTCTAAACTTCTTGGTTTTATACTATGTTATGATAATGATGTGTACCTATAATTGATATTTGTATATTTATCACACAAAAAATGAGTTTCTTTGATTTTAATACATGTTTTAATTTGAAAAGGGTATTTTTCTATTTGGAACGATTTTTTTTCGAAATAAATAAATAATGCTTTGATACAAGAATATTTATTAAAATCGATACTTTTTCCCTGTGAAGGTACGCCACTGGGTGCGGCTCAATTTCAGCTGCGGATCATAATTTTAGGGTTGGAGGTGTTTCATCACTCGCTTATTGAATGTTTACAAGCAGATGTAACGTGAGGATAGTCGGACGTACGGCCGTAATTTTAGTATTCTGCCGACTCATCGCACGGTTTGGTTGGCTAATTTAGTTTCTATGCGCGCATTGTTTTATGCTGTGTGAAAAAATGCAATAGAAGTTTGGAAAAGTAAGGCGTTTTTTTACGACGCAAACCAAATACAGGCAGCAACTGCTACCAACACTGAATACAGTATTACAATAATTTTGATACCTAACAAAAATTTCGAATAAAATTAATTTAGTGGTTGAGAATTATATAGATAGTTTAAGGAGTCATTAAAAAATGTCATCAATATTGGCAAAGCAAAAAGAGACGTATATATATTTATTCTTAACCCTTTAATGCCCAAGTGCACTGTCAAGAGACATGAACTTAGAGGCTCATATTACTGATAGAAAAAAAATAAAGAAAAAAACAACTAAAACCATGTATTCCTATGTTTTCGAGGTCGCTCTTTCGAATGGAATCGTTAGAATTTGCAAAAAAAATTAATGTAACCTTCAATTTTTAACGAACACTATTAAAAAACGCGATTTTTTCAAGATTCTTTTTTTTTTAAATCGCAATTTCAACTATGTTATCGTCCTTTATACTACTCAGAAACAAATGTAAACGTGCACTCCAGACGTATACTTGAAGCAAACGCAATGAGAACAATTTAATTTTCTCATTTTTGAGGTTAAAATTACTAGATATGGCAAAATTCAAAGGGTGATATTTCTCGTTTTTCACCAGTTGCGGGATCATTGACGCAAAAGAAGAATTTTGAAAAATTACACAGGCCCACAAAAAAAAAAATTTTTTTTGATTATGGATAAGAACATAGTTTTTCCCTGTATTTCTTATATTTTTTGACGCTGAATCCAAATCCGGTGTCCGTTTAACCGTAGCACGTTAGGATCAATGTCATTTCAAGGTCAAATGGCAAAATAAACGGTTAAAAGAGAATAAACTCATATGTCTCTATGTTTCTGGGGTCGCTGAATCCAAATCCGGTGTCCGTTTAACCGTAGCACATCAGGATCAAGGTCATTTCAAGGTCAAATCACGAAATAAACGCTTAAAAGAGAATAAACCCATATATCTTTATGTTTCTGGGATCGCTGAATTAGAATCTGATGTTATTCTTACCATATCACGCGACTTTGAAGAGCACTCCAAGGCCAAATCACTAAAAAACGCATTAATGATGCAAAAGTTTGTATTTTTGTGTTTTTAAAGTTGCTGAATCAAAATCTGAACCCCATAATAGAAGACCGTAAATAGACCTTGAACCTGATTTTCAAGGTTATTTGTCAATAAGGTCATGGCAAGGTCGAATGAAGGTAAAATTTTCGAAAATTGTTAGAGAGCGACAAAAAACTACCAACTAGCCACCTGTTGTTATCTTATGTTCTTTGTAAATAAGGCCACATTTTTTAAACTTTTTTTTTGATTTTTTAATTTGATTTCAAATAATTTCAATTTAATGGGACCGCGCCCCAACCCACTTCGCAAGATCGTCAGAAAGGGATGCTTTTTCTAGATTTGTCTTTTAAAAATTCACGGATCTCTCTTTTTTTCATATGTCTATAAGGTAGGAGTATATAATTTATTCTTTTTAATTTGACCATCTCGAGTTAATGATTTTTCTAGCCGTTAAAGTCATTTTGTTTGATATATTTCAGGAAGAAAGTTCAGAATTCAAGTAGGGTTTGAAACTACAAAGTATCCTTGATAAGTAGTAGGGATTGTTTTTTTCAAAAAAATTGAAAGAAATTGTTGATTGATCTTTGGCATTAAACTGGCTATTTCAAAAATGAATACTAAGATTTGTTTTTTCAAACCAAAAAGTGGGATTATTGTGTGTGTAAAATAAATGATTTTTCCTTTTACAATAATACTTTCTGTATGATGAATGAAATGTTATTTTAAACTCTTGAAGATTAAAAATTGATTAAAATTTGATATTTCTATAAGGAAATTATAACTTTTTTGTATTTGGATGTTCTAGTCCTGACGGAGGCCGGCGGACTGAGGCCTTGCAACGCGGGGGTGGGTTGGTGGGCGAGGGATGAGGTGTTTACATTGAAGAGAATATTGGCTCACCTCATCAAATTGTTAATGAGTTTTTAAATAATGTTTCAAATTGCTTTCGATAAAAAAAAAATATAACGAATGTATTCTATGTTCACACAAATGTAAGTTTTAATTAAAAATGCAGTGTTAGAAGAACAATAAACAAAGAACAGTGTTAGTATAAATTACACCGGCACACAAAAAAAAAGTGGCCATTACTTTTGACCAGACCCATCTAGGGTTATGTATTTTGATGCACTGAATCCGAATTTGAGGTCGGTTTAACCCGTACACCCTCAAAATTTTGAGTAAATTGCAAAAAAAACGCTAAAAATCGCTAAAAATGGCAAAAAAATGCAGTTATGCAAGCGAGACATTTTTTTACGAACTAGATCAAGTATGTGCCTGAACCGACCTTATGTTGAGTTAGCTTGTCAACCCTCCAAATTTAGAGTAAATTCCAAAAAACCGCTAAAAATCGTAAAAATTGAAGTTATGAAAACGTTATGAAAACGAAATTTTTTTTCGAACTAGATCTAGTATGTTTTTTGTGTATTTTGATGCGCTGAATCCAAATCACAAGTTGATTTAGCTGGTAGACCCTTCAAAGTTAGAGTAAATTGCGAATAACCGCTGAAAATTGCTAAGAAATCGTGAAAAATTGCAATTATGCAAACGAAAAAAAAAATGTTAAACTAAATCAAGTATTTTTCTTATGTATTTTGATGCGCTGAATTCAAATCCGAAGTCGGTTTGGCTTGTACACCCTCCAACTTTAAATAAATTGTGAAAAAACTTTAAAAACAGCCAAAATCGTAAAAAATAGTCATGAAGTAGTAGATAATATCAAAAAATAGTATTGTTCTTACTGACAGTAATAAACAAACCATGATTCCTTTCAAATTACACTATAACATAAATAGATTGTAATTTAAATAAAAAAAAAACGACCTTCCTTGATTTTACACTGTTCTTCGCTTGTATCGGACTACAGTGAAGAATAAGAACGATTTCATCAAGACATAAGTGATGGAGAATTAGTATCAAGGAATATGGAATGTCAACATGATGGCCGATTTTTGCTGGACTTTAAAGAGAGAAATAACGAGAGAAAATAGAAAACGAAAGAGAAACCTACAGCATAGAACATTCGAAGAAAAAAGAGTTCGATACAAGCGAAGAACAGTGTAAAATCAAGGAAGGTCGTTTTTTTTAATTCTAATTACAATCTATAGATATTATAGTATAATTTGAAAGGAATCATGGTTTGTTTATTACTGTGAGTAAGAACAATACTATTTTTTGATATTATATACTACTTCATGACTGTTTTTTTACGATTTTTTGCTATTTTTAGCGTTTTTTCGCAATTTATTTAAAGTTGGCAACAAGTTGGCTTGGTGTACAAGCCAAACCGACTTCGGATTTGAATTCAGCGAATCAAAATACATAAGAAAAATACTTGATGTAGTTTAAGAAATTTTTTTTTCATTTGCATAATTGCAATATTTCCCGATTTTTTAGCAATTTTCAACGGTTATTCGCAATTTACTCTAATTTTGGAGGGTCTATCAGCTAAATCAAGTTGTGATTTGGATTCAGCGCATCAAAATACAAAAAAAACATACACATGATCTAATTCGAAAAATTTTTTTCGTTTTCATAACTTTCACGATTTTTAACGATTTTCAGCGGTTTCTTGCAATTTATTCTAAATTTGGAGGGTTGACGAACTATATCAACATCAGAGTCGGATTCAGCGCATCGAAATACATAATAAACATACTTGATCTAGTTCAAAAAAAAATTCTCGCTTGCATAACTGCATTTTTTTGCTGTTTTTAGCGATTTTTAGCGGTTTTTTGCAATTTACTCAACATTTTGAGGGTGTACGGGTTAAACTGACCTCAAATTCGGATTCAGCGCATCGAAATACATAACCCTAGATGGGTCTGGTCAAAAGTAATGACCACTTTTCTTTTTTTGTGTGCTAGTGTTATTATTAAAACATTATTTAAGAGATAAGACGGAAAAAATTCAAATTGTTTCCCTCTCGGGAATTAAAATTATTGTTGTTAAAATATTGTTTTTAATTATGTAACCGTGCATGATAGGAGTCCGTCCCATCATAAGGCTCGGAGCATCTGTAGGGTAATCAACACCCCAATTTTCAATTTCCCGATTGTTTAGTCCCCAATTATACCATCAAAGGGGGCTGGGCATCGCGATAGCCGACACAAGACTAGGCGGGGATGTCACAAGCCGTCGTTTATGTGTCATACCGGCATTGTCGACACCTTCGATCGCAGGATGCTATTTGGACGCGATGTGCGGATAGCGGCAACAGATGACCAACCGCAGATGCGTAGATGGACATGATAGGCTCATGATCGATAAGAGCCTTGTCACGCATGGTCGTGACCATGCATGTTCCGAATCGGATGGATATCTGGTGTCCCTGAACGTTTTCACCACAAAATACTAGATTAATCCCTTGAGAAATGAAAATTGGAAAGGTAATCATCATCGTGAGATATGTTGAAATGAAACCGAACTAGATATTACGAGAATAATTCATTGATGTGTCGCAAGCTAACATTGCAACGGATGGAAAATCGGATAGTGACATCTAGTGGGTGGTAGAAAAGTGTGGCAATCTGAGCCATCTACTGAGTTTCTCTCACCGAGTCTCTCTCGAGAATCTCGTAGCAAACTTGGCTTTATTAGGACGTAGTGCCGTCCATAAATACGAACATTCATATGTAATGTTTCTTTTAGAGTTGTATTATCTACTGGAATATACGAGGTGTGTAAATTAAGTAATGAGACTGATTTTTTAAATGTTTTTATTCGAATAGAATTACAATTCAGTATTGTTTCTTTCAAAACAACTTCCTTGGGAAGCCACACAGCGCTGCGCTGGAGACGATTCTTCCATTCCTCATAGCAGTGCTGGAACTCATATACTAGAATTACTGGAATGGCCTTCAGCTGGTCAGTTACAGCCGTTTGAATGTTTTCTATGGTCCCAAAATGACATCCCTTGAAGCGATTGTTCAATCTTGGGAAGGGTCTCACAAGGACTCAAATCAGGCAATAAGGAGGCTGAGGAGCCACAAGAATGTTTTTACTGGCTAAAAAGACGTTTACTGAAATGGCTATGTGACAAGGCGCATTGTCGAGATGCAATATCCAGTGTTCTTGATGTTTGGTCTCATACGCATGACCCTTTTCCGAAGTTTTTCAAGAACCTCTCTGTAAAAATTTTGATTTTAAAGGTTTTTTAGTCGATTTTCAATGAAGATAGGGTATTATTACTTGCTAGAAATGAGTAAAACTTATACATAATGATTCCATATAATAAAATCTGTTATTGATGTATTACAATCAGGATGATCAATATTATTATTGTATGATTACTGATTACTTCAACTGTTTTCAAGATATATCGAAATAATACATCATGGTTTTATACATCTATAGAAGGTATCCCATTATTAAGAGGCCACAACAAAACTACGATTATTTCGGTAAAATTTTATGATTGACCCAAACTTTTCTTAGCCCAATTATACAAATTATTGGTAATTTTTCCAAGAAATGGGACAGAGTATTGGTAATTTGTTAATCTTTTGATATAAGTTGTAGAGGAACTCTCTGCAGCTTCTAATCAAAAGTTATATCTTTTTGCGTCTTTTATTTTATTTTTTGATTTTTCTATTTGTCGATAGAAAAGGTTTCATTTAAATGTCGCCCCATTGATTTCCGTAAATAACTTCTTAAAAACATTTTTTAATAGAAATTAATGTATGGGTAAGTTTTGCAAGGTTTTACATTTTTAAGGAGGTGGGTAATCTCTCTCTCTCTCTCTCTCTCTCTCTCTCTCTCTCTCTCTCTCTCTCTCTCTCTCTCTCTCTCTCTCTCTCTCTCTCTCTCTCTCTCTCTCTCTCATGAATAAAAATGAATAAAAAATGAAATGAATAAAAAACCTCTCCTGACGATACCAACACGATCGACGAAACGCACCGGTTGGTACAATCTCGTATTTACTTAGGTTTTTGTTTTTACACTGAAGATTCCAAATCCATACAAAAATTGTTATCAAGTAACGTAGAATAAAATGATAATTGCATCGCATTAATTGATAGTCTTTATTTCGACAATAAATTGCTAATTAAAACTTGAAACACAACTGATATAACTAGCTGTTCGCCATTATGTTGTTATAGCTATTTTAATATCTTAATTATGAAATTTTCTAGTTATAATAAACGATTTAATTCCATGGTTTAAAATAATGAAATAATAACGAGTATTTAACATATTTTACGTAAAAGTATTTCTAAGGCAAGAGGTAATATGATATTGTTTGATGTTTAGAAGGTATTGTAAGTCTTGAAAGGCTGAAAATTCTATAATCCATAGTACTACAAATTAGAGGCTGAAGGTGGCCGGAATTAAAATTATGGCGAAGGTGCCAGTGTATATCTAGTAATCTCACGCATATATTTATATTTATCAGCAAATAAAACATAGTATTAAGATTTTACAAACACATTCACATACACATTCGAAGGAAAACAAATTCTACTTTACATACTTACCTACTTTTTACACTGAACTGCTACTAAATATTTTGTATTAAATCATAAGTATCAAAGGATAAACAAATGGCAATTTTTTATCCAAATATTAATTAATTGTTCAGTTCATGTTTTGAAATTCGTGTTATTAAAATTATACCACAATCTAAAAACATTAGGTACCATTATTTTAATAGTAAAAACAATATTTGTTTTAGTTTACTTCTCAGGTGATTTTGCGGCAACACTTTTGTTTAGACGACAATTCTACCAATTATTAATCTAAAATATATTACCAAGGACAAATACCTAAATTCAATCCAAATTCTGACAATGTGTCAGACAATAATTTACTGCGAATAATAATTGATTGTGCAGTTTTTTAGTATATTGCAGTAGTCATCAATTACAAGCGTTTTCATTGTCAATTGTGCTTAAAAGTTTGCTTCAATATTATTCTCAAAGACCAAGTACTTTGTCTAAAACGAGAGTTCGAAAAATTTTCTGAAATGTTACCTAGACTACTAAATTATTTATTAATTGTTAACTTAAATAGAGCCCGGCCACCGAAAGAGACCTAATGTGTTTGTATTATTATTGGGTATTACTGCAAAAAGCAAGCTAATAGAACTATTAACGTTAATAGTACTTTGATTAATGTTGCGTACGTAACATATTCAGAAAAAGGCTGGCGTGACTCGAAAAATACAGTTTATGTTCGATTTATCGCTAATGTTGATTATGTGTAATGTTCCGTTGCAGATACTGGAGAAAAAACCTTTTCCGGATTTCTGGAATAAATACTGTTCCCAGATGCCATCACCAAGCGGCAGAACATTACGGAAACATATACCAACTGCATGGGAAGATGTTATAAATAAAATAAAATGTGTATTAAGAAATGAACGGCTATGGTTATGCATTGATGAAACGACAGATTAAAAAAACAATCCATTGTAAATATTACAGTACCGACACGTCCACTGTTATTAGAAAGCAAGAGACTGAGTGTACTGCGAAACACTTATGCGGGTGGTGCTCGAGACATTATAAAAATTTGAACTGT
This sequence comes from Aromia moschata, assembly GCA_029963805.1. Lineage (NCBI taxonomy): Eukaryota > Metazoa > Arthropoda > Insecta > Coleoptera > Cerambycidae > Aromia > Aromia moschata. The sequence continues at coordinate 1,061,397 of JAPWTK010000112.1, forward strand.
CAAGAAGCAGTGTTAATGTTTGTGACTGATGCTGTCGCGACAATGCGTGTGGTAGGCCGTTCTCCTCAAAAATACGGATGTAACATGATACATGTTACATGAAAAGTACGCTACATCTTGTAGCCGAAACTATTATACAATGTTTTTCAGAGGTAGATGCAGTAGCAGCACTAAAAAAGTGTTTCCTAAATCTCCGAAACGTCTTCGTGCATTCCACAGCAGGTGTCCCTATATTCCCGAACCACCACAACTGACTCTTACACGCTGGGGAACATAGTTGGCGACAGCTTTTATTATGCTAAATATTTTGATAAAAGCTATAATACTATAGTTCAATCCCAACGAGGCTGTCACCTTTAAGGAAAGTCAGACAAAATTCCAAGACATATTTGTTGAAATGGATTTAAAAACGATTTTCAAATTCTTAACTAAACAATTTCGTGACGCCATAGAAAAATGCAAAACAGTGCGTTGTCTCTAGTGGACTCACTGCAAATAGTGAACGAAATAAATGAAGTGTTGATTGAAGTAAAAATGAGCGCGTTAAAAAAATCCTATCCACCAGATTTGTGACGCTACATCTTTAGAGCCCTTAAGTGCATTCAAAGACTATTTTAAATATGCGAATATTACATCGACAGATGTAGAATGTAGAAAGGTTATTTTCACAATATAAAAATATTTTTTCACCACGGCGAACATAATTCAAGGAGACAACCATTGAAACGTACCTGATGCTTAAGTTTTTACGGAACTTATCTAGTTTGTGAGGTTCCGACTAGTTAAGGGGGTAAGTTTTGCATGCAACTATTGTAACAGTTTAGCTACTTTTATTACTCGGTAAATGCTTATATATGACGCCGATCCTGTGTTACTGACCATTGAGCCGAGCTCTACTTATAAATTCTAAAGCCACTACTTATTGAATAGTCAATAAATTCTTCTTTCGCACTGTAACTTAAATCTCCTGATTTATGTTTTTTTATATTTTTGTTTGATCGTTTTTTGAATCTCTAGAATTAGTTTTGCCTTGACCTTGTATCTGCCGTATTTCAGTTTGTTCTGTGTTTGTCTCTCGGTTCTGAAGGAAATAACGCTAATTTCGCTATTTTAAATAAAACGCTAAATTGCCTTAGTTGATTTCAAAAGCAGATTATATCTGTTGTCATTTGCATATATTATGTGATACGTTTAAGTGCACTTTCTTGATTTGCATAATAATTGCATACGTTTTAGAGATATTTTATTTTTCCGTATTGGATTTAATAATCTGATTTTACATAGTTTGTATTAATTACATGGAACAGCTGTTTTTCTAAAAAATCTCCAAACCACAGACATGGTTCCATTAACACCTGCATTTATCTATAACTTCTATACCTGAATATGTTTCTTTCAATTTATCACTGTCTGTCAATACATAATATTAACATATTAGAATCGTTAATTACCTTCCAATAAGCTACAGGAAAAATTATAATAAAAAAGTATATATATAAGAATCCTAAAATTTATTGTTCCCAACAATAATTACTAATACAATTAAACAATATTTACAGGTATCTAAACACTATAAAAAAATGTAACCAGTCCATACTTTATATACAAATAATTCTCAGGCTTAATCCTAGATGGACCTATTTCTAAATAAATCGCAATCTATAACGTCTTAACGGTAACTGTGAGACAAAAATAAATTAACAATAATTATTTTCATTCAACAACATTTATGGCACTGAATACAAAAACTATCAATACATTCAATAATCATAATCAAAACATTTATATTATAACTCTTAAGAAAACTTTGGTCCCATTTTTTTTTAGTTAAGTGTTATGGAAATTCACTCTCATACTGGTCAAAATATACACACGTATTTTAAAAAATAGAGGAGAAACGATCTTTTCATATTTGCATCACATCACATTTGATAAACATTCAACTTTAATAATAAATAAATTTTAAGTTTTATAATAGCAGACGTCTTCTGGAAGTTTCTTTATGATACAATAAAGGATCACACAATCCCATCACAATAAATACACACTTCACACGGCCACGTGTTGATTAGCTTTGTTCTTGCTCTTGAGCGCCCTCTGTCTTGCCTTCGAAATAATGATGTACATGGTGATACCCACTACTACGACCAACGCCATGGATCCAGTCGCCACTTCTATATGATACACCCTCTTATCTGTCATTTCAGAGGATTCTGTAGGTTCTAGAAGCAAAAAAATATATAAGCACTTACAAACATAAAATAACTCATAGTTTAAATCAATCATGCTTAGAATTGGACAATAACTGAAAGTGCTAATCATTTCCTGACGATGTTAATATGGTTAACGAGATATAAATAACTGTTCAAAAAAAAGTCATCAAAGTTGGCCGCAAAAGCAAAGCAAAAAAAGACGTATTTCTATTCTTAATCTTAACCCTCACTGGGTACACTGGGTCTGACAGACCCGAACGCAAAGTCATATAGGTGAATACCTCGACGGAGAGGAGAGGAAGGGCATTCGTTATGGTGGGGAAAAATCCTTCTTAGTGTGCTAAATTGAGGGAGCGCTCGCGCCAGTCCAGTGCGGCATCAGCTACGGAGCAAGAAACATAATAAAATTGGATTCGGGTCTTCTGGACCCAGTGTACCCGGAGTGTGACCAAGTGAGTATTGTGAAAATATAATAATTATACCAAATGTTTATTCAAATCGTGTACTCATGTAAAAATTAGTGTGTAAATGTATAGTGTGTGTGAAAAATGTGTTACTCTAATATTTTTTATTTTTTTATGCAGAAATGGAGACGCGGTCTCGCACACGATCCGTCGCAGAGCTGGCTACTTTGGAAGCCCGCAAAAACTTTGGAATAACTTAATCTGAAAATTCATGTATAACTTCATTGTATGTTTTATACATTTTGAATTTTTATACTTATTATAACAATAAATGATTTCACTTGGTATATTTGAATTTTTTCTTTTTCTACCGTTGATGCTACGTAGTAGATATATATTTTTTTTTGTAAAAATTAAATTTATTCATGTATCTTATTTTATAATACAGTAAGCTAAATAAATTTTTCTATGATTTTATTGCAAGTTTTCTGGCGACAATGGCCGTTTATATATGAAAAATACGTTTTTTAAAATGACTAACTTTCGAACGTCAAAAAAATCACTTATTCTAATCCAATCGCAAAATGACCCTTTACAGCCTTAAAATACATTCCTTAAGCTTTAAAGACCACTTATAAAATTTCTTTATCTTCATTTTTCGTACCGTGACAGCAATTTGAAAATAAAAACGATTTTTTCACAAGGTCTTAATTTCGTTAGATATTTTAAAAACCTTTAGATTTGAGATAAAATAGAGTACGTATTCGTCTTTATGAGATTGTGGCGATGAATTTAAAAAAAAAACGTCCCTCTAAGATGATTTGGCTCCAAGTTATAAGCGATTGAAAATCACTCGGGGGTCTCCCAGACCCAGTGTACCCCCAATGGTACAAACCATAGTGTACCCCGTGAGGGTTAAGTTTATAACCGTATTGAATTGCCAAGGCTGTCACATTACGTGACAGCCATTTTTTCTTATAGAATTGTGACAGCTACTTCTCAAGAGTTTGACAACAACAAAGTTTCCCTTTGATCTTCGACGTAACCGTTATTTCCATCTCTCTCGTTCATAGCAAGATTTGATGACTTTTTTTATGGTCCTTTATTATCATGAGCCGTCTTGATAATAAATGATCTTGATTTTTCTATGGCTTATGATCGGCTTTTTTTCTGTTATTTGGTTCTTCTCTCTAGTGAAGAAAATTAGAACTGCTTAAAGAAAAAAAAGTAATTTTCTTGTACAAAATCAAACACCGGAAATACACGAAAAAATGGCCGCACAGGACATTATGTACATATAATCCAAAATATTTACTTGTATCGATGCTGTTATCCTCGACCTCTCCACCAATATAGAGGAAGTCCATGTTGGAAACGAAGACTTCCACATCGTCCTCGAATTTGATGTGGCAACTATGCGTCCCCATTCCGTCAATTGTCTCGGGCATTATTACGACGTTCTTCCTCCAAACTAAAAGTTCGTCGTCTAAAAATAGAAGGATAATTAACTTAAGCGCTTATATATAGAACCTAAGAGTTGCTCGAGACTCACCCTGGACGAGAATCAGCTGCGCCCCATTTATTATGTAGTACTTGGAGATTTGCGCTAGGCTGAAAGACAGGGAATTATTTAAAGTGTTGCTAGATGACTCCCAAGTTATGTTGAGGGTGGGTTTGAGAGTATCCTGAAGCAAGTAGGCCGTAGGCGGAATGTACAAGGTGGATTCCTAAAAGAAAACGAATAGTTAACAAATCAAGCAGCATTAAATTACTTTTCAAAACAGGAAGTACTAATCCAAAATAATTGAAACTATTATATGTAGTGTTGAAAAAAATACGTCTCTTCCGACAATTTCAGTAGTTAACCGAGGAGAAAATGACTCCAATTCAAGGCCACCGATACATGATGTTTGGATCATGATCATTATTGTATATGATGATAAAAAAAACTGATGGACATAACGTCGAATATGAGTATCGTTATTGTAAGGAGGGAAATGAAATAACATTAAGATAGCGGGTACTGCTACCGCTTTTTGTTTTCCGACAGGTATTCACCATCCTGTCCACCACCATTATTAAGACATCATCAACAGTCCTGCATCGGTAATCTTGGAGTGGAGTCATTCTCTCCTAATATACACTGACCTCAACTTCAAAAAAAGTCATTAACCCTTGAAGATTTATTCACCACTTTCACCTACCTCTTCAATAATTTTCACGCTGAAATTGGCAGGATGTCCAAAAACACGACCGTGTATAAAAGGTACGCGATCTGTAACATTCTTCGTCTTCATAACGCTAGCAAATGTGCTCATCTCGTCTTCTTTGAGGGTCGAAATATCATCACTTTCAGAACTAGCCTCCTCAAAAAGTTCCTTATATACGCCACTTTCATAGACGCTGTTCCAGTTTTCGGCAGATTCAGAAGAATCTATTATGTCGGCTAACGTTTCGCCTGAATTCAGCTTGTAATATACTTCGTTTCCGTCTGCGGGAAATTCGTCTGGGGCTATTTGAGAATTTTGAGTTGACCCTACGTCTAAAGGAACATCGGGGAAATACTTCTGAGTTTGATTTGTTTTAGGTAATTTTTCCACCGATGCAATTTCTTCACTGGACATTTCTGCTTCAGAAGAACTGTCACCTCTAAAATCAACTCCATGCGTTGTGGTTTCAATTGCTACAGTACTCACAGTAGATGATTCATCTATATATAAGCCCTGAGTATTACTCTCGGTGCTAAAACCGCTTCCGTTACTGTTTTCAAGCGAATAATTGACGCTTTCATTGCTCTCTGTTGAAAAAAGAATATCATAATCATCTTGATCAGAACTCTTTTGGGTATTTACGAAGTCCTCTTCATAACTTAATGCTTCTGTAGTATAATAATTTACAGTCGATTCAGTTTCCGAAGAAGGCAATTCATAAGTAACAAATATCGTGTTCTCTGTCGTTAAGAAACTAGCTGGTGTTGTTTCATAAATATCAGATTCCCAGTTTTCTTCTGACGATCCATCATCTGGTATTCTCTCATCGACAACATACGTTTCGACTACTTCGTTATCAGTAGTAAAAGCATTACCTTGAGTGATATCTTCCTGGCTTTCACTTGATCCATTTTCTTTGGGAGTCGAATCTAAGTCTTCATTAGAAGGTCCAACCTCAGTTTCGGAATTATTTTCGACTACATCAGCCTCGGAAATATCGGTGATTTCCTCTGATCCACTAGTGAGCAACGAAGAAATATCAATAGACGTCGCACTACTTCCCTCATCAGTATTTTCAGTCAATATGACTTGACTCGTAATGCTAGCTTCTGTCGTGTACACATTTTCCAATATATCCTCGCTAACTTCTTCAGTAACGAATTTGTTACTCTCCACTGATTCAGTTATTCCACTTGCGGCATTATTCTCTAACGAATACACTTCATCTGATATTCCCTCATTGGACGGTTCTCCGGAAGGCACAATTCCTTCGCTTTCTAAATATTGAACTGTGTTAGTAACTAATTCACTATTTTCAATAGAATCAGTTGTTGTAGTCTCAACAACACTCTCTGGCGTATACGTGTTTTCTATTACTCCTACAGTAACTGATTCCACAGGAATCATAATTAGGTCATCATCAAAATAGCGAATTGTGTTTTCATCAGTAAAGAATTCATTATTTGCAAATAAATCACTTGTTTGACTCCCACTTCCTTCTGACGAGTACATCATTTCTGACCATTCTACACTAGGCGATTCTATACCGGGCGAAGTTGTTTCCTCAAAATCATTTCTGACAGACTCAGTTACCCCAGCAGCAACACTTTCAGGATCATATATATTAGCTAATCCATCTTCGCTTAGCAGCTCCACAGATGATCCAAATACTTTGTCATAATTGTTGGTCGTAGTCGCGTCAGTAACAGATGCACTGCTCTCAAATGATTCTTTATCACTTTCTGTTATATAAATATTGTCGAACATTTCCGAATTAGAAAAATCGGTTGGAGACGGATTGTCATATTCATTGCTTTCGATTGATTCGTCAGCAATGTCTTCTGCTGAGAGAACGTTTTCAATCATTTCCACCTCTGACTCAGTTACCCCAGTAGCAATATTTTCCGTAACATATGTATTAGCTAATCTATCTTCGCTTGACAACTCCACAGAATATCCAGGTACTTTGTCATAATTTTTGGTCGTAGTCGCTTCAGTAACAAATTCACTGCTCTCAAATGATTCTTTATCACTTTCTGTTATATAAATATTGTCGAACATTTCCGAATTAGAAAAATCGGTTGGAGACGGATTGTCAAATTCATTGCTTTCGATTGATTCGGCAGCAATGTCTTCTGCTGAGAGAACGTTTTCAAGCATTTCCACCTCAGACTCAGTTACCCCAGTAGCAATATTTTCCGTAACATATATATTAGCTAATCCATCTTCGCTTAGCAGCTCCACAGATGATCCAAATACTTTGTCATAATTTTTGGTCGTAGTCGCTTCAGTAACAAATTCACTGCTCTCAAATGATTCTTTATCACTTTCTGTTATATAAATATTGTCGAACGTTTCCGAATTAGAAAAATCGGTTGGAGACGGATTGTCAAATTCATTGCTTTCGATTGATTCGGCAGCAATGTCTTCTGCTGAGAGAACGTTTTCGAGCATTTTCACCTCAGACTCAGTTACCCCAGTAGCAACACTTTCCGTAACATATGTATTAGCTAATCTATCTTCGCTTGACAACTCCACTGAAGATACAGGTACTTTGTCATAATTTTTGGTCGTAGTCGCTTCAGTAACAAATACACTGCTCTCAAATGATTCATTATCACTTTCTGTTATATAAATATTGTCGAACGTTTCCGAATTAGAATAATCGGTTGGAGACGGATTGTCAAATTCATTGCTTTCGATTGATTCGGCAGCAATGTCTTCTGCTGAGAGAACGTTTTCGAGCATTTTCACCTCAGACTCAGTTACCCCAGTAGCAACACTTTCCGTAACATATGTATTAGCTAATATATCTTCGCTTGACAACTCCACAGAAGATCCAGGTACTTTGTCATAATTTTTGGTCGTAGTCGCTTCAGTAACAAATTCACTGCTCTCAAGTGATTCTTTATCACTTTCTGTTATATAAATATTGTCGAACATTTCCGAATTAGAAAAATCGGTTGGAGACGGATTGTCAAATTCATTGCTTTCGATTGATTCGGCAGCAATGTCTTCTGCTGAGAGAACGTTTTCGAGCATTTTCACCTCAGACTCAGTTACCCCAGTAACAACACTTTCCGTAACATATGTATTAGCTAATCTATCTTCGCTTGACAACTCCACTGAAGATACAGGTACTTTGTCATAATTTTTGGTCGTAGTCGCTTCAGTAACAAATTCACTGCTCTCAAGTGATTCTTTATCACTTTCTGCTACAGTAGTTTCTGCTGGAGTTGTACTTTCAAAATATTCTCTGTCGTTTTCAGTTTCGACTACTGAATATATTTTTGAAACTACCTCATCAGAAAATCTAACAGTGACGACGTCAGTATCTTCTGTTACATCGTCCTCAGCCTTATCTACATTAAAGCCAAATTGGTAATTTTCCATGGAGTTGTTTTCTTCACCCATGGTCGTCGACAATGAATCCTGCTTTTCCAGACTTCCTGCCGTATCCTTATTATACGTTTCTTCAGAGATTAAAGAGTCGGAACTTTCTTGTGAGCTCTCTAGTGCTGAGGTTATATCTACATCGCTTTGATTCAAAAACTGCACAGCTATAGGCTCACCGGACACTATGGCTGGTAGAATTTGCGGAACATTTTCTTCTGATTGGAACTCTTCTGATGTATCGTCTTGATTTTTGATGTTTGTGCTAATAGTAGTGCCCTTCTCACTTTCCAAGAAAAATGCTTCTGTGGTATAGACGTCGCTATCAAACATATTGACCTCAAAGAACGACGCGGTTCTGCTTTCGTCAGATTCTTCAGAATTACTATCTGCACTAATTTGGATATCAAGAGAACCAAAGTTATCATCGATTATATTGGGTGTAGTTAACACGTCATTTTCTTCGATTAATCCTCCCGAGGCATGTTCATTATCTATTTTTTCATTTTCTTCACCGTGTACTTCTTCAAGTGTTTCGTCTGCTATTGAATCTGTTTCGTCTTTGTCAGATTGTTCCAATACAGATGATAGCGCAGTTAGAAGCTGTTCATTACTATCTTCACTACTTCGAACATCCAGAACATTTGATCCATCATTAGTATTAGTTGTAGTAAGCAATTCTTTCTGGCCTCTTTCTACATCTTGGCTTGTATTTTCATATATATTTTCTTCATCTTCAAATGCCGAAGTTTTCTCGTTGTCGTTATTCATAGACGATTCTATGAATGTAGAAGCATCTTCTCTAGGAGTCATTCCAACTTCAGTTTCTTCATCTTCACTATCATTTTCTAAATTAATAGTCGCCGCATTTTCGTACGATTCTTTTGTATCTCGATTTTTTCTTCTGAACTGCTTGCGAAAGTGATTTCACCCTCCTCTGTAGTATCAGATTTATTTATAGCCTCTATTGAGCTTTGATCTAGGTTTTTATTTTCTTCGGTTACTGCTGATGAAACTTCAGAATTTGCATTCAAATATTCGTCACTATCAAATAAAATAGATTTTAAAGCAGTAAGTTCAGCTGGTGTAACAGTATCAGAAGGAATAATAGTGACACTTTCTTTGTATGAACTCTCATCAAGACTTTTTTCGTTTTCTGCAATTTTATCCCCAATGTTACCTTCCTTTATTTCTTCTGTAGAAGTGTTATTATTATTATCTTGCAAATCTACGTCCTCACCAACTTGTCCTGAAACATCTTCAGAATCATTCGACACATATGCCACAGTAGTAACTTCATACGCAACTGCTTCAGTTGGTGCAACCCTATTAGTAGAACTACTACTGTAACGTTCTTTACTAAGATTTTCCTTCACTGCAGTAGTAACCTCTAGGCTACCTTCTCTTGCATCTTCTAATGAACTGTTATCATTTTCCTTTTCAGTGTTTTCTTCAGAAGTATTCCCAGAGTCATCCACGTCTGAACTTTTAGCTAACGAGTCATCGAATTCGCCTTTTTCGCTATCTTCTGTTTCGTAGTTAGCATCTTCTTTATCGCCGTTCTCATAATATTGTATGAACTGTGTCTGTTCGCGACTCTTAGAAATATCGTCTTCAGACTTGTCGCTATCTGGAGTGGGAGTCAAAGTAGTTTCTTCATTTTCATTTTTGGCAACATCCGATATTTTAAGTACCTGTGGTACTCGTGCATCAGTATCGAGTAGTTCTGGACCAATTTTCATAACACTTTTATCACTGTCTAAAGGCTTTTCAATGTATGGACTAATTTTTGAAGATGTCGTCATTATTTAAATCCTTTTCAGTGGAAATCTCTTCTTCGCTTACTTCTTCTGGTGACGCGAATTCTTGGTTTTCCGATGATAAAGTCGATACACCCTCGATGTCCACGTCAAAAATATTCTCCTCTGTAGGATCGTTCAGTTCGAAAAGGGATTCGTCGTTGTCTTCGTCGTTCGATCCAGTGAATAGATCGTTCATCTCCATCCAAGAATCTACAAAAAAAAAACGTTGCTAAAGAACCAATGTTTGTTTAAGGCACTTTAAGCCAAGTAATTTAAATTTCTCAACTTCTACTCTCATAAGATCATGCATAATGTTATGTCATTTTCTTCTTTTTTTTCGACCACCACTTTTTACCATCGAACTGCGAATTGAGGGCCCTGTATACAGATAGTAAATGTGAGATAAATATCAACCCAAGGAAAACAAACATGCAACTATATTGTCTGCCCCAAGTTAATATACAAGTGTTATTTGTGAACCCCAAATTTAACTGCATAAATCTGACTCTTAAGCTTAAGATAAATAAAGCATTATTGCTTTAAGGACATCCGATCTTATAATAACATCTTTATACTGAGGGGCTTTACTAACGAAAATACTCGTAGTAAAATAGATAAATTTAGCCCACGATGTTCACACCTTAACCAAAGTTACTATTTTTGAAAGGAGGTACTCGGATTTTTTTCTTTTTTACTGTTTCTTTTATTCTAGTTAGATTTCTTCATGCCTTTTCGTCCTTCTTTACTATGGCGTTTTAATTTCAAGTGATGATTTATTATAAACAGTTGTTAAAAAATTTTTTATTTGAAAATAACAGTCAACAAAATAACAGTTGTTATTTAAAAATTGAAATAATTAATAAAATGTATATTCGTATAATATTGGTAAAAGAATAAAAAATGATCTTCCAACAAGTTCCAAAATGTTCTCAAATATCAAGATTGAATGTCTGTGTGAAAAAAAAAATGTATGTCTGTCTATCGTTTCCTCTCGTTTGATTTATATGTGGACATAATACATCGAGAATATTTTAAGATATAGCGTATAGTGAAATTCAGTATAATTAGTGTTCATGTAATATACATATATATGTCAAAGGATTTTCGAAATAGGAAAATCAAAAACCACAGTTTTCAGCTTGTACCATAAATGTATTTTAAAATTATATTTTTCCACCACAAAATAGTGGAGAAATTTGAAGTTTATTAGAGTAGTAATTACGTAGGCACTAGTATTTTGAAAATATATATATATCAAAGTGAAACACGATTGGATTTTTGATAAATATAATGATTTTCAAATATTTTTACTTTTTCTGTTATACAGTTTTGCATACGTGTTAATTAAACTTTGTTTTCTTAAAAACTCAAACAAAACATTTTGAGATAATACCCTAACTTTCGTTTTTTGAATTTTGAATTTCTATTTAATTTCACGCGTTTCGAAAGACCTTTCCAACGATATATCAAATGCGCACTAAAATTGATATTTGGAGGAGGAATTTAAAAAAATCACAAATTAAGTTGTATAAAATGTAAATTCATTGAGTTAACTTTTACTTTACACTATTTAAAATTCAAATTTAGTAAAATATTTTGATATTAATTTTTACGCCCACATGGAGAAAAAACCTTTTCTGATTGGAATGTCACATTTTCCATGCGTTTTCTGAACGAAAAAAATAATCCTATTAATTTTATAAGGAGATGAACGGCTTTGTAAAAATAGGCCAAGAACGAAAACTGAAACTGAACCCAAAATGGCTGACGAGAATGCCTATATTTTTAGTGTTCTAGTAACAGTTGACATTTTCCGTGCGTAAAATGGTGTTTTGAGTGATATGTATCGCTGTTCTACTACAAACACCTTAGAAAAGTAGATTATCATAAAGTTTTATTATCGTTAGCGGTCTGCGAATGAGTCACACACCTTGTCTGATTGGTCATCTGTTAATAAGTTTTTTTTATTTGTGCGTTTCGTTCGCCATGTTTATGTTCAGTTGAATAATCAGCAATATTTATGATGATTTTCTGTACACATATTGGTTGGTAGTAATAAAAACCTGGACTACTGTCCTGTTTGTAGCCCGCGAATTGGAAGCTTCTTTTTTAAGACTTGGAAGACATTGTATACATGTTCATTTCACTTATTATAAAAACTTTCACTTAATTCGTAGTATTGAATATCTGATGAGTAGAGAACTTAACATGTCTTAAAAACGTATTTATAGTATTTTCCCAGAAACTTTTTTTATTTTTACTCGACAAAATGTACTTAAAAAATTTTCACTTATTAACAACTTTGCATTAGATCTCTCTTACTTTTAATGCCGTCAATTTGTCCCTCGTTCACCGAATGATGCTCCTCGCTGGATCCACTATTAGTTTCCGCTATCTCTACATCGTGTTCCACATTGATTGCTACACCGCCAGATGCGTCGGGTCATTTATCTTTATCGCGTCTCCCGAACCCGGGCCATCTGTCGATCCCTTTGTAGCCGCCTCCTCGCCGTCCCGAGAACTATCTGCGTGACTTAATGGACCTGCCGATTGAGGACTTCTATTCGCGGACGCCCCAATCGAGTCCCACTCGATTAAGTCGCTCCCGCTGTCCTGACAAAAGGATCTGATACAATTCCAGACCTGAAAAATCATAAAAAAACGTTATAAACAGCAATACAAGTAGAAAGTAATTTATATCATTGTTGTTTTGTATGTGAACTTTCACCATGTAAGGGTTTTAAAAGTTTGTTCATTAATGACTATAAGTAAATGCACTAATAACGCCTGATAATGTGTAAAATGGAATCAGCATCTACAGGGTTTGTCCGGAAAGTAATGTCAGTGAATTTTTTCCCGAGACTGTACGCGCCAGCCCGCGCTTTACGTGCTGGGATTGTGGTGGGGGGGGGATCTGGCAACAAGATCCAACAAGCGTCAGTTGGCTACCGGTCGTTGTAGCGGTCGCATAACTCGTTCTTTGAGAGTCGTTACAGTGACCCGGTGCAAGAAAAATGCAACGTTCGCTTGAGCATCGGATGGCGATCAAGTTTTTTGTGAAACTGGAGAAGAGTGCTGCGGAAACCATTCCAATGTTGAAGAAGGCTTTCGGCGTCGATGGCAAATTTTCCGGTGGCACAAGGCCTTCGCAGAAGGTCGGGAAGATGTCAACGACGAGAACCGCGCTGGACGGCCATCAACCTCCAGTTCCGACGACAATGTGAAACGTGTGCGTGACTTGTTGAACACTGACCGTCGTCTAAGTGTCCGTTTAATTTCCGAAACATTAGATATTACGAAAACCATTGTTCACGAAATTGTGTCGGAGTCTTTAGGAATGAGGAAGGTGTGCGCGAAGCTCGTGCCAAAAGTGCTAACGGACGATCAAAAAGCGAGGCGCGTCGAAACATGCCAAGAACTTTTGGACACCTGCGAAGACAACAATGCTGATTGTCTTTTTTTATTGCCGGGGATTGGTCCATCATGAGTTCGTTCCGCAGGGGACAACCGTAACCGGAAAGTTTTAAGTCGAGGTGCTGAAGCGGCTGAAACGCAGGGTGAATCGCGTCCGCCAAGACATCTCAAAATCGTGGAAGCTTCACCACGACAATGCGCCTTCGCACACCTGCTTCCTCGTGGCCGATTACCTCGTCAAGGCAGGCATCACCGTTGTTCCCCAGCCTCCCTACAGCGCCGATGTGCCCCCCCCCCAGACTTTTTTCTGTTTCCGCGCCTCAAAACCTCAATGAAAGGACAGCATTTTGGGTCGGTGAAAAACATTCACAAGGCTTGCACCGACGCTTTAAAGGCGATTCCGGAAAACGACTACCGTGCGGCTTTTGATGCGTGGAAGACCCGCTGGAACCGATGTGTGGACGCAGGAGGAATGTATTTTGAAAGGTTCTAAAGGTATGTACACATAGAACCAATAAAAACCATTTTTCAAAGCTCACTGATATTACTTTCCGGACAAACCCTGTATTTCCCTATATTTTTGGGGATGCTGAACATGATAACGGGGTTTATTGGGTTCTCTTTGGCACCTAAAACATCATGGAGCTTTAAGGAATTGTTTTCAGTTTTTTTAAAAACCCGCAGAACATTATGGTGTTGTCGAAATTGGTGCCAAGTACACCTAAAGGCCAATATTGGGGGAAATTGCCCCAAAAATTACTCATTTTGTTATAATATTTTTTCTCTTTCCAGGAGAAATATCGCATCTGTATTTTTTTGTTCAAAAGTCACTTGATTTATTATTTGGAATGAAAAAAATGGCCAACATAAAAACTTTTCAATAGAACAGGTAACATGTCGATAAGGTGGAGCAGAAATATTATCTCTAATATAGTCTCTAACTAATCATAATTAAGTGGATGTTGTCACTACTGCTACATAATTGCACATAATTGTAACGCAAGATCTCCACCAGTTGAAGAAAATTGTACGGAGTAGAAAATGTGAGAATTTTTTTTAAGAAAACAGCAAGGAAAATATAACGCAAAGAAACAATCAAAGTACAATAAGTAAAAATAAGCTCACGACAAAGATTTGCAATGTACCTAGTGTTTGTTGCTGCTGCGGAGTCATTTTCGTCTTGAACGCTGTCTTCCGGCAATGACAGGGAAACTACTTCTAGCGATCCAAGTTCCAAATGGCCATCCAAATTACTGGAGTTGATGTGTAGTAAGTTTTTTTTCGTCTTGTGGCAATATAGTTGGGGCATCTGGTTTTATGAAGTCGTCTAAGCTTGTGATCTGTGACGATGATTCTGAAAACGTATTTGTAAGAGTTAGTTGTGCAATTTTAATTTTTAATAGTTGTGCAAAAAAACAATATTGTGTACAATGGTTGATTGGGAATTAACTAACTCTCTGTCTTCGTTATTCTTTTATATATATTTTATATAGATATAATATTAGTTGTAGAGAAACTTAAAAAAAAAATAGTATCATTGTGAATTTATCCGATGTTTTCAAATGTAACACCCTGTGTGTTTTAAAAAGACAAACAGAAGAGTCTACTTTTTTTCTAAAAACCCGTAGGCAAATCTTTCGAATGCGCTGATTCAACTCTCAAAAGAGAAGTTCGATCGGGTTAAGATCTGGGGATTGTGGGGTTTGGACCATGATTTCCAGATCTCCCTGTGCTTCTTTACGTTCAAGGTAGCGAGTACAAAACTTTACTTTAAAAAGGTGGTATTCCTAAGCGCTATAACATTGTCTGGAAACTTTACCCCTGACAGTTTTTGTTATAATAAGCACTTGAAAATGTATGGTATACGCTACCTACCCTGTCATTTCCTATATGTACGGACAAGTATATCCAAGATCTAGTGCAGTTTTCTTGAAAACTCAATATTAAGCCATATATAGGGTCTCCCATAATTATGTTGAAACTTTGACAGAGTATACGAGGTGTGTAAATTAAGTAATGAGACTGGCAACGTAGCGCCCGGTCTAGCAACGCTGCGGAGACAGGACTTGGAAGGGCGGTAGGTTAACATGTAATGTACATTTTCAGTATAAGTTTGAACTTGTTAGAGTCATTTGTTTGTCTTTGTGACTGTTTTCGTAAACCGTTTTTTTTTTCTAGTGCGTTTTAAAAATGAGTGACATTAATTTTGAGCAACGGTGTGGTATCAGGTTTTGCTTCAGACTTGCACACAGCGCAACGGATACTTTTGTAAAACGTCAACACGCCTACGGAGATAGTGTTTTTTTCAAAAGCCCAGGTTTTTCGGTGGTTTAAGGCATTCTCAGAAGGGAGAAAGTCGATTTAAGATGAACAACGCAGCGGAAGGCCTTCATCTTCAAGAACCGATAAAAATGCCGATAGAATACGGGATCTTGTGCGTTCAGATCGTCGGTTCTTGAAAATCTTCGAACAAGGGGTCAGGAGTGTGAGACCAAACATCAAGAACAAGTGGATGTTGCATCACGACAATGCGCGTTGTCACACAGCCATTTCCGTAAACGAGTTTTTAGCCAGTAAAAACATTCCTGTGGCTCTTCAGTCTCCTTATTCGCCTGACTTGAGTCCTTTTGAAAAATTTCGAAATTGAAAAATCACCTCAAGGCACATAATTTTGGGACCATAGAAAATATTCAAACCATCACGGTTGAAGGCTATTCCAGTAGACAATACTGAATTTTAATTCTATTCGATTAAAAAAATTAGTCCCATTACTTAATTCACACACCTCGTATGTACATATATATGTAGCATACAGGTAAAGCATCCGTTAAATATAGGTACATCAATCTGATAAAACATATATCAACATATCATTTAACATATCTTTTCTGCATAAGTTTTATAGATATTCGGCGACAGTGATTTGTAACAGAGAAAAAGCTTTTGAAAAAACAGGTGAATGTTTGAGTGTCAAACTTCTTTTTTAAGACACTCAATTCAAATTTCAAAAAGTATACGAATTATTTCACAAACTTGTGTTTCAAATTACCTATTAAAATTACAACTCACAAAATTTTATATATTTGATATCACTATATCTTCGTGGGCTTGTTTTATTTGTTAATATGAACTTAGTCTTTACAGTATTATCGTGTTGCTAACTCAGAGTTGTAACCATTTACCATAGTGGTTCCCGTATTAGTCACATCTACAGTTCTGCGATTTTAGTTCACAAATATCTTTTGCTTTGTCTTCCCTGTTCCAGAATAAACACTAATGTTTTTAAAGTCGCATTTATGACGAATTGAAAACAGATGTGGAGGCTGTAAACACGAAGGTCAGTTCCTGCCCTTAACTGATCTTTGAAACGTATTACGAATGAATATCACTCGAAAATATGTATGCTGTAACTAGTAAACTAATACAGACGTGTAACTGCACATTGCAAATCGGATTATTACAAAAACGTTTTTTTGGTGAAAACATTTCCGAATTATTCTTTAAAGTTTTTTATGCCAAATGTAAGTAATTTATGTAAAGTGGTTTTGTTAACAAATTTACCCATGATTCATAAAGTAAGAATACCTTAGATTTCTGAAAACCGACCTACTTATCCAATTCTAAATAGAAAATATTGGCATTCCATTAACACTTTTCCAGCCGTTTAATTTTGTTTTAACACAATTTTAATGGGTATATATTTCTACCTTAGGTAATTTGAGTTGTAATAAACTGAATAATCAGCTCAATGAGCCGTAAATATATGCTTATTTATTATTTTAAGGACCTTATCGGTATTTTGTACAGCGTATTTTCGTTAAGTATGATTGTGTTTATTCGACAGAAATCACGTAAAATTATGTTTCACGTTCATGCGTATTACGTACGTAACTAATTTTACTTATGGAAGTTTTTTAGTGTTTCTAAAAAATTCGTTCTAAGTGTAATGTATTTGATTACCATTGATGTAGGTATACATATGTACATAGATAAAGGATTTCAAGCATATATAAGCTGGATATAAATAGCTCTTTGCACCTTCATTTGTAAAATTTGAGGCCTAAGGGCACACTTAAAGGTCTTCCCCATGCAATTTTTCCCATTTTTTTTTTTAGATTTTTCAAAAAGCATTGGGATACATATTCAAAATTATAGGTACTCGTATTATGACATTATTTAATTTCAGCGCTTCAAGAACCTATAAAACCATATGTTACACGAATATTTGGTTTTCCATTGACATTACCCTCATTTTTTCCTCAAGTTTACGTAAATAAAGATTTACAGACAGACAGACGGGTATATGTTTTTTCTCAAAGTTGTTTAAAAAAACTATTTCGACTACTACTGGGTGTAGAAATAAAATAAAATCCATCGACCAATCATTCTTACTTCCACAGAGTAACAAAAAAACTTAAAATCAAAAAATCTTTTTAAAAAAAAAATGCATATTTAGTTTACATATATTATATAAAAATATATATACAGTGCGTCCATAAAGTGACGCAAAATTCATTATTAGCTAAATGAACAATATTATTGAAAGTAATTTTTTTTAAATGGAATACTACATTTTTTTTCAAGTTTCGGATGACCCTGGCCGAGCTGAGTCCAAAAATGTATCACAAGTTGCTTCTATCTATTACAGGGTGGACAACAATACATAAAGTGTTTATGAAAAATTTCATTAGAAAGTTATACGTTTCTGTATTTTTAGAAAAGTCACAAAAATTCCTAAAGTTCTCCTCCGTTGACTTCTACACAGTAATCGGGCAAAACCATTCGCTTCTGACATTTTGTAACATAGCAGGTGTTATGTTTAACGTTTCTTGCCTTATTCGATCTTTTGAGCTCACGGATGTTCTCGGGTCTATTAGTATAAACTTTAGATTTCAAATAACCCCATAAAAAGAAATCTAGTGGGGTAAAAACAGGGTTTCTAAGGGGCATTCCCCCCTTTCCCCCCTTTTTCTTCCACCGATCTGGAAAGGTTCTGTGTAAAAACTCGCGCACAGCTATAGCAAAATGTGGTGGTGCACCATCCTGTTGAAACCAAATTCTGCCGTCTAAAGTATTGGCTATTTCAATATCAGGAAATAGCCGGGTCAAGTCAGGAATTAATGTATATTGTAAAAAATTCAGATACAATGCTCCTATCAAATTTTCATCAAAAAAGTATGGACCAACAATTCTATTTCTCACAATCCGCCCACACATTGACCTTTTGTGGATGTTGCGTATGGTATTCATGTCATCCAGTGTGGATTTTCCTGAGACCAGTAGCGGGTGTTTTGCCGATTAAAATGCCCGTTCAAAAAAAACGTTGCCTCGCCAGAAAATAAAATATTAGCAATGAAACCGTTATTTTGATTATGGGATATGTAGAATTCAGTTCTTCGGTCAAAGTCGTCTTCAGCCAATTCATGGATGAGGCGTACTCTATAGGGATGGTATTTTACCTTTTTAAAAATATTCGATACTGAAGACTTTCCAATATTCAAATCCCTAGATACTTGCCGTACTGTACAATGTGGATTTTCTAGTGCCGACACAAAAAAAATTACGTCTTGTTGAACATTTTCATTAATTTTAGGTCTACCTTGCCTTGGTGCATCCCTCACGTGTCCTAATTCTCTGTATTTTCGCTCTATTCTGCTTACTGTAGATTGTGAAACAGGTTCACGATCTGGGTGCATTTCATGGAATAATCTACACACCTCTTGTTGAGTCCGCATTCTGTCGCCAACACCAATCATCATTAGAATTTCAATCCTATCCCTTTCATTTAAAGGCATTTTCAACAAAACGTTTTAAATAAATTAGATTTAGGTTTCACTTAAAGTACCTACTTTGAAGCGTTAACAATACAAAAGTGAACTCTAAATAGCCGTTTTTAATATGGCAAAAAATGACAATGACAATCAAAAAACAAATGACAAAAAAATAACGAACCACGTATCGCGCCTCGCGTCATTCGCGCGTCTTGTCCAAACTGGTGTTTATTAAAGTAGTTGTATTTTTGTATCACAATAACGTTAATTTAATTTTTTTTGTGGGTTTAATTCGCCATCCAAAATTTTTAATTTTTGTACTGTTGTCCACCCTGTAATAGATAGAAGCAACTTGTGATACATTTTTGGACTCAGCTCGGCCAGGGTCATCCGAAAATTGAAAAAAAAAAGAATGGTTCCATTTAAAAAATCGGTGGTGGCGTCATTACTCGAGGACACCCTGTATATTAAATTAGTATGTGACAAAATAGTGGTGGGACCCCCGTATTGAAAATTTATATTGGGAAAAAATAAAATCAAAAATTGACCTGTCTCGGGAATTTTCAATAATATTGTTCATTTAGCTAATAATGAATTTATGCGTCACTTTATGGACGCACTGTATATATATATATATATATATATATATATATATAAATATAGATAGGTATATGTAGTGGATTTGAGTTTATTTATTTATAGGATAGGATTTAAGTTTATTTAAGGAGGCAAATTGTAATATAGATTCGATTTTTCCTTCATTAAAATAACATCCCTTTGTGGTAATTATATTTACAAAAAGTTTGATGCAAACACCTGCACATGCTTTGGAAAGATCGCATCGATTTTTCTCGTCTAAGCAAATTACTCCAGTGGCCGGATACGTCTTCAAACAAATGTAATTTATCTAACACTTTTATTTATTCTCACTAAATATTTATGACAAGCTAAATTCATTATTCTATAAGCAATCCATGAATAAAAGCATATTTATTTTTTATTTCATCGTAACTTTAACTTTTTTTCCTTTAAGAAAAAAAAAAGGATTTTTTTTACTTTAAATTAAAAATTTTAAATTTGTTTTTTAAATCTTTGTAGTATAATGAAAGCATACTATTTAGATATTCTTTATATCAGATAATGATAAATAACACAGCACCGCAAAAAAAAATAAGGTCAGTATTTGGGGGACTGACTATAGTTTTCCTATGTATTTTTCGACTCTGAATCCGATTTCGTGGTCCAAAACATCCGCATGCCCATTAGGTTTTTGTGTAGGGACGAAACAATCCCTCCAAAGGGGGTAAACTGACGAAATCAGTATCTAAGGGGTACGTGTGAATGGGCATGTTTTATGAAGCAAGGGCAAGTTTAAAACTTCCGCGAAGGGATGATCATGACTTCCTGATAGGGTGTATCAACCCCTTCTGGAGGTGGTTGATACACCCTATTAGGGTGGCAGGAGATATGGGAAAATAAATTTTCCTTGTTGTCACCCCGGAACGACCCCAGTGCACTAACGAGAATCGTGTTTAATTGCTTTAACTCCATCTTCCAAGGGAGTGAAAACTACTCCCAAACTCCCGAAAAGAATTCATAAGCCCCTCGCTAGTAGAAACATGCACTTTGGGAGTTCCAATGTTGAGAGGAATGAAAAGCAAAACAAAGCGGGCATCTTCATTTCGATTCGAAGTTCGAATAGGGGTGAGAACCAACCCCACCCTCGGGATGAAAAGGCAGGGCTAGAAGTAGGTGCGGCAAGGAAATGTTCCTTGTTTCTACTGCGGAGTGATCCCACTGTACTAACGAGAACCCTGTTTAGTTACATTTGCCCCGCCCCCTCCAAGGGGATGACAACTACCTCCATTTCAGAAAACTCTTTCTCCCTTCCCTTTCTCTTCTCTCAGCATTGGAACTCCCAAAGTGCATGTTTCTACGCTTGGGAGGCTTCTGAATCCTTTTCGGGAGTTTGGGGATAGTTTTCACCCCCTTGGAGGATGGGGTCAAAGAAACTAAACACTCTCATGTCTTCTGAAATCGTTCCGGGGTGACAACGAGGAAAATGTATGTCCTATATCTCCCGCCACCCCTGCATTCCTCATCTAGCAGGGGGGAGGGGTTTATCCTTTTGAAGGGTTGCTTCCGGACCCGCAATCAACCTTTCCCTTGTCTCCCTTAAAATCGCTAGCATGGAAGCTAGCAACTTTCATAACGCAGTACTAGATATGTAGATATGTAGAAAAGCGGATAGTGGGGGTTGCAAAGGGTGCATCAACCCCTCCAGAAGGGTGGTCATCCCTTCGCGGAAGTTTTAAACTTGCCCTTGTTTGATAAAACATGCCCATTCACACGTAAAATACCTAAATTCGCCAGTTTACCCCCTTGGAGGGATTATTTCGCCCTTACACAAAAATTCAATGGGTATACGGATTTCTTGGACCCCGGAATCCGATTCAGCGTCGAAAAATACATAGGAATACTATAGTAAGTCCCCCAAATCTTGACCTTTTTTGTGGAGCTGTGTAATTTGCGTCCTTTTTGGATCTCGTTTTTCTAATTAATATCTTATATCGTTGTTTATAATCGTAACAAAATCGATTTACATAACGCACAAAATCGCTTTTTTTAAATTAGTTATATTGAATTTCGGGGATATGAAAAAATCATAGCAGGCCATGGAGATGAATCTTAAAAGCGATGGTAGGATCAGGAGAAACAGTTTTCGATGCCCTTTAAATAAAAAAAAAAAAAAAGTTTAATCGATTATCTTGAAAAGTGAGAATTTTATGGATTTGTACATAAACAAAAATAGACACCCTGTATAAGTGGTCCAAATTTCAAATTGATGCCTTAAAACGCGTTCTCGAGTTATCGTGTACACAAAAATTGTTAACAGACCGACAACAGAACACTCTTTTTCGCTTCACTTAAAATTCCAACGTTTCAGAACATTTTAAAAAATGATTTTTCACAATTACAACGTCACTACGTGTATGTGGAAATAATCTTGGTACTCACCAACTCCGTGACACACTAGGATCAACCAAAGGGCGCACCATCGCCTCCACACCGCCATGGTCTGCACTATCACAATCTTTCGGTCTCGAAGTTCCAAAAACGCTACTTAACCGACACCGACTTGGGCTGGAAGCAAGTAAGACTCCGCGACGCGCCAAACGCCGCACGCAACTGTCGAAATCGTTGCTGTCGAAGGAAGAACGCCGACCGTCTGACGACTGACGAACTTTCCGGCTTTTCGAAAACTATACGATTGAAGACGTCGGGGTGGTCCCCAGATAGGGAGGACGATTAGAAAGGCTCCTCGACACCATAAACTTGCAAATTACGTCTGGTCCCCGATGACAAACGCATTGTCGTTTGGTTTGTTTACAGAGGATCGCCGCCGTGCCGAAGGAGCATGTGTTGAGGGGAATATTAGAAGGGAAGGTGATGCGTGAACCTTGAAAGAGATTTTATCAAAGAAAGATTGGTGTTTTGACAACTTTTTAGAGAAAAATTAAGCGATTATTCTAGAAACCTACGAATTAAACGTATTTTTTCAAATTATTTTAATGATCCAGCTGACAATAGTTTCCAATTCTTATTGTAAAATAAAAAAAAATCAAAACTAAACAAACAAGGCAATCTGAATTTTTTTTAAATATATATTTATTAATATCTAAAACGGGGCTCATTTGATTTTTTATATATACGAGGACAGTTCACATATAAACTGAAAATATGTTAATTTGTCCACATAAACCGAAACAAATTAACCAATGGTTTAATAAAATTTTGCTGCAATAACACGCTTTTTATAAGTGAGCCAGCTCAGCCAGCCAAATGTCCCAGCTTTATTAATATCATAAAAAAGATTGATTTCAGTCTGTAAATGTTTCTGTTTAAATTGTGTGCAAAAAATAATTACGTCTTTAGAAAGATCCTAATGTATTTTGTTCAATAAAAATATTGAGTCGATATTCCTGTGATTTCTTAAAATTCATTAACTATTATGTTTAAAGGTCTAAAAATTTAGGAGTATAGGTCTAAAGAACTGAAGGGCTACAGATAGGGCTAGATATTAAGATGTACTAATCTAATAAAGGTCTGAAGATCTATAAATCTAAAGAAGTAAACTTTGAAAGTACCAAGTACTTTTTCTATAAAGATCTAAAAATTAAGAGTCTATATATTTATAGATATAGTAGGTGTAGGGAACTAAATGGCTAAATATATAAAGATCTAAAGGCCTAAAGATGTAAAAAGTAAAAAATCTAAAAAAAGTCCAAAAAGGTAAAAATCTAAAAATCTGAAAATGTTTTTGGAAAAAGCTAAATATGGAGTGAGGAGGTTCAAGAGATTTTTATAGACCTCTGTCCATTATGTAATGATTAGGGTACGGAAATGTGTGCGGCAATGCAGGGCTCGGAACTATAAATCTCTATGATAATGAAAATATAAACCGTATTTCTTAAGCGCCTTGTACATTATATACGCGTGTATTTCTTGCCCATGCTACATACGGCACTGACCCTTCCCCGAAAACTCTCCAGAGCCCGCGTATGCGCAGTAGTACGCCATCCCGCTGCGGGAACGAGGGATACTCTTACGCAGTTTTACACACGGGCAGACAAACATTCCGAATCCTTATAATGATTACTTCAAATTATGTTAACAAAATGTTTTCCTCGATCTTTATATTTGTATCCTGTATTGTACAATACAGGTGTCTCAATTTAAATGCATATATCGCATTGTTTACGAATTAACTACAGACAAGGCGAAAGTGGTTTATGTTTCAGTGGTCCCCCAACTCTAAACGTTGATATCTTAACGCGTTCTTGAGTTATCGTGTAGGTACAAAAACCGATATGCAGAAATTTTGTATCGCTTAAACTTAAAAGTCCCTACGTTTCAGAACAGTTGAGGCCTATTTAGCAAATAAAAATAATAACAAAACTTCCTTCCGTTCATTGGTACTATATTTCGACTCCACTGGGGAAGTACATATGTAGGTATTACAAAATTCAGAAACTCTTAAGTGAGAATATTTTATTTTTGGTAGTTCGTATCAAAAAAAAAACAATCAATTAAGTAATAAAAGTTAATTACACTACATTTTCATTATTGTGCATTTCGTTATTCTTTTTATGCACACTTTAATATTATTGTGATAAAAATAATATCGTCAGTTTTAATGTAAAATTTATTAAGTAATACCAAACCAATTGTAAGAAAACTGCAGTCGCCTAACAAGAGACGAAAAAAATAATTATCCATTAAAAAAAAAGTTAACAAAAACTGGCAGTGAACGAGAGAGATGGAAATAGCGATCATGTCGAATCTCGACGTGAAACTTTAGAAGTGGCTCACAATGTTTCGATCAGTAAAATTTAGCTGGACAAAATTATTTAGTCCAATTTTCTGTTTGTAATGTCTTTATTGAATATTGCTACCACCATTCTGTTCATTCTAAACTCTAACTGTATGTGTTTTGATAAATCTAACTTTATTTAATAAAAATGTTTTTATTGGGTAAATAGAAAATATACAGTATGTCCCCGGATCGAGTTTAAAAGAGGAACAAATTTTGTGTTTTTTTGATTTCTCAGAAAAAAGTCCCTCTTGATGATTTGCGCCGCTTGATTTCAAACCCCCAAATCGCAAATTACTTTTTATATAACTCAAACGGTTCTCGAGATAATACCATTTTTCTTCATAATTTGGACTTTTATGATTCTTAAAAAAAATTCTAGTAGGCGGATTTCATTGCAAGATATCACTGACAACTGCTGACAACTAATAAGTCAGTATAACTTCAAATCGAATCTTCGTCATTTTGCTACTTGCATTGATTTGATTCAATGCTACGGAACTGGGGAAGAGTGCTATCGTGTTGTTATTAATAAATTTAACGAAAAATACCCGGAAGTTAGCATTTCTAATGTCGAAGCGAAGAAGTTGGTGACCAAGTTCTTAGAAACAGGCTCTGTTTTAAACATTGAAAATTAAAAAAAAATGTTGAATGAAGATGATGCTGCTTCAGTTCTTGCCCTCCATTCTCCCGCCCGTCATTATTTAATTATTACTAAACTAATATTACAATTACTATTTAACTAGTTACACTATATCTACTAAATTTTTATTGCTGATTCATACGTAAATTTTGATTAAGTATAACAGTGTAAATAAAGTTGATCATATGAAATAAACGTTTTTTATATACAGGGTGTCTCAGCTTGTGCTAGTGACCTTGAGGTTATATCAGTGTCAATATAAGTTTTTTAAATACAACACCCTGTATTTTTCGACATTTTTGGATTTACCGAACAATTCTACACATATTTCATGTAACATACCATATATCTATCTTCAACCGTTTTCGAGATTTTCAAAGTCAAACAGCTATTATTTTACAATACAACGAATTTTCAGTTTGCCTTGTTTGCCAGCTCAATTTGAAAATGTATTAAACTAATTGCTTATAATTACTGAAATATCCCATTGATCTGATTAAAATTACTTTTAACAATACCTCTCAATTGTTTCAAAACTGACAAGGCAAACTGAAAATTCTTTGTATTGTGAAATAATAGCTGTTTTACTTTGAAAATCTCGAAAACGGTTGAAGATAGGTATAGGGTATGTTACATGAAATATGAGTAGAATTGTTCGGTAAATCCAAAAATGTCGAAAAATACAGGTTGTTGTATTTAAAAAAACTTATATTGACACTGACATAACCTCAAGGTCACTAGCACATGTCAAACGGAATATTTCATTTTATAGGCCTCATGAATTCAAGTAACTTTTGTATATAATTTTTTTTGCTAACTATCCTGGGTGAGCAGATAAAGTCTGTAAACTAAAAGCTGAGACACCCAGTATATACTTTGTAATACATTCACTTGATCATCTTTTATACAGTTGATTTTGGAATGAAAAAGCAAAATGATTTTGATGGAATCAATACGGCCGGATCCGACCGGATTGAAATTGGTGCCGGATTGCAATCCCTACACTCGACAATTTTTTATATTTAACGGAGGCCACGTGCTCTGACCGTCCGCTTCCTGGACGAAATAATTAGCGGTGACATAGTATAGGAGTACGAAGAGGGCACGCGATCCCAGACAATACTTCAATCCATTGAAATCGACAGCCGACCCCGTAATGGGCCCTTTTCGCTGCGGAAGGGCTGCCCGCGCCGCCCCCATGTACGGCCTAATTAGTTCAGTTTTTCGATGGAAAATTAATTTTATAGCGGGTGGTTTACCGGCGGTAGTTGAAAATCCAGCTGCTCGCCGAAAGCTTTGTTTATCGACAAATATCGGTCGGTAGACAAAGCTCTAGGGGGGCAGTTAATCGCGAGAAGAATGGTCGAAACGTCGGGGGTACAGGATGCCGACGCGATTTCGCGGTTTGCCACGGAAAGGGGTAAGAAATCGAAGATTGCGTGGCGAGTTGGCAACGAATAAAAATAAAACGAAAAAGCGAGACGAATGGTTTTATTTATTTTTTTTGAGACACACGGTTATACCGGGTGTCGCAAAGAATTCTGACCCATTTTGATCGTAAGCGAATTTACAAAGATACGGTTTTCGCCAGTCGACTTACTTTTTCAAAAATGTTTTCTTACTACGTTAAAAACAGCTGTCCTACAGAGTGTTTTATATATATGGTCAATTTCAACGTTAAAATTCGCTACTATTTTGAATACAACACCCCGTAAATATTTACACCAAACAAAAGCTGCATTCTTTCTGCTTTCCAAACATATATACGAGGTGTGGCTATTAAATAACCGAACTGCTGTCATAACACTTTTTATTCGTTACCAATTACAGTAACAACTTTTTCGCCTTCAATGTACTCCAGTTGGCGATCTCTACACCGCTCCATACGACTTTTCTGTTGTCGAAATCAGTTCTGGAAGTCCGCTTCTGTCAGCTGGTTCGGAACCTCCGTCGCTTTTGCTTTAGCCGCTTCCACACTTTCGAATCTTGTCCCCTTCAGTGTCACCGTGTCTAACAAGCCTGGATCAGTGTCAGTGTTGTTTAGAATGTCAGCGCAAATGTTCATTCTTGCTTCCTTTTGCTCGAAAGTGAGGAGTTTTGGCACCATTTTTGCGCATATTGAACTATTCACGCAAAATTTGGCGAACACATTCTTTGTCGATTCCTCTTATTTCAGCTAGCCCTTGGATGCTTAGACGCCGATCTTCGCGGATTAATTTACCGATTTTTTTTAATGTTTTCGTCCGTTTTTGACGTTGAGGGCCGCCCGGAGCGCGGATCGTCTTCGGTCGTTTCACGTCCCTCTTTAAACCGTTTAACCCATTCAAAAACATTCATTCCCGTACACTTCTTTTAACATTGTATAAACTTCTGTAACAGTTTTCCCCAGTTTAACAAGAAACTAGAGATTAACCCGTTGCTCCATCTGAACACCTAACATTTTTTCGACGCGTCAATGGTGCGTAGACTAATTCAAACGACTGCTACAGGCAAACTGAGCGACCCACTGGATTGTCCAGCGAGATCAGGGTGAGGAAAGTATCACCAGACATAGTTCTTGTCACAAACTTTTCGCAACATGCTCGCAGCGCGTTTTTAGCAGCATCAGTTCGGTTATTTAATAGCCAAACCTCGTAGTTTGTTACACTTTGCTTTCAAATGGGTTAGTAATTTAATAACATATTAAATGTTATAGAACGTGTTCCAAGTGTCTACCATTCACATCTATACACTTCTGAAATCTAAATAACAAATTAATAAATAAATTACTCATTTTCTGGAGTACCTAATCCCTTTCTGAAAATTTCTGAAAATGTTTCGACTCGACGTAACTTTTCATGGGTTTGCGAAATGGGACTGTAAGATCCATCTCTAATATACCCTTTACAAGAAAATATTGCACTGCTAATTGCGGAGAATATTCGGGCCACTTCCTATCCACATATTCTCGAGCCCATTCCCAAAGATTTCTGTTACAGAGAGTTAAAAATGAAATGAAAATAATGTTAGCTAGCATTTTTTTTCTATACATTTGGACTTTTTGCCGCAAAATAAAGGCTTGCTAAAAAATTTGGAATCAGTGCTATCACATAAAAATGATTGAAGGTATGAGATTGTGCTGGTGGAAGAGCCTATTTTTTTTTAATAGGAAGTGAAAAGAAGAAGAAGTGAGAAGAAATCAATGACTTTCAATTTAACAAAAATTTACTTTCAACTGAATTGAGAAAATATATAGGACATTCATTTTTAGAAGTACCTACGTGACAACGATGGATGATTTTTTTTTATTCCTAGTTTACTATGAATAAATATATTACATATCATACACATGCACAAACATTTACCTTTATTATTATACGTATTACCCTTGTTTTCGCCGTAATAGTAAAACAATATTAAAAATGAATCACGATTCTCCTTCGGCAACGGGTGGCTATACAATTTTATATTTACCTATTTAAAAGCATTTACCTAAAATTATTTATAATGTACTGTGTAAGGCAGGTAAACAGGGATAATTTGTCTGCCTATTTCAGTGAATTACTGGATTGTCGCCACTTTAATTTGGTTAATCCTGTCTAGAGACACACCCCTCCACTATGGGTCAAAGACATCAGCCAAAGTTGTCGTTACATACAAATTGAAAGTTAATCGATATATCATAATCATAATCATAACATAGTATAAAACAAAGTCGCTTCCCGCTGTCTGTCCCTATGTATGCTTAGATCTTTAAAACTACGCAACGGATTTTGATGCGTTTGTTTTAATAGATAGAGTGATTCAAGAGGAAGGTTTATATGTATAATACATGCATAATATAGTAGAGAAACACTGATAATTTTAGAGGTTTCTAATGTGATGTCGTAAACCGTCCGAAGCCGGGGCGGGTCGCTAGTTTATAATAAATGTAATGTATGATGTGTTCAAAAAAATGGACGTTTTCCACGAAAACTAGTTTTAAAACTACTGAAAAGTTTTAATCTTCTCCTGAAGATGCCAACTTGGTTGGCGAAACGCGCGTCGAGAAAAGTGTAGTAGTTCGGTGTTTTGTGGAAAACGTCCAGTTTTTTGTTTCTGCGCCGAAGGTTCCAGCACCCACTCCAGAATATGATGTGTTCAGTAATTTATCTTATTAAAACACTGTGATGTAATTTGTTACTTTTTTAACAGAACCACAGAAAAGTATTACTACCCTCATAACTAATCCGATCATCGATATAATGTATAGGTGTTCTAAATTTCAAGTTAGTATTCATGGCTGTCATGAGTTTTCACGTAAATAAAGAATTAACAGACAGACAGATTTATTTCCATTGACACCTAAAATTTCGACATTTTAAAACACTTTACGACTATTTAGCCAATGCTATTTTTTTTTATTTTATTTTAATGAAACTTGTACTTTCACTTCACTCTGAAGATATGGAAGTAGCATTGTTAAGAATAGGTAGCTGCTTTTTTCAATGAACTATCGAGAGATATAAAAAACTTTAAAAGGAAGAGATCGATAACCGACCATCTTTGCCTGTCAAACCGTCAATAACAATGCGCAAGGGGCATTGAAGAAGATATAAATCATGTTCCACCGAAAAGCGTAGTATTTTTCGTCGTCCCCACTTGACCATCGACTATTAACTGTTTATTATCGTTTCCGGATAAGATCTGAACAATGCAAACCTCTCAAGGCGGTACTTGCACCTAACCATAAAATTTATTTGGGAACCGGAAGTGCTAAATCCTGTAACTACAAATAGCAAAGATTGAGATTGGGAAATATGTACACTTTTAATCACTACTCAAGTCACTGTTATATCTAAAGAGCCCTACTCCATTGTCATAAATTGAGTTGGCTGAAATGTGCCGCGGGACATAGGCGTCCGCATCATAATATAATAGATGTAATAAAGTAACTAATATTAAGTATAGTAATATTTTCATACTTTATAACATAACCAAATTCACACTTTATAACCACATATGTATGTAAAACTTACCCTCTTAATAAGCTTGAAGACGGTTTGGTTAACAGTGTTTGGTTATCACTAACTGGAGAAGATTCGTAAAAAATTTTGTAGCACCAGACAGGTTTTTATAGTTGTCTCCGAGAGTCTTGTTCGCTGTTGGGAAAATATATGCTAATATTTTGAGAACGACCATTCGACATCTACTGATGTAATACAGGCATAATTAAAATACCCTTTGCATTCAATTTCATTAACAAATCTGTAGATGTATCATCACAAATTTGTCTTAATTTGGTAAAACCCGTGTTTTTTCTTAATACTATTGTCGAACCTATTTTTAACTGGCTTGTTTATTTCGTCACACATAGGCTTGTAGCAGCGAATTCTTACTTCATCCTCTCGAAATACTTACTTACAAAATCTTACAAATACTTCATCCAGTATTTGTAGTGACTCCGCTAACGACAACACACCGTTTTGTAATTTCTGTATGATGTCGTACGAAACCTTTATAGTTACTATGAAATTTTTAAAGCTGTTACAACGGACACATCTTGAAATTTGGTCTTTCCTTAATAACTGCAACTTCGGCAGTATTGAATTGTAAAAAACAGCTTTTATTTTCTGGAAATGCATCGTCGATACATAACCACAGCCTTGTATTTTTTAATGCACTTACATATAACTTGTACCGGCATCTCTGGAACGTATTTGTTCCAGAACGCACAAAATGGTTGTTTATCGAGTACATTCAGGGGTTCACACATTTAGAATTAAAAGTAAGTCGAACATAAACTGAGTCTTCAAGGGCAATCCTCCCTTTTTTTACGTTTTACGTTTACCTCGAACACACTAATAATAATGTTAGTCTGCCACCAGACAGTCAGGCGAAACGACAGAAATCAATGATCCGCCCGTCACACGCCACTGATTTGCGGCAGGATCGGCCAACCCTAGTCATAAACGTTAATATATACCCGTCATAAAAAAAAACTTGGTAAGTAATATATATATGGGGCATTTCACGCCAACTAAGTAAGGTCAAAAAAAATTTCTGTTTGAAACATATCACAATCGATAGTACTTGCTAAAAAACTAACTTCCCTAAAGTTTTTTGATTTTTTGAGCCACAAGGAGAGGGATGGTGAGGGTGAAAAAATACAAATTTTCGTTTCGACTCTAAAATTTCAATCTTTCAAGGTAAGCAAATGAAAAAAACTAAAAAGAAGGTTGCAATAGTTTTCGATGTGTTTTTTGCGTAGAATACGATAAAAATATTTTCAAAATTATTGGGGGTTGTTTTCACCCTTATTTTGAGGACTGAAATTTTAAAATCGAAATTTGGAAAAGTATGACACGATTTTTTTTCAATTTTTTTTAATTTCTTTTTTTTTGTACTTTCGATTAATTTTTAATTCATAATGGACGTCGACCATAAACTGGCCCAAAAAACGACCCAAGGGTGAAAAAACGTGGTTTCGTATTTTCTCATCCTGTGAGATAGTAAATGGTAAGTGAATAATATATTCCAAGGTTTTTGGGGTCGCTGATTACGAATATAACGTAGAAAATTTCCCGTAGAATACGATGGTATTTTTTAAATTTCAAAATTTAGCCATTTTTTAAAAGTTGACTACCATACTGGATCCACAATTTTGTTTTTTTGAAAATCTGACGTTAGATTCGTAATCAGCAACCCTAAAAACCTTGGAATATATTATTCACTTGCCATTTACTATCTCACAGGATGAGAAAATACGCTAAAACCACGTTTTTTCACTTTTGGGCCTTTTTTGGGCCAGTTCCTGGTCAACGCCCATTATGAATTAAAAATTAATCGAAAGTACAAAAAAATAAGAAATAAAAAAAAATAAAAAAAACGTGTCATACTTTTCGAATTTTTTTATCGTATTCTACGCAAAAAAACACATCGAAAACCATTGCAACCTTCTTTTTAATTTTTTTCATTTTCTTACCGAGAAAGATTGAAATTTTAGAGTCGAAACGAAAATTTGTATTTTCTCACCCTCACCATCCCTCTCCTTGTGGCTCAAAAAAATCTAAAATTTTAGTGGTTAGCAGTGGCGAAGCGTACGGGTAGACAAGGTAGACATTGTCTACCCAAAATTATTTCCCTTTTTTTAAATAAAAATATTTACATATGTATTTTCATTTTCCAATTCAAATTAATTTCCTGATGCCGACAGACCGAAATTACGTAATATTATATTATATCATGTTATTTCAATGTCCTGTTATCTGTTCTCTTAATTCTCTAAATTCTCAGTAACTAATCTAGAGTCCGACGCGACATTAAGTAATAGCCGGGTAAATATTTCCGAATTTGTCTATCTTATTTGCCAGCGGCAGGCGATTGCACGTAGCACACCGCGGTGGCATATCCGCGGAAATTGGGCCGATATGCGGGTATCAAAGACAAAACATTCGTTTACTGTAGTCGACGAGCTAAGTATTGCGCTGCTGCCCCGTCTCTATACGGCGGGATTGGACGTATGCGAATTCGCGAATGCATGTGGTCAACTGCAATTGTTGCAATACTCCGCTCCTCCGCTCCTCCGCTCCTCCGCTCACCGCGCGCCCGTTTGAGTTTGTAGATTATTCTTAGTATATTATATTTTAATTTTCTATTTATTCTGGGTTGTATTTTAAATTGGTCATTGCTTTAATTGTTTCGTTGTGCGTTGTGTAATAAATAATAAATATTGAAAATAGGTAATAAAATGACAAATATAGAAGATCATATCGTTTACGTTAAAGAACATGGTTTTTCTTCGCTATTTCTAGAAGAAAAGTTGAATTTAAAAAATTCCCAAAAGCGACCTGACTTGAATCTATCGCAAAAAGACGGAAAAACCGTTCGTAAATTCCAAATAGGTTGGTATGAATCTTTCACCTAGTTGACTGGAAGTGTAAGTACGAATGCAGTCTATTGTTTTCCTTGTGTTCTTTTTGGTGGAGAGGAAGTCTTGGCAAAAGATGGTGTGAATATTATAAAAAAAAAATGTTCAAAAAGCTAACAAACATGCTGCCTCAAAAAGACATATTACCTTCAACGAAATTTTGTATATGCTGGGAAAGGTGCCCATAGATCATGCTCTCATTGAAGCAACAAAAATAAACGCTTTGCAACATAATGAAAAAGTTGCAAAAAAATAGGCACATTTTTGGACGATTAATTGATGTGGTGTGTTTTTTGGCGAAATAAGAACTTGCATTTAGAGCACATCACGAGACTGCTGATTCAAAAAAATAAAGGTATATATTGTATGTTTTTTTTTTTGCTAAACATATCGCGTATCATACGATATGAAACAAATACCTATTTTTTTGGAAATTATTTGGAAATATGTACTAGATCTACTTGCTATGGAAGAGTCTGCTATGAAAGACCACTTGGAAAGCAGTTCAGTTTTCAAAGGAACATCGAGTGACATTCAAAATGACCTTATTGAATCTGTGAAATACGTAGTTCACCAAATAATTTCTGTTCAAGCAAACGAGACAACAGATGTTTCATGTCGAGCGCAATTTTAATAATTCGAAGGTACATTTACAAAAACGAAATAGTTGAGAGATTTCTTGGATTTTATGATGTCTCTAGTAGTAAAACGGCAGTTGGACTTTACTTTAGATACTTTAACACAATATATCTAAGACGTTTGTCCAATTTTTATTTTTTATTCCCAATGTCTACCCAAGAAAAAATCTCACGCTTCGCCACTGGT
This sequence comes from Aromia moschata, assembly GCA_029963805.1. Taxonomy (NCBI): domain Eukaryota; kingdom Metazoa; phylum Arthropoda; class Insecta; order Coleoptera; family Cerambycidae; genus Aromia; species Aromia moschata. The sequence continues at coordinate 1,095,334 of JAPWTK010000112.1, forward strand.
GGTTAGTCTTTTAGCAAGTACTATCGATTGTGATATGTTCATTTTTCAAAAAAAATCCCTCTTGACAAAAACTTTTGCTTATTCTGAGATGGGCATTAGTCAAATTTGTGATAAAATGTGCAGGGTGTACGATAAACTGAAAAATACAAAAGTTACCTTAAGTGAAATGCCTATATTTTTTATTTGTGTAAAAAATACAGTTTTTTAATAAAGTTGTTTACAAACTGAAGGCGTCTTTCAATATGGAGTTTATTTAAAAAAATACAATGAAAATCACGTTTGACGAGAAATAGAGACCACAAGTTGGTCTCTATACATGATATAATGCCAGAACTTAAATACACATACTACATACATACATTAGATCAGTTTGTGCAAATGTACCTCTAAAGATACTTCTAGTGAGATGTATTTTTAGTTTGATATCAAATTTAAATCTCTCAGGATATTCTGAAACATGTGATGATATGTTAAGTGTAGGGGAGCTCGGGGTAAAATGACGATGTTAAGGGAAAATAATTATTAAAAGTAGAAAATATTTACTATGTCATAAAACTAAATAGACATCCAAAAAAAACGTAATCAAACTTCGCTATGAACGAGAGAGACATAAATAACGGTCATGTCAAAGCTTTTCGGTTATGTCAAACTTTTGACAAGTGACTGTCACAATTATAAAATAAATAATGGCTGTCATATAATGCAACAGCTTTGACAATTAAATAAGGTTATAAATTTAAGATAGAATAGAAATACGTCTTTTTTTACTAGGCCAACTTTAATGGCTTTTTTTTAAGAATGGCTTGCTATAAATTACTTATATAATCAATATATTGATAGAAAATACTCCTAGATAGTAAAATAATGCATAAGTAATAGTATCATTAAGAATAGTTATTGTTCACAAAAACTACACAAAAATCATAAAACAAAGCAGCAAATTGAACATAAGCACATTAAAAACCACGCAACAACAGAGAACTAATGGCACAGTAATTAGTTCCAAAATTTTTCGCGATGGCGCTGGTTTCTTAATTTCTGGTGCCTATAACGACTATACATTTTAACGTAGTTACCTATTTCAGACGTTAGATGGCACATATGTGTGTGTCATTGATAGCGAAGCTAATGGGCGCATTCAGGGACGCTCAGCCGCTGACCGCTATGCGTTAGTAGTTAGCCTTTTCTGACAGTAAGCGGCTTACCACTCCCTGAATCGTTTGTATGAGTTTGGCAAAGATCTAGAAAACGTAATTTGTTCTATGGCATAGATAACTTTCATGAATCATGGATTCATAATTCCCTGCCATATTCTGTGCTTAAAGACACTTAAAGGACAAAGGTTCGTTTTCTTTTCCATAACTTTTGTTTAAAAACAAGTAATATTTTCTTTTCTATACCTTTTTGTTCAAAAATTGGTTAAAATTCAGTTGCTCACAGCACAGATAAAACGATAGAGATAATCATGATAGAATTATTGTCCAGTCAGCATCTCAGCAATAATATTTTAGGCTTAGTAAATTGGTCAGCAGCTGAGATAAAAAAAGTGTCAGCCACGTCCATTCAGGGAAGTAGCTAACATATATCTAATACTCCTATATTGCTGGTTCCCATAGGTAGAGGTGTCACGGGGTAAGTGAGACAGCACATGACTACTTGACCTGTTGTGCGCAAGCGTCACGAGTAATTGGCTGTGTGTGACTGGATGTTCAATTCTCGGGCATGCGCGTAAGACTCGAAGTAGTTACGAGAGAGAGACAGACTCATATATGTCTGCACCGTGGTGATTTCGCCAATCTCCAGACCCTTCTAGCAATATAGGAGTATTAGATATATGGTAGCTAAGTTAGCTACTCAGCCGCTGAGCGTCCCTGAATGCGCCCAATGATTTCCCATATAATACAACAAGATGACTCTTGCATATGTATAAAAAAGTTAAATTTTATTGCTTTGACAAAAAATCTAATATATAACTGAAACACGACTTATAAAACCATATATTACCTACATGATGTCACCCAAAAGTATATCATTTTACCTATACAAATCAAAGGAGATATACTTATATCTCACAATTATATATTATGTAATTAAATAAATGAGAAAAGAAACACTGCATTTAAAATTAAATGAAAAATTCCTCATACATGTATCATGTATCTAAATGTAATTGATTTGTACTGTTATTATATTCCGTCTTATAATATAGTGAACATAGATTATTTATTAAAATACTTGTCTGAAAGAGAGGTGCTTTATTAATTTAATATATTAACCTGTCTTCAACCTAAGACGACTAAGGTCAACTTTCGTTTATTGTTTAATGACATGCATATTTTCTAGCTTGTCTTTTATTATTTTTTCTTTTTTAGGTTCGTATACACCTCATCTTAATTTTTAAAGCATTTTCTTAGGTGTCAAGATCAAACACAAATCGCAAATTTGTGAAACACAAATCGCCATTCACCATCTAACTCCCTACATACGTATAAACTAACTTATGAGGTAAAAACTAACATAACAATGTACCTTCAAACTCAAGAAAAACCTTGAAAAAACGTATACAAAAATGACCAAGGACAGTGCTGGGTTATCTAGGGTTCTTTGTCAAAATACGAGCTACCGAAAGAAACTGATCAGTGATCATCGATATTCAAGCGTATAATGCATCACTTGCCGTTGTTTATAATACCGCTATTAACGGTCCCAACCAATCGGAAACCGGTATTATTTAAAATGCCAGACCCTGATCAGTTAAGAATTATAACACCGCTGTTATAAATAACAACAAATAATACGTCATAGGCTTGATATTCGATGTTAAATAACTTCTGTTAAATACTTTGGTAATTTACATTTTAGGCATATTACCCCGATCTCCCCCATAGTAACCACTTGTTTCTCACAGAGTATTTCTTACGCTTTTATCGAACAAAGAGAGGCCTGTCATCTATCATGCTCCGGGGTGGTACGCATACATAGTAATATTTTTCTCTCACAAACACTCCGATGCATAATGATTTTACGATGTATTTTTTATCAACGTTTTCTTGATTCGTGCGCTACTGCTGCTCAACGCCGTCGCATATCAATCAAGTACTTATGTAATGTAATAAGACAAGGCGCTGCCCTAAGAGAATGGTGTTGAGGTACTTTTATTTCCATTATTAATAGTTGTTTTTGTAACGAGGACTGTAAGTGTATTCTTATACATACTCGTACATACATATGTATGTATGTAGTTGACATAAAGAAACCGAGACCCCTAAAGCCGAAGTATGCGCGACCAAACTGAATTTAGGGCCTTAGGATTTTTCGTAATACATGTAAAATTATTTAAATTAGAAATTCGGATAATTTTCAGTAATATTCCATTTTAGAGTGGGAAAATAGAGGATGAGTAGGCAGATAAGGACTGTACAGCCTATAGGGAATTCAAAATAAGCGTTACGCCACCTGGTGGTCGTGAAATAGACTAATTATTGTGCTATTTATTTAAGATTCCATGGTGCTTAAATTTGGCGAAATGGAAAACATAAATAGATGCAAGACTTGGATATTGGATATTAACAATTAAAACTGAAGATAGGAAAGCCAGTGAATAAATAATGAAAGTATGGTCTGTTTTTGTCATTTTGCTGAGGATGGTTATTTTTGGTATTTTAAGGTAAATGTGTATGTAAGGTAAATGTAAAGATATAATTTTACTGTCGGTTTCAGCCAAGAATTAAAAAAGCGGAAGGTATTGAAAAAAAACTACAGTATGTTCAAAGAAATTACCTTTGCAAATGAACATGATGGAGGCAATGATCATCCAGAACTCTTCGAAAAACATTCACAATGAAAGATTTAAGTTAATGAAAGTTTAATGTCTGAAACTCTACTTAAAAATATAATTAACATGTTAAACAATTTCGTAAAAAAACGCAGATGTAGCTTATAGGAAATGGTTTTATTTTTCAAAATAAACCTGTAATATAAAAACATACCTTCTTTATTCTTATGTTATTTCTATCAAAAATTAAATCGAAGAAAACCAATAAAATTAATCCAACAACTTATAAACCATAAACGTTGATATCCATATATTATGAATTATCACAAATGGTGTCTTATGCTAAAAATAATAAAAAGCTACACAAAAACCATAAAATAAAAGAACCAATTGAACATAAGCACATTAAAAACGACGCAACAACAGAGAACTAATGACACAGTAATTAATTCCAAAATGTGTCGCCGTGGCGCTGGTTCCTTAATTTCTGACGCCGATAGCGACTACAAATTTTAACATAATTACTCATTTGAGGCGTTAGAGGGCACATATGTGTGTCATTGATAGTGAAGCTAATGATTTCCCATATAAGGCAACAGATGGCGATAGCGTATGTATAAAAAGTTAAATGTTAATGCTTTGACAAATCTTAATGGTGGGTTCAAAATTTATAAAATGGTTAACCTAATAATTTATAATAATTTTAAAAATAAGATTTCGAGATATAAAAAAAATTTTTTATAAAATTTCTGAGAACCCACCATAAAACTGAAACGATTTATAATAATTTATTATATACCTATTTTTTTCAATTCTAGGCAGATAGATATTTAAGAACAATTTATGTTTTGAATCAGACATCTGCCTATTCAAAATTCTAGCCTAATTTTTGGAGCTTTGAAATTTTTACATATGTAGGTACGTATGTAGAAAGTGAACATTACAAATTCGATTAAAACAATTCTTCGCTTATTGTTCTTGCATTTGTCGTGTGTTGTATCATTAAAAAAAATTGGCATCTTCAGGAGAGATTAAAACAGTTTTAATCTTCTCCTGAAGATGCCAACTTGGTTGGCGAAACGCGCGTCGAGAAAAGTGTAGTAGTTCGGTGTTTCGTGGAAAACGTCCAGTTTTTTGTTCTACGCCGAAGGTTCCAGTACCCACTCCACGATGTTGTATCATTAAATACTTTTTTTAATGCTTATTCATATTGTAGGCATACTATTAGTAACTAACCATTCAAAAAAAAGTCATCAAATCTGGCTAAGAACCAGATAATGGAAATAGCGGTCTTGTCGAAGCTCGAAGCGAAACTTTGTTGTTAAACTTTTAAAGTGGCTGTCACACTTGAAGAGCTCCGGGGTAAAAGCTGTTAACTAACAAAAACCTTGGAAAACAACATGCTGTAGTTAAACATTCCACAACATAGGAATCAAAACTAGCTCACGTTATGTCATGCATACAATGGATACCACACCACCAGTTATACCACCATGCATTTTATTATAATTTAAGATCAGTACCTACCAATAATGCGATATTTGTTTCATGTTGATACGTTTTTTTAAATATTCAGTAAATACATTTTTTTATTGCTCTCAGCAGTAGTTTAACGTTTTCTAGTGTAGTTATCTAATTGTTAAACAGTTTAAAAACATATACATATATTAAGTGACATTTTTTTACATTTTTATAATATAAAAACAAGAACAAACTGTTTGTGAGTTTTTCATTACAAAAAGCCTAACACATATTTTGTTTAGATAAATTAAATAGATACAATGCTAGTAAAAATTAAAGAAAGACAATGATAGTCAAAAATGCGGTAACATGTATTTTTCTCAAAACGTTAAATTTGTCATATAACGGCTTTTTCCCTCGGTGTCTTCAACTCTAAAATAAATAATGAAATTTATGGGAATTTATAAGCAATGCCAATAGAATCAATGGAAACTGTATATATTCGATGAGAGCTGCATATGAGGAATTCAGGGAAGTTTTTTGCATTCATTTCGACCATTTTAGCCGGTCGGTAAAACATTTCTTAAATTTGTAGCGGTAAACTGGAAGCGTCAATCGGAAACAAGCAAGTGGCAGACCCAGAGTAAGGATAGAAGAAAATGTTGAAATGGTTAGGCAAGTGATAACGGACAATCTAAGAGCATCAATTAGCCATTCAATTAGCCATTAGCCCAGTGAATCTGCCCTATACAATGTGTCAACAAATTTTGAAAATGATTTGGAGCTCGATCCATATAATTTGCAATCCACCATAAAATTCTCGGAGCCGATGAACGTCTAAGGCTACAACTCTGTCAATGGTTTATTAACCATTTGAACCATAACGATGCTGTCTACGAAAGTTTCTTTTTTTACTGATGAGGCTTGGTTCGGCTATCGAGCTACATATGTTAACTCTTGGCATACTTTATATTAACTCACTTTTAAATTGAAATTCCACTACTTCTCCAATAAGGTCTCATTTTTTCGAAAATATAGTTTCTTTTCATATATTTTTTTTTGTTTTGTCTTTTTATATACCCGGTAAAAGTACCCATCACATAATGTGACAGCCACTTGTCAAAAGTTTGACAACAACAAAGTTTCCCTTCGAGCTTCTACATAACAACTACTTCCATCTCTCTCGTTTATAGCCAGATTTGATGACGTGTTTTTTTTGATGGCTCATTAATAGGGCCTGTTCTTTAATTCAACGTTTTGGTGTGGTGGATTGGTCCATCAAGCCAATCAGAAGACAGGAATTAATTAAATCGACCAATCAGAATCCAATGGTGGAATCCACCACACCAAAATGTTGAATTAAAGAACACGCCCATACTGTAGTTTTTGATGGCAACAGTAGTTTATGATGTTTTTCTGGTTGGTTACCGAAATTCAGTGAAATTTTCGATTTATAATTAATTCTGTTTGGACAGTCGAATGGAATTTCAGACCAGTTTTTAATGCACGATTTGAAAAACAATGTTTAATATGTATGTGTTTAATTTCGTCAAAGAGCGTGTTAATGTCATCAAAATGTGTTGCTCATGTTTTCCAGTTACACTAAAAAGAGAATATTATAGAATTCGTCGTTCCATAATCATTGGCCGTGTTCTAGGATGTAGGATGCGAAACGGTAGCTATTTTTGCTGAGCATGGGTGTGCGTTTATGAACACCGTGGACAGTAGCGAAACGATTTGTGTTTTGCTCTTTAGAAATTAAGTGGGTATATAATAATAAAACTTAATACATTTATTATATTCAACCTGGATGAAAAAGTGCTGCTCCACCAACTTCTCCATCGTCCAATATTTCGAGCTCCAAAATGTTTTGCACTACATTATCCAGTTTTCATAACCGACTTTGTCCCATCAGAACACGCCATGACGGCCACGGCAGTGTTTCGCAATAAGGCCGACCGTTTCGCGAAACGCAAAATTGTGGAGGGCAGAGGTAAGGAGAACCACATCTGTGTATCAAAAAGTGTCCGTTGAAAAGCGTTAAATTAGGGTGGCGCTACTGTAGCAGGTGGGTAAATTTTACGGAAAGCGCCAGAAATGTTTTTATAGGTTATATTTACTAAATTATTTTGAACTACGTAAACAGTAGAGGTTTTGTATACTGCAGTTTCATTAACTACTCTAGTCACCAAAAATATTAAATTTTTCAACTCAGCGCTCCACTCCGCCAACAAATGCTAAACATTTCATACCCATTTGCTACTCTAGCGCCAATCGCGCGGAGGGATTTGGAACTATTATTTACTGCTTACTGCTTACAGCTGGACACTTGTGCAACAAAAACAACAAAAGAGACAGAATGAAAGTTATGGAATTCGTCGATCCATACGACCATAATCATTGTTGTATTATTATCTATGTTTATTAAAACTTGACCGGCCACCCAAATAAAGTTGTTACGAGCTACCACTGGGTATAGACGCAGCAGATTATCAATCATTCATAAAATAACATGACTTTTTGGAAAATCAAATTAAACAAACGTCCATTCTAACACGAACGTAGATTATCATAATAATCTTCCTGTTACTGACGTGGCTACAAGAAAATCTCATTCAAGGAAATTCCTCCCTTCAGGGAAATACGCAGTATGAATCAGCGCGACCCGTGACATCATCGCGGAGTTGCCCCGCGAGCAGACGCCGCGCCGGCCACATGATTCACTCTCGCGCAATGCTGGTTGACTAGCGATACGGCGCAAGTGTCTCGCGATACGTGTTGATCTGGCCGATGTTTATTCTTATTATTGCACTCTCAATCAAAACAACACTGATTTGACACATTTTTAGACTGCAGATTGTCGCGGATCTGTGCGGACGGTGTGAAAGTGTCGTGTTACTATGCACTGTAATTAGTCGAACGCAGCTCTCCATTGCGTATTTATAAATACGACTGCTGGAAGTGTATGTTGGACTTGAAACGGTATGAGTTCCAAGTTGACTTGTTACGTAAACTCGCATATCAAATATCAGCGGTAAATAAAATCGAGAAATCGATTGTAAATTTAAACCGAGATGCGGAGTAGAATTAATTCCGCCGTAGCACTTGTTGCTTAGTTACATTTGGGCGTAACGCGATAAGGCCGTCCGGATTATTTTTATCGCTCGCATAAGCGGTGGAAAACGTCATACATATCGGACAAAACATGCAGCCGTCGTAATATTGTTAAAAAATTGCGTTGCCGAAAATATAACTGCGGACAACCCGCATATGATTCGATTTTCGTTCCCAATTTCCATACAAGTAGCGACGTCAGCGGATATCATCCGAAGTAGACCGAATACGTTAGACCCTCGAAAGTGGACATGTGTGGAACGGCATGAAGCAAAAACGTTAAACATGGAGAAATCGTGTAGTTGAAGTGAAAAAGTGTGTTAAATAATTGTGTGTAAAATGTGTGGTAACGTGTGCGTGTAAAAATAATGCCTTTAAACTACCCGAGAACTTGAAAAATAACTTTGTAAACAAACTGTGCAACATTCGTTCATTCAAGATGGCTGGACTTTGAAGATACTCTTTGTCCGTATGTCAGTATGAAACTTGAGCTATTTGAAGGAGAGAGGAGGATAGAGAGGTAAAATTACCATTGTATTTTATAACTAAGTATGTGTCTGGAATTATTTTGTATAAAATATAAACCAACAATATGTTGTAACTCCGACATTTTGTTTGTCCACTGCCTAGATATCTAGGCGGCCCTGGTTTGTGGCCTCGTCTGGTAGCAATAACGCTTTTTTATTCTTGTAAAGTAAACTATCAACGTCTGATTTATATCCCGAGATGAACCGTAATGAGTACAGTCGATATTTCATTACTCTATGGCTGAGTGAAATAAGGCCATAGGTCAAATACCTTCGAAAATTGTTCAAAACCGTAGTGTTCCAATTTAACCGCAATTGTTGCAACGTAATGTTTTGAAACACTTTTTAAAATACAACGTTCTACTCTAGACAGAAATTTGTGACGTATCTGCATTGTATTTGTATAATAATAAAATACGTTCACCCGTGTATTTCTTAAATTGATCCAATTTTGGTAAACCCTATTAATATAATCCGTAATGTAACAATAAATTTATTAATCCGAATTTTATAGGATATTGACGTAATATTCTGATTATATCTGCGTAATAACACTGACATATGGTATAATTGTGTTGGGCTGTACGTTTTTATACCCCTAGAAAGTAGTACTTATTATTAAAGTGAGGGTTGATAAAATGCCCTATTTTAAAACAAGCCTGACAACTTTCTCTACATAATATATGACAACCGACTTGCCAAAATAGTAATTGTCTCAATAAAACGACCAGATCTCTTGCAGAAAAGTAGGTCCTGTGATATGTACTTTGAAAATTCACACTTTCAAACGCAATTGCTCTTGGTAGGTATGAGATATTCCTAGAAACCATTGTTCACCTAACGAAAATCGAACGGCCTAGTTTTATTTTCTCGGAATGAATAAATTCCGATAAAATGGGTATTTTATGTGTGATATTTTTTTCGTATTATTATTTTTCAGAGAAACCGCATTTTGGCAGGTTGGCAAAAAACTACATGGCCAGATTTTTTCCGTGCCAAGAGCCATTGTGTTGCGCGAATTTCTGTCACAACACGGGACAAACATGTTTTTTGTGTTCCGTATATGTGTATACAGGATGTCCAAGAACTCTCCTGCTAAACGGATAACGTATGTCTCAAAAGTTTTCGGAAAAAAGTAGTCAAATTTGTTTTTATTCTTCATTTTAACAACAATATTATTCATATACAATTTTAATTCAATTAAACATAACATTTACATAACGGATAAAGGCCCAAGCTCCTCTATGGCACGTAATTTGGTTCTTACATGGCCCATCAGTCTGGACGATAGCAACGTCGACTTCCCGAATTTTCTGAAAGATTCTGCGCCCTACTACTCCTCATTTTGGGCTTCCCAACCCCCATCATATACCTTTCTGCTCAAATGAGATCAAAATTCCTCAATGGGCCTCGCCTGAGGAACATTTGGAGAGTTATCTGTCTTCGGAACAAAATTGATGCCGTTTGTGGCTAACTAGTCTCTTGTTCTTGTGGCGTAATGGCACGAGGTTAAGGCAGGCCAAAACATTATTTGGTCGTTGGGATGATATGTGTTTATAAAATTTCGTTGTTATTTTTGTGAGGTATTTTTGTATGTAAATGTCTGATGGCTTCACCTCAACACGTCCAACATGCGGTCGTGAACCACCAGCCTCTGATATGGCACAGCACACCAAATCTTCAAACTTGAGTTTGCCTTTGAATTTAACTTTGTCAGGAGCGTCTTGTCCAATACATGTCCGTATATAAACCGTCATTACCTTTGATCTCCGAGGTGGACAACGTGAAATATTTTTCATCATCCATAACGCTAACTTTTTCACGAAAATGAATGGGAATTCACCTGGGAATTCTTTCCAACTGAGCGGCGATGTATTTTGGAGCCTTTCTTCTTCATAACATAGTATAAAACAAAGTCGCTTCCCGCTGTCTGTCCCTATGTATGCTTAGATCTTTAAAACTACGCAACGGATTTTGATGCGGTTTTTTTTAATAGATAGAGTGATTCAAGAGGAAGGTTTATATGTATAATACATGCATAATATAGTAGAGAAACACTGATAATTTTAGAGGTTTCTAATGTGATGTCGTAAACCGTGCGAAGCCGGGGCGGGTCGCTAGTTTACAATAATTTAGATTATATCTGACCAATGACAACTAGAAGACCAACGTGAAATATGGTATCTTCGAGATAACACGCGTTGACATTCCCAATGTGTTTTTTTGCTCTTTCAATCAGCATTCGTTCATTAAGTAAGCTTAAAACTTGGGTCGTCCACTTTTAGGTAAATGGAAACAAGGGATGCCCTCCTGGCAATCTTTGATTTTTGATTGTCTGACAGATTGTCGAAACCGACATGTTTTGCCCTCTGTAGCTCCTAACAATATCGCGTTTAAGGTACTCGTCCCACCAACTGATAAATACCTCTACGAAGATCAAGCATGTACGACATTGTATTCACCTTTATTTGCAAAAATGATGTCATATATAGCTTCGAACAATTTACTAAATGTTTCCAACGGCAACTTGATCGGATCATGTTTACTATAAATTGATTTTATTGGAACTTTTTCGGAAAACTTTCGAGACATAACATTACTAGACGTGATTTTACCTAATTTACCTTTATCTAAAAATGGCAAATTTGTTTGATTCTGCAGGAGAGTTTTTGGATACCCTTTTGTTCTAAATCTTTTTTTTCATTTCTCATTTTCTCATTGCTGGGTTCAATGATTTCGTTTACACTTCTGTTGAAAGGTATTATAAATATGGTAACATTACAGAATAAAAATGGTTATTAGTTGTCTAAAAAGTTCAGTGTTGTTGGAGCAACGAGTAAGCTTCTAAAGGCAAAGATGTTGGATTTGGCAGGAGAGTTTTAGGACACCCTGCATAGTATCTTTTGATTTTAATCTTTTTTTTTTCATTTTAATATACCTTGCTCATTGCTCGGTTTAGTGTTGTTAAAATAACGTAGGTATCTTAAATTGATATAAAATCATGAAATGTTTCCTATATCAAATTCGATCAAATTATGAGCTGAGGATTATAATTTAGCATTGAATTTCAAAAATTACCTTGGCTCTAAATACCACAATTCTTCTTTTTTAGTTCCTGCTTACTTATTTTTATTTCCTACAGTTACAAACCACAAAAGAACTGTTTTTATGATGGTAAATACGTGAATCGCCAGGATTATCAGTATTATATTTTAATTAATTAGATTCTTAAAAAAACAAAAAAATTCAAGTCAAATCCTTATTTAACTTCATATTTTTTGGATCCTTGTCAGGGAATTGTTTTGGACGGTGATTAATCCAGGTGGACTATTTTGGTACCGATGCCTATTTTTGGACTTTCCAACTACCATTCATACGTTTAAAATTTAATAATTGTGGGATGTATTACGATCTAACACGCTTGCAGGCACGCACGTGGGTAAGTAAGTACGTGGGTAATCGCATGGACTATTTCCAAAATAAGAATCATCCCTTGTTCTGCTTGCGAAAATAAATTATAATCATAGGATAAAAAAAAAACATTAATATTGCAATGCAATTTTAGGGCAGCCAAACTTGTGATGTCTAAGAAATTACTGGGCATAAAAATCGAATATCTATTTTAAATCACTAAAGTTCTTGTTGCCATGATTTTATGTGGTTGATATTTGCGTATAAAGAATATCTCCTTTATTAATAAATACTTCTCCTCTCTATTGTGCTCTTTATTTACAATACTTCTTATTCACTGCAGTGTAAAAGATCACGTTTATTATTCGAAATTAAACTGTTTCTTAAACTAGAAATAATATAAAACAAAAATTAAAAATAATATAACTTGTAACAAAGTGTAAGTTTGGTTGAAAATTGTTTTAAGAAGGCTCATGAAACATGTTATCAAACTTCTCTTGTGGTTATGGGTGTAATACTTAGTTTTTTTTATTTTTTTTTAAGGCATCGACGTCTTTTAAATCACTTTAAAGTTCTTGTTGCCATTATTTTATGTGGTTGATATTTGCGTATAGAGAATATCTCCTTTTATTAATAAATACTCTCTCCTCTCTATTGTGCCTTTTATTTACAATAATTCTTATTCACTGACGCCAGACGTAGACAAAATGACGCCCAGTACGAATAGTTTTGAGTCACTGTACATTAGATACATGCAGCACACCAAGAATAGATTTGCCCGCAAATTGCGCACAACGTACTACGTGGTAGATGACTCGAGATATATACATACATATATATATAAATATGAGATACAGCCACAAACCCTCAAATATATGGGTATATTGGGTATATGAGATATACCCACAAACAAACAATATCGGACCGTACTTACTTCTCGTAGAGTTCACGGCTGCAGCTACAAAACAAATGAGCACAATTTCAGGTTTTGTCTACTGCGGCCAGGGGCAAATCTACTTTTATTTATCATATTTTATTTATAGACATCCAAAAAAAACGTCATCAAAGTTGGCCGAGAAAAAAAGACATATTTCTATTCTTAATCGAATTTATAACCTTATTTACTTGTCAAGACTGTCACATCATATGACAGCCATTGTTTATTTCACAAATTGTGACAGTCACTTGTCAAAAGTTTGACATACCCGAAAAGCTTAGACATGGCCGCTATTTCCATCTCTCTCGTTCATAGCCAGAGTTGATGACGTTTTTTTTTGATGTCTATATTATATTAGTTATCTAGGTATTTATAATAACTAATGCCGGCAGGTCCGGGCGGCGGGCCATAATCGTACGCGTCATACTACTTACTACTTGTATGTGCAAAAACAAAATTCATGAAAACAATAAACTGTTGCAATTTAGAAAGAGGTGTGTTAAACTTACCCTGTTATTTACTTTGAGATGTGTGAAAATTTTGTGGGCCGCCGCGCTGTTTAGCCGGCTTTAATAATAACAAATAACATACATATCTAAAATACTAGACTTCCACTGTTAATAATATAACTATAAAACTATAATCTTCCACTTGCTAAATACGAATTAGGGATGGGCACCTAACATCGATGTTTCTGAAATATCGATGTTTTCCACTGAACATCGATGTTTTAATTTCGATGTTATATTTTCAACATCGATGTTACTTGTAAACATCGAAACATCGATAAGTAATACGTATCCCACAAATATCATTTAATATTTCAATACGAACATTTTTAAGTTGCGAAAAAAAACGAAAAAATTTCTAATTGATTCGTTTTACTCTTTGTACATTGTGGCTTATGCGACATATATCCGTCAAGGCAGAAAGTATTAAATTCCAGCAAATATCTCATTTATTAAACGACAGTAAGCCGATATCTGTAGGCACATTTTCTAGTTTCTACTTCTACAAAACAATACACTTTTTTTCAGAGAACATAAAAATTAAAGTCACTTTATACTGGGTGTAACAGGATTTATGGTACACCCCCTTTTCTCTTTTAGTTTTCAAGGGAATTAATTGAAATTTGGGATATCCTATATACATAATAAGCGGCACTGTCTGACATACAAGTGATTATTTTTCCACTTCCAGTTTCGCCGGAAGTGACACTAACTTTCGATTTTTAAATGGAACTCCCTTTATATTATTACATTTTTTGAATTCTGCATAATTTTCTGAATCCAGCGATACCAAATAAGTGACATTTCAAACGTCAATATTTTTCACAATTATAATTTTTAGTTTTCCATTTAAGTGGGCCATGACGGTTCCGATTTATTCTAAATGACCCATGTAATGCTACAAAAATCAAAATCCCGTCAAAAATACTAAATTATGTGATTTATGAGCAAATAAAGTTCATCAAATCATTTCTCTTAGCTGTAATTTTGTTTGTATTTATCGCACATATTAATACGACATACGAATAAATTACTTATTAATAGTAATAATAAATGGTACTATGGTACCAATATGGTTCCATTTGAAAAAATTGAGTTCTGCTCCAAAAACAATTTTGATGAACTTAATTTGCTCATAAATCACATAATTTAGTATTTTTGACGGGATTTTGTTTTTTGTAGCATTACATGGGTCATTTATACTAAATCGGAACCGTCATGGCCCACTTAAATGGGAGACTAAAAATTATAATTGTAAAAAAATATTGACGTGTTAAATGTCACTTATTTGGTATCGTTGGATTCAGAAAATTATGGAGAAAGCATAAATGCATAATATATAGGGTATTCTATTTAAAAATCGAAAGTTAGTGACACTTCCGGCGAAACCGGAAGTGGAAAAAATCACTTGTATGTCAGATAGTGTCGCTTATTATGTATATAGGGTATCCCAAATTTCAATCAATTATCTTGAAAACTAAAGGAGAAAAGGGGGTGTACCATGATCCTGTTACATCAGGTATATATTATTTTGAAACATCGATGTTTTCCAGCCGATGTTTTTACTACCATCGATGGCAGGTACCGATGTTGAACATCGATATTACCATCGATGTTTTTAAAAAATGTGCCCATCCCTAATACGAATCATATTTCAGTTTTCAATTGAGCAGTTGAAGTTGTTTTTGAAGAAAATAAATTCTCGATTTTTTTATTTAGTTACTATACTTATCTCTACAAATAACTAGCGCCACATATGTGCAAGGTGAGTTCCTGAGAATGCACACCCCTTTTCTCCGTTTTTTTTTTTTACAGGGGCATCTATTTTTTTCTGAAATATCAAAATAAGCTGTCAGAAAAACAATCGAAACAAAAATGGAGCAGGTGTTTAATTACCAAGTATTGTAAATAACTCATTGGAAATTTTAAAAATCCATTTTAGAATAAGAATACCCTATTATATTAAAATCAGATGAATAACCTCCTAAAAATCACAGGGTAGGTAGCTGAAATCTCAGCTGGATTGACAAGGTTTGCGGTTTTCTATAATTAGCAATAATTATTAAGTATACAGTGCCATCCATAAAGTTTGCACAATATGGGAAAAAATTTGTGTGTATTTAAGAAATTTATAAGATACCTATATTCTTTGAAATGCCTGCGGTATCTCAAAGTTGTAGTCCACAACAGTTTTTGCATACCTAAATATTTTACCAGAAGAGTTTATATTTTATTGCTCTATTGTTATTAGTTAGATATTTACAGAAACTACGTAGGTACTTAAGTAGACAGCTGCATTGTTGAAAATTTATAATTATTTTATATTTAGTTAAGTTTCATTTAGTGCACTGCCTAAACGGTCCAGCCTACCTGAACGATATTTTTTATACCTAGAAAGGAGATTATCAAATAATCCCTTCTCAAAATATTATGCGGAGTGAAAGTTAATGATACATTTTTGGTTTACGATACATTTATCAAATATTGTCGTTTTTCTTCTTAATATATGATTTCTGTTATTTTTTGGTATATGTACGTTTTTGTTAGCCAGTGTGTTTTGATTAGCATCAAAATTACATACTTATTTAAGGATATTGTTTGATTAATTTTTTAGAAATCAAGAAAAAAATCAAATAACAGGATTTCCACATATATATGTATGTAGTTTTAACTTATTTTTCCTGAAATTTCAGAGTATGATGGAAAAAAATGAAATAAAAACAATAACAAAGATAATAATCTTTATTTACTAAAAACATGTAATATTTGTGATAATGATAAAGTACCAGATATTTAATACTCGTCATTTTTTTAATTAAACACCTTATACACTTTTCATTTGTTAAATTCCGTTTGTTTTTCTGATTATACTTTTTGATTAGGCATGTAGAAATGACTGATTTTTGAAAATTAGGACTTTAGCTAATATTTTCAGAGATGATTACACTTCCGGTTATACCGAAAGTCGGCAACTTCCTGTTTTAAATGGAGTAATACCTTTCTAATTGCATATTTCGATTCCGATATTGATGTATAGTGTATGATATAGGATTGTAAACCATTTTCGTTTTAAATGAGATTAACCCCTTGACTGCAGATAACAAAGATTTTTGTTTTTTTCGTTTTGGCAAACTGCCGGAAAATCACAAATCTTTGTCCTATAAGTTCTACGAACGCCTGATAACGTGTAAAATGTAGTCAACATGTGTTTTCCTATGTTTTTGTGGTTGCTGAACATGATCCCGGAGTTTATTGGATTCTATTTTACACCCAAAACGGACTCTAAGAAAATGACCATTTTTTTCAGTTTTTTTAAATATCTTTGTCCTCATTCATTCAAGTTATGTGCAGCATATAAACAGTGTTGTCTTAACAAGCTGTGTCATGTCCGAGGTATTTTGACCCGCTGAACATTATGGTGTCAAAATTTGGGCCAAGTACTCCTAAAGGTCAATACTGGGGGAAATTGCCCCAAAAATAACTCAATTTATGACGTTAGGAGAAGCTGTTTTTATTTCTGTACAGACGGTCAAAGTTAGTATATTATTCAGAAATTCAATGATTAAGGCAAAGATTGGACAAGACTTCCTGACTCAGTGCGTCCAAATACATCGGAAATAATGTCTGAATGAAATTTTGGAGAAACTAGATTGATTATTTACGAGGTGATTCAACGCCAGAATTTACTTTTTGACATATATGTAAGACAAAAATGCAGATAACACATTGATGATAAGTGGGTCAAAATACGTTGAAAATGATATATCTGGTAAAAGTAGGAAAATGTCATAAACTAAGTTTTTTTTGGGTCAATTCCTCCCACAATTGGCATTTCCGAGGATCTAGGCCAAATTCTGACCGGAGTTATATAACAAAAGAAAACAAAGAAATTGAAGTGGGAAGTATACTTCCCACCGCCCCTGAAACGGTTAAGGGGTTAGACCCCTCTGAAATGCGAAAAATCAAGGCATTCTTTGGGAATTTTTTTCTGCTCTACTGATAAAGCGTTCACAAATTTAAAGTACATAATGAAGTATGTACAGTCGTACAAAAAAAGTCATAATACACTTAGTAAATATTGTTTTTTATTGGTACAACTAATACTTAAATGTAATGAAATTAAACTTAATTCATCATAACATAGTATAAAACAAAGTCGTTTCCCGCTGTCTGTCCCTATCTATCTATCTACTACCTATGTATGCTTAGATCTTTAAAACTACGCAACGGATTTTGACGCGGTTTTTTTTAATAGATAGAGTGATTCAAGAGGAAATTTTATATACATATATAATACATGCATAATATAGTAGAGAAACACTGATAATTTTAGAGGTTTCTAATGTGGTCGTAAACCGGGCGAAGCCGGGGCGGGTCGCTAGTATGACAAAGTATATACAGAATATAAACATGTAGCTTTAAAAAATACAGAAAAAAATAAACAATTGTGTATTAATAAAAATGAATAAATGGTAAAGTGTAGGAAAAGGACGACAAATAAATCATAATACACCGCTAAATAAAATATGTATATTCTATATAATAACAAGCTTTAATATTTTGTGGCCTCCGTGGCATAGAAGAGACCAATCGGTTGCACAATGCAGGGGATATTTGAAGCCACTCGGACTCTACAACTGCTTTAAGGTTTATTAGAAATTTTATATTTTCTTACGCGACGCCGACGCGTGGTGTTTTAAGTATATAGGGTACATTAAATACAATCCACTGCTGAACAATACGAGCAGTATGTTTTGGATCATTATCCTGTTGGAAGTAATAATGATCCAAAACATTTAGTTTTTGAGGACTATCGCGCAAATTGTTTTTTAAAATATTCATTTACACATATCCGTCCATAATTCCAACATTAGGTACTAAATTTCCAATACCAGTAGCACTGAAACAACCCCAGAAGTTAATGCTACCACCTCCTTTCACGGTAGGTTGCAAGTTTTCCTTATTAAGAGCAGTGCTTGATTTACGCCATACATGCTGTTGTCCGGGAGAGTGAAATATCGTTAATTTTGTCTCATCCTTAACGATATTTTATTAGATTTAAGTATTAGTTGTACCAATAAAAAACAATATTTACTAACTGTATTATGACTTTTTTGTGCGACTGTATATACAGATTTCTTTCAATAAAAAATACAAAATGGCGTCATAGAATACACATCGAATACTAGAAGCTTTTTTTGTTGACCATCGGTGGGCAGCACAGCAATTTTTTAACAGCTCTAGAACAAACAAAACATTTTTCGTATCTACATGAGTTTCTCTAAAGCGGTACACAAGATGAATGTAAAATATTGATTTTTTGTAAAATTACGCTATTTATAAACAAATTAAAATCGTTTTTTTTTTAGTAAAATTTGATTGTCTTTTTTTCAAACTGCAGCCATTTTGTGAAAAAACAATATTTTACAATAATCTTGTGTACCGCTTTAGAAAAACTCATGTAGATAACGAAAACATTTTTTTGTTTGTTCTAGGAGCTGTTAAAAAATTGCTGTGCTGACCACCGATGGTCAACAAAAAAAAGGGTCTGTATTCGATTTGTATTTATGACGCTATTTTTGTATTTTTTTATTGAAAAAAAAATTATCTGTATATACTTCATTATGTACTTAATAAAGCCCTAAAATGAATTTTTGATCGCTTTATTAGTAGAGCAGAAAAAAATTACCAAAGAATGCCTTGATTTTTCGCACTCCAGAGGGATCTAACCCTTTAAGATACTTGCCATACATTTATCTCCGTGGTAAATATCGAAGGTCCGGTGAGCGTTTCTTTACGTTAAGGTCACGAGACAAGGCCAAGGTTATCTAAAATTATAATTCTGAACTTGCAAATCTCGCTACGACATTGGTTGGAGCAAATTACACGCTTAAAAAACTGTTAAGAACTATTCCCTGGACCGCTGTTTAAATTGTATTAAGATCGATGCGATAAATGCTTTTTAACGTTTTCGCTAACGTTTATTGTTTTAATGTAATTATAAGATAATTGACTATTAACGGGAATGTAAACAGTGACTCGGGCAACGTTCATAACTGAGCATGGGAGCCAGATCAGATTTTAGGGGGTTATTATCAGACAAAAAAAAAAAGAAAGATGTACAGGGTGATCGATTTATCATGAGAAGTGATTTTTCTCGGAAACGATTGAGACAAATTAATTTTTGTGAACGGTCAATCATTTCTACTCACATTCACTCAAATGTAAGGCAAAAATAAAAAATATATCATGACGCTAAGCGTCGCGACGCCTCATTTTTTTTTCAGCAACATACTTTTTTACTTCACCATGTAAGAATATACTTCACCAGGAAAGATATGTTAATTGTGTATTCTTTTTTTATTTAACTTTTTTTTGTATCTTGAGTATTTAAAATGTTATGGTCGATTTATTATTTAGTGCCTTATCTGTTTTTTCTCGTAAGCTGCTAGTTAAATGAATATAATTTCTGTATAAGAATATATCAGTTTACTAGCTTTTACTAAAAATTAAGACTTAAATAAAAAAAAATTTACTTAATGATGCTAAACATCGCGCCGCCGAAAATTTTTTTTAGCAAATTACCTACCTGTTTTTTTTTTTATTTCAAAAGTTATGGCCGATTCGTTGATGAAGTTATGGCTGATTTGTTGATGAATTCCTTTATAGTTAACTAGCGCGCCCCGGCTTCGCCCGGTTTACGACATCACATTAGAAACCTCTAAAATTATCAGTGTTTCTCTACTATATTATGATGTATTATACATATAAACCTTCCTCTTGAATCACTCTATATATTAAAAAACCGCACAAACCGTTGGTTCTAGATCTAGGCTACGAGGGACAGAGCGGAAGCGACTTTGTTTTATACTGTGTTATGATATTGCAACATTTGGAATTGAATTTTCCGACGTTATTGCTCATTCAATATACAGTGAGGGCCCTAAGTAACGGATAAATTAATTATCTACGTAATTTACAATTTTTGAGTAAAATCCTGAAACACGTTCTTGATGGCATTTTATGGCAATGGCAATGGCAATTCTAGAATGGCATTTTTTTGAGCATAATTTTATACCTCCCCCCTCCAACCGCCTTGGAGTGACAGCTACCCTTTTAAATTTTTAAATGGAACGAGGGTGCGTGTGATAGCTCATTTGAAAGGGTTTTTAATTATCTATTCAGCAATATAAGGTTTTTAGAATTTTTGTATTTTTTCATCAAGAAAATTAAATTTCATAATTTCAAAATTATTATGAAATGTATACAACAAAGTGCCTATGTACCAAATATCTGTCAAATCTGACGTTTTTAGTTAATTTTGTGTCAACATTCAACTGGAATGTATCGGTTTCCCTGATACGCTGCGCAAAATACCCAACAAAAGAAAGAAGAAAAAAGGGTTTCTTTTTACATATCAGAAAAAAATATACATTTAAATTTCTTTATTTGCTACATCTGTGAAAACTTATTATTCTATTATGTTATTTATCGCTGATCGTCAAGTTGATCATTATTTTAACAATGAGTCTTTCCCATGATACCCAAATAATGAAATTTTGATATTATTAGGATGTGGTGATAAAACAAGAACGCAGAAGCAGGTATGCGAAATATTCAATACTAAGTATTCTGACCACCGCATTTCCCAGTCTACGGTTAGACTGGGAAATAGAAAACAAATTTCGTGAATTTGGAAATGTCACAGATATTCCTAAATCTGGTAGGAAACGCATTTTAGACGATGAACAGAAATTGGATATATTGTTAGATATTCAAGATAATCCACATAAACCTACAAGACAAGTTGCCACCGATAATGATGTTAGTAAAACGTCTATATTGCGTCTTCTAAAGAATGAAAAATATCGCCCATATAAAATTTTTGGTTCAAGAACTTAACGACGATGACCCTGATCGTCGATTGGAATTTTGTGAAATCATGGCAAATAGATGCCAAGAAACCTTTTTTATAAAAACATTCTTTTTCTGATGAAGCAACATTCGTCTTAAATGGAACAGTCAACAAACAGAACTGTAGATACTGGAGTACAGAAAATCCACATTGGATGATGGAGGCCAATACTCAATATCCTGAGAAGGTGAACGTTTGGGCTGGAATTATAAATTCTCAAATTATTGGACCATATTTCTTTGATGGCACATTAACTGGCGCGCGTTACTTGGATTTCTTGCAAAATTTCTTAGTTAAGAATGCTTTTCCCAGATGATGACAACCCCAATGAAATTGATAGAAATATTTGGTTTCAGCAGGACGGAGCTACACCACATTTTTCATTGGTAGTAAGAGCCTATCTGAATCAAGTTTTTGCCAATAGATGGATCGATAGACGCGGTGAAATTGAGTGACCTACTCGTTCTCTCGATTTGACCCCGCTTGACTATTTTTTTATGGGGTTACTTAAAATCGAAAGTCTACTTCATCAGACCAAATAACGTAGAAGATTTAAAAAACAGAATAAGGCAAGAAATTAATCAAATCACCCCGGAAACAGCACAGCAATTCCAGACAATAATGGAGATTATTGTCAAGAAGCAACGGTCGCCCAGTTTGAACATTTGATTTAAACTCTTCTTCTGTTCTGTTTTATGTTATTTTCTTTACTTAGTTTACATCAAAAATGTAATATTTTTTCAATAAAAAAATTATAGAAATTAAAAAATCTTATGTTGCTGGATGGAGAATTAAAAACCCTTACAAATGAGCTATCACACGTACCCTTGGGACGAGGGTGCGTGTGATTTTAAAATTTTAAAGGGGTAGCTGTCACTCCAAGGGGGGTTGGGGGGGAGGTATAAAATTATGCTCAAAAAATGTCATTCTAGAATTAAAAATTGACATGTTTCAGAATTTTACTTATAAATTGTAAATTACGTAGATAATGAATTTATCCGTTACTTATGGACCTCACTGTATATGTACATATTACATAAGTAAATATGGTTTTATTTACAACAAAAACTATGTGTATTAAATCTAGGTTTTGATAGCTGAAATATTGTATAATTATAATAAACAAATACCTATATCTTTAGATACTTCTACAATAAACAATATACACGTACAAGTGCTACTTATATCTGTACAAATGAGTAAATAAAATAACAACCAGAAAAATTAAAAATTAATTATTTAATAAATGTTCAATATACACCATTGTTACTTTTTGCTTCAAATCAAAACACAAATTGTTTTGTGCATAGCCCATTTGTCTTTATTCGAATTCATAGAATAATAACAATTACTTTAATAAATAGGTATGTATTTACTTAAAGTTAAGCCAAAAATTGTTCTTCACTCATATTTCACAGTTGAATCCTGGGAGTTTTGGAAGTTGAATACGGTTTATTACTCAGTTCTTATTTGCATCAGAAGATGCCCTCAATGGTATGAAATTTAGAAATGGACTGTTTAATAGATGATATTATTTTTAAGCGGATGTTTTAGTAGACCAAATTATATTTTGGGGATCGGACAGAATGGGAATCGTTAGTAAGCTGTTTTTTTTTATTTCCATCTTAAAAGCAGAAACTTCTGGCTTTAGTTTTCTTTAGTTTAAGAAACTAAACTTTTTTTGTTTAGTTTAGTTTATTTGCCTTTAGGCAAGTAAATTGATATACTCTTAGAGTATATCAAGTAGATTGATATACAGAAATTATATTCATTTAGCTATCAGTCATGAGAAAAACAGATAATAACATAAATGATAACAATACATGGGCCATAACTTTTTAACTATCCAAAATACAAAAAAATAGAAAAAGAACTCGTAATTAATATGCCTTTGTAATGGTAAAGTAAAAAAGGTGTCTTGCAGAAACAAAAAATTATTGAGGTGTCGCGACGCTTAGCGTCCTTAAGGCATACTTTTTATTTTTTGAGTGAAAATGAGTAAAAGTGATTTACCGTTCACAAAAATTAATTTCTCTCAGCCGTTTTTGAGAAAAACTCACTTCCTATGATAAATCGATCACCCTGTACAGTGGGTGCCACGCAACATCGGACAGACCGTCACAGTGATTTTAGGTGGCCAAATACAAATATATATATCAACAAGAAATCCAAATATGTAGATAATAACGTTATATTTATGTTATTCTTACAAAGATCTAAAACATTCTTCATATCTATGTACAGTCGGCAGCATGGATATTCGTACAAGCAGTACAAATATATAACGTATTGAAAAATATACTGTTATACATTTTTTATACCAACTATAATAGTATGTGCGGATGAATAATCATATTTGCTAACCAATTATAACATTGATTTGTTTTGACGTACATTATTTTACCAAAGCACGCAAAAGTAGGCGAGCCTATTGTGATCAAGACGTCGCACGGGTATTCGTACACCGCCGTATGTGTCTATGAGATTATCCGAATGTGGCCGAATGCATGGGATTCCAACTAGAATTTGGCACTTATGGGTCGCATAGTTGCAGGCAGAACACACGTGTAAATTTTAGTCAAATAGGCAAACAATAATGGGCTGGAAAACTAAGAATACACCAGCGGAATTAAGAGAATTAGTAATAAAACATTTTCGAGATGGAAAAACGTACCGAGAAATTGGTACCCTCGTTAATCGAAGCCATTCGACTGTATAATAATATATCATTCAGTGGCGGTGCGTGATATTTCAGTTAGCCATATCTTGAAAACGACGCATGGGACCTACTTCACTTTTTAGGTGATGACTATACACCTCTTACAGAAAGGGTTTATAGTGAAAAAACCGTCAGCAAAGTTTGCGAAAAAATTTTCAAAAACACTGGAGCACTCCCTGGGTTCTCAGTAACGCTCTGTGGAATATTTGCAGTATATTTTTTTCATAATCTAGAAACAAATATAAGGAGACGTTTTTCGATTTGTTACAAAATATTTTTGTTGCAAAAAGTTATGGCCATTTTAATTTTGGGAAACAAAATGTTCCTATAAAATTAAAATTAAAATGGCCATAACTTTTTGAAAAAAAAAAATATTTTGCAACAAATCGAAAAACGTCTCCTTATATTTGTTTCTAGATTATGAAAAAAAATATACTGCAAATATCCCACAGAGCGTTACGGCTATCTGAAATATCACGCACCGCCACTGATATCATTAAACGTTTTGTAAATGAAAACAGAATTCACGATGTTGCTAAAACAGGGCCTAAGTTTTTTGCTTACTGCACAGAACGAACGGAGGTTCATTAGGGAAGTAAAAAAAAATCCTCAAATTTCCGCTCCAAAATTAGCAGCAGAATTTCAAATTTATTGTGGAAAATGTGTAAATGCGACACTGTTTGCAGAGTTTTAAGACGTCATGGTTCCCACTCCAGAGTTGCAAGAAAAAATCCTTTGTATCTAAGGTCAATAGGCGGAAACGATTGGAGTTTGCTCAAAAATACTGCAATAAACCTCCATATGCCAGATGGACTAGGTCCATCTGGCCCGAAAATGTTAAACTTACTTTCATCAGTAAAAATAACCTGTCTCAAAAAGTCTAGAGGTTTATTGCAGTATTTTTGAGCAAACTTCAACCTTTCCGCCTATTGACCTTAGATACAAACGCTTTTTTTCTTGCAACTCTGGAGTGGGAACCATGACGTCTTAAAGGTCTGCGGACAGTGTCTGCACTTACCATTTTCCACAATGAATTTCTAATTCTGCTGCTAATTTTGGAGCGGAAATTTGAAGATTTTTTTTACTTCCCTAATTAACCTCCGTTCGTCCTGTGCAGTGAGCAAAAACTTAGGCCCTGTTTTAGGAACATCGTGAATTCTGTTTTCATTTACAAAACGTTTAATGATATAGTATTGTACAGTCGAATGACTTCGATTAACGAGGGTACCGATTTCTCGGTACGATTTCCCATCTCGAAAATGTTTTATTACTAATTCTCTTAATTCCACTGATGTAGTCTTAGTTTTCCGGCCCATTATTGTTTACCAATTTGACTAAAATTTATACGTGTGTTCTGCATGCAACTATGCGACCCATAAGTGCCAAATTCTAGTTGGAATCCCATGCATTCGGCCACATTCGGGTAATCTCATAGACACATACGGCGGTGTATGAATACCCGTGCGACGTCTTGATCACAATAGGCTCGCCTACTTTTGCGTGCTTTGGTAAAATAATGTACGTCAAAACAAATCAATGTTATAATTGGTTAGCAAATATAATTATCCATCCGCACATACTATTATAGTTGGTATAAAAAATGTATAACAGTATATTTTTCAATACGTTATATATTTGTACTGCTTGTACGAATATCCGTGCTGCCGACTGTATGTAACTCAACCCTAGCTCCTCTATAATAACATTTTTCCCACATACATATGTTTTTTGTGTCCTAAAACAGTCATTAAAACATACTACAGTCCCCAAACATGAACGTCATTGAACATTTTTTTGTGACATAAATTAGGCCACAAGATTGAATTTGAAGTGTCTACAAGAACAAAGGAATACAATTTCGCCTGTTATACGTCAGAAACTTGTGAAATCCACGCCAAAGAGGTTACAATAGGTTGAGAAACAAAAAGGTTACGTGACAAAACATCAGTCATGTGTTTTTTTTTTTTTTTTTTTTTTTAGGATTACAACAAAGGTTTCCGATTTTATGTAAGCACGTATTTACGTTCCGTTTTATTTTTTTTTTTATTTTTGTATATTTATGTTAATAATACATATTATTACACAACCTGGCAGTGGTTTCATTATGCTTTCAAATGATATATGTAAATAACTTTCAACCGGACCTTCTATTCGATTTTTCGCGTGACACTGTACTTTCTTCCGTTTTTCTTCTTCACTGCACTTTGGTCTGTGTAAAATTCACACCAGAATTTCGTTTCTGAGTTTTTGTGACAGATTAATCTTTCATACTAAATTTAATTAGTAAATTAAAACTTTTAGGAAAACATTTGGAAATAGCAAACAGTAAAAAAATGATATAATCACTTGGTATTTACAAGGAAAATAATTGTTTTGCTAGCAGTTTTCAAGTTTTGGTGAGGCAGTCATTTTTTTGATTATATTCATTTGATTTTATTCATTCACTTGGATCTAGTAATAACCCCCTATAATCTGGTGTGGACGAGACTCACACCAGAAGATGTTTACAATGAACCTTTGACCTGTTAAAATCAGTTAACAGTTTTACGAGAAATCGCGATACTCGTATATAATTTTCTAACAAATATCCCTGCAAAAATCAAAGTTCAATGTGCTAGCGTTGCATATTTTCAATGGCATGCTACATAAAAATTATCCCGCTTACTATTTTGGGGGTGGGGTTGCGGAATTAACAATTAAAACTTTTTAAAAAGACTTCTTTCTATTACATTGAAAAAATTTCCAATTGCAAATTGCAAAAAAAAAAACAGATTAGTAAATTCAAAAATTTGCAGGGTATAGTATTTTTTAACTGATAGGGCGCTTACAGATCATGTAGACGACCCAAGTTATGCTTGGCGCGATTTTTCGACTGATTGTCCATTTCGACGATTTTGTTCAAATTTATAACGTACTTTTATACCGCAACAGATTGTCTAATTTGCATAATCTCTAAATAAATAGGTTAAAAAGGAAAACGAAGCAAAAACTGCTATTACCTTCAGACAAATTACCTATGGGATAGCAGGTAGAAATTTGCCCTCAGGGATGTTTCTGATGATGACCCTCCGTTCAATGTCACAGTGTACCTAAATGTATAAACAAATGTAATAAAAACAAATCTTGATTAACCGAACATCGGATCGTTTTAAGGCTTTGCTGGAGATTTTTAAGATAATAATCTATACAGACAAGCGCATTAAACTTTCCACTAATTAAAGACTTCTGGATCATCATATTCAAATGATTTATACGTATCTGATCAAGCCTCTTCAAGTAAACAAAAAAAGATACTTTAAGATAGTTTAGAGTTTGTTTTATGTGTTTTTGTTTAGTTTATAGAAATAAAACTTATGTATAAATATGTATGTAGTTCTGTTTACTATAACAGACAATTTCTTTTTGATAATTCGAACAAATCGATAATCCGAACAACCCTTTGCAGTAATTAGTTCAGATTATCGAGGTTGTACTGTATCTACATAATAATATAGTGTGTGTTTATTTTTTGTATGTACTTTAACCCATTAACGCCCAAACGGACACAATTTTTCGTCCTTTTTGGAGCGCCAATCTCGAAGGGAAATTAATAACTTCACTCAATAAAAACCACTTATCCTAATGTTTTCGGATGTGATATTTCGATTTCCGGGGAATTGTGATTAAATGCTCTAGAAAAAAAATATGACTGACTTTATGGAGAAAAGTACTGAAAATTTGGGGGGTTTTTTTATTATTTTTTTTTTAGTCCTAAAAGTACACTAAGCTACTCCGGATTGTGGAGGGGAGGTGGAGGCAATAGTTGGAGTTGATGATAGGATTTTTTTGCCGACCTCAACTGACTCTAATCTTTTCAAAATGGCGGACATTGCATAAAATCTCATGAAATATGAATTTTTCTCTAGTATTAACGAGAAAATAATGTTATTGTGAGTTTTTCTTGATCCACAGTCATTTTCCTCAATCAAAAC
This sequence comes from Aromia moschata, assembly GCA_029963805.1. Classification (NCBI taxonomy): domain Eukaryota; kingdom Metazoa; phylum Arthropoda; class Insecta; order Coleoptera; family Cerambycidae; genus Aromia; species Aromia moschata. The sequence goes on from JAPWTK010000112.1 coordinate 1,123,673, forward strand.
AATACTGCAGAATATATTATAAAAAAAAAAATTTTCAGACTTTCCCGCCCGTCAAAACCCCAAACAAAGATCCCCCCCCCAAAATTGGGGTAGGGGTTTTTTTTGTGTTTTTTTTTATTTTTTCTTTTGCGGGGGGGCCCCAAAAAAGGAAAAAAATTTGGGTTGGGTGGGGTGGGGTTTGGGTTTAAATTTTTTTTTTTTTTTTTTTTCTTTTTTTTTTTTTTTTTTTTTTTTTTTTTTTAAACCCAACCCCCCCCCCTCTTTTTTTTTTTTTTTGTTTTTGTGTTGGGGGTTTTTTTTTTTTTTGTTTTTTTTTTCCCTCCCTTTTTTTTTTTGCTCCTTTTGTTCGGGCCCGCCCCCCCCCCCCCCCCCCCCCCCCCCCTTTTTTTTTCTTTGCGCCCCGGGGCCCCCCCCCCCCGCCCTCCTCCCCCCCCACAAACTCCTTTTTTTTTTTTTTTTTTTTTTGTTTTTTTTTTTTGTTTTGTTTTTTTTTCTCCCTTCCCCTCCCTCCCTCTTCCCTCTCCCTCCTCCCCCCCCCCTCCCCCCCCCCTTTTCTCCCCTTTTTTTTCTTTTTTTTTTTTTTTCTTTTTTTTTTTTTTTTTTTTTTTTTTTTTTTTTTTTTTTTTTTTTTTTTTTTTTTTTTTTTTTCTTTTCCCTTCCTTTTTCCTTTTTTTTTTGTTGTGGTGGGGTGGGCTTTCTTTGTGCCGGGTGCCCCCCCCCCCCTCTCTTTTTTTTGGGCTTTTCGCCAACTTGTAGTTTCCAAAAGAAAACGTCCGGTTTTTTTGTTTCTACACCGAAGGTTCCAGTATCCACTCCAGCATTAAAAACATAGCTAAAAATTGCGTTCTCTTGGGCGTTAATGCGTTAAACAAAACATATTTCTATGAACATCTGATTTCAAAAATATGAGGGATCTAGATGCAAAACTCACATTATCAACTTTTTAAAATTTTTCAGGAAGAAGGAATAACTGATTTCTCACTTTTCAAGTGACTTAAGGCACTGATTTTTTTTTTGGTTTTTTGTATTAGAACTTTACATTTGCTTCCCAATTGATGAAATAACAGCACAACAACATTTGACTCCAAGAAAGTGAATTAAAATTTGGATAATGTGAGTTTTGATACAAATGTTTTAGATAATGGTAGTCTTGCTCCAAATTATTGTACATAATATTATTTTTTACACTAAAATTCATGTAGTTAAGCTAAGAAAAGGAACTTGGAAACAAACAATGGTATATCAATAAAAATTTTATGTAATATGGTAGTTCATAATCAAAATAAAAAGCTGCACAAAATACTTATAATACGGTTTTATTATCATCATTCACTGATGAAGTGAAATATTTTTATAATGAACCTAATATTGCAAAGTACAAAAAATGTTGACAAGTAAAAAGTTCTAACATTCTCACATTCTCCTTAGGAGAATGAGAATTTTGAAACAATTCACATATTCCACAATTTAAAATAAATACGAAAATGTGAGTTTTATACCACTTTTAAGATTTAAAATGGTGTAGTTCAACACGATGAACAAGATAGCGCCACTAACTCTATTTCGAAAAATTATGGATAATGTGAGTTTTGCATCTGTACCCCTCATATGATAACACTATAGAGTTATTATTACTAGTTTTTAAATAATTCGACGAAAATATCTAAGTTTCACGTACAAATTCTCTCGCGAAATCGCGAAAATTTCTAGTGTATTTCAACTGGCACGATACAGGGAATAAATAAATTTCAGTACTCGTTTTCAAGAAGAATCGAGCAGATTAGTCCATAGTCAGTGCTAGATATATAGACCTTGTCAGTGCTAGAACTATGGAATGCAAATGGTTTGATACATAAAAGTTTTTAATTTTCCTAAGCCAAAGCTTTAAATGTTTTATTATTGTGAGATGAAGTTGATAATGTATCAGTAAGATAATTTTATACTACAGGGTGGCCCAAATAAAAAGACTGTGAATTCATAAATTTTTATTTTTTACGTATTTTGCCTTATTGAAACAGATTTAGATTTAGTCATTGTAGGGATTGGTGCACTGGTTTGATGTTTGACAATTACAAAATGAGTAACAGTTCAATCCAGCAGCTCTACAGCTGCAACTATTTTGCCGCGCACATTTCGAACAATTGCAGCTTGGTACAAGCTTTTCAGTTGGTGGAAAAAGGTTCGTTACAGACTTTGGTGATAGGCAAGCGTTCTCGATTTTGTATCCGAAAACAAGGGGATCAAGAACACTTTGTGTTCTCTCCAAACAATGGGTTTGCTTGTAAACAATATAAAAAGCACGTAAAATATGAAACCTAATATTTGCAGATGTGGGTGGTAACTTTTCTAGAGAAACGTTCTTTTGGTGTTGATAAGTCCAATATCTCAGATCGTTAAATGTTTTGTACGTATTGTCCTTGCGGTATACTTTTACTAAAAACTCCTCTGCGAGTCGAACAGAACTCTCTATTTCGGTTTCGGATAAACCTAAAAAATATTCGAAATAAGTACATATGTGGGGTATAATTTCTAAGGGTAGTTGTACCTTGTGCAAAATTTAGAAGATATTTTTCTGGTTCGGCATACCTTTAAATCCGTGGCTTCAAATGTTCTAATATGATATAATGCCATGATTATAATATCAGTATCTGACGACAAAATACATATTTTTTCATGTCCATCACGCACTGCCTGAGCTATGTGAACCATTATTCCCATACCAGCTTCTTCTATATCTTTTTTTTCCCAACATATTCAGGAACTCAGAAGATGATAACGTTGATTGGAAAGATTCGGTATTGGTAGCACTGCAAATCAGTTGAACCCCAGGCCAGAATTTAAAACCATTCTTTAGAATAAATGAGCGAAGAACGGATTGAAGCAAAATTTTATTTTCAGTAGAGCCCCAAAACTTTTTTTCTTGAACAGGTAACGGAATATCTTCTGTAATTTCATGAACACAAATGCACTCGTCATTATATCTTCGTAGCCTTCTCTCTCCTGCTTTCGGTGATAGTTCTAATACTATCGAATACGAAGTCTACCCTATTAACCCTCCCTTTAGTGTTCTGCTCATAAGGTTACAAAACTCAGTAGCTAAATCTTTAAAAGTTTTAAGGTTTTTCCAGTTTAGCTTTCGTAGTCCCATCATGACATATACCATTAAACAAAATTTATCATTGTTTTCTGATAATGTGAAATTTTCATCACCAAGAGTTTTGTAGAGCTCTTCTAAAATACTGGATTTATTGGACTCCTTTTTTAGCATATCTTCTTCTTCAAAAAGAATATTCTCATAAGTCAATTCAAAAGATAACAATGACTTTATATCATAATTTCTTTCTGTAGCTACGTCAAAGATACGTCGATACTCGTAGTTTTGTTTACGACATGCCTTGGACTGGTTTTGTTTGACACCAGGAGCGTAGTAAAGATTTAATATTAAAATATAATATAATTATATTTAGTATATTAACATGTTTAATATTTTTCTACATAAATATAGTATTTATGCAGCTCTTGGGTACTATTTCGACATAATATCCGCCTCCCTCACAAGTTAAATTGTATCCAGATGTGTGATTATAAGCATATAATATTTTAATCACAGCACATACGTATTTACGTGGGCCAGTCCGCCCCTGCCTCCCCCCAAAACAGCCCCCCCCCCCGCCTGTTTGGGGTATGGGAGGGGCCCCGGGGGGGGGGGGGGGGGGCGGGAAAAAAACGGGGGCCGGGGGGCCCCCAAAAACCCCCCGGGGGGGAAACGCCCGGGGGGGCGCCGGGGGGGCGGGGGGCCCTTTTTAACCCCCCCCGCCCCTGGGGGCCCCCCCCCCCAAAAAATTTTTTAAAAAAATTTTTTTTTTTTTTGTTTTTTTTTTTTTTTTTTTTTTTTTTTTTTTTTTTTTTTTCGGGGGGTTTTTTTTTTCCCCCCCCCCCCTCCCCCCCAAAAAATTTTACTTTATTATATATAATATGGGCTGCAAAGTAATAAAAAAATAACTGGCCAAAATCTTGAGTGGTAACAAACCAAAACATGTTTAGAATGGACTACAAAAGCGTTATAACTTGTAAGATTGCGGGGACCTTTCAGCGAAGTATAGCTAGCGGTTGTATTATATAACAATAAACGAATAAGAAAAGTTTTATTTACCTGCAGATTTTGTCCCATCATTAGTGCACTTGTACATTGTTATCAGATTATCATTATTCACAGGGTTATTCGGGGGTTATTATTTATTGCTAATTTCCAGGAATATGTTTATTTAATCCATTTACTACACCCATATAATTACACAATGCTCAACCATATATTCGTTGTCGATACGGAAATCCACTAACTACTAGCATATTTAGACATCAGGTACATCTCTTTAGTCTGCAGCTAAAAACTATGGCCCAAGATATAAATAAGAGTTATTTGCAAAAGTGCAAAATCACATTTTAGGAGAGTGTGCAAAGTTTGAACTCGATATATAATAAAACTACAAATTATATTTTTCTTTGTAATAGGTTGTAATTGTTTCCGAAACTGCGATATAAAATAGGACTTGACTTAAGGGGTGTCTCAATTCCACCCCTATCAACTTATCAATATTTATTTATTTTTTAATTTCAATGTCATCCAGTGGCAGTAGCCCATTGACTGCCACGGTAATTTATTGAAATGTGCCCTAACTGCCGAACTTTGAAACTTTGACAACTTTAACGAGACATATCATTTCCGACGTGTTTTGACCCGTTGAATATTATGGCGTTGTCAGAATTTGGCCTAGATCCTCTGAAATGCCCATTTTTGGAGGAATTGACCCAAAAATAGCTCAATTTATGACATTTTGCTACTTTTACCAGACATAATTTCCTACGTTTTTGACCCATTGATGGTGGTGTTAGCTGAATTTGTCTCACACATGCGAAATTTTCATAAACCCAGTCTACAGTTTTCCAATATTTTATTTAGACATTATTTCCGTCGTATTTGGACGCACTGAGTCAGAAAGTCTTGTTCAATCGTCTCAAATATTGAATTTCTGAATAATATACAAACTTTGACTGTATGTAAAGGAATAAAAACTATCCTAACGTAATAAATTGAGTCATTTTTGGGTCGATTGTCCCCCAATATAGGCCTTTAGGAGTACTTGCCCAAATTCTGATAACACCATAATGTTCAGCGGGTCAAAATACCTCGGAAATGACGCAACTTGTTAAGATAACACTGTTTATATGCGGCACATAACTTGAATGTATGTGGACAAAAGATTTTTAAAAAACTAAAAAAAAATGATCATTTTTTTAAAGCTCTAGTCTGTTTTGGGTGCAACATAGGGCCCGATAATCCCTAGGATCATGTACAGCATCCCCAAAAATATAGGGAAACATACAGGGTTAGAAAGTCCAAGATTTCAAAGCCGAGCATTAAAAGATAGAAAAGAATAAACTCTTCAAGTAAAGGGAACTGACAGAGAAATATTATATCCTTAGTTGCCAGACCGATATGTCATTTTAAAGTACAATAACTGAAATAAGGAATCAGTTTAGCCGTGTCTGCGTAAATAAGATATTCATATTGTAATTAAATAAACGTTTTTACTATAATAACAATAACGATGACGGTGTACAAAAAGGAGGCAAAAGTGCAAATAATTAAGTGGTATTTCATCTCTCAGAGCGCTGAAGAAGTTGTTGGGCGAATTGCATTTTCATTTGAAAATCGGCTGGTACCTACGGTAAAAACCGTATTAAAGTCGTCCACAGATTTTAGAACCACATATTCAATAGGCATTTTTTCTTTCGTCTTATAACCGGGTTGATTTATATTTTTATTTTTTATAGAACTTCAATTTTATTTTCTTGCAGACCGGTTAGTTAAGGAATACGAAAATTTGAAAATAAATACAATTGTGTTCGTACACTTCTTTTAGGTGTATGGTATAATTGTAAAAGTCAGACTTACGTAAGAATTTCGTTTCATACAGCTAAGTCGATGTACACCCCCACAGCTACGAAAGCCCCATAGCGAAAAAGTACTGAGTCCCACTCAAATTCGGCGATAGGCGTGTAGGTAATACCTCTCTCCACTTTCTATTACGCGCAGGTCTCATACGTTTCTAATACGCGCACAAGCGTAAAACACTTGCATCTAACAGTCTTTGTCTGTCCTTACTGGTGTATTTTAACTTATTCTCTTCTACACATGTATCGCCAATATATAAAGGTGCAATTTCCTAGAGTGTATGTTGATTACATTTTACACATTATCAGACGTTAATAGAGCATTTATTTATAAACAAAGATTTATGATTTTCCGGCAGTTTGGGCCAAGTCGAAAACAAAGATCTTTGTTCTCGGCAGTCGAAGGGTTAATTTAAGTACATGTTTTCAACACTCCCTAGTATCAGTTTTATACCTTTATACTGAGTATAGTTTTATTTTTGTCTTGAATCCTCATGTTATTTTTTTATAAGATCAGTAACTTCATAAAACCAAATAAAATAACGATTCACCCTCATTAGTTCAAATTTTCACTCCTTTCTACCGTCCCACGACCATAACATCGTTTTCTTAAGACGATATAATATGTATGTATTTTTAATATTAGGAATAATATTAGGAAGTCAAGTTTCTGTGATTGCCGGACGTAGTATATATGTATGACTCGTTAAAGCGCTTGTTGCCAACTGTCACACACTTGTACAGATATGACGCAGAAAATTTTTTGCTGAATGGCCACCGAATCCATTTGGCTTTAGTCTGGATTAACGGTCTGTTCGATACAGTATGTTCTGTAGATTGTAAGTCCCTGCTCATAAAAATGTGACGTGTGGTTTGACGATTCAAGCCATCAAGTGTTTGTTATAATAACCACCATGGATTCATTTTGTCCAATAGGACGGGAATTGATTTCCAGTATGGTAATTTATCCTTCTTTTTGTTTTGTCAGCTTTGTTATGTCGCTTTTGTTCCATTTTCATGACAGGTCCCTGTGTGTATTTTCCCGTAATTTTTTGTTGGTTGATTTGCTTTAAATAATTTTGTAAATCAGATTGTTCACGGAAATTGTAAATAAATATTGGCGTTTCTATATCAAAATAGTGACGATTGTTCATAAGTCTAAAGACTTATTTTTATTCGTAAATTAAAAAAGAGAAAGTTTGGCATTTCAAATAAAACGTTATCTCGAACACTAAAAGTAGGATGGTAAGTTTTTCGTGTAAAAACCGAATACTATCGAAGTTCCGTTATTTTATTACAGTATGTCTCGTCTAATAAACTTTTTCCAAATTATTTGTACCTTTTAATAAACTCTGTACCTATCTATTTTTATAAAAAAAATTTACATATAGTACGGTGTCACAAACACTTGTTTTTCTAAATAATATACAGTGTCTGTAAGTATATAATATGTATGTAAAATAGACAATGTATAATATTTCTATTAGTAATTGTTTTCAAAAATTATTGCGTTTGTCATGGATTTGAGCCACAAATTTAACCAAAAAATAGTTAAATATATTATTTGTTCACCGTAAAACCTCCACTACAGTCCCCAGAAGTGAATGTTATTGAACATTTGTAGGATTAATTAGGCCACAAGATAAGCTCTAAACAATTTTCCAATATGAATGAATTTAGTGATGAAATGTACGAGACAAAAGAATACAATTTCTCCTGCTAAAATATGTTGAGAAACAAAATAAAAATTTAAAATACAATTAAAATAGGTTGAGAAACAAAGTTTTATTTTGCAATCCATTTTCTAGATTTTCTGAGGGCAGATATAAAAAAAATGAAATTGAAAAATTGTTCGATTGAAGTTTTTTTCTGTATTTTATTAATTCACTTGGATTTAGTAAGAATCCCCTAGCATCTGGTGTGTAAGAGACTCACATGAGAAGATGTTTACAATGATCAACCCCCCCCCCCCCCCCAGCTAGCAGAATTTACGATTAAAACTCTTTAAAGAGACTTTTATTCAGTGTCGCCGTTTCTATTACATTGAAAAAAATTCCAAATTTGCATTTTGCAATACAAAAAGTAGATATTTGCAAATTCAAATTTTTGCAGGGTACAGTAATTTTTTAACTGATAGGGCGCTTACAGATCATGTAGACAACCCAAATATGCTTGGCGCCATTTTTTGCCTGATTATCTGGTTATATATCCGTTTCGACGATTTCGTTCACATTTATAATGGACTTTTATACCCCAACAGATTGGCGCAATTTGCATAATTTAAATTGAATAGGTTAAAAACTGAATAGAAACTGATATTGTCATACAGACAAATTACCTAGGGGAAAGCAGGTAGAGAATTGCCCTCAGGGATGTTTCTGATAGGTCTACCCTCCGTTCAGTGGCACAGTCTACCTAAATGTAGGTATAAACAAATACAATAAAAACTTATTATATTTGTTATATATAATAAAAAATATATTATTACATTGTAGTATATAATAAAAAATGATTTTCTGTATGTACTTTACTTTAAATATAAGTTTATGCATTAATTGCATAATCTTCATTGGGATTATTTTTATTACACAAAAAAAATACAAACAGTATTTCTTTTCTAATCGAATATAGAAGACACATAGGTAAACCTTATCAGTTATTGTGTCTATCAAGCATTATTTCGCGTCTTTGAAAATAAGGCCCAAAACCGGCCATTAAATTTGGTAACCTTCGCACCTACATATATTGGTGAATAGAAAATATACACTTACTTGTTTAAATATAATTTTCAAAAAAATCTAAAAATACGGTATAATTTCTCCAACTCATACCTTTCTAAATGCAGCCAGAAGTATTCAGATGTGCGATGTGTATATATTTTACTCTTTTGTGTTGTTACAAAAATATACACGTTTAACTCTTATGTACATAAGGCTAATGTTAGTCGATGTGATTCATAAGCCTCGAATTTTTTACCGCTTCTCTGGCAACGAGCGTCATAATAATTGTCCTAATTTTTTCAACAGTTCTGTCTCGCTTTTTTATGTATATGTATATATGGGACATTCTACGCCAAAAAAAAAAAAACAGATTTCTCTGAACCTGTATATAAGTAGTAGGTGATAAGAAAAGTTGATACCTAAAATTTTAGAGCTCAAGTCACATTACGCTCTCGTCACGAACGATCACAAAATTAGAGCTTTTTAGACAATCTCAAATTCGCGACTATTGTAGGCAAACCATATTATAAGGTTTTTAGGGTCGCGAAAATTCGTTTTTTATGGGGCCCCATGAGGCCCCACAATGAAAAATGTAATGAATTTTAAAATTATAAAAACAGCACGTTATTATACACAAAATTTTGAGTAAAAAAGGTCTTGCATTTTTTCAATTGAATACGTATTTTTAGAGTAAAAAAATCGATAACATTTATAATGATATTTCTCACTTAGTAAAGGTTTTTGAATTTGTTGCATTAAAAACGTCTTAAATTTTTTTTTGAAAAATGCATGAGACATTGGCCCAAATGCCGTGATTCGTCATTTTTTCATTGTGGGGCCTCATGGGGCCCCATAAAAAACTAATTTTTACTTTTTAAAAAATTGTTCCTTATTCTACGTTAAATTTTAAGTAAAAAATGTCTCTTGAAAAAAATTATTCAAGCTTTTCTAAAAAATTATTCAAGTTTTGCCTTATTATAAAATTCATCGAGGTTAATTAATTTTTTACTCAAAAAATACCCATTAAATGAAAAAAATAAGAAGACATTTTTTACGTAAAATTTAACGTAGAATAAGGGAAAAATTTGTTAAAAGTAAAAATTCGTTTTTTATGGGGCCCCATGAGGCCCCACAATGAAAAATATAACGAATCATGGAATTTTGGCGCAAAATTTTGAGCAAGACATGTCTCATGCTATTTTTCAATTTAAGGCGTATTTTTAAAGCAACAAATTCAAAAACTGTTATTTCAAAAAAAAGGTTTTCAATTTTTTTACTTTAAAAATACGCATTAAATTGAAAAAATGCAAGAGACCTTTTTTACTCAAAATTTTGTGTAGAATACCGTGGTGTTTTTAAAATTTGGAAATTCATTAGATTTTTTGTTATAGAGGCCCCAAGGGGCCCCATAAAAAAACGGATTTTCTAAATCGGACACTATATTCGTAATCAGCGACCCTAAAAACCTTATAATATGGTTTTCATACAATTTTTTTTACGTACCAAGATATAACGTAAAAATGGTAAATTTTCACCTTTCGAGCTTTCTAGCGGTCATACCATTGTTCATACCATTCTGGGACAAAAGCTATCCGAAAGTAAAGTTGTCAAGCTTTTTTTTTAAGCAAAAAAGAATTTAAGAAATACTTTTACAAATTTCGAATTTCGAAAAATCTTATCCCTCTGAAAAGGGGTGAAAACTACCCTTAATGAATTCAAAAGTTTTTTTTTTCACAATCTACTGGGAAAATACGATTTACTATTTTTTTCATTTTTTTTATTCGCGCTCATTTGCCTAGAACAGTCGCGAATTTAAGATTGTCTCTGTAAAAAGCTCTAATTTTGTGACCGTTCGTGACTTGAGCTCTAAAATTTTAGGCATCAACTTTTCTTATCACATACTGCTTATACACAATGTTTCAGAGAAATCTATTTTTTTTGTGGCGAAGTTGGCATGGAATGTCCCATATATGTACATATCTACACATTTTCTTTTCAACAGAAAAGATACAACAAAATTTTCATCGATACTTCTTCCACTTCACTACGAGGATGTGAAAGAGAAAACGATGAAATTTATTTGTTTCTTATATCGTACACTCAGGGCAAAATTTTCGCGATAAAAAATATAATTTGTACGTGAAATTGACATACTTATTTTCGTCGAATCGTTGAAAACTAGAAATAACCCTATAGTGTAGGTACATATACCATATTTTTTATATCAGATGTATGATCAGATCATATTTCACGAAATATGTTCAATAGTGCTGTTTTCGTAATATATTTTTTATTTTAATCATATCAAACATTCTGTATATTATCTGAGGATATTGAGTATTTAATTGTTCTTGTTTTTTTTTTTAAATTCGAAAGATCTGATGATATTGTAACTTATTTATTTCGGGTTCGCGAGGTGTGAAAAATTAAACTCGTACATTTAAACTAACCTATTTATTTACACTAATACAACTACTACACTATTTAACTACACTAATTTATTTCTATACAATTTATTTTTAGCGTTGTAAGCCCGCCGATATTTAAATAGAACTGTCCGTCCCGTCAAACCCCGCGTATATCCACCTATAGAAGTATCGCGTCTCGGCGGAAGCTTCCGCGCTGTTTCCCGAACCATCAGGCAAAAGCCGCGATCGTTCGCGCGGGCGCTGCCGTACGTCATCGACGTTCAGTCGTGGCTATAAGCAGGCAGGGCGGACTGGCCCAGCGTTCGTAACCTGCCCCCTCCTTAAAGAATTTCGTCTCGATGTATCGTCCCCTGGTCCGTGTCGATTGCAAAATGCCCATTCTTGCATCGGGAGGTCTGGTAGAAGAAGCAGTCCCAGTCTTCTCGTTGAGCGATCTCCTGGGGTTGTAACAACCAGAATATCAATTCCAGTAAACCGAAGAGGACTTCTAGCATACTCCTGATCACCCTCCAATCCAGGCCATCTAGTCCGCTGGCTATCTTCGGTATGCCAAACTGCTTATGCTCTGGGACAAGGCCTCCCTCAGCTCGACTAGTGTGTCCCAGACAGTTTGATAAGTTGGTTTGTGGTGCGTAGCTGCTTGGTACCAAATAAAAGACGGACCTCTCTTTCTCCTGCTCGGCCGCCGTGATTTGAAGGACTCGCCCAACCTCTGGTCTTTGTCTGCGTAACTCCTCCAACTGTCAAACGCCTTCTTGAAGGTAAGTGCAATCCCTCGGGACATTCGGAGATCCGCTGCCACACAGTGAGCAAGACAGAAGTCAGCAGAGCCTGGAACAGGTCACGTGGTTCTTCTCGCGTTACACCGTAGCGAGCTTTCTGGCCGTTGGAATGAAGCGACTGAATTCCTCGAAGGAGAGCTCGCCGTCTGGTGGACTGACGTGTCAATCTGGCTTCAGCTTGTTCGTCATTGTTTCCAGCGAGGGGCTAAACGGTTGAAGTGGACCACCCTGGTTTTCCTCTTGGCAACTTCTGGATTCGGTAGACTACATCGTTAATCCGGGTGACGACCTCATACGGACCTCCCAGGAGCTTTGAAGTTTTGGAGATAACCCACGACGACGTTGTGGGTTATACACCGCGGTGCCGGGCGTACCTGCCATCGTTGGCTTGATGTCGTAGGTCTCCTTCGCGGTCGCTGGCGCCCTGGATTTTGAACGGACTCGTTCGTGGATGTCGTCCATTCTCTGGCGTGGTGCTGACGTAGTCCTCTCCCGCCACGTCGTCCCCTGGTGTACAGCCGCTTCAGGTCACAGGTCGCAGTTCACGGCCCATGACGATGCTTGCAGGTGTTTGCCCAGTTGTTTCGTGGACTGACGACCGGTAGGCTAGTAGGAACAGGTGGAGAAACTGGTCCCAGTCCCTCTGGTGGTCAGAGACTACTTTGGATAGGTACCGGTTAATGGTCCTATTCATTCGCTCCACCATTCCTATGCGGATGCAGTGCAGTTGTCCTTGTCTTACGGATGTCGGTGTACGCCCATTCTGAAACAGAATCGACTCGAATTTCTCCCCTGGTCCGAATGTAATTCCAGAGGTACACCAAATCGACAAATCCAGTCCTTGATGAGGCGTCCGCCACAGTGAAGCCTCTTGGTTTGAAGGGCATACGCTTCTACCCATTTGCTGAAATATATCAGCGCGATGTATTTATTTCCATTATCTGTTTCCGGAAACGGACCTGCTACATCGTGGCAATTCTTTCAAACGGACTACCCACGTGTATTGTCGCTTGGAGCCTTCGGGTGCCGTTGCGGACCATTACTTGCGGGCACGCCACGCATTTCTTGCACCACTCCTTCACGTCAGTAGTGCAGTTCACCCAGTAGAAACGCTCCCTAACTTTTCCCAGCGTCTTTGTTACTCCCGGGTGTCCCCCAGTGCTTCCATTGTGGATCTCCTCCAATACCTCTGGCACTCTGTTTCTTGGGGACTATCAGTTGTTTTCGCTCTTCGGTACCATCTCGGAGTCCGTCGCTTAAGACGAGGGAATTCCACTGGGCCCAGTATGACTTTACGGTTGGTGAATACCGTGACACCTCCTCCCAAGTGGGTTTCCGATCTTCTTTCTTCAATTCACAATTGGTTTCAGATTCGGGTCATTCTCTTGATCTCTCAGAAGCTCATCCCGCTGCCAATCATCATTCACCACCGTTAGTCTGCGTATTACGACATCCTTTTCAGTGATGGCGGTGCTTTCTTCTTTTCAATACGGCGACCACGATGTGACGTACCTTAGCACCATTCCAACGCCAATTGGCCTCTTATCCATTCTCCTTGGCGCTCGCTATCTCTGCTTCATTACATGTTCCTTCTTCAAGATCTTCCTCCACTTGCGTCGTGGCTTGACGTCTGACTCTTCGGCTTCGAATTCAAAGCTCGCGCCAAAGCATCCACCAACTTGCTGGGCCGAGCGAGTCGAGGCTTGACGGGTCTCAGTATCACGCAGGCCGTCTAAAAACGCCTGCACGGCTAGTCGTTCCATGACGTTCTCCGGCGTAGTGAATACGCCAACCTAACCGCGCTATGTCCGCTTCGAATCCTGCAGCGATTCGATACTTTTCTGATAGCGGTTCTTCAACTGCGAATGGTAGACATGCTCGGATGGGACTGACCATCCATTTCGGTGTTTCTAGTTGATGGTAATTCTTGTTCTTCCAGAGAAGCGTCTGCAATATTCCGTTGCATCGCCGCGGTAAGCGTCAGCGCTGTAGCCTTCTCTCGCCAATGACCAACCATTTGCCTTCGCTGCAGCCCTCAAATTGTCGTAGATAATTGACCCAGAGCTCTTACCATCAAACAGTGGTGGTTTCATACGAATTTTCGAAATTTCCACAGGACTGCTCAATTCGGGTTTACTCAACCTGTCGCTGTCGCTACCCGGTGACTTCAGAGGTATTGACCATTTGCTGTTGTTCCTCACTTCCTAAACTCAGCGTTGCAATTTTTCTCTCTACTTCTAGAAATTTATTCTCAATTTCTCCAAATTTTCCGTCCACATATTCGCCTATTTGTTTCTGGAGGTAACTAGAATTTTCCATAATTTTTCTTTTCTAAAGATGTATAATTTTCCATTAGTTTTTGGTCCATGTTTTCTATTAATTTCCTGTTCCATCCCTCTCAAGTTACCAGACGTTTCGACCAACCTTTGCTCCATCCCTCTTAAGTTTTGCTCCATCCCTCTTAAGTTTCCGGACGTTTCCTCAAATTTCTGTTCCAGGTTACTACCATTTTCTATTAGTTTCTGTTCCAGGCTTCCTTTTAAACTTTGCAACGCCGAATTTATGTCACCGGCCAATTTCGAATAAAAATATGTCGGGATTTTCACCTTCATTTTCCAGAGCTTCTTTAAGTCTATTTTGCAGATCGGCCTTTTTCCCTGTCGTCTCGCACTCCCGTTCTTCGAGTTCTCTTTTTAAATCCGCCACTTTAAGGTCCTTTACAAATACCTGTCTTGAAGCCATTTCACTTAATTTATTTATCGCGAATTTATTTATTTAAATGTCTTTATTGTTCAGTTTTTTTTTTTTTCACACCCCACACCTGACACCAATGTAACGTTTTATTTATTTCGGGTTCGCGAGGTGTGAAAAATTAAACTCTTACATTAAACTAACACTATATTTACACTAATACAACTACTACTATTTAACTACACTAATTTATTTCTATACAATTTATTTTTAGCGTTGTAAGCCGCGCCGAATTAAATAGAACTGTCCGTCCCGCGTCGAAACCCCGCGTTATATCCACCTATAGAAGTATCGCGTCTCGGCAGCTTCCCGCTGTTTCCCGAACCATCAGGCAAAAGCCGCGATCGTTCGCGCGGGCGCTGCCCGCGTACGTCATCGACGTTCAGTCGGCTGGCTCATCGAAGCAGGCACGGGGCGGACTGGCCCAGCGTTCGTAACAATATCATTATTAACACAATTAGTTACATATTTAAACAGATTAGTTGTGGAAGAAGGAACATTACGAAAAAGATATTTCTAATAAAACTTACATATTTTCAATGTTTTTTATAGTATTAGATTCTGAGCTGCTCACAAAGATATTTGCACGTCTTTCATGTGCTATCGTTCATTAAGGAAAACAGTAATCTGAAATGTGTTATCCCATTCGGTCAACAATATGTCCTTGCTTTTGAAGGCTACTAAAATCCATGTCAACCTAATAAAAAAATAAGTTTAGTATCAAAATAAAATAATTTTTGGGGCAATTTCCCCCAATATTTAGCTGGCACCCCCCTGGCGTTTTAGGAGCACTTGGCCCAAATTTTGACAGCACCATAATGTTCAGCGGGTCAAAATACCTCGGAAATGGTACAGCTTGTCAAAATAACACTTTAAATGCAGCACAAAACTGAAAAAAAAATGTAAGTTTCTTAAGAGCTCTAGTCTGTTTTGGGTGCATGCGATATCCGGGATCATATACAGCATCTCCAAAAAATATAGGAAAACACATGTTGATTACATTTTACACATTATCTTTTTTATATATTATATTATATTTAGTTAGTAGAGGATTTATTTATAGGACAAAGATTTGTGATTTTGCGGCAGTTTGGGCCAAGTCGAAAACAAAGATCTTTGTTCTCGGCAATCAAAGGGTTAATTTAAGTAAATGTTTTCAACACCTAGTATCAGTTTTATACCTTTATACTGAGTATAGTTTTATTTTTGTCTTGAATCCTCATGTTATTTTTTTTTTATAAGATCAGTTAACTTCATAAAATCAAATAAAACGATTCACCCTCATTAATTCAAATTTTCACTCCTTTCTACCGTCCCACGACCATAACATTGTTTTCTTAGGACGATATAATACATATGTATTTTTAATATTAAGAATAATATGAAGAAGCCAAGTTTCTGTAATTGAGGGCTTTGGTGCAATAACGATCCACGTAAAAAATTGTAGTTTTTAGAAAAATAAGAAAAACTATTTGACGCTGTTTCTGTCATTCGTAAACAAACGTTATTAAAAATCTATTTGAATCTTGCAATGCGTGTTACATCTTCTTATTTGTTGCATATGAAAAATAAGTTGATACTGAAAAAAAAAATGTAATCTGTTTAACTTGGATCATTATTGCGCCCATGTCAAAAAAAAAGAATTAAAAAAAAAAGAAAATCTTATTGCAAATAGTACTAATCAAAATCAAAGACTACATTGAACTAAAACATTATGTCACTAATCTTGTGTTAAAAAAAAAAAACTCAAAAACTACTTAAAAATAAAAAAAATATCTGCGCAATCTTCATCATTATCCGCCGATTGGTCAGCACCCCTCTTTAGTTTTCGATAGAAATCTAAGTATGCTTCGCCTATGTATTTTGTAATAGATATCACACTGTCATATTTTTTACTTTTGACAGGTAGTGGTGCGTCATATGCTAATGGAGCATCAAAAGACACGATATTATTATTAGTCTTTTTAAATAAACAGTACTTATCCATTGAATCTTCTGAATCTTGGTGAGCTTCACAAACAAGAACATGATCAGGATGATCTGAACTATAAGAAAAAAATATGATACTGGCTTATTGTGAGGGGCTTCTTTTTGTAAACTGCACTTTTCTTAATACTTGCCTGAAAATGTGTTTTGAAATCAAAAATCATGTTTTGAAACATTCGGACTACTTTAAAATTTTTAGAACAAGTTTCAACTAACCTGTACCACTCTTCTGGGATATATAAGACTTCTCTTTTGCGTTTCTGTTTCTCGGTTAGGGCAAAGTCCCTATCACAGGGTAGAAAACTATGACCTCTCTCTGGTAAATGATGAACAATTTTATCTAAACGACCTGATTTTACAATACTTAAAAAATACTGCATAACAAAATTCTTATTTTGTCCGCCGCGGTTGTCGGAAAAAACGTCCAACGTGTTTGCATCATTTCGAAGCTGATGTGAATAAAGTCATGCATTATTGACACTGCCTCATTGGCCCCCTTTTTGGCAGTAGTTTCATCCTACATATACATTCGAGCTTGGTTATCAGAGCAAGTGTGGGCACCTTGGTTGTAAACCCATAACTATGATACATAAAATATATCTCCCATAGTAAGAACGGGAAAAGGAAGATTCTGTTGATAATCCATGCCTACTACTTCTACTGTTTTATTTTGTCTAGATACTTCGGTCTTCTCCTTCAAGTCTTTATAAGACTTGAGAGAATACGAATAATAAGAACTTGTTAGAATGATTCACGTGTAAAAACGTGTATCGTTATTGCTCTCAAATAATCTTATTCACGCAATAAGTTGTAGTCATATTGGGATCAAAATGGATACACGTGTAATACGTGGCTCCTTAGTGCACCAAATTAAAATAAATATACATTAGCTTTACAATATTGTTGGGGACAAAAGAGGTACATAAAAATTAACTGTCGCGCATGTGCAGTTTAGATTGACAAGTAAAGATGCATAACTCATTTTAGGGCAATGTGGCATTTGCATCCTTATTGCACCAAAGCCCTCAATTGCCGGACATAGTATATATGCATGACTTGTTAAACTTTTATAGTTTATACTTATATAACTTGTACACATATGACGTAGAACATTTTTTTGCTGAATGACCACTGAATCCATTTGGCTTTAGTCTGGATTAGCGGTCTATTCGACACAGTATGTTCTGTAGGTTATAAGTCCCGGCTGATACAAATGTGACGTGTGGTTTGAAGATTCAAGCCATCAAGTGTTTGTTATAATAACCACCATGGATTCGTTTTGTCCAGTAGGAAGGGAATTGTTTTCCAGTATAATAATTTCTAATTCTTTTTGTTTCGTTATGTTCGGTTTTTTTCCCCATTTTCATGACAGATCGCTGTGTATTTTCCCGTAATTTTCCGTAATTGTTGACGGAAATTGTAAACAAATATTGGCACTTCTATAAAATCACTACACTAGTAATGGTTGGCTCTAAAGTCTAATTTTTATTCGTAAATTAGAAAAGAGAACGTTCAGCAATTAAAATAAACGGCTCTCTCGAACACTAAAGGTCGAGTGGTAAATTTTTCGTGTAAAAACTGAAGACTATCGAAATTCCATTGTTTTATTGCAGTATGTCGCTTCTAATAAATATTTTCAAAACTGTTTGTAGCTTTTATCCTGATTTTTACATGTCGTATGTTTGCAAAACTAATAATTTAAAAAAAAAATCACAAAAGTTTTTCGTCGTGTATGTGGGATAAATATATAAAATGTGGGATACTTTTATTGATATCTAATTGTTTTCAAGAATTATTGCCTTTGTCATGGATTTCAGCAACAAATTTAACCAAGAAATAGTTAAACACTATTTGTTCTATCAAAGTGGCAACTCGCCACTATCATTTAAAATATTCGATCACCACAAAATACCAATATTTTTTTTAAATATAGTTACTAAAATAAGATACTACTTAAATAATTATTTTTAGGAAAATTAATATTTGTATTCAATGATACAGGGAATCTAAATTTATCAAAATATGCAGGGTGTCCATTAAAAAAAAAAAACTGTAAATACCCCCTGTATATATCAGGATCTTTGATAAAACCATTATAGTATTTAATATCCAATCAAAAAGCACATCAAAAATGAGGTTTTACTTTTTTAAAATCAAAACAGAAATTAAAAAAAAAAGTTGTTTATTTATAAAACTAACCCTGTACCAATTTTAATAAGTTTATACCTGAGTTTATGCGCTACAGTTAATGTAGATCTTGTATATCTTATAGAAAGAAAAAAAAACATTTCATTGATACAGTTTTATAATAAAGTAAAGTTATTTTGGTTGCAATATTTTATTTATTTTTATCCTCATGTTAGTTAATATGATTTTTTTTAATTTTCGCAGAGTCGCAGTTTTTGATTTTGTCTAACTACTGCTGTATTTTTCAACTTTTTTTTTCTGAAACGCGATAGTCAACTTTTTTTTTCAAATGGCAATATAGGATTTTTTTTTGTAAATTACTATGCAATTTGTTTTCTGAATCCAACGTGATAACAATTGACTTTTGTGAAACATTTATTTTTTTTTCTGCAAAGCTTATTTCACAAAAAATAACCTAATGCCGAAATGACATAAAGTAGAATGCGAAAAAAAGACTGGGGTAGAATGCGAAAAAAGACTGGGACGCGGACGCTGAAATGGCATTTATGTGTTTGTTGTATTATTTTTTGTTTTCCACGGCATACGTGACTAGATTAGTCAAACTATGTTTGGTATCAGTTAGACCTGTTAAGGCCTGGGCACACAGAGCGCTATGCTCGCTACGTTCGCTATATGCAGTAAAAATAGTCCCCCTTGTTTTAAACGGTCGTGGCCATACAGACGTAAGACGCTACGCGCGGTATGTTTGCGATGTTAGATGCGTAGCCGAGATGTTTGATTTCTGGCTATATTTTTGCAACGTCGCCGAAGACGCACGGGAACAGATGTATTTCACGTGTGCTGCAAGTACCGTTAAAGTAGTTCCTAACATATTATACCCACATTATGGAGCAATTAATCAATTGTTTTATTAAGTGATGATATTCACCGTACTTTTTCCCCTTTTTGTTGACATCGTATATCCATAATCTTTTGCGTTTCTTCTTTTTACACAACGAAAACATCAATACTGCTTCATTATCAGTACTATCACTTTCCCACGGCAACCAGCATGGTAACATGTTTGTGGGAAACTAAAGGTCTTGTACTTACTATTTCTTGATGTGGCCATATTTCAAAGCAAACAAAGCGAACATAGCGTACACATTGTTTATAGCGAACATAGCATAGCTTTCTGTTTCTGCCTTTAGCCGATAAGACGCCGATTGCGATAATGACAAATATTTTGACACTTCTTCTGCAATAAATGTTTCACAAATGTAGATCTTGTATATCTTATAGAAAACAAAAACATTTCATTGATACAGTTTTATAATAAAGTAATGTTACTTTGGTTGCAATATTTTATTTATTTTTATCCTCATGTTAGTTTGTAATATGTATTTTTTTTAATTTTCGCAGTCGCAGTTTTTGATTTTGCATCCGAACTTTCAGTTATTGAAATACGGGATGTTCTCTAATTAGCGGTAGTTTTTCTAAAAAACAGTTGTACCCATAACATGTACAACTTTTTGGAAAAGGTTGGCTCCCCACCTTACACAGGGAAAACGCTTGCACCTGTTACCTACCATCGGCAACCAATAGATACGACACCAACCAACCCCCACCCCCCGAAACAATATCAGGCGGTCCCTGATACCTGGGTCAGTATAAATTTCACAACGCGGTCCTTTAGTCTACTAGTTTTCCTGAAAGGTTGAATCATCCGAGTTCGGAAAGTGTTTAGTTTACCAGTGGTTTCGCTTAAGCGCGATGAGTGATAGTAAACTTATTGGTGGTGCTGAAATGGAGCCAAACGTACCACAAAGTGGCGACGATGAATTGGAGGTAAACTATAAAAACGTAGTACTCACATTGTATTTTAGGCAGTGATTATTAAACTTAAATTAAATGTTATATTGGCAAAACAATTCAAATGAAACTTTCAAAAAATAGGGGGAAATATTTTTTTCTCAGTCACCAAATGAATACAATTTTTTTATTCTTGTTACTTGATATTTCAAGATCTGTCAAAGTTATGGGCATGGGTTCTAATTTTTATTTCATACCAGCATTTCCTTTCTGATAAATAAAAAATAAAATATTTTCTGGTTAACAAGTCATTTTTCGATTATTTTGATGCAGGTTTTGTTAAAGGTTTTTTTGCTAACAGAGCTTTCTATTTGAGTACAATAATCACTCCATAACATATGATACGCGTCCTACGTGTTCTTACGAAAGTGCTGCAGTTTTTAATTCATCCGTCACTTCTACCTAGTTCTCCTTAATGCGGTTCTGTTAGGCTCCCCGATTTCGCGACTCTCAAGATTATACGCCGACTTTTTAAAGGTTGCTTCAATTTTAATAATTTTTGTACTACAGTATTGGTTTTTTCTTTTTGCTTATGACAGGATTACAGTTTGTGAAATTCTGCGTCTAATAAGCCCAAGTTGAAGGCGATACGTTGATTAAAAAATTGTCATAATTTAAGCAACCTTCAAAAATATGTACTTTCTTTACTGATTGTAGGTACTTAAGTTTTCAACGGATAATTAGTACAAAAAAGCCGGTTGGCACTCTTATCTTTTTTTGTAATTTGTAAGTATTTTTGTAAATATTGTTTTGTTCCCGATTTTTTTTTTTCAAAAACTGCCATTAATCTGTGGTCAAATTTTAACCAAGAAAAAGCCAAACATGCTTTTTCGGACGTAGAAAAATTTATATAAATCTTATTTGTATTCAAGCAAAAATTCCAGCATTTCTTGAATTTTTTCGATTGAAACGACTGAAAAATCAAAAAGCTGCCTCTTGGCAAAAAGATCTTGGACTGTGCATTTAATATATTTTGGAACTTCTTTCTTTTTCATTTTCACAATTTTAATTTTTCTTATCTATTATTTTATTTTTTTTGTAATTCTCGCATACGTGTTTGCCAAAAACTACGCCATACGGGAATATTGTTTTATTACGGATTTTTTTTTTCAAAAACTGCCATTAATATCTGCTGAAATTTTAACCAAAAAAAATTCCAGCATTTCTTGAATTTTTCCAATTGAAACGACTTTTTGAAAAATTAAAAAACTGCCTCTTGTCAAAAGATCTTGGAAACCCCATTTAAAATATTTTTGAAATTATTTTTTTTCATCTTCAAAATTTTAATCTTTCATATCTATTGTTTTATCGTTTCTTAATTAAAAAACGTTAGTGAGAGTGCTACAGCCCACTGTCAGTCCAGTAGGCAGAAACTTTTATGTGTTCTAGAAACATATAGGGCTAGTTTTGACGGTTTCCTATGTATTTTTTTTTTTGCGTAGAACACAATGCGTGGGGTCCATAGAGCTCAAACCGTCCGCTAATTTTTTAATTAACAATTTGTGAAAAAAAAAACTTCTTTTTGTCACATTTTCGCTTATATCTTCATTCCTTGGCATATTTTATATAGCATACGTATTTAAGAAGTTGTAGCCTATTGAATTTCCAAAATTTTATGTCCAACTCGAAGTCTCCAAGTGCTATTGTTAACTCGGAAATGACTGCTGAAGTTGAAAAAGTGATTTTTTTTTTCACTATTTTTTTACTTCGAAAGTAGGGCGACTGTGATCAAGAAATTTCTTGGAGGGACTGCTATTTGTAGTATGAAGTTACAAAAAAAATCAGCCAAGTCCGTTAATCACTTTTCGAGTAATTAACGATCGAATGTTTTTGCAAGCCTTAATTAACAATGACGCCATTTCTTTGTTTATTGTACGATATTGACCGGGTTGGGCTAAAAAAATCATAAATGTCTTTACTTTGCGAGACTTTTTTAGATCCTGAAAAATATTAATTAGAGCCAGTTTTATAACGTTTTCTACGCTACTACCTTTTATGACGCAACGTATATATTGTTGAAATTGATAAAATTGAAAGTACGCTTCAAGACGCGTATTTAAAAAAAAATGGGCGTCAAAATATTATAGTCACAATTCCGAGAATTTCGAGGCGACAACGCTAAAAGAATATAGAGGCTGTCTGATAAAAAACGCCGCGAGCCATAACTCCGTTATATGTAGCCTGATGTTAAAAAAAAAAAAAAAAAACGATGAAATTGCTCTAAATGAACTATAAGGGAGACTATAGTATTTTTCAACTTTTTTTTCTGAAACGTGATAGTCAACTTTTTTTTTTCAAATGGCAATATAGGATTTTTTTGAATTACTATGCAAAGTTGTTTTCTGAATCCAACGATGTATAACAAATTGACTTTTATGAAACATTTTTTTTCTGCTAAGCTGATTTCACAAAAAATAACCTAATGCAGAAATGACATAAAGTAGAATGCGAAAAAAAGTCTGGGACGCGGACGCTGAAATGACATTTATTTGTTTTGTTGCATTATTTTTTGTTTTCCATGGCATACGTGACTAGATTAGTCAAACTACGTTTGGTATCAGTTAGCCGATAGGACGCCGATTTCGATAATGACAAACATTTTGTCACTTTTTCTGCAATAAATATTTCACAAAAATCAATTTGTTATACATCATTGGATTCAGAAAACAAATTTGCATGATAATTTACAAAAAAAAATCATATATTGCCATTTTAAAAAAAAAGTTGACTATCGCGTTTCAGAAAAAAAAAGTTGAAAAATACTGTAGTTTTAAATTTTAATTAAATTTAAATTCCTTGAGAGCCATTTCATCTGGTTTTTGACACTATGTCTTTATTATGGGATAGCCCCTGGAAAATATTGCGATCTGCGTCATGGTTTTGCGTCACGTCACGCTTGGTAAAGATGGTTTGCCTAACCTGAAAGGGCAAAATCTGGGGTAGGGAAAAACTATCGAGCATCATGTATGTGACGCATGACGTCATGGGTCCAAAGACATAGAACATAGAATGTTCCATGGCCTCACGTGCGTAGCTTCGTGAGTTTTTGTTTTTTAACATCAGGCTACAAATAACGGAATTATGGCTCGCGGCGTTTTTTATCAGACAGCCTGTATACGTCGCGTCAAAAAAGGTAGTCGCGTAGAAAACGTTATAAAACTGGCCCAAATTAATATTTTTCAAAATATCAAAAAGTCTCGCAAACTTGAAGAGATTTATGATTTTCCTAGCCCAACCCGGTCAATATCGTACAATAAACAAAGAAATGGCGTCATTGTTAATTAAGACTTGCAAAAAAATTCGATCATTAATTACTCGAAAAGTTATTAACGGATTGAGCTGAATTTTTTTTTGTAACTTCATACTACAAACAGCAGTCCCTCCAAAAAAAAAGCACTTTTTCAAACTTCAGCAGCCATTTGCAAGTTAACAATAGCACTTGGAGACTTCGAGTTGGGCTTAAAATTTTGGAAATTCAACAGACTACAACTTAGCATATGCTATATAAAATATGCCAGGAAAAAATTAGCGTACGGTTTCAGCTCTACGGACCCCGCGCATTGTGTTCTACGCAAAAAAATACATAGGAAACCGTCAAGACTAGCCCTATATATTTCAAGAACCCTTTTTGATGATTTTAGCTCCCCGACTACTGGACTATTGGGTGACACATTGTATATGTGAACATTAAGTAGTTTTCGAAACGATCGCACGGTTATTTTTTCAAAAATTCTGGAACGCGAATTACATATTTTCTTTTTTCGTTTGCAGGGACCGCGTGACATGTTCATCCAATCCCAGCAGTTGGCCACGAGTAGCAACAGCGGGGCGGTACAACCGAAAAAACGTAAGACAGAACAATATAGCGCAAACGGTGGTGTTGAAGCCAATAGCGGGG
This sequence comes from Aromia moschata, assembly GCA_029963805.1. Classification (NCBI taxonomy): domain Eukaryota; kingdom Metazoa; phylum Arthropoda; class Insecta; order Coleoptera; family Cerambycidae; genus Aromia; species Aromia moschata. Next base: position 1,148,193 of record JAPWTK010000112.1, read on the forward strand.
GTGAACTGTGCCTCGTCGACCAGGTGTTCTCTGTAGCCGCGACAAACGGTCACAATCACAGCCTAAACCCGTCTACGTCCAACGCCACAGCGACATCATCGTCAGCGGCGGACCTCAGCCATGCTAGTCCAGGTGTTGGAAGCCAGCAGCCGTTCGTCCGTGCTTCCACCATCAAGCTTGTAGACACCTATCAGCGCTGCGGCCAAAAGGTAAATGCATTGCGCCGATGACGGTCGCGAAAGCGGAATCGAAACGCACCGAAACAATTTTTGCACTTTTTTCGCCAACCGTCATCAGAATATGATTAATACCTAATACTGTAGCTGTTCGCCAACCTGTGAAGGTCTTTGTTAAATTAACCAGAACAGTGGACTGTTACGTATCAATCTATTTTGTAATTTATTTTTTGAGGTACTTACCAAAGTTATGTCAAGGTTTTATAAGACGTTGCCTAATTCCAACCTACCAAAATTTTATAAAACAGCAGATATTCTTTTATAAAAATAACCCTGTAAAATGTCAAGCGGTTTAGTACGTTGATATCTACATTTTTTCTCGGTTTGTGTTTTTCGCTGTCACATCTGTTTTAATCTCGTATTTATTGCGCGAAATACAATGTAATAAAATTCGTTTTATATGAAGTGACGCGCAAGGCCTGATGGAAAAATACCAGATGTTTTCGGGATTGATATTTGACAGTTTTTTTAATTGTGTTTTTTTTTTCTTGTACTGAAACCCTTATTTCTCATTTCTTAAACCATTTATTATTCGATAATATTTCCCGATTCATTTCGTTTTGATATTTTAGAACTGTTATGAATTAAATATCAGCGACCATAGCTCCAAATTATCCTACAGGTTCAAACCCCGACTGTAGCAATTGGCACCTGTCTGAGGGGTTGGTTATCTCCTCTGCGTTCTTTTTTTTTTCGTGTGTACTCTCATTTTTAACACAATCGTCACGATTCCTGCGGTGTGATTTTATTATTTTTTTATAGTAAATGTATTTTCGCGTCAAATGATGAAATTGTTAATTGTCCTATTGCTCGATTATTCACTCCGTTTTTCTTATTTCCAGCGTAAGACGTGGTCGCCAGAGGGTAATGGTAATAGCTGCGGGGAGGTGGTTCCCAGTACAGATTGCACGACTACAACCACGACGGCCCACAGCAAGGTTACAGCGGCTCCGGGGGGCTAACAACCCCCAGCCGCAAGGTAAGAAAAAAATGTAATGACACATTTTTTTTACATACACCGCGACTTTCTGCCACACTATTAAGTAAGAACGATCGAGATTCTCGTTAATTTGTGGCATATATTGTCTTCAGTTTCGATTTTGAAGAGTAATTATGGGCAAGTCCGGCCCTGTCTTAAAAATTCCCGCACTGCGATTGTTCTACATTATTATATAAAATAGGGGGACTAAATTAAATTTTCTATGTACATATCGATTTTATTCTATATACTGTGGTAGAAAGTCGACTTTTTATATGTGATAGAATTAAATTAAAATAAGTTATTAAAACATCTAGTAATAAGTACAAGGAATTGACGATGTAACGATGCAGTGCGGTTAGGCCTTTCCTGTATTATTTCCGTCTAAACACAAATCGATTTTAATCGCGGTTGTTATGTTAGATGATCGGTATTCATATAAAAATAGTATTGCGACTGAAACGAAAATATTTGTAGCCGAATACGCGGTAATTTTAGTTATTAAATTCTTTATAAATGCGCACGCAACAGTAAGCAAGCAACAGATAATAAAATTGTCTCCAACATACAGCTGGTCACAAAAGTATTGACTCACCTAGGCATGTTAAAAACTAGTTAAGTTTTAAAGGCTTGAGTTTACGCAAAAGTAAAAATTACGCTTGGGGATATTCTTTATTTAGTGTACTTGAATATCAACCATATTTGAAACATACACCCTAGGAAATTGCACCTTTACATATTGGCGATACATGTGTAGAAGAGAATAAGTTATAAGACACCAGTAGGGACAGACAGACAGTTAGATGCAACAGTGTTTCACGCTTGTGCACGTAGTAGAAACGTATGAGACCTGCGCGTAATAGAAAGTGGAGAGGGGTATTACCTACACGCCTATCGCCGAATTTGAGTGGGACTAGTAGTTTTTCGCAGCTATGGGGGTGTACATCGACTTAGCTATATGAAACGAAATTCTTACGTAATTCTGACTTAATTATCCCATACATTTAAAAGAAGTGTACGAACATAATTGTATTTATTTTCAAATTTTTGTATTCCTTAACTAACCGGTCTGCAAGAAAATAAAATTGAAGTTCTATAAAACATTAAAATATAAATCAACCCGGTTATAAGACGAAAGAAAGAAAAAAATGGCTATTGAATAAGTAGTTCAAAAATCTGTGGACGATATTTAATACGGTTTTTACCGTAGGTACCGGCCGATTTTCAAATGAAAATACAAATCGCCCAACAACTTCTTCAGCGCTCTGAGAGATGAAATACCACTTAATTATTTGCACTTTTTCTTCCTTAGTGTATACCGTCATCGTTATTGTTATTATAGTAAAAATGTTTATTTAATTACAATATGAATATTTTATTTACGCAGACACGGCTAAACTGATTCTTTATTTCGGTTATTGTACTTTAGAGTCTAGACAAGAATTCAATTCACACGTGCGCATTATAATTTATGGGCGGGGCGTCCCGCCTACATAATTTTATTGGTCCCCCATTGATGTAAACACGAAAAACAGAGAATAAAAGAGAAGAAGAGACAGACAATAAATCATAAAAGTTTTAAAATGACATATCAGTCTGGCAACTAAGGATATAATATTTCTCTCTCAGTTCCCTTTACTTGAAGAGTTTATTCTTTTCTATCTTTTAATGCTCGGCTTTGAAATCTTGGACTTTCTACCCCTGTATATCGCCTACTTCATAGTCACAAATAATATCGCTTAACAAAGTAGGCAATGAAACACACAAATGTATTGATTCACTTGATTTGTGGTAAATAAGAAAAATATAAAAATTTATAACCAGTACTGTGTTTCCGTACTAACTGTAAGACACACCCATAGATGTTCTATGGGGTTCATGTCTGGCGACTGCGGTGGTGTTTCTAAACGTCTGGGGACATGACATAAAATCCATAATTTCACAATCTTTGCTTTTAAGCCTTTAAAACTCTCAAGTTTTTAAAATGCCGAGTCATTACTTTTGTCAGCAGCTGTATACATTTTTTTTAAATTACATATTCGTTTATCGGTCTCACGTAAGGCTTATAATTATCTATTATCGTTATGTTTTAAGATAATATTCCGGGAAATGGGTAATTATGTTATGTCGCAATTATAATGACGATAAACGTCAAAACAGATGTTCTAGGCTCTAGGAAAACGTGGGGAACTAGTTTTGTTGTCAACTTAAAAAACGAAAGACAAAAAAATGTAGTGATATTCATTTACCTGGAAAATTATGATAGGGAATTTTTTTCCTAATTTACTGGTGATTATGGTGAAATGCACTCAAATATTTTTTTAATCCTATTCTAATTTTCATTTTTGCGTAAGTAACATTTACGAACATATTTAATTCCGTTCTAATAATCCTAGTAACGTTCGCAAAATGCAATCGATGGTTGAAAACAACTAATTATATAGGTCATATATGCTACTCAAAGACAATAGGTAATACTGTATTACAAACATTATAAGGTTTTAAACAACCTTCAAAAAGTATTTGTATGATGACGTAAGATAAAAATCCGTTGCTGGCTGTAAGATAAAAATTGATTTTTTTTAATAAACGCACCAAGTATAGAAATGCGACAAACCGCGATTCCTCTAAAATTAGCCGTTTAAACAACTGGAACAGAATAAAGTGGACAACTCCTTGGAAATGGTAGATCCCGCCTTGAGTTGTCGTCGGTTTCGGAATGACCTAGCGCAATTAGCAACTCGCAAAATATAAAATAACAATCTGGCGCCCGGTGGCACACTCGAAAATAACCGCGAGTACGTATCCAGGGCTAGAAATACTAATAAGGCCTCGGAAAATTTAAATGACTATTGCGATCGCGCCGCCGAGAACTTTATGGCTCCGCGTAAAAAAAAAAACTTTGTTTTCATTATTTTGAGACAGGAGCGGCTTAGCCCAAATGCCCTCAAAGTGAATGGCCCTTGAGGGTTTTTAAGATATATTTCACTAATATTTATATGTTGTACAAATATTCCTTGTACTTTTTAGACTTGCCATTTTAGAGCGCTTGCAATTTCTATAGCTTTAAATTTCGGTGTACCCGTTAATAAACTAGTTTCCGCACCTAACCTTCATTACACGGATTATATAAAGTCATGCTGCAATTTCCCATAGGTGTTTTCCTCGTCGAAACGTAAATACGATTGTTTTTGTAAACACCGTTTTTATATATATTTATAGACCCGACTTGTTTACCGTTTTCGGATGTAAAGCGCGTTATATAACCGTCGGTATTTTAAATAAAGTCGCGGCAATCTCGGTCTCTTCAGAAGGTAATTGCAACTGTACTAGCAAATATTACATGTATGTATGTCGAATCGATTGGATTTTTTTTACGATAAAAAAAGTAAGGCACTACCATTGCTTTCTTACGCGATATGTTTTCGTAGATAACAGCGTGTATCTACATACCTAATTTGCATTTTGCCAGGTCATTTTTATATCGCGTTATTATAACACATTTTTACAGTATAGATTTAGATAATTGATAAGATGTTTTAGGAAAATATTTTTATGAACTGTATTTTTTCGTTATGACTAGATGTGAACTGTGCTTGAAAGACCTCGATTTTTTTGACTCTAATAAAGAGACAATACACAGTTCTCAGCAAATCTATAGTTAACTGAAAAAATGCAGTGATATAAATTTGAACTGCAATAATTAAATATTCCAGCAATCTGAGAGGTTAGTTTTTCATAAGTTCTAACATTTCGAAATTGTATTGAAGCTAATAAATATACGAGTAGTTCCACAGAAAAAATACATTGTGATATGAATCCTCGGACACTTGTTTTATCATAGTTGTTTGTGCTGTCTTTTTTACAGCCGGCAACAATTAGTTTTCTATTATTCACATATCAGTCATTAATCGCCAATTAGTTGTTAACCTCGTCTAGACTCGTGTTATAGTATGCATTTCTCCGATAGTCACTAATTGATGTCATCAATCATTCAGATTGTAAAAGCATCAATTAATAAAAAAATATGGGATTAAATTCTTCGTTATTGTCACAATGTAAAACTTCAATAATCACTTTAAAAAAGATATATAATTTTGCCAATTTTCTTGTCAAAGCTCACTTTCTTTCGATTTTTATTTAAATAACGGAAGACTGTATACCAATTAGTGATTTTACTGTGTTGTTATGAGATAGTGTCTCCTTTTGATTATTCCATCTTTACAGATAAAATATTTAAAAACACATATCTGACTAAATTAACCTATCAAGGCAATTTTACTAGATGTTTTATATACTGGTATTATTTTTATGTGGTGGATCCAACATTTGCACGTATTGCATTACTGAGACACAATGGCGTTAGTAGGAGACAGTAACGTCACAAGAAAACCTATCTGCTTCACAAATTCAGTATACACTTACTTCATAGAGCTTCACATAATCTTATGAACGTTTTTTAGCATCTGCATCTAATTTGAATTGAAAATCCGTCCTCAATTTTGTTTAATCATCCATTCATTAATCAATAATAGACGGTTTTAATATGATTTTGAGTACTGACATTCTTTGCATCTAACATTTCACATTTCAATTTATATTTTTCACTCGGTAACCATTCTACTACTTACTTTTTTTTCGTTTATTTGTAATGAGCAAGGGTAGTGTCTTACGCTCCTTTAATAATTAAAAAAAAAACTGTTACTACATGTCTTATATGCAAAACGTGCAGCTGTCGCACCCACCAATGTCGAGTGGACCATAATGGGTGACGACTATAACGACTACGTTTTCGGATCCATAGGCTCAGGTTCCGGCGCCGACGGCGACTACCAGCTAGTGCAACACGAGGTGCTCTACTCCATGACCAACCAGTATGAGGTGCTGGAGTTCCTCGGGAGGGGTACCTTCGGCCAGGTGGTCAAGTGCTGGAAGAAGGGCACGAACGAAATCGTCGCCATAAAGATTCTGAAGAATCACCCTTCTTACGCCAGACAGGTAAGACGAGATCCTCACTACCTCCCTTCCGTTTTATAACTTCTCTCTGTTTCAGGGTCAGATAGAGGTGAGCATCCTCTCCAGGCTTAGCCAGGAGAATGCGGACGAATTTAACTTCGTCAGGGCGTACGAATGTTTCCAACACAAGAACCACACTTGCCTAGTATTCGAGATGCTCGAGCAGAACCTCTACGACTTCCTCAAGCAGAACAAGTTCAGTCCTCTACCGTTAAAATACATCAGGCCGATATTGCAGCAGGTTCTGACTGCATTGCTCAAACTTAAGGTGAGTTCTGTTGAATATTTAAATAGCCCCATAACCAGTGTAAATATAAACGGAAATTGAAATGCTAATTCATATTTTTTCTTCGCAGCAATTGGGACTGATACATGCCGATCTCAAGCCTGAGAATATAATGCTAGTCGACCCGGTCAGGCAGCCCTACAGGGTCAAAGTCATCGACTTTGGCAGCGCCAGCCACGTCAGCAAGGCGGTGTGCAACACCTACCTGCAATCCCGGTACTACAGGGCGCCGGAGATCATCTTGGGCCTGCCCTTCTGCGAGGCCATCGACATGTGGTCACTGGGTTGCGTCGTCGCTGAACTGTTCCTGGGGTGGCCTCTGTATCCTGGCTCGTCCGAGTACGATCAGATAAGATACATAAGTCAAACGCAAGGTCTGCCGACCGAGCATATGCTCAACAACGCCTCGAAAACCACTAAGTTCTTCTATCGCGACATGGACAGCACGTATCCGTTTTGGCGGCTGAAAACTCCCGAAGAGCACGAGGCCGAGACGGGCATCAAGTCGAAGGAGGCGAGGAAGTACATATTCAACTGTTTGGACGATATTGGACAGGTCAACGTGCCGACAGATCTCGAAGGAGGCCAGCTCCTAGCGGAAAAAGTTGACAGGAAGGAATTCATTGATCTCTTGAAGAGGATGCTAACCATGGACCAGGTAGCAATATTTATTCTATCTTATAAAATGACAGGCAAAGGCAAACTCGTAGTCCTTAGTCATTTTTCTTATTTACCTTTGGAACTTCATAGTCGGCTACGTTTACTGTGGTCCCGGATTCAAACTTAGCTCTAAATTAGAGGACGATTAATTAAATAGATTTTCAGATATCCCTTTAATACATGTATTTTTTTTAATAATAAAAAGAAATAGGACATGTTAAGGTTTTCTGCAACTTTGGTTTGTTTTTTTAGGAGAGGCGAACCACCCCTGGCGAGGCACTGAATCACCCGTTCGTAAGATTGGCGCATTTAGTAGACTACGCGCACTGCAACAATGTCAAGGCCAGTGTACAAATGATGGAGGTAAGCAATTTGGAAGAATCATAAATTACTAACGGCCATTAAAAAAATATTTTCCTCACGTTGGGCTCCATGTTTGAACAACTCAATAAAAACGTAATTTTGCAGGTTTGTCGAAGAAACGACTACAACAACACGACAACGGCTTCTCACCACCCGCCGGCGCAGCAGGCTCCATCGTTGGTCGCCAACTTCGTGCCTAGCTCTAATGGTAACGTCACCTTCACCATCAACAATCAATTGACGAATCAAGTACAGAGGCTCGTCAGAGACAGATCTGGATATGACAACTTGGTAAGGAATCTCTTTCTTTATCCCTACGAGTTGGTTTCTCTAAATTTTCGTTACCTTTTCAGTATCAAATCTACAACGGCAGAACAGTGGGCAGACAATATACCACCAGCAGCAGGGCGGATCCATTCCAGCACCAGCTGGTATCGAGCATACTATGTCCGGCGGGCTACCAGGGAATGCCCGGATCTCCGGCCAAACACGTGACCGTCGTCCAACAGCCGCAGCTGCAAATCCAGCCTCCGATTTTGAGCCAGCCCGGGCAGCAGCAGTACGTGCCAGTCAGCGTCGTCGAACCCACCGGAAGACAGATGCTGCTCACGGTAAGTAGCGAGAGCCACGTTAATTAGCCTCACGCGGGGCGCCAAGTTTTCAGTTGAATGATGTGTAATGATTGTTACAGAATGCCGTGCAGACTTCGTGGCCCACCAACCGCCAGCAGATGGCCATAGTTCCGTCTTGGCAACAACTGCCGCCCCAACACGCCGCCATCCAGCAGCCGCTCTTGTCTGAAGCAGAGTGGGGCAGGCCGCTGCTCGTTGAGTCGTCCGCCATCTTGCAGGAGCAGCGTCCCGTGTTTCCTGTGGACGTCGCCGCCGAGGTGTACAATCCGGCCATCGTGGAGCACACTAATAGTTCCTGGGGCAAGAGGAGTTCCAAGGCGCATCATGCTCAACCGTCCACCTCGCACCACAACCACCACCACTTGATGGTAAGTTGATAACTCGATGAATGTGATGTTGTGATTCAAATATCTTATAATTCTTTAGATGTCGTAAAGGTTTGACTTTTCTTGTCATTGTTTAATTTTTCTTGTTTGTCTAGGTGCCGACTCATCACAGATCTCAACATGACAAGAAGGAGCAGACCCAGCTGAGTCCCGTGAAGAAGCGCGTGAAGGAGGGCACGCCACCGTCAGAGCAAATCAATTATGCGAGCACCAGCAGTAGGAGGAACCACAGCCCTAACGGCAACGGGCACTGGCAACACCCTTCGCATCAACAGGTAACTGTCCTTACTAACTCATCACAAATTTTTATATGAAATAAACAGTTTTTCTTCAAGTGTTCCATGTTAGGTTACAAAAACAGGCCTTTATAGAGCAACTAATAATCCAGTTTATAGAATTTCAGGATGCGGAGTCTAAGATAACTTACAGCTTTTGCCCCACATTGAGCGCCAACAGAAAAAAAAAATATGTGAAGGCCTGTGTATGCAATTTTAATTTTCAAGTCCTCTTGTTATCTCGTGTGATTGGCCTTTGACCCACCATTTTGTTCATGATTGGTCCACCCCTCACTCTCGTATTTGGTTCGGGTTTATCTGACACGGTTCACTTATCAATCCTTGACTCTGCAGTGTCTCTTATAATCAGATACTATGTATTAAAAAAATGTAGAGGTTATCAAATTGGCTCTCCCTGATAGTTGTGTACAAAAATTAATATCGCTGCTGTTCCAGGTGATATCTCACGATCACCACACGCAGACTGTTCACCACCACCATCACCATCACCACCATTCTGGCAAGCAGCACACGATCACCATCAATGACACCCCCTCCCCGGCCGTGTCTGTCATCACGATATCGGACAGTGAGGACGAGAGCTCTCCTGGTAAAAAGACGGTGCAGGCCAATGCTCAGCCGCCTGCCGTCCAGAGGAAGAACGTGATCAGCTGTGTCAGCGTGCAGGACAGCGACAATGAGGACAGGAGCTCGTCCAAGGTAAACTTTGACCTTCAACTTGATTGTCACCTTGGGCCTGAATTTGACCGTCCGATTGACCACAACGAGATGTTCCGTCATCTCTTCGCCTTGAAGTACCACAAAGCGATGCAGTATCCGTGTTGCACTCCGGGTAAATTATATTGCGCCAACACGGAGTACTTACTAGATATTTTCGAGAAGCATCCAGGTCTTGGCGTCCAATTTATAAGGTGTTATACCGAGATGTCGGAACACGACGATACCTTAGCGTTTCTTCGTGGCGAAGAGTCGACTAGTAATTTAAAACGGGAACACATCGACATGGATTTGTACAGCTCTGATTCCGATCCTCGCTTCAAACTTAGCGAGAGTTGTCCTGATAGAATGGCAGAGTTCTACGACGCTATGGCCATAGCGCTTGCTACTGGCGAATTGTCAATGGAGCATCTAGATGTTGAACGAAAGCTCTGCGAGATGGATTTCTTCAGTGATGATATGTATTCCACTGAACTTAAAAAGCCTATAGCTGAGATAGGGCCAAGGTCTGCTGCTGAACAAGAAGGCATTGATGCTTGGCTTGATTTCGTTAACCATTGTGATTCGTTAATTGAAAAATTGTGATTCAGAAAAATGTGATACTGATTAACGTACCTGAATATTGTACAATAAACCATTACATTTTATCCTTTTTTCTTTTTGATCTATTAAACCACGTCTCTTAAAACAGACGATTACGAAAGAAAATGAGTATATGAGAAATGAAAAAAATAAACATATATTTTGGTTATTATAAAATAGGAAAGGATATACTGGGTTGGCTCTTGCTGACTATTACCTAGCAAGTATTACCAGCTTAAAAAAATTGATATGGAAAGGAAGGCGGTATGGAATGGGTCATGGTCTGCGTATGTGCAGAAACACTTTGTCATATAAAGTTCTAAACTATCTTATCCTGTATAAATTAAACTAAATATATAACATTATTGGAATGGTGATGCTTAACAATGATACTTCAGTTTTAATACTCTATAGGGATTTTGACGGTATAAAGAAAATAAGGTTATGATAGAGGTAGATGTAAATAAATTCAAATAAAACATACAGAGATTTTAACAGGATTGGAAAATGGATAGATATTTCATCTCAGCTGCTGCATAGGCTTCTTTATGGTAAAGAGAATAGCATTAATAAGAAGGTACTGGAGATGAGTAAATATTTAATTGAAATAAAGACATAGAGGTTTAGGTTATGGGACTGGAAAAGAAAATGCAAGATGGATTGGTTGAAATAAAAACAAAGATCAAATCACTGGATGTGGACAAACATGCAGATATTTAATGAACTGTTACGTATCACATGTGCCAGGTGTTAACTATTTCTCCAGAATATCCTCTAACTCTTCCTCTTTTTCAATAACAGGAACTGGATTTTTACTCATCTAGATCGACGCACAAATCATTTTCTCAATATTTATATGGAAAGGAAGGCGGTGTGGAATGGGTCATGCAGATGGTCTGCGTATGTGCAGAAACACTGTCGTATAAAGTTCTAAACTGTCTTATCCTGTTTATCCTATATAAGTTAAAGTAAATATTTATATCGTATTATTGGAAAATGAGTGATGCTTGGCGATGACACTTCAGTCATAATACTGTATAGGAATTTTGACGGAATAAAGAAAATAGGGTTATGATAGAGGTAGATGTAAATAAATTCAAATAAATCATAGAGATTATAACAGAATTGGAAAATGGATGGATATTTAATATCAGCTGCCGCATAGGCTTCTTTGTGGTAAAGAGAATAGCATTAATAAGAAGGTACTGGAGATGAGTAAATATTTAAAGGAAAGATATTTAATTGAAATAGACATAGAGGTTTAGGTTATAGGACTGGAAAAGAAAATGCAAGATGGATTGGTTGAAATAAAAACAAAGATCTAATCACTGGATTATACTAATAAACATGCGGACATTTAATGAACTGTTACATGTCACATGTGCCAGGTGTTAACGTTATAAAATCATGCTCTCTATTTGTCCAGAATATCCTCCAACCCTTCCTCTTTTTTCAACAGTAACTGGATTTTTACTCGTCTAGATCGACACACAAATCATTTTCATTTGCAACAAACTTTAAGCACCAACAGCATTAATTGAGTCTGTTTTTTATATGGATGCTGGAGTTCTTGATATTCATAATTTTATTCGCAAACAAAAATGGTGAGCGCTTACGAAGATATATTTCAACTGTTTCCACAGCCTTGAGTAACTAAGAATCTGAGTGTAGTGTTGTGATATTGATGGGAAAGGGATCTACTTTAAATATGACAGGTATTTTTTGTGAAAATACTAAATTATGTGGCATTTTTTTTATATGCATAACGGATAAGTCCGGAACTGTGTGCTGCAACGCAGCACTTGGAACTATAACACTCTATGATGATTAAAATATACAACGTATTCAGTATCAGAAATCACCAAAAAAAAACGCAACTTATGAAATAAATAGCCCAAATGAGTGGCCCATTACAAAACGTAAACATCGCAGTATTTGGCAACGCTGTACTTCGATCCCCGTCTCGCTTTCCCATCACTGCCACCGAGTACCGACTTCGTCAGTTTGTCAGCTTAGACATTGTAGGGGAATAAATTAAGTATGACGTCTGCTCCGCCCATCTTCTACTACGACCCCTACCAATATTCCATGCATTTGAAATGCATGTAAAAGAATCTCCAGCGCTTCCAAATAAAAATTCCATATCTGTATACGCGTGTATTTCTTTCCCGTGCCACTGACCGATCCTGCCGAGACGCCAGGAGCCGCGTATGCGCAGTAGTACGCCATCCCCATCGGCGTCGTCGCGGGAACGCGGGATATGTTATGGAGTTTTACATGCGGGCACGCAAACATTCCGAAGCCTAGTGATCACACCTGTGACAACAGTGAAAAAAATAAAAGTGCAATATTAAAGCTCTGGTTGTGATTATTCAACTATAACAAGTTAGTGGCAGTTACTTTCATAAGATAGAAGAACAAGACAAGACACTTTATCAAGACTTTAATATTAAACTGTTCAACTACCTGGTCATCAACTGAATCCCATTTGCACATCAGTGCACATCAGCTGTCACGTGAACGGACCATGGAACGGGAATGATGAAGTGAAATCTAGCTGAAGAGGTGAACACGCTACCTGAAGAACAAAATCAAGATACATAATTATCAGCATGTTTTCTTTTTTATTTGTTTTTTTTTTTTTTGTAATAATATGGAATAAGTTATGTGTACATTGAGTCATCATTGTCAGATTTAAAAGGAATTAAATTATTGAGAAAAAGGCGTTTCAATAAAATATATATAAATATAAATATAAATATATATGGGTTTTTGAGAAGTTTTTCAAGAAGACATATGACATAGATCTAAGGAAAAAAACAAGCCAAGAAAGAAACATCACTGTTGCCCTTCTATAAATGATAATAAAAGAAAGAAAACATTATAACATTGATATTAACACAAGAAGAGATGCTATTAAAATAACATTTCACAAAAAAAAAAACTGAAGAGGCCAAAAAAAAATTGAATTTTTGTTTATAAACGATATGACTAGTTAGAAAAGTTTCTGTATTGAAATACTAGTACAAGAAAAAAATATACAAAATTTAACAGTATCACTGTTGCCCTTTGTATAACTGATAATAAAAAGAAAGAAAAGATGATAAAAAAAATACATTTCACTAAAAAAAAAAAAAAAAAAAAAAGCGCAAAAAAAAAGATTTAATTTTTATTTATAAATTTATGATATAACTAGTTAAAAGAAGATTTTATGATGATATTAATCACAGTGAATGTTCGTGGAAAGTTTACGAGAATTTTGGACTAGCAATCCAAAATTGGCATAACCTTTCTGTTTTCCATGCCACGGATACTGTGTTCGTTGCTTCTCGAGAGTGTTCAGGTTTGTGAGAATGTGGACATACTGGATCCAAACAAATCGGGCCAAGTTGACACGATCATCGCTGTTGCCTTCTACTCCATTAACTGCACGGTTCTAATTCTAGAACCCAAATAACGTCTACAATCAAGTAATCAAAAACGAACCTTGCCAGAGCACCACCAACTACGCCTCCATATCGCAGAAGAAACGCCTCCTGGCCAAGGCGCAGTCGGAATGCATGCTCAACGTGCCCACCAAACAGGAGCCGGCCGACTACAACTACCTGCAACACTGCAGCTCTGCGTGCAAGGAACCTCCACAAGTAAGTCGTATTTTTAAAACCGTTTTTTTTTAACTGTCTACAAAAATTGATTACAATGGCATTTTCCATGACTTTTTTTATTATAGTCCTTCTAAAGTGAATGTGAAGAGATAGATTTTTAATTCCTTTGATGGCTAATGCCGCCCAATGGCGTGCATACATCTTATAAATTTGAAAATTGTGAAATAATTTTTTTTCATTCAAATCAATATAGGAGATTAAAATTAGCCTGCAAGCAAAACTCATAATATTTGTAATATAATTTTCTGTAAATAATGCTCATTTAGCCAGACAATTTTCGTTATTCAGAAAAGTTTTAATAAACCTAGCTGATATCAAACACAAACACTTCACTGGCGGAAACAAGAGGAAATTACTAATGTCATAAATCATTTTAACGACACAGTGGACCGCATGAATAGTTAACCAACGTATTCGATGCGATGCAAAATACTCTAATTGGGTCACTGTAGCTCACTTGCTGTTGCCGGCTCTTCAACATTTTCTTAAGTATAGTAATATACATAAAGTTGTTTTAATTAATTATTTTTTTCCAGCAATTTTGAACACCTTATTTTAATGCTAACTAATAAATTTATATCTATGTATTTTTTTTTTTAATATTTCCAAACTAGCTTTCTAAGAACGTCACGAACTAACACTTTACTGAAGTATGAAGTATTTGTGAGCTTAGCAATTTTAGAAAATATATCTGACAACCTTGCTTTTTTTCATGTCTTCACATTCACATTAGAAATACTATAGAAGTTTGGCTAATAGGATTCTTTAAAGTAAAAATTTCATAATTATCATTGAAGTTTCATGCTAAATGCTACATTTTAAAGTACCTAATGTTTAAATTAACAATTATCTTTTTTGAAATATTGTAACTATTATAAATTAAATGTCATGTCGACTGCGGCAAATTTAGGCATGAATTTTGCTGTGTTGAAATACGTCGATGAGTGACATCTAGTGAGTGGTAGCAGGATGTGGCAGTTTAAGCCCGAAGTTTTTGTCAGTAGGTTCTCATCTTGCTTAACAGACTCTGCCACCTTCTTAGAAGACTTTGTAAGCAATAGTATTGGAGACTGAGTGAAAGAGCAACTATAAACTGAACTGCACCCTGTTAAAATAAGTGTTTTAAAAAACACAAATTTGCATATCTAATTCTGGGAAAAAGTAGTTATTTTCTTAATAGGGACGTTTTCCAGAGAATTTTTAGGTAGAGGTCATTTTAGTTTAGTTTTATCTTATTAAACATAAGCAATTCTCAGTATTCTAAGAAGATTTTTGGCATCTAGGTATCGTCATTTAATACCTTAATAGTATTTTATCAAACTTCAATCAGGCAGAGCTTCCTGAGGTCTGCTTGTTTTTTTTTGAGTCCTCCCTCATACATCGATTTACCTCTTCGCTCTTCGTTTTTACCTCTTTCTTCATAACACAATTTCCAATTGAATATACTATTTTACGAAAATAACCATTCATTCACACTCTCCTTCATTGTTTTCTTCTATCTAGGCCTATCAATACGTGAACACCGGCCACGACCAACAAGTCTACTCGACCAGCGACAAGAGGGTGTCCTGGGCCCCGCCGGTCGCCCACAACACCTCCAGCCATTCCAGGAGGCACTCCGCGGTCCCCGTGGTGAGTTTACAGGAATACGCCGTGCCCGCCCAGCCTCACAACGAGTATATCCAGCCTCCGGCGGCTCACACGACCAGGGACACGCTCGCCGTGGCCAGGGAGCAGCATCTGCTGGCTCCCGGGAAGAGTTGGGGCCCGCCACAGGCCATACATCCGAGTTATAGGTGAGTAAAGTATAAATACAAGTTTGTCTCAAATATGACGGCCTAACAAAACAAATAATGAAATGAGTCATTACAAATCAAGCGATAACTGGCGAAAGTATTATTACGGGCTTATCGCACATGGACTCTCTACAATAGTTGAGACAGTCACCAGTGCCATAGAATCTGTATACATTACGTACAAAAAGTACCCGGAAATTTGGATTTAAATGAACCGCTTAAAAGGAATAGGTTACATGTTTTTTTCTTCAGGTTGGTAGCTCCTTCCTTAATTACCAAGCCTGTTTAGACCGCGATCTGTCACTCAGTGTGTACAGCAGCTGTTAGTAATAGAAGGCCACAAGTGTGCTCGGCGAATTGTACTCTGGAAAAAATAGTGGAACAATTTGTTTGGTTAAAATTTTGTGCGGTAAACGAAATTTCATGTGCCGATTCAATGAAAATGTTAAATAAGGCCTTTGATGATTTGTGTATGTCCAAAACACAGGCTTACGAGTAGTATAAGGAGTTCAAAGTGGGCCGTGAAATCGTCGAAGATTTGCCTCGTTCCGGTTGGACATCGACACATGAGTGTTAGAGTTGGGTCAAGAGTGTGACGTCGACAATGTCAGCTCATGGTATTTTGAGTGATATTTTAGGCATGAAACGCGTCGCTGCGTGACTGGTTCCGAAAGAGCTGAATATTCTTCAAAAAGAGCATCGGAAGCAGGTTGTTCTTGACATGGTTTCCAGAGCCGATAATGAACCATACTTCATGAAACGCATCATAACTGGAGACGAAACGTGGGTCTATGAGTACAACATGCAAACACATCATCGGAATGGCGCTATGATGATGAGCTGAAACCGAAAAAACCGCGCAAAGTCGATCGAAAGTGAAGATGATGCTGACGTTTTTTTTATTATCGAGGCCTGGTACATTCAGAATTCCTTCCGGAAGGACAGACAGTTAATAAGGAGGATTATCTTGGCATTTTGAGGAGTTTGCCCGAAAGTATCTGTCGGAAATGGCCGGAATTGTGGAGGGAAAATTCTTGGATTTTGCACAACGGAACGCGCCATCTCACCGAGCTATGATTGTGACCGAATATAAGGCCGAAAACTCAATAAATAAGCTTGACCAACCACCGTATTCACCGGATATGGCTCCGTATGAATTTTTTTTTTTTTAAACGTATAGAGGCTATTAAATAAAATTCGCTGAAGGAGCTGAAAGAACCCGCCAATGAGTGTAGGGAGGATTGGGTTCAATGTTGGCATAGCTGTATTGCACTCAATGGAGCCCACTTTGAAAGGGGGAAAATAAATTTTAATGAATGCTTAATTATGCCTTTTTTATAATTTCTTGGTACTTTTTGTACGTAGTAGTAAATACTGCCCCACATCGGGCGCCAGCAATTGAGAATATATGATGGTATGCTATTGTTCTTAAATAGTAATAAACAGAGCTTCTAATTCACGGGCTACAAACAGAAACGGTGTTGACCATAAAGCCTCAGCCGATCCCCAACCTGTTTCGCCAGCAGAATTGTTTTACATTTTGCAGTTTTAAAAAACTCATAACGGTCATTTGGTAACTTCTAAGGTGTGTTGGATTCTTCTAAGTTTAGAATTCAAACAATTTAAGATTTTCTCACAGACATCATTCGGTTATAGTCCTTCTGAAGTGATTGTGAAGAGATAGATTTTTAATTCCTTTGATGGCTAACGCCGCCCAATGGTGTGCATATATCTTATAAATTCTAAAATTGTGATATAATTTTTTTACATTCAAATCAATATAGGAGATTAAAATTAGCCTGCATACAAAACTCATAATATGTGTAATATAATTTTCTGTAAATGCTCATTTAGCCAGACAATAATTACTTGTTATTCAGAAAAGTTTTAATAAACCTAGCTGATATCAAACACAAACACTTCACTGACGGAAACAAGAGGGAATTACTAATGGTCGTAAATCATTTTAATGACACAGTGGAGTGCATGAATAGTTAACCAACGTATTTGATGCAATGCAAAATACTCTAATATGGTCACTGTAGCTCACTTGTCGTTGTGGCGTGAATGCTGCATGTTGCCGGCTCTTCAACATTTTCTTATGTATAGTAATATACATAAAGTTGTTTTAATTAATTGTTTTTCCAGCAATTTTAAACGCCTTATTTTAATGCTGACTCATAAATTTGTATCTATGTATTTCTTTTAAATATTTCCAAACTAGCTTTCTAAGAACGTCACGAACTAGCAGTTTACTGAAGTATGAAGTATTTGTATAGCGAGCTTAGCAATTTTAGAAAATATATCTGACAACCTTGATTTTTTTTTCATGTCTTCACATTCACATTAGAAATACTGTGCTAAAAGTGCAGTGTAATCTTTTGTACATAAATATCAATTGTTGTAAATGTTACGAATGCCACTCTATTCAATTCTGTTGTTCTTTTTAACCCCTTGGCAGGGTTACTCTTTCTAGGTGATTTTAAAAGTTCCTTGTTTTTTGCTTTTTGTGACATAGAATTAACTGTAGAAACAAGAGGAGAAAGTTTAGAGCTACACGCTGAAACAATATATCGGACTATAACTTTAATTAATACTTTATTTTTATATTTCAACTATCTTTCTAACAGCTGATAAGGGTAGCAATGGACGATTATTTTGTCTCGTTCTTTTTTCTTTTTCAAAATAGTGTATGCTACTCTTGGAAACAACTGTTTAATTGTTTTATTATTTCGCAAACGGAAGTCTGACAATTATAACACTTTTTTGTCAATGCAAGATAAAAATTTGAGGTTCAAAAAAGACAAACCACTATTAAAGCCAACATAAGGTTCAGATAATTTCAAACTATCAACAAATGTCAAGTAATACAACACGGCAACTTCGGATCTGTTGCCAACTGCATAACAACGATTAAGCGCGAAACTAAAATTCAATAAAAGGTTCCATTACAGTTTTTATTTGATATATATAATTGAGGGTGGTGACACTACACACTTTAATACAACTTCGTACGTCGGGTTTTATTTTATAAAAAGATATTATTATATATTAGCGCCATACAACTGTTTTGTAAAATTACACTAAACATAGAAAAAAAAAATATGAAATTTCTTGATATAAAGAGTGAGCAAGTTGCTGTTTGGAGCCCTTGAAATCTAACTTCAAATTATGTACATAATAGTTTATGATGAGATTTCATCTCCTAAAATTTTTTGAGGAGCATTTGGTTCTTGAGATATCGATAATCAAGGTTGTTGCAATTTTGCATGGGTTGACAATTCATTACATTCAGGAAATAATGATTCTTTTGAGACAACAAGGTATCGTTTGTGATTTATTACATACAGCAATAATTTTTTTTAAACTTAAACAATTACAAATTCTTCCCTTCCTCCTCATCTCTTAAGAAAAAATGGATCGATATAGGCTAAGTAATATTGGATGTCGGGCTCATGTAAAATTGACAACTTTGACCCTCGATATCTCGAGAACCGAATGCAGCCTCAATCTGAAATTTTCAGGAGATTAAAGTCTCATAATCATCATAAACTATCATTTAGCGTACATTTGAAGTTAGATTTCAAGGGCTGCCAAACAGACGAAAAATGGCTTGTTTTTGTGGTCACTCTTTGTATCTAAAATTGTCGCAACTATTATGATCTGAGCGAGTGCTGTATTCCATTATCTCGAAACGTAATTATAGACACGCCAACGCCCATCTATCTCCGCAACCGTTGGCTGGAGCGCCGCGGCTGTCTCCACAGCATCCGCTGGCCGCTGCCGGACAACCTCTCTACCACCAGACGGAGCTGTACCGCCGACCAGTCTACGTCACCACAGCGCAGCCGGCTTACCTCCCGGCCACTCACCAGGTGGCGCCAGCTGGGTAAGTTGAACGTTAGCCCGTTCTTTCTCTGTTTGCTGTTGCTTCTAGAATTATTAGAATACCCCTCGTTACTTTCAAAACATAAAATAGTCAGTCTGGATGATAATTAAAAGTAGAATTCACTCTTGAACACTTGTCGCTTAACACTGGAACACATTTTTGCACTCAGCGCCTGTGTTTTGTCAACCACGTTGGCATCAACAGGAGATGACTACCGAAATATTTGTTTGTTTTTTTATTTTTGATTGTTTCCAAGGCAATATTGATAGGGTCGTTATAGAAATGAAGCTATGCTTTTTCAAATGAAAGGTATAAATATTTAAACTACCCACCACTCATTAACCAATCACGACAAATCAGAAAAAATGGTTGCTGAACATTGTTGCCACTTCTAGGGTTAAGTTGTGAGCATCAGTTTCTTGTTTGTGAGCAATTGGTTTCAAATTTCGTGATTCAAATTATAATTTTTTTCGGAAAATTATGATAGGGAAAATGTTGCGCTCCTTGTTTCAAGGTCATATTTATTGTATTGTTTTTGGGTATTATTACGGTTTAAAAAATGATGGATATAAATGGAAAACCGTGGATAATAAAGCAATAGACAAAATATAAATGTAGTAAAGCCCAAAATTCAGATGTTATTAATTTTTTTTATTTTACAATTGTGTCAGATGATGTACAGGTCAGAAATTTTTCCATGGCGCCAAATTTTTATTGCGGAAAATTGATTAATTAGTTAAAATTAATGCTTTTTGGAAAATTTACAGTCATTTTTTTCAAAATTGAAATAAGATGCCAAAATTGAATAGACACCAATTTAAATTGTTTTCATATTCATTTGATTTATTTATTACTTATTCTACCATTACATACTATTACTTATTCCAAGAAAATAGGTGCAGTTATACAGCAATTTAAACAGAGGTCGACAAAATTTTAAACTGGACACTGGACTTTACTTTACCAAACGTTTTTGATGCGCTAAAAACAAATCTGACCTCAAAACTGATCCGTCATGTTAGTTTTTCAAAATATCCTAACCCACAATTGCAAAAACAATTTTTTACTATTTGAGGTGTATGAACCTTCAATATGAAGTGTGCAATATGAAATTCAACAGTCGAATTCTCAGAAACAAATAGAGATATTGAGATGATTCAAATGGAATTTTGAAGGGTAAAAACAGTACTTTCAAATGCCATAACGACTTTTTTTGGAGAAAAGTTACTTTGTGGTGTAACATAACCTCAAACAGAATAAAACCGTGTTTTCACATTTTTAGGTTAGAATATCTTGAAAAGCTGATGTAATGGAGCAATTCTGAGGCAGTTTCGGATTTAGTGTGTAAAAAAAAACATTTAAGAAAGTATAGTCTGGTTTCCGGTTTCGATGTTTGGTCAAATTTTGTCGGCCTGTGTTTTGTATGTGTTAGAATTGGTCGAGGTGCTGACAGTTTTTCTTTTATTTCAGCGTGACGGTGAAAGTTCCGGCAAAGAAAAGAAAATTAAACCCCAATTGTGTTGTTAACTACACTTAATTTCTTTTTAATTATCTAACGTAGTTTATTTTCATTGTATAATTGATTAGGATTACAGTACAGTAGCTCCTAGTGATATGTAGTAATACATATTTTTTTGTGTTCTTTAAGTTAGGGATTATTTTTATGTTTATCAACTGTGAGATTTGTATAGCAGTCAATTATATGAAGTTTAGAAATAAAGTTCTGCTACTACTTAAGTTTTTTTAATAGATAACATAAATTGAAACCATAAAGAGATAAATTAGTGGATCAAAAAACGGTTCATGAAGGTTTTAATAGGAAAAAATGTAAACTGAAAATAGATAAGAAATAAACTAGTCAACAAAAAATGGTTCACAAGGAGCTGATGCTATTTGGGGATTTTATCTATTTTCTTTTCCTTGTTGGTACACATGTTATATTTTCATTTGTTTTATTATTAGCTCCATCTAATGTTTGGTATAAGTGGGTGTAGAATTTGAAGAATGTATTCTGCATTTCAGGATGCATTATCATAGTTTTGCTTATACAGGTTCCATTATAAAGGAAGTCTATTTATATTTAGCTGAATGAAATTGCTGTTTGAGGATTTTTTATTACAAAAGACTCATTATGTTGGTCAGAACATTTTATGGAAAATTAATGTAAATCAAACGGGAAATTAATAAAAAGTAAAGTTAATTATTAAAAGTAATTTTTCAAATTTGAATTTGGCGCCGTTAAACTATTTTTGTTTTTATCATTTGCCATACAACCACAGAATAATAGCCATTATAAAGCCATACCTCGCTGTGCTTGTTACGTCTTACGTTGTTATAACCTCAAAAATGGATAAATAAATATTATTTAACTTCTGGATTCACTGATGGACGCATTTGATACTATTATTGCTTTTATCCGATTATATTTAGTGATTTTATTTTTCCAGAATATTATGGTTTGAATAAAAAGTTTATATAATTTACCAGGAAATTTTCCAGATCATATTTTTTAAGTTTGTTTGAAACTAAAACTTTATCCATAGAATAAAGAACAATCTAACTAAAATAAAGCCGATGAATTAGGTAAGCACATTTTCTAATTTTATAACTGCCACATATGACAGACTGCGTCTGTTAGTGTTAACAGATAGTAAAATAGTGAGTAGATGTGGTTATGATTAGCGATAATCTTATTGGTTAGAGGCCTCTGTGACGTATTGTCAGCCAGTTCCACTTTTGAGAAAGTGGGTGTGGCCAAAGCCACTATCCAATAAGATTATCGCTAACCATAGCCACACCTACTCACTATTTTGCTAGCTCTCAACATCAACAGACGTAGTCTGTATGTGGCTAATTTTAAAATTAAAAACCACTTAATTAATTCATCTGCTTTATTTTAACAGGTGCTGCAGATTAAAAAAGTATCGCAAGTTTTAATATTTTATAACAGGTTTAACCTTTTAACGAAGGGCAAATGCTAGTTAAATTTATTTTAATGAATTTCTGATGTGGAGTCCCCAACGTGACTGCTGGTCGATATATCGACCACTCCTGCCGTTAAAAGGTTAAGTTATTATAAGTTTTTATACTTCACTTGATAGTTGTGTAAAAAAATCAGGTTGTTTGAAAAAACAAACAGATTTTTATAAGCCGTTTTGAAGAATTCCTGGTGAACAAACTTTTAAATTTTCTTTTTAAGTTTCATTTGAAGTTTTTGCTATTCTAGTCTTTCATTTAGGTTTAGTAATAACCCCCTAGCTTGGGCCCCTGTTTCAAGCCTTTTTTAGTGACAAGGCACATTTTAACGAAACTAAAACAAATGATTATGTTTCGTAATGTATTACACACTATTTACTTATCGCTCAAATGGATTTATCCCCCTCCATCACCAAAACTGAAATGTTGCTCACCACTGGAAGGTTTTAAACTCTCTCACCACACCGTTTTGAGACAGAACAATCCACTTTAAAACGTCTCGTCAGTGATGTCACTTTTTGGTTGATGAGATGAAAGAACTTTAAAACAAACAACACTTTTCAAAATGTTTTGTCACTGAAAAACGGCACAAATCTCATGAAGCTCTTTTAGCAAACATTTCAGCAGAGTTGTAGAAAGACGGAATCTTTTTATTTTGAGAGTGTAAACCAGGTTTAGCCCATTTCAAAAGACTAGGCTTTAAACCTACACAATTTTGAGCTGTGATGAACAAAAATGGTTTAGTTATGATGAATGACTAGACTAAACATTGTTTAAACTGTCAAAATACTTATTTTTACATTAAAATTCACCTCAAAAGCACAATAAGCCTATTATTTTGAGATATTATATGCAGAAAAATTAAAAAAAAAAACTAAAAACAAACCAGTTCTTTCTGATGAAGCATGAAATGTTGAAGATACTAACTACTTAAACGCATACGTGTAATTTAAGTAGATATCAATTTAGCAATTTTCAGTCTTTATTTTTCACATTTGAGGTTATGTATAACGGCGCTATACTTAAATTCGGAAAGACCGGACCCGGTTTAAACCCTCACATGGGTTTTAAACACCTAAAGGTCTAAATCCCTGGCACAATTCTAAATTTGACAAATCTGTATTGAGGTTTTCATCATCATTTCACGCGATCTACATGACCTCTTATTTTAACTGTTTTTTTTTTACAAACACCTTGTACATGACTTTGTAAAAGGGACAGCAAAATTCTCTCTTTTTTTTAATAACAAGGGAAATTAACAACATTGTCAACACTGAGACCTGTTGCATGAAATTCTTTTTTTTTTTTTGAAAAAATAAAATTCGCCGATAAGACGATGATGCTAGGTGATTAGACGATAATGACTGTATGTTTTGCAGACGCGCTTTGCCGCCGCCGCCCGCGCACCACTCCAGCGCCAGGCCGGTGCTGGCGAGCCACCCCGCTCACCCGTTGCCCGCCCATCTGCAGTTCCCCTCGCACGCTCAGGTGGCGGCAGCGTCGTACGGGTTCCCCCTAAGCCCAGCCAAGAGCCACCAGTACCAGCCCACCAGCCTGTGGTTCGCGGAGTAGCGCAAGAGGAATCCAGCTAAAAGCGGCTGGTGAACAAGCTCAAGGAAGCATTTCGTTTGTTATTTAGAGGTTAAGTTCTATGTGTAATATTGCATATTGTCTCGGACCCTTCCGTTTCTTCTTTCACTTCTTATTTTGTGTTTTTAGTGTGTTGGTGTTACTTTTCTCGTTTTAATTCAACTTGTGTCGCGTTTATTTCATGCAATATTGCCGCGCATTTTTAACGTATACGAAGATAGTGCCCTATCTTAACGTACTGTGTCCTACATTTATTTTTGTTTTTTGTGTCGGCCCCGCTACGATCTACGATGTTTTTACTCGCGTAATTTTTTCCCCTTTACTCGCACTGTACATACATAAAGTCTTGTCGTTGGCTTACGCGACTGAAAATATCCTAGGCGGAGAGTCGGGGGACGCCTTTTTGTTTTTTGTCTTTGGTATCTTACCGCGAAAACTTAACATATTTATATACTGCCTTCATATCAAAAGATGTTCACCATTCCCGGTGATCCTTTAGCATTTTAGTCGTATAGTCGTATAGATTATTTAATTTCAATTATGTGTATATAACGTATACCTCTTACTATACTAATTGTTTTGATCGGCGCTGTCGTCTGAAGGGACGGGTCGCTTTCCTGTATATATAGAATCTGCGAAGAAAATAGGCGTTTGCGCGAACAACGGGGTTGCATTTAATTCTCAAAGACGCTCCCCCGACAAAAATAGAATGCAATTTGGACTCGTCCTTGTTACGTAGACGACGACCGTTTCTGTTTGATGTCCACAAGTGAGAATGCATTTTTGTTGTAATTTGATTTTATGATATATATTATTAGTTGTGTAGATACAGAGCTTCGTGTCTCTTAAACGTCAGCCAAGGGGCTGCCGTAGAGTAATATTTTACTAATTCAATTATTATTGGCTTGTTTTAAAGCTTGATTATGATATATTTTCTCGGTTTGTACAGTCGACGATAGGTGTGGTGGGGCTTTTCCATTGGGAATTTAAAAAATCGTTTTAATTCTGGTTTTTAAAACTCTTAAATCTGTTTTCTGTTTAAATTTAACATATTGAAAGAAATTTACTGGAATTACCACTCGGCTAAGTTACAGAACGTAGTAGATTGTATAAACATATTTGAGGTTATTTCACCTATCTTTTAGGTTATGTTTTAGGTAACCACAAGTCCTACTTCCTAACCTCGAAGAATTGCAATGTCCCAATGACTCGAAAGATTTTATTTCACCCATCACGTATTAATATCTACAAGTCTTATGAAATTACATTATGAACGATTTTTTGTTATTTTTCTTTGGTTTGATTTTATAAAAAATATAGGTTTTTAGTTAAATGTATTCCAAATACATTGTTTTTAATTAGAAATTAAAAGTTTAGTTCCATTTCTTTAATTTTTAAATCTGTTTTCAATTTAATTAAAACATATTGATGAAAACTAGCTGAAGTAGGCATTCAGCGAAGTAAAAAAATATTTTAGGTTATCTAAACTTAAATGTGAGGTTATTTCGCGTGTTTTTTAGGTTATGTTTCAATCGTAAGTGTTGTTTTCTAACCTCACAGTATTGCAATATCAATATCTCAACATGTTAATAACGAGCCATTCAAAAAAAAAGTCATCAAAGTTGGCCGAGCAAAAAAAATTGTATTTCTGTTTTATCATGTTAAATTTATAACCTTATTTAATTGTCAGCTGTTATATTATATGACAGCCGTTGTTTATTTTACAATTGTGACAGCCACTTGTCAAAAGCTTGACAACAACAAAGTTTCCTTTTGACCTTCTACATAACCGCTATTTCCATCTCTCGTTCATAGCAAAATTTGAGGCCGTTTTTTTTTTGGGATGGATATTTATTTATGTAGTCAAGATGGTTTTTATTGAAATTTATGATCAAGTACATGGTTTTTATTGAAAGATTTTTGGTTTACATTTTAGGTTATGTAAACATAAGTTTGAGGTTATTTCGCGTATTTATTAGGTTATGTTTTCTAACCTCAAAGATTTCGCGATGTTCCAGCAGCTTGACCTATCAGTCATGGAGATTTTATGGAATTTCTATTGTTTTTCTGCAATTTCTTGTTTATTTTCAGCTATTGATACTTTTCACACTCGTAATTGTGGTAACTGCACTACTCTGCCTGACGTACCTAACCTAACATTTATCACGGAAAGGAACCCCCTAAACTGTCGTCGGACTGTACAGACGCAAACTATAAAAAAAAAGATATAAGTAGCTAGTCAAGTTAGGTGGGTATCGGGGATTCTGTTTATAATTACATTTCTCAGTTAGCAGTCGGAGCGGATGTAGCGACGTTTCTAATGAAATATTTGATGTGCCTGTAAGTGTAATGATCCTTCGTACACTCTATGTTTGACGTTAACCAACAAAAAAAAGCAACCTATGCACTAACTGTCTTAAATGTATTTTAACAGGGAGTATAATATATGCGTCAATAGAGTCGTGGAATATATAGTTGTGATATCTAATGAAAATAATCATTTTAATTGTATATAACGCCTAAATATGCGGGAGACTCGCCAGGACTTTTGCGTCAACGATGGAAACAGAATTTGGAGAGTTCGTTATAATTTTCAAGTTATTCTTTTGTCTTTCAACCAATTGTTTCGATGTACTCAATTGCGTAGCGTTTTTCTTAATGTACAGGTAGATTGAGGTTAGGTGATTTATCATTTGAGGTTATGACTTATGTGGTTATTTAAAAAACTTCAGTTAAGCATTTATATTTCCTTTAAAATATGCGTAATTATTAATTGTGTTTCAATGCAGCTGATTATTCAGTTACTTTGTTCACGTTAGGGTGATGAAGCCGCTTCTAACAGCTTAGAAATGGAAATTTTGTGATCCCTAGGTGCTAGAGTTGGCCCGAAAGAGCTGGCGACGTACTTCCCAAATATTTTAAGTAGTTAGAAGGTACATTATACCTTTAACTCTAGATATAGAGTTAGATATATGGTAGATGTAACAAATAATATTTTTGGATTGTCTAGAGTAGTTTTCGGGTAATAATAATAATAATAATGATTAATAATACAAATAATATTCAGGTGTTTTTCGCTACGAGTAGGTTTTTTCTCTTTAAAAAAGCTGTCCAGTATATAATGCATGTTCAATGTATAGGATTTTCGTGTTTTTTTTTTTTTGCGTTTTTTGTTCTCTGAGCACACTGATTTCACTTTCAAATCAACATATTTGTACATATTTTTTTAACGTTGTTGATTCAAGGATCTTCTTTCTGTGATCGTCAGAATTATTTTTATCTTTTGTAATATAATTTTATAGCGTTTGAATGTTCGGCGGGTAGTCGCCAATTTAAAAAAAATAATCGGGCATCATGGCTACTACTCTGCGTAATACTGGATGTGGAAGAACTTTATTTAATCACTTACATTCCCTGGAATCGAGGCTACTACTCGACCGAACTTTCATATCGCCCTCTTAACTAGTTTTTAAACATTATAACCGCCTTATTAAGAGAACAATATTAGTAATTTAGACTTGACAGTCTCATAGGGGTTTGTTGTTTGAACTTATCGCTCTCATTTTTATTAAACTAATGCACAGGGTTAACATTAAAATATTTATGAATAAAATTAACAGCGAACTAGTGTAGTTGCCAAAGTATAATTCATCGAATTGTTTGCTTTCGCTTTTTATTATTAAAGACTGGCATATGTGGGGTTTAAGTAATAGGCACAAACACAACCTGGGACACCCTCTCGTCCACATCGATCGGCAAAAAAGAATTGTTGGAAAAAATGTTGTATTCCATCAAGTCAAGCAGGCTTAGTAAACAATTGAAATTGCCGATTTCCAGAACGTACTTGATAAACTAAAGTAAAAAAAAAAAAACAGTTGAGTCTTATTTCCAGTGCCTATGTGATGGACAAATATATTTTTTGTTAAATAAAGGCGTTTTTTCAGAACTGTGTGTTACTACATAATATGGTGGAAATAGAGGATGTACTAGATTGTGTTGATGCTCGCTATATATTTTTTTGCGATGTCCGTGCCACCCTCTATATTTTGCACCCTCAGTATTATATAACCTGGCATAAAATAATGTATATATAAAAAGCTTTTCTTATGCAAAAATCTTGCATTTTTATCCAATATCACATAATTATTGAATATTAATTACGTTATTATTTATCGACTCATGTTTGTCATTCGAGATATATGGATAATACCTTCTATTTATTTCGGTCAATATCAGAAGAAATTACAAGTTGTGTTTCGTGTAAATGTTTAATTGTTGTAAAGACTTATACAATAAACTACGTTTAGGGTTTGTATTAGAGAAAAATAACAGTTTTCTAAAGAAAATCAACAAAAAAAAAATGCAAAAAACAAAACTCCCCAGGTATTCCCTTATATCGAATATATATTTTGAAATGTTTTTGAAAGTTGAAATATCAAAATGCAAAAGCACAATAATGGAAACTTACCTCATAATCTTACTTATAATTGTAGATCTCCCCCTTTTCGGAACATTTGAAAATATCGGTGACAAATGCTAATTTTTTTCGTTTTAATTACATATATTCTTTTTTTTTAACAATGTGTATGTATATAATATTGGGTTGGTTATATTTACATATTAGTTACCAATATATAGAGAGACGCTTATAACGGTTGTAGTTTATTCTGTTTTGCATTAGATCGGTTGACCCGCATAGGATATCAAAAATAGACGTAAAGAATCAATAATCACTTCCAATTATTAAAAAAATATATACAATGTAACAAATAATTAAGGTTTTTACTGTATGATCAAGGCTGCACTACAGAATAGAGATTAGAGCGTCGCTGCGACGTAGTGGCGACGTGTCCGCACTCGGTGCGTCTACGACTGCCTCGCAGCGCCGTCTCATAGATTTAACTATTATATTATTAGTGTTACACAAGACTGGTGTAGAATCATGTCAATATATTAGCTAATTAGGGCGCCACGCGCCGGATTTAATGGTGATAGGCTATTTAGTAGTTATTTGTATATTAACCATGGATTGTCGGAATTTTTATTTTCGGTGTTCTCCTTTCTGCCCTCTGGCGGGGGCGGGGCGCACCGCCACGGAATCCCAGCGGCGCGACATACAAAACGACTATAGTACAAAGATTCGTTGAAAATGTAAATATATATTTATTGATTGTATATAGTTTTTATTGTATAGAGAAGTTTAGTTTTTTTTTTTTATTTTCGACCATTGCAACTTACACGGGGTGTACCGAAATTAGCTCGAAGTATATTATCTTACGTGGTATATGTTGAAAAACGTTTTTTCCTGTAAACATAGGTCCTGCAATTGCTCTTAAGTAAGTTACGGTCCTTCGAAAATGACGTAAGAAAAGAATATTTTTCAGACAGGCAACTTAATGAAATTCTATATGGTGGCTACCTAATTAAAAACAAGTGTTCTGAAAACTACACTCGACTCCCTCTTAAGTCACCTTCGCTTAATTCACATTTCCTCTTATGTCACCACGTTTCCCTCTAAGTCGCCGTCTGTAAAAGTTTTAGAACCCATTTGGAAATTTTTTTGATACAATTTTTATTAAAAAAAAAATGATTGTGTAATACATTAAATATAGACACCTAACCTTTAAAATAGGTTAGGTGTCTTTAAAATATTTAACCCTTAAAATATTCACTCAGGGATGCCAGACTCCCGATTGGGCACTTGACGTCCCTCCTTTTTAAACTAAGCAAAGTACTCCCGATTTCCATTTAAAGCTCACGAAATACTTCCGAATTTCGGAATTCATAATCCAAATTATTCAGATAGGTATAAAAAATGTGTCAGACTCATAAAAAATGTAGGCGCCCTGTAACACGGTGGGGCGGGGGCAAAGTGGGCGTCAAATAACCCAATCCACAATTTCTTATTCATAAAGAAATTGCCTTTAAAAATGTGTAAAAAAAAAATAAAGAATTATTTTTGTGTATAATTTTGTATAAATGGATTTTTCATTGAAATTCTGAAGTGCTAGGAAAAACGTGACCTTGAAAATTTTCATGTTGAGAAGCTCCCGATTTTTATGATTTTTTCGTTCAGCTGGCTCATTTTTCATTATAAGTGCAAGTGGTGTGGTACATCTCTAAAAATGTCTTTTTGCAACTATAAAACACGAAAAAGTTGAGGTTATGATTGCTTTTAAACGTGACTTAAGAGAGAGTAAATTTTGTGACTTAAGCGGTAGATGATGCACGGATTTGGTGACTTAAGAGGGAGTCGAGTGTATTTAAAGAGTCACTCAGGGGCGTCTCAAAATGTTGGGAGATCTAGATAAAAGTTATAATAATTTTTTTGTACACAGTTTTTTCTATATCTAGGTAGAGGTGGGTTATTTACGTAAAATTAAATGTTACCGTCAAATTACCATTGAAAATTACCTAAATTTTCGGAAATTAAAAAAAAAAATTGAAAGGTGGTGGAAGAATCATCAACCATCACGTTCACGAAATAAACGCGGATATTTAAATATTAATATTATTATGAGTATTTCTGATAACAGTTTTTTTTTATATTCCAGTATGAAATTTTAGGTTATGTTATTTACATAATTTGCTGTGTTTTACCAAACCTTTCATTTCAGTTTGAGTTTGGTGAAGTGAAATGAACTGAAATAGAAATGAAATCGAAGAAACACGTAAAAAATGGGGTTAGGATGATTTTTTATTTTAATTGTAAATAATACAAAAAACTATAAATTATAGGAGAAAACTAGGCAAAGCTGATCATTGTGAAGATATATGGTATATTTTCACATAAAAGTAATGAGTAGAGAACAATCTTTCTTCTGCTAAAATCTACTGAGACAGCTAACAGTGAAAAAAATTGTAGATATCTGTTGTGGAATTTGTGGATCCCAAATTATACTGCTATGGACTCAGATATTTGGAAAACCACGTTTTGGTTATATTTTTTTAGAAAGCTAACAACTGTAACCTCACTTTTATCACAGTCTTAAGTGAAATGAGAAACTGATCATGGTATTCTTAATTTCAATAGGAACTGATATCCTCAAAATGAGATGGCATAATAAAACGCCCATTTTTGAACTGAACTGAAATAAACTAAGATATATACTGATATTTCAGGTAAAAGAAACACATCAATTGTACTTGATCCAGAAAAAAGAAAGATATGATAAAACATTTTTACAAAAATACTTATTTGAACAAAACTAAATTTATATACATACTAGCTGACCCGGCAAACATTGTTCTGCCATATAAATTATTTCTAAATACCAACGACGGTTAAATTATTTGGATATTGTTCATACAAAAATACTAAAATCGCGATTAAAAAATGGGAGGGTCGGGTAGGAGGGTGAAAATTTGGGATATAGGTATTTTTTGATGCCAAATAAAAAAAAATACAAAAAAATTTTTTGGCAAAAAAATTGAATTATTTTTTCTGGATAGGGACACTCTAATCACCTAGCGGTATGAAATATACTTTACGACCTATTCTCATACCTACCAAATATACATAAAAAATTTCATTAAAATCGGTCGAACCGTTTCGGAGGAGTGCGACCACAAACACCGTGACACGAGATTTTTATATATATATAGAAGAATCTGTATACCCAAATTTAAGCATATTTACATTTAAAAAGCCTTGTTAACAAGACAGATTTTCTAAGAAGAATTTGTAGGGAAATTACTCCAGAAAGGAAAATTTATTTTTTGGTGTTTATTACTTTCCCAAATTTACCTTTTTAAGTAAAATACGTATTAGATAATTTACCAGTTGGCCACCTCTACATCTAGGTAAAAAAATTAAAAACTGAATTTTAAGATGAAAAGTTAAAATAGATTTAAAAATTATGTTACACAATCCAAAATTCATATTACTACAAAAATAGGAGTAAACTGTGGAAAAGAATAGCAAAGTAATATGTCATGAAACAAAGTGAAAACATTTCTACAATATAAATTCGACAGATATATCAGCACAATAATAATTACTTTGCCAATTTGTAGAAAACAAAGAACACGACCTAATCATCGAATGTCGCCGTCGTTTAAAATGCAGGCAAAATGTCCTCTCAAGTCCGCCACACGATCTTGTATATGGTAAGTAGAGCTGCCTCGTTGCCATGGCAACAGCCGTAAACAACACTATGAAATGCACCGGATTTACACACAAAAAATCATCTTTAATAGTTTTAAAGATATTCTGAAATAGATCCTTTTCTTAGATCATCTTCAAAGGCCTGTCGCTTCCTTAGGAACAATCGCAAGACCTACATATTTTTGCAGCAACAAAATACCTCATTTTTAAACTCAAAATCCATCAATAAGATATTTCTAATTCCGGTACGCCCTGTGTAAATTGATTTCTTCGTTGATGATTTGCACATTTCATAGAGGCCTTAATAGTTGATAGAGTATGTGAAACATGAAACACATTGCAACCTCTCGGAAATTAATCGATTGATTTTATGGTTTCGAGCGGGTTCGACCCAGGACGGAACTGTTTCGTAGAAATTTTTTGTACATAACACGTTGCGTTGAGAAATTGAACAAGTGATAGACGACGCGTGGGATTCCGCGGGGGCGCGCTCCCCCCGTTCGATCGTTTCTTTAAGTACAAAAATATATGAACCGTTAATTTTTTAATGAATATTAACACTGCTGTTTTTACCTGTAAGCGTATTTATCTAGTGTATGTCAGTCATAGCTGTTTTCAATAAACGTTTATAACATTACGGTTGTTCTCGAGGTGTTTGCACATTTTCAAATTTGAATTTTCCCAATTAAGGTGTTTAGACAATCTGTAGAGAAAAATTTATATGTATATTTAGGTAGAATTTCGACAAGATTTTTGATAAGGCATCACATCTGTCGCATCGGTCGATGCATTAAAGGGACGTTTATAATTTCGACTCGAGCAAAATATTTGATGAATATTGATGGCTGCTTTCATCGCCCTTTCCGTTTAACGTCTGTTGACCTAGAACTACTTTGCAAAACAGTGCTGTGAGAATTGGACTTTTTAAAAACACTATTTTGATATCAACCGATTGGAAATACACTGACTGAAAGTTTATAAATCGAGTTAGAATGATGGCCAAAAGTAAATTAATGTTGCATAAAAATATTATGTAAATGATAAAAAACCAATGGCTATTGTTTGATGAAAATTGATGGTTAGAGCGAGGCGTCGTGACCGCGAGACAGTGGCGTGCGCGTCTCTTAGTACTCTTAGTAAGTACAATAACATAAAATTAATAGTAATAAAATACCTAGATAATCTCTTATAATTTATGTATATTTATCTACAGCTATTGCTGTTTTTATCATACTTTTTGTTAAATTTACAGTGGTTAATTGAAACTACTTAATTCTTATGATAGTGCTGTGAAAATAGATTTTGTTATGCTAAAAAATGTTCTGTTTTGTATCTTATATAGCTGTCCTAAGACAGATTTTCCTAATATTTAAAAAACGGTACATTATAAAGCTGTTATAATTTGCATTATTTTATTAATTTATTCCTTGCAAAGCACGATGAGGCAAGTGTGATGCATTTTGCCGAGAAGTGGTTTTGAATTTTTAATAAAAAAATATATGCTTCTAAATATCTTTCATATAATATTGAATTTAGGGAATAGAAATTTAGAAACGTTGATCCTTGCATCATAACCTTTTCGTATTGCTGCTAATGGTGGTCGATCAAGAACGTTTGGTCAATTTTTTTACGAATCAAATCTAGGACAATTGCAGGCGGGATTTCGAAATATAATTTTAGGGACCATAGGAAAATACTTTGAATCACTTAAAAGTCATATCTGATTTTTATGAGTATACAGCTTGATTTGTGAAAAATTGGCCGCGGCGAATTTTCCAAAAATATTAATCTGTGCTAAAAACTAGCTATGTCGGAGGTAGGTAATTAACTAATTTTTGATGCGTTTTTTTAAACCATTTAAATCAATTTTAACAAGAAATTTTCGTAGTACTAGTGTTTTAATTTTGTTATTTGTTTTTGAGGATGTGTGAAATCAGTAATGAATTTTTAAAGAAGTTATATGAGATTTACATTTTTATTGTTGGACATAAAAACTAGTTGAAAAAAGCCTTTGTGTACCAAAATCCACTGATTTTGAATCCATTGATTTTGATATTTCAATTATCTACGCATCAAAAATTTAAATCTGAATGAATATCAAAAGAAAACTTTTTGTAGAACGAAAGAAAAGGTTAATGTTCTAGGAAATGAAAGTAAATTTCTATTTTGAAAAATATTCCCTCCTGTTGTAACTTCTCGTGTTAAGCATGTTAAAACACTCTCACAAAATGATTAAAATTCACATATTCGTGTACTACATGAAATGTAATCCCACTATTAATTGTATTTTTTAAATTGTACCTCAGTGGCAGCTGGTCGAGTTTGACATACTCGTGAGGAAGCATGGAACCCACACCATATTTTAGGGGGTGGTTACTACACCTAGTAGAAGGGTTTAATAGCAAAAAATCTTCAAATGAAACGAACTAAATTTTTTTTCCAAAAATGACTGCCTCCCCAGAAGATCTTGGAAATGGCTTGCAAAATATTTGCGAATTTTTTTTTTTCATAATCGAACAAATACAAAGCCTTTTTATACATGTGATATTCTCAAATTTTACAAGCAAAATAAAAATTTTGGAAAAACACAAGTATAATTAGTTTTTCTATTAACTCGGTATTTGTCAAAAAAAAATTATTCGCAAATATTTTGCAAGCCATTTCCAAATGTTCTGGGGAGGCAATTTAAAAAAAATCACAAGTTTCATTTGAAGTTTTTTTTTGCTATTATAGCCTACTTAGGTCTAGTAATCATATCCTAAAATATTATATAAGAATTTCAAATTTCACTAGCAGCCACTGTTATACTTACGAAACCACTATTCGTTCCCTACTTAACAAAAAAAAAATCAATGTTTTCACTTAACTATAGCAAATTTCTGGCATATTAATATTTATTGTAAAATGTAGTTCGTAAAAATTGTGTTAATCTGTGGTAAACATGTAAACATTAGCAGGGTACATAATATTATATAACTTGTGTGTGATTATTTGTGAAACGTCCATATTTTCTGAATTCCCGATCAGTTTCTCCT
Organism: Aromia moschata; assembly: GCA_029963805.1. NCBI lineage: Eukaryota > Metazoa > Arthropoda > Insecta > Coleoptera > Cerambycidae > Aromia > Aromia moschata. The sequence continues at coordinate 1,183,404 of JAPWTK010000112.1, forward strand.
TCTGTCAAAAGTTTCTGGGTGATTCAGAACAATATGTTCTAAATTTTGACTGCACATACTGACTGCATTAATAACCTGCCACAAAAAAAAATGTTAGTTGGACCAAGATAATTATAAAGCGTTCAGCGGGTGGATATCGGAGCGCGACCTTGTCTCCTACGATTAAAACACTTGCAACTGGAGAGAATCGGTGATCGAGGCCGGTTTTGACCTGTCCAAAATTTTTACAACCAAGCCACATTTCTGTTTATTTTGTAAGTATTCACATCTACTGTATTCATTTAAATGATTTTTTTAATTTTTGTATACTATGTTTGCTCGTTTAGTGTCAATATATTGGTATGTCATTTCATCATCAATCTTCATGTGGTCATGAAAAATAAAAATGAAAAACGACCATATTATGTACTTTATTCGAATGTTTATAAAGACACACCCCTTTAAAGAATTCATTGTCATTGGATTTGATTTCCTTAATAGATAGACAAAAGTTATATATATATATTGGTATGTCATTTCATCATCAATCTTCATGTGGTCATGAAAAATAAAAATGAAAAACGACCATATTATGTACTTTATTCAAATGTTTATAAAGACACACCCCTTTAAAGAATTCATTGCCATTGGATTTGATTTCCTTAATAGATAGACAAAAGTTGTGCTTTGATATACACGATAAATGATAACCTTGGAATGGACAATTTTTTTTAGGGATATTTTTCCTATTTTCCGAAAACTAAATGTGAAGATTCGTTTACCAAAATTGGTACAAACCCATCTTAGGGGGGGGGGTTTCCAATCGAAGAATCAAATTTTGGCAAAACAATTGCTGGAAATTTTGAAATTTTTGACAATTCGTAGTAGGCATTGAGAATTAAATAAAACTGAACTGAAAATTTGCCATTTTAAATTGAGTAACAAATACACGTTTTTCGAAAGACGTGTTTTCATATTAAATGTGTTACACTGTACATTTTCAACCAGCTTTTTTTTTTCTGGATCTTTTTTTCGGTCTCGGTGAGGACAAAATAGGCTTTGTTACCGACTCGTCTCGATGGTTTTGTGATCTTTTATACATATTTATACTGTCCCGTCAACAATTAATGAATTATTAATTGGTAAGTTGCGACTGTCCGGTATCCGCGCCCTCAAACGACAAATGTTTCATGTTCGTACAAATCAGTTGTCGATGTTGTTCAAGAAAAAAAAATAAAACTAGATATTAATTGTGATTTGGCCTGAAATAATAATTGTAACTTAATGTAAAATAGACTATCTGCATGTAACATAGATTTATATTAATTGTAAAAGCTTGCATAGGATTTTATTAAATATTTTAGTATGTTTTTCTCTATATGAATATTAATGTTGCCTTCTTGTCAAAAAGAAAACCTCTTTACTGGTGTAGACACACGCACGTGGCTTGTCTGAATCGATCCACTTGGTGTATTTGCACTAATAAAGTTTGTTCCAAGGCTTAAACACGTCGTTTTATTTCCTTCCTTCCTTACTGACTTGGCATCACCAATCTTCATTTTCAAACGTACTGTATCCCGTACAAATACCACTTAAAAAAATGTTATATAACAAATGAAATACACTACGAATAATCAAAAAACAATTAAATAGTGCAAAAAAGTAGTCTTTGTAGCCGTTTAATACAAAAGAAATAAAATAGGATGAAAAACAAAATGCATAAAATTGCAATTTTGAATAAAGTCCAATGAAAATTGATAGTTTTGTTACTTTCGCTATTCATCGATAGATGACCGACAGTTCCTCCAATGGAACAATATCAAAATAACTGTCAAATAAGCTGTGTTCTAACAGGATGTACAAAAATTCAGCTGTAATCATACTACTCTGAAATTAGTGCAAGAAAAAATATAGTGTAATTTATGCATACACAACGCAGGCGTACAAATTTTCTTTAAGATGCAATGAATTTAATAATTCAATTTCAATCTGGTTGCCATTAATCGCTTTCGATTTGTACACGATTTCATTGGATCACAATGGTTTTCGATTGGGAATTTTCAACCAGAATAAAAATGAAGTTTCCATACCTTAATTTATTATAATGCATAAAACAATTTATTTTGAATATTATATAATTAATGCTAAAAATGAAATGACGTACAGTGGTAAAATTAATAAAAAAAAACTGGAAACTTTCTCGTCTAGCTATTGTTCACTAGATGGCAGCACAAAAATTAGAGTTACAAGACAAAGTAAACTGTTTATTTAAAGTTTGATCACTGAACAAAAGATAAACTTAGAAATAAAAGGAAAAATGAAGACAAATAAATTTGCAATTATAAATTTAGGTAATGTACAAATTTAAATAATCGATCAAATAAATTACATGCCACAATCTTGATAACTGGAAATTGTACTGCAAGTTGTAGCCTGGTTAAACAAACATCTATGCTATTAACCGTAAATTTTTTAGCGTACATTAAAAGAATGCTTATAATTTTACTACGGGCAATCAAGGGGGCCGACAGCATTTATTTTTTGTTAATTTGTCAGCCAAAGTGATTGGCAGCGAAGAGTTTGTGTTCTTAAAGCATAATAAGTCACTTTTCCTTTTCTACTTTTGTAATTGGCCGCTAGTTTCCCGCGCCTGTAAGGTTCTAGCGCGTCGATAAGCGGACGGGGCATCGACCGTCGTTTGCTGCTAAGGGAGTGGTAGCGTGTAGAACCAATACGTACCGTGTTCGTGTGTAGTGCGTCGCGACCATTGGTCTACAATTTGCCGACCAATCATTGGGAAAGTGCACACTAAAATATCCAATGTAAGTTCACAAATTATCAAACATATTCTATACTTCATTTGGGGGTTGAACCGGCGGAACTTAATAAACATTCATTATTTATTTGTTAAAAATTAGCGAGGCATCGGTTTCGATGCCGTGTAAAAGCATAATGGCGAACGTCACGGAACAAAGACCTTCGCAATGACTCCATTGTCAACTTACGGCGCCCACAACCGAATTCTACCTGCTATGTCGTGTCAGTGGCCCAAATTGTGTACGAGTTCTGCAAAAGAAACCAAATAAACCTTTCGTGACATCTGAAGTGTATATTCCACGGTCTAATTTCTAATTTATGTTCCATCTGGCATCTGGACATTGCTCTCGAGATATGTTCAGCAGTATTTTCAATTAATTTCTGCCTTCTCGTGTGTGTTGCTTTCACGTGGAATATATAAACTGGCATAGCACCTATTGTGTTTTTGAAAAGAACGGGCGTTGTTTATTAATAAAATTTATGATGTAATTCTTACGATAATATTTCAAGGTTAAATATATTGTTACTGCTGAAATACTGGTTTTTGTTGCAAAATGACAATCGTAATAAATAATATATTTTAAAACGTAAAATCCGTAATCGCGTAAATTATAGTCCGGGAGTTTGCGGAATGGGAATCCCGTTACTCGTTCGACAAAAAAAAAAAACATGAAACAAGCCAATTAAATCAAACTAATACATAATTTTTTAAAGTCTAATTTGTTTTTATAGCTTAAATATCATGAAAATGTTCGAAACAAGTTTATTCAAAGGTATAATTTATATTTCTGTTGTAAAATATGATTTTAATAGCTTCCCCTTATCTTTCAGACGTTGGAAGATCTCAGGGACAGCTAGTCCGAGATGGAGCAGCAGATAGCGACCTCCGCCGATGGACAGGTCGTCATACAGCCCATACAGGGCGTCGCGCCCCAACAGGTCCAGGTTATGCAGATGAACCCCGGCCAGGTGATCCAGGGCGCTAACGGGCAACAGATAATGGTACACACCGTACCGCCCGGCGGTCAGATACAAGTGGCAGCTCCCGCGGGCGCCCAGGGCCTCCAGCAGATCCAAGTGGTGCCCGTTAGCAGCCTGCAGCAGGGGCAGGTGCTGATGCAGCCGCAGCAACAGGCCCAGTTGGTTCAGACGGCCGACGGACAGACTTTCATTTACCATCCGATGACAATAGAGAGTGGGGGCATTCAACAGGCTGCGCCCACAGGTAGATAAGGTTTTATAGGTGTCAGGTGTTGAAAGTGTGGTGGCTAAAGTATTTTTTTTTGTTTTTGGAATTAGATACGGAACTTTTTGTGATTAGATAGTCGTATATTTTCGACAGTGTAATTGAAACTTGTTTTCCAGTGCTGAACATAAATGGCAACCTTGTACAAATAGCCGGCGCTCCTCAAGCAGCAACGGCAAACACCACAGTGGCTCAAACGGCGGTAGCGTCTCCAACGTCCCAACCCGTAGTTCCTCAGACGTTGACGACGGGATCTCCAAACCAAATCGCAATGGCCAATGGAAATCTAGTTATGGTATGTTGTAAGAACAATTTTCCTAATTTATAAAGCTTAGTTTTGAGGAACAATTCTTTTTAGATGGTGCCAAGCACCAGTGGTCAACAATTCCAGAGAGTTCAGATACCGGGTACGGAATTTTTAGAAGAGGAACCTTTGTATGTGAACGCGAAACAATACAGGAGGATCCTGAAGAGGCGGCAGGCCAGGGCGAAACTTGAGGCTGAAGGAAAAATTCCCAAAGAACGACCGGTGAGGTTTCTATCCAAATTGTATCACAAATTAAAAAATGTCTTTCGTACTATTTAAAAACTCTTAGTTGGAGCAGTTTTCAGTGTTACACGCTGTCACATATTTTTAAAATATATCCAAATTTTAGAAATACCTGCACGAATCCAGGCACAGGCACGCTATGAATCGAATAAGAGGAGAAGGAGGCAGATTCCATTCAGGATCGGTTAAAAAACGAAGGTAACTATTGGTCCAAGATCCATATTTATTTTTACAGGTTATATATTTAGCATGCCTAACTCTTACATGCCCAAACTGGTAAAATCCAGGTCCTATCTGGGATTATTCCCGATGATCCTTGAAAATTTATAGTTCCCAGTCACGATCCAATCACTTTGCGTTACCATTTAATTTCAGAATAATAGAAATACTAAAATCTTCTGATGGTGTCAATGTGGTTAGCAAAACTCAATTTTACGAAGTTCTGTCTCATAAGTAAGAACATACTACCCACAGTGTACCTAAAGTAGCTCTGCCCCTGGCCGCAGTAGACAAAACCTGAAATTGTGCTCATTTCTTTTGTAGCTACAGCCATGAACGCTTCGAGGAGTACAGTCTGTTTATGTTTGTGGGTATCTCATATGGGTTCTATCTCGTACACGTTTGTTGTGCGCAATTTACGGGCAAAGCTATTCTTGGTGTAATTGACTCAAAAGTTTCAGTACTTGCACCTGTTTAAAAATGATACATCAACGTTCACGTCGTCACTAGACTAGAGGTCCCTAAGGTACCATTCTTGGACATTAAAGAGTTAAATTAATTTAAACAGGACTACTCTTTCTGGCTAAAATAAACCCATATTTTCATTGTGAAGATACACTCAAATGTTTTACTAAACATAACCTAATTAATTCACTTGACATATAGTAGATTTCGGTGCAGCCAACTGTTTAAAACAATAGGAATAAGTTATGTCAACATTACTAGATCTAGGGTCCCTGTGTGACCCTATTTCACTATACAGGGTGTCCGGAAAATTACTTTAATGCAGTTGCAATTTATTTTCTACCACAAAAATTTTCCCTGATAATTGATAGGAGCAAAGAAGTAAAAACCGTATCCAAGTTGGTCTAAGTAGTTTTCTTTTGGGTCAAGGAATCTCTGCTATTATGTTGTATGCTTATTTCCTGGACACCCTGTAGATTTTTTCTGATCGAGTTCAATGTGTATCTATACGAAATGTTTTAGGGAGGAGGAATTAGCTAGACAACAGCAACAACAGCAGCAACACCAACAACAGCAAACGCATCACGAGGTTCAAGGCACCATCGGCGTGTCTTACGGCAATATCGAGATGGGCACTCCCATAATAATTGAGGTAAGGCAATGCAAAAAAATTAGTCTCATCATTTTGATTATTTTAATTTTGATGATCTTGAATTGATTTGGAACTATTTTAACTTATTGGAAGCTGCATCTTTTAAAGACTACATTTTAATTTAGCGTCACAATTTTTTTTTACAGAACGTAATGCCTGATTTAATGAAGTCGGATCCGCTCTCAATAGAAGGCAATTAGTATTAGGTATATTTTATAGAATTACCTTTTTTTTTTTGTAATTTATTATCGAATGTTGAACACTGTGTACATATGGCTCTATATTTAAATTTGTTTTTATTTGTAAAAACGAGTTAGTTATTTGTCTATAGGACATGTCGCTGTTCCATCTGAGGCGTGATAAATACATTTGGGGGGAGGGGGGAGGTTAATCAATGGTTAAATGAAAATTTGGTCATTGGTAATAAAATGATCAATCACGATTTGTGTCATAAAAAATTCAAATTTGATATATGTGATATGCATTTTTATCAAATTTCATTGTAAAATTCTGATTACTTTTTGTAATCCTGTCTTTATTTCTCGAAATTTAAAAAATATATTAAGCATTATATCAGTACTGACACGTACTGCAGCTTACACATATTTTATTAACTCATTAATTTATTCACTCTACATGTGACAAAAAAATACTATTTACAGGGCCAAACACATTTTAGAAAGATAGACCTAAAATACATTTATCGCAACAAAGTTGAAAAATGGGGAAAATAGTACCAAAAAAATACGCTTACGTCATTCACACAGCAAATTCGTTTGAAAAATTACAAGATGTAAGTAGGTTGTGCAGTTATCGTAACAATGGCACGACCACCATCTAGCGGCGAAACATTGAACTATTTGTATTTGTTTCACTGCACAATTATTTCTGCGCATTTTGCTGTATTTAAACTAAAATTTAGGAGTTTTAAATTAGTGTCGCTGCTCATCTGGAACAGCGATTTTATATATTGTTTCTTTTTTTATATGTATAAGTGATAGTGGTAAGGCCGTTTTTGTACAATTGTTAATACCATTTTTGACTGATCAATTTATAACTAGTTGTAAAGGGAGAACGTAATAGTTATGTTAATAAAAGCTTTTTTGTATGTGGTTCTTTTCTCAATGTGTTTTGAAGTAACGAGCTATCCAAAAAAAAAATGTCATCAAAGTTGGCCGAACTATAAAAGACGTATTTCGGTTCTTAATCTTAAATTTATAACCTTATTTAATTGACAAGGCCATTACATTATGTGACAGTGCTATTTCCATTTCTCTAGTTCATCATGATGCAACATATGCGAATAATTTTTAATACACTGTGGCTGGCTATGTTCAAAAGACAAGCAAAACGAGTCGATATAACAACCCCATATACCTAAGATAGATGAATAGCCCATTTTGTATTATCTGGACAAAATGAGTGTAGGTCTGATCAGATCTCACTAGACGACGTCCTAAAAAATCCCATGAGATAAGGACAAAAAGTATTTATTCCCCCGATATAATTATCAAAAAGTCTAGAGGCCAGGAGCTGCGGAACCTAGAATGCAGAGCCGCGAGGTCGTAGTTGGCGCTGCGTACGAGCAAGGGTATGCGCAGAAGAGCAAAACGTGCTTCTGCGCATCTAGTTGCTTGTGTGTTATATTCTTTCTGTTTTCGACTCGTCTGCAGACAGAAGGTGCTTCGCCGCTCCTACAAATCGTGGGGCCCCGGGGCGGCGCGCCACAAAAAACGTCTGCTAAAAGGTTCAAACTAACCGATCGCATCGAATTTCGTCGCCGAATACTCAAATCTGCTTCTCCACGAACGTTGGAAGTTGGGGCGAAAAGGCGAAAATCCCGAAACACGACCTCTTTCTCTAGCAATTATCCAAGCGAAAAACGTCGGCGGCCCCAGTAGTAATAGTATGCGGGTTCTGGCGCATTTTTCAGACATAACCTCAAATTTGGATGGTATGTGTTCATCCGAAGCGTGACGTCACACGCTGAAGAAGTAGTCGTCATAATGCCCAGGAAAAAAAGCTTGGTAATAATTTTAGGAATTGATGTGTAGAAAGATGCGAGAGCGCGCGCGGCCGTCAGAGCGCCATCTGTAAATGTTCGCACGTCCGCGTTCGGAACGTCTAGCGTAGAGGGGGACTTGGGGCGTTCGGAACTAATGACGTCGTCGTCGAGGAATTAGACCAAATATTTACTTATATTCTAATCTCGAGCACTCAGTTATAGGTCTACTCAAATACAAGAAGTGTTAATTGATCAGACATGAACAACCATTGCCTAAAAGAAGCTGTTGGTTTTCTACGTGGTCTATTACAAAATGATGTGTATTTTATTACGAAAAAATGTTCCCCCTTTTGGACTTCAGAGGACGTAGAAAAATTTAATAAAGGAATTAAATATTGCGATTTTTATCTTTGCGATTCCATCACCATTGCCATTTGCCATCACCATAGAAGAATTTTGTGTTTTAATGGTCGAAAGTGGTCTACATGAACAATTAAAGTAAAATGTTTCCTCATATATGAGCGAAGATCTTGTAGAAAAATATATAGGTTATGATGAAGTAGGCTAAATTTGTATAATTCCTAATAAAAAATAAATGTATTGTTAATTGTTTTAGTTTTTTAAAGGCGAGCACACCTGCGGCTTGTCGGTAAACATCAAAGGAATAGAAAGTTCCCAAGGTCCGCAAAATTTTCCCACGCTCTGTCTGTCTCAAGTGCCCCCCAGGGTAATAAAATTCACATTGAATGAGTAGTATTTATTATTCATATGTAATGTGGTAGCATCTAACTGTAGATACTCCCAATACGCTTCAGTCCAAGACTAACAATACATTTCATTAAAAGGATTGAAGAACATATAGTTATATAGTACAGTAAGGCACATTCTGTTTTGAAATCCGTACTGTTCACATTCGATGCATTTGTAGGTAGAGTGGTAGTAGTAGGAGTCTCCACAAGTAGCTTTTTCCATGCTGTATCACCAATGGTATTGTTTCGAAAAAATATCTTGAACTTATATTGAATTGTAGTAGAATTTAGAGGAAGTGCACCACTTATTACTTAGAGGAAGTGCACCTATTACAAGTAGGTACATTATTATTAGCCATGTAGGGAGTCATTCTAACCCATCTTGCGGGCCAGCTATCATTTTTCCAACCATCGTTATCGAAACACGTAAATACTTCACGGGAATTACATTAATTAAAATTATTACTAAAAAAAAATATTGTCACATGAATAATAAATTACTACTACTACTACCACAGACGACCAAAAATTCAATTTTATTCCAAAGTCCCCCTCTACGCTAGACGTTCCGAACGCGGACGTGCGAACATTTACAGATGGCGCTCTGACTACCGCGCGTGCTCTCGCATCTCTCTACACATCAATTCCTAAAATTATCCATCTAGCGGATAGCACACGGGCTTCAGGCGTACGCCTACAGACCTGAGGTTGCGGGTTCGATCCCCGCATATACCAAGCAAAGTGTCTTAGGGCAAAGTTTTTTTCGTTAAGTTAGATATTTTTTAGGGGCGAAAATATTGTATAGTTTTTTCCTAATATGTATAGAGGAGCAAAAATATTACTTAAGTTGGTTCCGTAGTCGTCGTTAAAAAAAATTCTTTTATTGACGTTCTGGGAAGTTATGTGAATTGCCACTTGAATAATTTGTGGTTTCCATGTGTGGTTAAATTTTGGTTTGTTGCTTGTGTTGTTGTGTTGATTGTTTGTGCTTTCTTAGTGAAACTCATCAGGTTCCAGTTCCTATAAGGAATTTGAGGTAGTTCAAGTGTTTCCTTCCCCCGCGTTAAGTAGGCTTTGTAAAGGGTCATAGTCTTTGGTGAAAAGTGTAATGACGTCTTCAGTAACACACGAGAGTCACAACGTTTTGACAAGTGGAGATTGCAACGGTGCAAAACCAATAAGTCAAGAGAAAGTCGTTAATAAAACTTGTCTTCTCAAGCTTGTAGGTGTTGTGAAGATTCGTTAGGAGCTTGCAAGAAAATATAAAAAAGGCTCCAGTTGAAAATTTGAAATGAATAATATTTTTAAAAACAGTCGCCTCAAATTAATATTGGAGAATTCGCTGAGTAAACGAAGGAAAAGGTCGTATTTGGCCAATCGAGCTAATTGTGGGCATATGAAAACTATCGAGTTTGAAAGTTCGTTGAAACCAAATATGTTAACATAATTAGAAGGAGACTAAGGGATAGTTGAGATTCTGAGACCCTTAGACCTTCCTGAATGTGACAAAAAAATACCTACTAGTTTCGTTCCATTTTCCATCAATGAAATCTGTGCGGTCTCTATTTTATGTAAGTGGTTTTAAAAGATTATTTAAAAATTTTACCTGTGAGGTCTTTCCAAATCTTGTCGAATAAGCTTCCAAATTTAAGAATTTTCAATAAAAGTAAATTATTTATGGTTTTTATTTTTAAGTTAATAGGAGTAGTTTGTAATTTTGTACTTATATTTATGATTAAATCTGAAGAGATAATTTAATATCTCCAGATTATTTGTCAGTGTTTATACATTTCTATGATATATATAATAAAAATTGCGTGATTTTTCTTTTTTTATTATGTTGAAAGACTTTGGCTGTTTATGTTCAATTTACTAAGGTAACCAACAGGCGAAATGTTGTAGCAAAAGTCTATTGGTTGATTATTCTTAAGTTTGGTAGTTGAAAAAGTCTGATTTTTTTGGTACACCCTGATTTATTTTAGGCCACTATTATTGAAGTGCCATCTATTGGAATATACTTAAACTAAATTACAGTTTTTCTGTATCTACCGTATGTTGGCGCCATCTGCCATTATACATGAAGAAGACAGAGACGAAAATGAAGAGGATGAAATAATACATTGAGTGCACCGTCTGAAGGTAGTCTGTGTTACCAAGCTTTTTTTCCTGGGCATTATGACGACTACTTCTCAGCGTGTGACGTCACGTTTCGGATGAACGACACATACCATCCAAATTTGAGGTTATGTCTGAAAAATGCGCCAGAACCCGCATACTATTACTACTGGCCCCCGATAGTCGCCATCCGCGGCAAATAGAAGTTCCGTCCGTTCTTTTGACACCTAGTCCGGTCGTCCATGCGCCCCATTAAGCGCGGGGCGAACGTTGGAAAAGTGGCAAAATCGGACGTTCGCGGGCGGTTTGACAGTCTCGCGGTGACAGCGAATTTCGGCGATTACATTAGCGAAACCGGGCGTCCTAACCCGGCATTTTGTCTCGCGTTGTGGAAAACGATATTTTTAATGCGGCAAGTAGAACGCGGAGCGACCCCTCGAAAAATTCAAAAAAATACCGTAATATCGACGTCGTCGAAAAAAACCGGATCGAAAGAGAGCCGCGGCCGCTATTCGTCGACTTCCGAAAAACGGGCCGTTTTCCGGTTTGGCTCACCGCCACGGAACATCTTGCATCGCTCTCTAGACCCGCAGTCGACAGCATCGCCATCTCGTGGATCCGTATACCGTCTCACATTTTTCATCGGAGTTCCCTCTCCTGGTCTCTAGTTTCTTGATGATTACAATGGTTTATAGACCTAACGGTTGCCCATGGTATGTAGACTTAACAGGAGTAACTTTGACAGGGAGTTTGTTATACCCACCGAGATTTAGTAGTCTAAATATCGGTTACTTCTAGTCTATTTACTAGACTATGCGTATATTGTCACATTGGCATAAGTAATGTTAAGTGGCCATATTGGTGTAACTGCGAACGAAGTTTACGATTTAGTATTCTAAATATCTGTTCCTTCTACTCTATTAACTAGAAGAAATGCGTATATTATCACATTCGCATAAGTGATGTCAAGCGGTCATATTGGTATAACCGTGAACGAAGGAAAGTGTTTTTTTGAATTAATTTGGTCTTGTATATTAAAATGATTGTAATGGTTATCTGTCTTCTTAAAGGCTAAACACTATTATATAATAATACAGTAAATAAGGAAAATATTCTGAGAGTGACACTTCACATGTAATTTTACAGTTCAAGTTGTTATAAAAACATTTTTTATGATTGGGTATATATGACGATTGAACACAGAAGCACTCTTGAGGTTATGGCCTGTGTAGTGAAACGTTTCAGAGCCAATTGCAAGTTTGTGGCGAAGCCGCCATATTAGTATCACTTTGTTTATACCATTTTTCACGCCTAGGGTGAATGGGACGCATTCCCTCTAATCTATCCTAAATTTCAGTGGTTATACCGCCTTTATTTTATCTAACCTCAAACTATCTAAAAAGCGTGACAACTGACGTGTGAAAGAGGTGCTCTTTTATACGTCATAGCTCCGCCTACACAGGCAAAATAGGCAGGACCGTGTCTGTGGCCTAGTAAAAGAACGTAAATAGCCCTGGAAATAACCATGTAAATTGCACCGAGGAACAGAACCAAATGTTATTTTGTGCAACTGTAATAAGATCATCACCACTTGATTCCCCTAAAATAGTCCCCTGGGATTGGGAGAATGACGTGATCTTCCTAATACATAATGCACGTCGTAGGAAACGACTTATTGATTCTGGACTAATGATATTTATTGGCGCCATCTAGTGACATCTCGTCAAATCTAGAAGTAAGTCATTTTGCTCAGCTTTAATTATAAACAGCGCCATCTAGTTAGATCTGGGCAAATCTAGACAAGTACGTAATTTTGCCTATATTTAATTATAAAGTAGATACGGTGGACCTTTGAACTATGGTAGATTACATATATAATGCGTGGTTAAAGGGGTATATTATTATCATATGGTTGAAGCGTTTATGTACAAGATTCGGAATCCTTGAGTTAGATTTTTACTTGTACCTAGTTGAGCTATTTCTTAAGAGATGTCGCTGCTATGCGTTAGCTAAAACTACGACTTTTACACCGAGATTTTGAATAGATCTATCTCGGTGGACTTTTAGTACCTTTTACTACTCACGAAACACAATATTCTGCAAATAATTTAATTTAAAATCTACAATAGAAATAAAGGAAGAATGGCTTATCAGTTATAATCTGACGAAGACCTCGAATAGAGTTTAGACCTCGTCGGGCAACACTTGCCGCAAGGACTGTCCACTCCGGGGGCACTTTTAAACGCTTACACGTCCTCGACTCGCTGCACGACGAGCTGCTCACCATGTCGCGCGGGCTCCTCATCAACATCTCCACGTCCTTGGACTTGTTCTCCCTGGAGCCGGTCCTCTTCTTCGCCGCGAGGTTATGCGAGGACTGAATGCACGGCAGGCACGGCACGTTCGACGTGCGCGACTTGTTCCTGCCCTGGAAGTCGCTGCAGGAGGTCGCCTTCTCCTTCACCGTCGTGAAGGTGTGGGTGTACGTCGCCACGAACTTGCTGTTGGCCGGCGGAGGCTTGGCCTTGTTCTGCACGCAGACGCAGTAGATGCCCGGCTTGCCGCAGCTGCAGTACTTGTACTCGCCCATGGTGTTGATGCTGATCTTGCACTCGTCGCTCTTCGTCGAGGACTTCTTCAAGATGGGCGCCACTCGAGGGGAGGTTCTGTTTTCGGTCGCCTCCTTGGTTGCGTTTTCCATGCGGTGCACGGGGCAATTCTCCCTCTTGCAGTGGCCGTAGTAGGATTTCTGTAGGTCGGCCGACGCCCTGGGGCACTTTTCTTTGCTGCAGAACTTGTAGCAGACGCTCTTCGGCTTCTGGATGGACGTGTCCTTCTTGGGTACGACGGGCGTTTCTTGTACTGGAACGTATTTCGCTTGCGGACATTGAGTACGACTACAAACGTCTCTAGGGAAAAAGTTGGGTTAGGAATGGGATTTAAGGGGTAGCTTATGATGGTTTCCTGTCAATTAAAAAGTAGAATAAGAGGGCATAATGTAGTGTGACGTAAATCAAACATAGATCACTACAGCTAGTGAGAATTATAAGTAACGCAGGGCTTGGCGCTAAAAAATTGTTGACTCTATATTGACACTTTCCCTAAAACGCTCCAGAGTTCGCGTATGCGCAGTAGTACGGCATCTCCATTCCCGTCGTCGCGGCAACCCAGATACTCTTATGAGTTTTACACGTGGGCACGCAAACATTCGGAAGCCTAGTTATACACAAGCTGTCGATACTATGCCATATTACCAGGTGAAAAGGTTCACTGGAAAGAATATGAAAATCATTCATATTTCTCTAAGGGAGCAACAGTCTTTGATTCTCAGAAGTTGCAGATCGGTTTCACTTTTATTAGGGCTCATCAGTGTAATGTATCTCATACTCAACACTCAACGAAACTCAATATTATATTTCTCATGGTCGACAGTGATATTAGGCAAATTTGTGTGCTCTATATATTTTTGTCTTATACAAAAAAAAACTATGTCTGTGGCATCTAAAAAAACAGGATCTGGAATCATCAAATCTACATTCAGTAAAGGAGGACGGAAGAGGAAGAAGAAATGGTCATCGGATTTGAGGTAAATATAAATTATGTTGGATAACGTCAAAACTTTTTTTTAGGATTGTATGAAAATAAAGTCTTTTAATTGGTGTTTTGTAATTATTGGATAAAACTCGAAAATAATCGTATACAATTTTCATTATTAATACTAGATATAAAAATAAATGTTATAAAAATCGTTTTTAATAAAAGAAATAATTTAATTAAAATGGCAGTTATGAAGTGAATTAAAAAACTAAATTAAAGAGAAGGGTATCGCTTATGATCGTCATCCCTTGCTCTGAAAAAGCGTTCGTTCGCAATCTCCCTCCGTAGTTGTTTGTTTTGCTGACTATAGTCTAACGCCTTTTCTTGGTACATGTCTAATTGTTCTGAGGTTGATCCTCTGAAAACATAAAGCAGAAAATTTTATAGTGTTTTATATGTCTTTTGCAGAATATTAAAGAAATTCAAAATTATTCCGAAAATGTATCCTCAAAAATTGGAGCAAAATTAAATATTCATTTAATAAACCAAAATAGATGAATTGGACCTCAAACATAGTTGCTAGAGATGGGCGAATGAGCCGAATCATTATTATTAAATATTCCTTACAACTCAAATTTCCCTTTCTTACAAAACTCAGGAAGTCTTGTATGTCCAGGATGACAAAAAAAAAATTGACGTACTTACAGTCGTTCCTGCAACTCATCAACTTTGGTCTTCAACCTGGTCATCTCCGACTGCATGTCCTGATTCAACAACCGCTGATCAATAACCTCCTGTCTAGCCTCATTGAGTAACTTCTCTAAGCCTTCGAGGTTATTCCTCTCCTTCTCCAAAGACCTTTTCAGGTCGTCATTTTCTCTCGACAACCTGTCGATACTCCTGGTCACCTAGAAACAAATTAAACATACTGTGTATTTGGATGTTAATGTTTAGATGCACATCTCAGAACCAACACAAACCTGCCCTCTCTGATTCTCCTTGTCGTCAATGTCGCGCTTAAGGCTGTCCTTGTCGTGGTCGAGCCTTATGCAGAGGTCTTTCATTTGTTTCAGTTCAGTCGCTACCCTGTTGTGTTCAGCTTCGCCCTGCTTCATCTGGATCTCTAGGCTGGCCACCTGGCTGGTCAGCTCGGAGATCTAAAAAAAATGTAGAGCTATTTGGGTTCTAGAAATGCGCAAAGAATGCAAAAAATTTGGCCCACACCAGATTTTTAACTAAACAACTTGTGTCCAAAGAAGAATGCGAAAACATGCAATTTATGGGAAGGTTAAGGGAGTCAGCTGTTAACTGCAGCAATACCCATGCGCATGTTGTGAATTTGTGGTGCCAAATGCAACAACAGTGGTAAATTCTATTTAACAGGTCACAGCAATGTTTTTCATATATTATATTATCCGATTTGTGTGGGGATGTATTTGCTAAGTAATGCGATTTTTGTTACAAGAAAGCTCAGTTTTACCAATACTGAATTAACTCATATCATGAACGGGTTTCGAAATGCTCACCTGCTTTTCGTAACTTCTTATGATGGACTCCTGGTTCTCTAGTTTCCTCTCTAGATCGGAGGTGTGGTCCAGAGCTACAGATAGCTGCACCCTCGACTGTGTCGCCTCACTCTCCAGGGTGTGATTGCTGCTCTCCAGCACGTGGGCCTCCTCGGAGAGGCACCTGAACTGGTCTAGGATCTCGGCCCTCTCCAGTTCCTAATTCAAGCATCGCAACCAACCGATTAATTCATAGATGAAATATACTGAATCGCAACACAAAGGATTTTCTCACAACCAATCTTAAAGTACTACCTTCGCGCACGCTTCACTTTGTTAGTGCGTAAAAAATTATTTACACACTAGTGCGAAGGCAAAAGGACGATAGAACTCATACAGTATTGGAATTTCTATATCAACTGGAGTGGGTACTGGAATCTTCGGCGTAGAAACAACAAATTGGACGTTTTCCACGAAACACCGAACTACTATACTTTTCTCCACGCGCGTTTCACCAACTAAGTTGGCATCTTCAGGAGAAGATTAAAACTATTTTTTTTTCATTCAGTTTTGATCTCCTCCTGAGGATGCCAACTTAGTCGGCGAAACGCGCGCCGAGAAAAGTATAGTAATTCGGTGTTTCGTGGAAAACGTCGTTTTTTTTCTACATCAACGACAAAGCGTTTCTACGCAATTCGCGCATACGTGGTCGGAAGCGGGCCATTTGCATAGCCTATCCCACAACGCCTTCCTTTCCAGACCTAATTTTTTAGCTGTTAATATTTGCTATCTCGAAGGCAAACTGAACCCTTCTTAAATAAATACACAATTAAAGTATATTTGATACTTAAGGGGCAACGCTACTCTAGAATTTTGAAAAAATATCGATTTTTTTTCTTGGCTTAAACAATACTTTAGGGTCTCAAAAATGATATTCACTTGGTCTTATAGTGATTTTTTTTTCTAAATAGCTTAATGAAGTGAGTAAGAAGGAGTGTATCGATCATGTCAAGAAGAGAATGGGTAAAAGAGAATTTCAAGGATTCAAGTTTTTTTTTTTTTAATTTTAAATTTAATTAAAACCAAAAGCGTTTTTCTTAAAATCACTTTTTTCAAACTGGGAGAAAAGATTACTCGAATACTATTGCATGGATCTATTTGAAATTTTGACAGTAGCTTCTCAATTATATTCTCTATAGAAGTAACATAGCTGTTTTTCGATTTGATGTAAACTTTTTTTTTAATAAACAATTTAAGACATTTTTTTGGACAAAAATCGAGTTTTATTTTTCAAAAGTGCACCATTTTTACAAAAATTGATTTAAAAAAAATCTCTATGTACTTTTGTAGGCAATAGGTAAAACAAGATAAGCGTTACGCTCCCTGGTGGTCGCTCAACAAACTAACGACTGGGACATCGTTTATTCAAACTTCCATTTGAGTGCCATTGTGTTTTGAAATTTCCGTTTTATTTGTGTTGTATTTATTAAAAATTATTATATTAGCGTTATTTTGTTAGTATTATAATTATAATCAATCACTATTGTTGTGAACCTCGCTGTTTGTCCTAGATTAAGAGGGATCCCCAATTAACTTTTCATATATTTCTTGAACAAGAAAAGCATCAAGTTTGCCTTATAAATAAATTTGGTCAAAGGAACGTATAGATTATTTATAGAACGTATAGACTATTTAGATATTTTGTGGTATAAACAAGCGCAAGGCTTGGATATTAAAACTGAGGATAGGAAAGACCGTCAGTAAATTTATGAGAGTCTGTTCTCTTCATTTTGCTGAGGAGGATTTTTAAGGTTATTGTACTATACATATATTTATCATTATTATTTTTCGTTTCAGCTAAGGATTTTAAAAAGCGAAAGATACTGAAAAACACTGCAGTACCTTCAAATTCATGAAGTCAATGACCTGCATCATTTATTATATATTTTATATAATAAATGCCTGCATTCAGAACATGTTCACCCTCATAAACACACTTTGAATTTACAGTGCCATCTAAATATTCCATATATTTCAAGATACTCAATCTAATGTCTGCCATTCTACTTAAAACTGTTTTCAATTAAAATATTAAACAATTTTGTAAAAAAAACAGTGTATAACCTTGAACTGATACCTATGTATCTTCCATAAAACCTTGTCTATTCAAAATAAAATCACTACAATTATGCCAACAACTTGTAAACAGTAAACCTTGATCACAATAAGTGTTTTAGGCAGTAAATAATCAAATACTACACATAAATAATAAATTAAAGCGGCAACTTGAATATAAAACACATTAACAGCAATGTAAAAACAAACGGCTAATGTCCCAATCATTAGTTCGCATTGTTTCCGCACTGGCGCTGGCATCTTAAATTCTGACGCCTATAGTATTTAGATTCAGACAATTTTTGTTTTCTTTGTTCCAGGTCTCTTGGTCGCGAGAAATCCTTTCTCCCGCCAAGGCTTTTCAAAAAAAAAAAACACGATTTCGAAAATTGTCTCTGTTTGTAACAAAAAAATTGTCTCATTCTGTAACAAAATGATAATAACATTTTTTTACGCCTCAACACATTCTAAATGAACTGTCTAAAAATAAATGCTATCCCGCTTCCCACACTCCCACAATAAATGATAAAAAATACGCCTTTTTTTCAGTCGTCAGAGTGGCGTTACCCCTTAATTACTTTTGCGGAACGAGGATTCGTTATCGGTTTAAATCCGCTGCATATCAATATTGTTTACGGCGGTTGCCACGACAACGAAACAGCCTACCGTATGCGAGATTGTGTCACGGAGTTCGAGGTCGCTTCGTCCGCCTTTAATTATGGCGACGATTAGTTTTTTGTTCTCTATTGATCGGCAATATTATACCGTATGATCCGGTTTGTGTCAATGATGAAAACTAACACAATATTAAGATAGATCAGAGTTCGTAAATGTTGCACGAGGATATAGAAACATTATAAAGGAAGCCTATAGATTGCCTAATCTAAATTATTTTCATGCAAGGAATCTCATCTTGATTTTTTTCACAATATTAAGGAAACCTAAATATTATAAATATGTTGTGACGTATCGACGATTTAAAAAAAGAAACATATATCAGACACAACAGAGAATCAGAAACATGTTTCCACGTTTAGTGAGAAATATTAGACTGTATTTAAATGCGGAACATTTACCTTTTGCGTTATGAGGTCTTCCGTCCTCTTGACCTCAGCGACGTAGTGTTGCAGTTGACGTTTCAGATCCTCCACCTGGCGCCTGAATAAGTCCAGCTGTTTCTTGGCGTCCATGCATTCGCAAGAGATGCTCGCCAGGTCGTTCTGAAGCCGCCTGTAAAACAATAACCGTCCGTCTATTATTTTTTTTTATCAAACCAGGAGACAATCTAATATCTCCACAATTTGAATAGCTAAAGTTTTTTACAATTTGCATTATTTCTTCTCCTGGCGATTATTTTAAAAATTTCATCTCCCTCAAACGAGATTTTCACACACTCTACCTGTTCTCATTCAACGCGCATTCCTTTAGCTTTTTCTCGGTGTCATAGTCCTGCTGCGTCATGGCCAGTTCCTGCTTCGAGGAGCGTAAAAGCTGTTCCTGGCTGGCACTCTCGTCGATGAGTTTACTGAAAAGGAAAACCACATGATGCGGAAAACTAACTGCGAGTTATATAAACAGCTAACACAAAACGTTCATTTAAAGGATCACTACTTCCACATCCAATTTTTTCTCACTCGCCACCGAAAAAATTAATTATAGGCAATAGAGCTTTTTGACATGACACGATTGATACCTGAAATCCGACTACGGGATACTTTTAAGTTCAGTCATTAGATGAAAACGTATATGAATTGGACTAGGAAATAGTTGCACTTTTTTTTAATAACAAATTAGTGAAAAAAATGGAGTTTTTTCAGTTTTTTGCTTATATAAGGAAAGCTATTGAAGCAATCACATCACATCCTATAGGAAAGTTGTAGAGAATTCAAAAATGTTTAAAATGAAAAAAAAATCAAGTCAATCGGGACATTTTTCGCTGAGAAAACTCGGAAAAAACGCAAAAAATTACCTTTTCTTAATAAATTCGTAATTCGAGTATTTTTGCATTAGAAGAGTCTATCTTGTGGGTAAACGTTTTATCCCCACAAACGGCCGCCCAAAAACCCTGTTTCCGCCCGCCGGTCCCTTTTCCCCCCCCCCCATACCTTTTTTTCCCCCCCTTTTCCCCCCCCCCCCGCCCGCTGGTTTTTTCCCCTTCCCCCCCCCCTTTCCCCCCCCCCCCCCCGCCCCCCCCCCCCCCCCCCCCCCCCCCCCCCCCTTCCCCCCCCCCCCCCTCTTTTTCCCCCCCCCCCCCCCCCCCCCCCCCCCCCCCCCCCCCCCCCCCCCCCCCCCCCCCCCCCCCCCCCCCCCCCCCCCCCCCCCCCCCCCCCCCCCCCCCCCCCCCCCCCCCCCCCCCCCCCCCCCCCCCCCCCTCCCCCCCCCCCCCCCCCCCCCCCCCCCCCCCCCCCCCCCCCCTCCCCCCCCCTTTCCCCCCCCCCCCCCCCCCCCCCCCCCCCCCCCCCCCCCCCCCCCCCCCCCCCCCCCCCCCCCCCCCCCCCCCCCCCCCCCCCCCCCCCCCCCCCCCCCCCCCCCCCCCCCCCCCCCCCCCCCCCCCCCCCCCCCCCCCCCCCCCCCCCCCCCCCCCCCCCCCCCCCCCCCCCCCCCCCCCCCCCCCCCCCCCCCCCCCCCCCCCCCCCCCCCCCCCCCCTCTTTTTTTTTTTCTTTTTTTCCTTCCCCCCCCCCCCCCCCCCCCCCCCCCCCCCCCCCTCCCCCTCTTCTCTTTTTTTTTTTCCCCCCCCCCCCCCCCCCCCCCCCCCCCCCCCCCCCCCCCCCCCCCCCCCCCCCCTCCCCTCCCCCCCCCTCCCCCTTCTCTTTTTTCCCATTTTTTTTCACTAATTTGTTATTAAAAAAAAGTGCAACTATTTCCTAGTCCAATTCATATACGTTTTCATCTAAGGACTGAACTTAAAAGTATCCCATAGTCGGATTTCAGGTATCAATCGTGTCATAAACTCACCCCTTTTCGAGCTCTATTGACTGGCGTATTAGTACAGCTCTGATATAAGCTCAAAGCGCTTAGCAATTACAGTCCAACCAAAAAAAATTAAATCAATCGGTATAAATCATGCGTTACACGAGGTAATCAAATATGGCGTTTCAGGAATAATAAAAATTGTCTCACTAGGTCAAATAAACTCACCATTTAAATAAATAAGTAGTATATAAATTGTTGCTTCCATGTATCACCTAACCCCTTAATTAATTAAACTCAAACTCTAACCAACTTCAGATATTACAATTTTTGAATGGGTGTTAGTGTTGAGGAGCTACCACGGAACAAGATACAGTAGCACAGAAAATCATGAGGCATCTACTTTTTGAAGGTTTCTTAAATTCAGATAATTTTTGTACTACGCTATTTTTTTGCCTTTGATAGGATGTCCAGGAATTTTTTTCCACAATGACACACATTATAAATGGTTAGTTAGATAGGTAGGTACTGAATATTTTAATAGACATACAAAGATAGACTGACCGATAGAGACTGCAGCAAACAGACAGACAAACAGACGTTTGACAAACAGAACGTTTTTTCGTCTGATTGCGTTAACAAAAACTATGATGCCATTTGATAGAACACATACGAATTGTCGAAAGTACGCGTCAAAATACATATTATGGGTACGTTGACGCAGGAAAAGATAACGTGTTATCCAATATCTTACTGGATAACGCTTCGGGTATTACATAAGGGGTGTGTTGGCGGAAGTACAATACTCTTATCTTCAAGCGGTATTATGCAATTACCAACTTTCGTTTTTGATCGGTCAGCATACATAAAAATGGATAGAAACACATTGACTTTGTCAGAAATAAAGACGAAACTATAAGAAATCAGAGAAAGCCATTGGTTTTCTTAATGACCTGTGACCTTACACGTCCCACTGATATACATACCTACTCGACTTGCTTAATTGATAATATCTTAGATTTCAGTATTTCCTTTACCAAAAATTATTCTAAAAAAATCGTCTTTATTAGTAAAATTTATCCCAAGCAATCACCTCGGCGCTTATGAGATTTACAACAGTACGAGATTTACGTACACTCAACATCCACATTTCCGAACTTTTACGTTCCGCAGACTTCCACATTTCCGAACTCTCGTCACCTCGGGATAACCGAACTGCTCGCGCATGCGCAAAGGGTTTTTCTGGCTCATTCTAGTACTATTCTTTGTTTTTCGAGGTTTTTATGCAAATGTAATACATACATACATGTGTACATGTTAATAAAAGAACGTTTTTCTAAACAAAAAAAAATGTCAGGTGCAAAGGAGAGAGTGATGCAGGTAGTTATTTTGTAATTCAAAGTAAAGGTTTGTTTTATGGAACATTTTGTTGACGTAACCTATAATAATTTAAAACTGAAATGAAAAATGATGAGAAAATATGTATTTTTAAGAAAACCGTGATACAAAACAAACATTATTGTATTGTTTATTTGCAGAGAAAAGAGCCTGCTAAGAGGCTAACCTTGGACAAAAGCTGGATGTGATAAATCATGCAAAAAATGGTGTTAAAAATGTTGAACTATGTAAGATGTACAATATTTGTAAATCGTCAGTGGCAGAAATTCTTGGGAAAAAGAAATTTACTTGTCGGAAGTTGAAAAAAGACGAAAATTGAGTGGACGGATTGACACAGAAAAGTGCACTGGTACTTATGATACGCCATTTGAAAGAAGTGTTTTTCACTGGTTTCTACAAAGAAGAACTCTTGGAGAACCTGTCAGGTGTGCTGATGAGGCAGTTTGCCAAAAAAATGCATACAAAATTCTACGAGGAGACCGATTTTCAAGCCAGCGATGGGTGGCTTCGAGGATTCAAAGATGGTCACGGTATAAGAACGCTAAACACTAAAGAGAAAAGTTGTCGGCCGACACAGAAGAGGCTCAAACATATTACCTAGGCTTAAACGCCTTCATAAAAGATAACGTGTACGATTACGATAACATTTATAATGCTGACGAAACAGCTTATTATTACAAACACTTGCCACTAAAACTTGTGTAGCCCGACATGAGTACAGAAGCACCTGAACTTAAAGAAGAGATCGGCTGACTCTTCAATGTGCGCAAATGCAACTGGAACAGGTAAAGTTGCATTACCAAAACACGGTGCATTAAACATGTTGATGATTTGCCAGTTTTTTAAAGACGAAAGCAAGGGATGAGATGGAGCGAAAATTGGCTTTCTTATATGACTGGTATACCGAGTTATTCTTGCCACACATTAAAGCAAGGAAACCAGGTGAATATGAGAGTAGTTTCAATTCATTTAAGTTTTTCTTTCTCACATATTTGTTTTGTAAAAACAAGCGTTTACTTCAGGTTTCTTTTAATCTCGGATAATGCACCTGCTCATCCCTCAGCGGAGATTTTGAATGAAATTGACCCTCAGTGTTTCGTCGTTTATCTGCCACCCAATGTCACCTCTATCATCCAACCAATGGACCAGGGTGTCATATCTTCATTGAAACGAAAATGCAAGAGGCTATTTACGTGAAATCCTTGGCAACACTTCCATCGATACTTGTGGGATGGCGGAGTTGATTAAATCATGGACCATTAAGGACTGTATCTTCTTAATATATCAAGCGTGGAGCGACGTCAGTGCCGAAACTCTCAGAAACGCTTGGGGAAAACTAATTGATCGAGATATGCCTCGCAAGAATCCATCTCAAGATTCTACTTTGGAAGTGTGCAAATTATTAAATAAATTGAAAGTAAAGAAATATCTCTGGAAGATACAAATGAGTGGCTTCAAGCAGACTCGACAGAGGAGAGAGTGGCGATGCTTAAACGACGAAGAAATCGTTCCAACTGCCAAAGGCTCCAATAAAGGAACGATAGTGATACTGAGCTACCACGAAAATGTAAATGATGAAAAAAATCAGCAACTATGATGTCGTAAAAAAAACAATACAAAACAGGAAATTAATTCGTGCAGCATTGTTTATTGGATCAAACAGATCCAGAGTGATGTAGAGGAATGCAAAATGCTTCTTAAACTGAAGCAGCGTATCCTCAAATCGGGAATTGCAAAAAAAAAAGAAGAAATGTAACTTGAAAAAGACTGATGTATTAGCATCAAATACTGAAAAATTGTGATGTAAAATGTGCATTTGAAAATAAATAGTTAATTAATTACATGCCCAAACTGAAAATTATTTGATTTCTCCTCTTTGCTGAATTCTGTGAAAATCGAAATGTTTGATAACAATCGCATTATTGTGTTCACATTTTTTTTTCTCATTTCAAATTTCGCGTTTTTTTGTCGTCAACCAATCAGCGACAAGTTCGGTTATGTGGAAGTACAAGTTCGGAAATATCGTGAGAAAAAGTTCCGAAATATAGTGAGTTCGGAAATTTGGAGTTCGGATATGTGGATGTTGAGTGTATCGTGTTTCTCAACATAAATGGAAAAAGTGTGATGTCAAGAAATACCTAATACACAATTATAAATTTATTTTGTGTTAGTCCTGCTACTAAAAATTGAAATACCCACACTTTTTTTACTTATGTTAGGACACGCTGTATACAATAACAGTAGGCAATTTAAAAATTATATATACATTATTAAAAAAATACATTCTTTTGATTCTGTAAACAATGTATTGGCAACTTGAAGGTAGTTTTCGCCTTGAGGTGGGTATTTAATATGCTCCTTGGTTACAAAATCCGCCATTCTTGGGTGACGTGTAATAAGTTTCCTATAACGTATGTCCCAATATCTTGTCTAGTTACTATACCCGTTTACTCACAGAACTTCTGGTGAAATTTTAACGAGGTCACTGCAGAGTGTTGTTAATTCATGTGGCAGACTGAAGAAATTTTTACGACACAAAGTATTAATACCAAGGGCGTAGCCAGTATTTTTCTTTAGGGGGCTACCAATGCATATTAAACAAAAAAAAAAAAAAAAGGCATTGGAGGCAACGGCAAGCGCAATCCCCCCGACTATTTTGGTTTTTACTTGACCATTTGGGGACGCCCCATCGCCCCTCCCCCCCTGGCTACGCCCTTGATTAATATGTATGTATTAATACTTTATGTGTCTCTGTATATCTATGAGGAATACACAAGCTATCCAAAATAATTTTAAAACAGTAAGCAATTCTCTAATTATATGGGAAAATTGTAAAAGTAACCATGCGCTTTCTAAAAATACATATGTAACGCTTTGTCAGACATGGACAAACTTATATCAATTAAAGGGTCCTTAATTTAGTTTCGCATTCGACGGTACAAGTTAATGTGGGTCATTCCATTTGAAAAAAAAAAAGTTATTGCTGTTGAAAGATTGACCAGGTATACCTTCCGGTATTTGCGACAATGAAATGATAATATAATTAAACCGTATTTGGTCTAGACACGCACTAGGAATATCTAGTGCTGTTATTGTCATAATTTTCAAAAAGATGGTTATTTCCAAAACGAGTTTATGTATCAAGGCATGGTTGTAAAGTCTATCTAAACTTAATGGGGCCAAAAATGAAAAATATGAGCTGTTCCATTTAAAACAATAAAATTGTATAGCGGTTAGATGAAATGGAGCACCCTGTATGATTAATAGAGTCCGGAAAGTGCGCTACAGCGCACTTCCGGTTAGTGTACACGATATACAACGCTATGATAATTAAAGTAGAAACCGTATTTTTTAAGCGCCTTGTAAATTATGTACGCGTGTATTTCTTGCCCATGCATACGTACGCCACTGACCATGCATGGTAACACGCGCGACGTGAGAGGAGATCGGCTATGTGCAATTTTTCCATATAGCGTAGCGAGCGGTCCGTTGTTCGATTAGTATTAGCGAGTTTAAAATAATTTTATGTGTCGTGAGTGATTAACTAATAAACGTGTATAACAGGTAAACAGTCGTTACCATTTGTGAATAGACGGAAACAGATTATTGAAAATTACGAGGATTTTACAATAGCCCGATCCAGGGCCGGATGCAGGGGTGTCGGGGCCCGGGGCAATGAAGAAAGTGGAGGCCCTTTCAATCAATAAATATCCATCGATAATTTTATTTTTACATTTAAACAAAAATTTACACTATTAAGATACATACTGTTACGAACGCTGGGCCAGTCCGCCCCTGCCTGCCTCGATGATCCAGCCCACCGCACGTCGATGACGTACGCGGGCAGCGCCGCGTCGAAAGATCACGGCTGCTTTGCCCGATTGTTCGGGAAATCGAAGCGCCGGGAAGCTACTGGTAGAATCCGTATGGATATATAACGGGGTATTTCGACGCGGGACAGGAGTTTTTTATTGGAATCATGTGAACAATAAACGCGCTCTCCGTACAACGCTCTAATATAAATTGTATAAAAATAAATTAGTGTAGTTAAATAGTGTTAGTCCGTAGTTGTATTAATTAAATAAATAGTGTTAGTTTAAAAGTGCGAGTTTAATTTTACACACCTCACGAACCCGAAATAAATAAAACGTTACAATACTATTTTTTGTAATTCCCTAAAAATCGTTATTACTTTCTGACGAGTGATGAGCGGGGAACAGTTGATAGGCTTCCTATATTTAAGTGAAAGACACTTTACGTTTACGACATGCTCGATGGTTCAAATAATTATTAGAAAAATAAAATAAAATAATCCAACAAATAACAACAGTTAAATAAGGGCCATTCCGCGGTGACGGGGTTACATTTGTACGCATTCTAACTGTTATAATTTTTAAATTAGAACAAAGTTGTCTGCGTTTTGAGTATAATTCAATGCATTTCAATGATATTTTAATTGAAACAAAAACGTATTAGGAATTACTCAGGCGTTTAGATGCAATAATAGGTTTAAGCCCTGTGACGGGTGTTACTTGTACTTTTGCAAAATATGCTACCTTGTTGGCTAAACATCAGAGTTCAGCTAAATTAAAAGTTTTTGTAACAAAATGAATAGCTAAGTAGAGAGATAACTGATCTTCATTATTGTAAGAGAGGGTCTTGATTTCTGCACAAAACTTGTAACGGTGTTAAGATTTGTACTGGTGCATTAACAAAAGCTTATGTACACTGTGAGGCTTGAAATATTAATATAGACTATTAAAACTAGTATTATAAGAGTTTAGATATTTTCTGTTCTATGATTTTTATTGTTTTTTCGGGTTTCCTTTTGCTTCTTCTGTTCTTTTCTATGTCTTGGGTTTCTCGTATGTTTATCGGCGAAAATATTGATGAATTTCTTTTGAATTATGAAAATTGAGAATATAATACCTGTTAATTTTCTATTTGAACATATATTCGCAAATTATTTTTTTTGCCCCTTGGTATCGATTACCGCGGAATTGCCCATAAGTCGATATTAATTAATGAATAGACTCAGTGGCAGAGCCGTGTGGAGAATTAAAAAAAAATTCTGGACATGAGACAAAATGCGAGCGTGACGTGGGGTAAAATGTAAGCTACTCCACAAATTGTTAGCTGATCTTTGGAAATAAAATAATTTTTGTTTGGACATTCTCACATTTTGCCCCTTTGGAAATAAAAAAAATACGTCTTGGACTATCTTGCATTTTGCCCCTTTTAACTAAAATAATTTTTCGCTTGGACCTTCTCGCATTTTGTCGTATGAAAAAAAATATTTTCGCTTGGTCATTCTCGAATTTTGCCCTTTGGAAATAAAATAATCACCGCTTGGATTCTCTTGCATTTTGCCCTTTCAAAAATAAAATAATTTGCGCTTGGAACCTTCGATTCGGACTCAGATTCGGATTCAGAATTATTTAATTGTATAATCACCGGGTTTACCGACGGTATGCGAGGGTATTCGGCTTCTTTATTTATCACACTACGAACGCAGTTTCTCCACAATTCTGTGTTATCTAATTCATCAGTTATCTTTCTCACGTTATCTACTACTGATGCACTTAACGTTGGTGACTGATTATATTTACGCAAACGATCTTTTACCGCCGCCCAAACCATTTCAATAGGATTGAATACGCAATAATATGGTGGCAATCTTGTAACAGTGTGACCGTGTATACTAGCGAGGTGATCGATGACATATTCATTTTTAAAATGTTGCTCTTTCATTAATTCGAGTAACTTGCGCTTTACCGGAATCTTTTCAGGGATGTTCATATTTTTATTTCTCATGCATTTTAAAATATCTTCCTTTTTGGTAGTAATATTAGGTATTTTATTCGGTATATTATGAATTTTGCAAGAGGTCTAAATTTTGTAGTTCCACCACTGAATAGATTTGACATAGGATAAAAATATCCCTTGTTTGGATATATTTCATTACTCATTACATTCTTAAGAATTAAATTTTTTTATCGTTATTCAATTTTTGAATCCAAGGTTTGTGGAGGCCCTTAATGTGTAGGGGCCCCGGGGCTACCGCCCCGGTTGTTCCGCCGTGCATTCGGCCCTGGCCGTATCACATATTTGATGTATTCCTTGCCATCGTCGATATACAGTTTGTGTAAAGCCGACATCGGCCGGTTGTGAAAAAAGACAAATGCTACACTTCTCTGTCTAACAAGCACAGGTAGTGAGAGGGCCGGTCTTATTCCCTCACTACGTTCGATGCGTGTGCGGTTGCTTCTTATCTGGCCGATGTTGGCTTTACACACACGGTATATTTCGTAAACGCCGAGAGTGTGAAGGACATTTCATTCGAATATCCATCAACAAAATATTACTGGTACTGTTAGAAAAAAGGCATATTTGTTGTAAAGTTTGAGTTGTGCATAATGTTTTGCTCATGTAGCCCTTCGTGGAACGTGGTCGACAATATTCTCTTTAGACGTTTTTTTTGCCAAATACGTATCCGATTTTCCATTGTCTAGTAACCATACATTGCGTAAAACATATTTACAGAAGACATATCAACGTGTCATGGGAAATATCAAAGAAGAAATACGCAATAAATTTCTGTGGCTGACAGTGGACGAAACAAAAAATTTTCGCGGTAATAAGGTAGTTAATGTTCTGATACGAATTTTAGGGGTTCAGATATTTCGCCCCCGATATTGATAGCTAGTAAACGATCATTTTCGCTTTACAACACATGTACAAGCCAAATTGCTTAAGTTTAACAGAGAAGAAATGCAGAAAGACTACAGGTTGTCGCAACGTACGCTCAAGAAATGAAGACAGTCGGTGTTTCTGAATGACACAAGCGAATTATTAACACACTGTTAACACGTTTTTACTCCTGTCTTTTTGGTATCTCATATGTCTTTCCGTCAATGACATGACGGATTACGAGTCCGACCCTGCGTTGTAGCACACTTTCCGGACCCTAATGATTAGATTTTTTACAAATATGCATCCCATCATTTTGGACAACTTTTATTTGAAACATTTTTTTCTAAAATTTACCATAACAGAGTTATGTAAGAAACCGCCTTAGGTGGAATACCCTGTAGGTACATATGGTAAATAAATTGAAAAAAATTAAAATTGATATAATATAGAGGAAAACTAAAGAAGCATAGGTCGTAGTAGAGGAGCATCGCATTTTTCAATAA
Organism: Aromia moschata; assembly: GCA_029963805.1. Taxonomy (NCBI): domain Eukaryota; kingdom Metazoa; phylum Arthropoda; class Insecta; order Coleoptera; family Cerambycidae; genus Aromia; species Aromia moschata. The sequence goes on from JAPWTK010000112.1 coordinate 1,212,863, forward strand.
AGTATAATTCAGATTAATTTTTTTAACACACCCCCATATTCTTACAATGAACAAGGATGGGTAAATAAAAAAAACACACACACAAAGGAAATCGAAATTGGCATTAATATGTGTTAAATTCCGATTATGTAACGGTAAAAGTAAACCAGGTCTGACAACGCTTGCTGTGCACCTATGTACCAATACCTCATTCAAGAATATCAAATACGGGGGTCGCATGAAATCTTCATACTGCAACAAATATTTTGCGGAAAAAAATATAAATCGACGATTACGCTTGTATGGAAATGAGTAGCTTATGCTAGACTCCTGTAATAATGTCATTTTTTTATTATTATTATTATTACTGAAATCAGTAGGAGGCATTATGAACATGTTCAATGACTATTCGGTCTTTTCCGCTGCGTTCCTTCATTGAAAAAGTTGAATTCTAAATTTAAAGCCAACATTAAACAATAAAACTTGTCATAATTCCAAGAAAACGTCAACTTAAATTAATAAAATATGTCCTTTACGTGTATATAAATTTTATGTTTCTGTAAACGTTCCAAATCGCCATATTAATAACACTGCTATGTCAGTTGTACACTTACAAAACATTAAAATACCATTAATTTAAATTGCTTCCTGTAATGGCAACCTCAGAGACCTCTTCAAGGTTTCATTGATCGTCTTACTAATGCTACTAGGATAATTTATGATTCAAGGGTATTTTAACCGTATGCGTTACGCGTATTTAATGGCGATGAAAATTAAAAAAATAATAATAAAAAACCAAGGAATAATTACTACATGATAAAACGATTATATAATATGTATATGTATATGCTGATATAGATATCTCATTCAGCACCACATATTCTCAGAATATTCTATAAATATGACCAAAAGAACGTTCACACTATGAATAATGGTAGGATATTCATAGAATATATATGTACGTGCTCACACAATGGTTCATAGAAGACTTTTTATGAAAGTACATACACCCTAGGAAATTGCACCTTTACATATTAGCGATACATGTGTAGAAGAGAATAAGTTAAAAGACACCAGTAAGGACAGACAAAGACAAGACAAAGTTAGATGCCACATTCTTTCACGCTTGTGCACGTATAAGAAACGTATGAGACCTGCGCGTGATAGAAAGTGAAGAGAGGGGTAGTTGACACGGCCCATCACCGACCGCCTATCGCCGAATTGGTTATTGTTCTCTAGAGTCTAGACAACAATTCAATTCACACGTGCGTATTATAATTTATGGGCGGGGCGTACCGCCTACATAATTGTATTGCTACCCTATTGATGTAAACACGAAAGACAGAGAATAACGCTCATAAAAGTTAAAATGACACATCAGTCTGGCAACTAAGGATATAATAATTCTCTGTCAGTTCCCTTTACTTGAAGAGTTTATTCTTTTCTATCTTTTAATGCTCGGCTTTGAAATCTTGGACTTTCCAACCCTGTATGTATGACGTTCCTCATAAACATACTAATTACTATAGTTGGCCGAAATGTGCCGCGGGACATAGGCGTACCAATCGTAGTTAATACATGTAATACAAGAAAATAACTCATATTAAATATAGCAACAAAAGCAATACATTCACACTTTATAACCTTAAAAAAAACTGAGAAAATATATGCTTATATTTTGAAAACGGCCATTATAATAAAAAAGCGGCTTTCAACCATGTTCCCCAACTAGTAAGAATCGGCTGTGGTGGTTCGGGAATACCAGGACATTTGCCGTGAAACTCGCGAAGATATTTGGGCGATATTAACACTTTTTTTGTACCCCTATTAATGCGTCGACATTGGGAAAACGTTGTTGTAATAGTTTCTGCTTACAATATGTAAAGCATGCACTTTGTACACGTACTTAACATTTAAGACATAATGATTTCTACAGTCTGTTGTCTCGTTAATACATAACAACAACCCTGTATTTTTTTAATGACCTTGGTTGTTTATCGAGTACATTCAGGGGTACATCACAGGCATTTAGCATTAAAAGTAAGTCGAACATAAACTGAGGTTTCAAGGGCATACCCTCTTTTTTTACCTCACATAGCAGTTTTTTCTTACAGATTCTACACATTACGGTCGTGTCAGCATAAAATAACCATTCGAAATCATCTACGCATTTACTCACTTTGGCAGCAAATTGTAGTTTTTCAGGCGTTTGCAGGTGTAACATTTTAGTATTAACGTAATACTGATGCCGACTACATAAACACTTCGAAAACACTAATAATAATGCTTGAGTATGCACCACTGTATTTTGACAAGATCGGCCAACCCTACTAATAACATTACGTAGTATAGAGAATACGGAGTGACACACAAAACATTTCTTTATTTATTAATATAAAATTTTGAAATTTATATGTTATTTAACTATTGCTAATTATTGTTTTCAACCTAACAGACATTATTTACAACTTCCGGTTTGATAGGAAGTCGACCCGACTTTCTCATTTTAAATAGAACCGTGTATATTTTTTAGCTTATCGTATTCGCCTTAAATTTATCTTTTCAATCATGCAAGACATGGAAGAATTTGTTTTTTTTAACTGACCGTAAAAATGCATTTTTTTATTAAAAAAATATCTAGGCACCTATGATGTGATGTACAATCTTTTGAAGCTTAGTGGGCTATGGAATCGAAAAACAACTACTAAGTCATTTACAGGATCTGCAGATTTACAGGACTATTGGGGGTACATTATTGTGTTAAAATTCCTAAAAGTCCTAGCCTTCTCATCAATATTTGCTAAGATGCAGTCGATTTACTAAAACAAGGGGAAAAGTAACTTTTTCAATTTTTTTCAAGTCGATATTGATGATGGAAACAAATTTTTTGTAAATGTCTTGACAGGATTTTTTAGCAAGTTTATTCCAGTTTCCGAAACTGCCCTTCAACTTCCTGTACGATCGTTGGTTGCTGAGATATCGATGGTTGAAGACAAAAGGGTCCTTTTTCGTTCAATTTCGGATATCTCCGCGAGAAATGGGCCTAGCAAACAATTAAAAAAAGGAAATTGAAGCTGAATAAACAGGATATCTGGTCCATATGGTCGTTTAACCGAAAAAAAAAATCCGAGCCCGTGGAGCCAGAAAAAAGCTAAAAATTGCTGGCTTCTAAAAATGTTTGGTCTACAGATCCGAAAATTAGTCTTGGAGCTTTAAAACGATTTTCTAAAATTCGCGATAAGACCATTTCTCACTTAGATACAGTCCGTAAAAAAAATGGGGGGAAAAATTTAGATTTTTATTTTGCTCCCTTAATTTTTGTGAGTAGTGTATTTTAAAAACTAATTGTAAGAAAGTTATGCCACTTTGCTTTTTTCTTCAAATAAGAAATGTCATATCTCATTAATTCTACTAAGGGTAAATGAAACTAAAAAGAAATTGCATTAACCCATTAACGCCCAAACTCAGAATTGTGATTAGATGCTCTAGAAAAAAATATGGCTCACTTTATGGAGAAAAGTACTGAAAATTTGGGGATTTTTTTGTTATATTATTTTTTTTAGCCCAAAAAGTACTCTAACCTACTCCGGATTGTGGAGGGAGGTGGAGGCAATAGTTGGAGTCAATGATAGGATTTTTTCTGCCGACCTCAATTGACTCTAATCTTTTCAAAATTGCGAACATTGCATAAAATCTCATGAAATATGAATTTTTCTCTAGCATTAACGAGAAAATAATGTTATTGTGAGTTTTTCTTGATCCACAGTCGTTTTACTCAATCAAAACAATACTACAGAATATATTTGACTAAATTTTAAATTTTCAATGATGGCGGATTCAAAATTCGGCGGCAGGATTTCTCAAGAAATGACGAGTTTTTCATTATAAAAAGTAAATAGGAGTTTGTAATTATACTTTTCCTATGCCATTTCATGTTTTAGTAACGTTTTGAGTTATTCCTCGTGAAAAAAGTCTGAAATCCAAGATAGCGGATTCAATATGGCCGACATCATTCTTGAAAATTCAAAATTTGAAAACGGAAAAATTACAGTCATATTTTACGTAGAATTCTGATGGAAAATGTCCTCTCAATCTTTTTCATAAAAATGCGTTCTATCTGAGTAAAAAATAGTAAGGAATAACTCAAAATGTTGCTAAAACATGAAATGACATAGGAAAAGTATAATTACAAACTCCTATTTACTTTTTATAATGAAAAACGCGTCATTTTTGAGAAATCCGGCCGCCATTTTGAATCCGCAATCATTGAAAATTGAAAATTTAGTCAAATATATTCTGTAGTATCGTTTTGATTGAGGAAAATTACTATGGATCAAGAAAAACTCACAATAACATTATTTTCTCGTTAATACTAGAGAAAAATTCATATTTCATGAGATTTTACGCAATGTCCGCCATTTTGAAAAGATTAGTCAGTTGAGGTCGGCAAAAAAATCCTATCATCAACTCCAACTATTGCCTCCACCTCCCTCCACAATCCGGAGTAGGTTAGGAGGTTAGTTAGTAGGTTTTGGACTAAAAAAAAAATACAAAAAAAATCCCCAAATTTTCTGTACTTTTCTCCATAAAGTCAGCCATATTTTTTTTCTAGAGCATTTAATCACAATTCTGAGAGGGAATCGAAAGATCACATCCGAAAACAATAGGAAAAGTGGTTTTTATTGAGTGAATTCATTAATTTCCCTTCGAGATTGACGCTCCAAAAAGGACGAAAAATTGTGTCCGTTTGGGCGTTAATGGGTTAATTAATCCCGATCTTAAAACACGTCCTTGCATACGTGTTTGCAACATTTTCTTCGACCCTCGTACGATCAGTTTCACTTTTGCTACACGCTCGTATCTACTAAAGCTCGGCCAACGATTATGGTACCGTTGCACTTGACCTCACGATACTCGAACATCGTTATCGGATAGTCAGTGAAAGTGTTTCTGCGTAAAATACTCGAAACCCGACTGGTACGCCTCTGTTCAAGACTGGAACAGGTGACATTGAATGCTGAGGGCACAATTGTTGTGGCACGACAGAAATAGAACCTGACGATATCGGTAGAAATCCCAGTATATCCCGAATGCTTTAGTTTAAGTTACAGTTTTCCGTCACTTTTTTTCAGCATAACTCATTACATCCAGCCGCTAACCGTTGGGAATGCCTAGTTTGGTTTCATGCTTAAATTAAAAGTGCAATTATCTCCGTGCTAGAATAAAACTAACCCACTATAGTTATTAAATATTAATAAAAATCGATTTTGTTACTCTCTACAAATTACCTGTATATGCAGTCAAAAAGTTTAATTGATTTTTTCGACGAGTAAAAGTTGCTTACGCGCTGCATAATTATAATTTTGCGAAATAATTGAAGACCTACATTTTGACGCTCCGACGACGTCTCAATTTTAATTAGTTTCGATATAATATTCAGAACGCAAGTGCCTACTTGCGTTTCATCAGTTGGAAATAATAGACATATTGTACGTGGTTTATTTAAATGTCATAAAAAATATTGATGTATTCCTTTTCTATTAAAAAAAGTCTAGTTTATATTTACACACAAGCAAAAAACAAACATTAGTATACTTGATTTTTAATTTTGATATTTCTAAAACTACAGGCTAACAAACATTCCACATATATCTTTCATAATCCTAATTGAATTAATATCAAAACATCATGAGAGTACAGATCTAGAAGTGTGACATTTGAAAAAAAGAAGTTACTTCAAAAATCTTAAAGATTTTATATTTTATATAGATAGCTCATATTCTAATATACTTTAAACTACGTAACCCTCCCTGAAGTGCCTAGAATCCTTTATATTTCTAATTAATTTTAAACCACTAATACTACTATATTATTGTTGTCAAAAGCATGTTAAATTACTTAAAATTCCTCTGTTCAACCGCATTTATAACCAGTCATATGTTCTTTAAGTCTTGTTAAAATTGAGCACTTTGTCTGCTCAATATGATCAGACGATAGTGAGGAGTTCTTTCAAAAGTTCACCGTTCGAAGCGCAGATAATTTGGTCTAGAGTGTTAAAAAACAAAATAGGATCCAAGGCTTGACTCGATGAACAAAGGAGCGCGACATTAATGAATGGATCAGTATTTCGAAATATTCGATTTTTGAGTTGTAGCGAGCAAGAAGACTAGAACTAAGGAGATCGAACTCTTCGGTAACATGGGCTCATATCTGTCCGCCTCCAGAAGGCGCTATAAGCAGTGGTGTACTCGACGTCACGTGATGAATATTTAATATGGCATTCCATACAATTCTTTACTAACAGCTAGTGTATAAACTAAATAGACTAAGGGCCGCTTTACAGTTCGAAATTTTTATTGCCGGCAAGAAAAATTGCAGCAATTTTTATTGCGTGCACGCGTAGTTATGTCGATACCTATGTAATGGATCAAAATCAATTTTTGACACTTGATTCTATGGGTAATAATGTATACAAAAGTATTTTTTTTATTTTCATTAATGTTACAAAATGGCGTCGTAGCTCCAGGTAACATGAAACAATATTTTTCTGGAGGAGGAAGTCGGCGTACACTGTAGCAGTCTTAGTACACCACTTAGAAACAAAAAAAAATGCTTTCTTAATCTACATTAGTTTTCCTTTGGAAGTACCCCAGATTTATTTTGAAAATTCACAAATTGACTCACTTATTTTTTTTCCAGTTCTTTCTTAAAAAATCGACCTTGAATTGTTTATTGCAAATCTAATTATTTATCAATCGCAAAAATCGCATGTACTTCGATAGATAATCTATATAAGAAGCTACAATTACAATTTTAAGTCTATCGGATAAAAGCACAGCTATGTAGCTACGTTGTACGCCAATTTGAAAAACACAGTTTCAAGAAAAACGTTTCGTTTAACGTTTGAAACATATTTAATCATATAAATAATATGGCTATTGTAGCGTCCTATAAGCTTCCCTAAGATCGAATAACGCCATCTATATATATATTTCGAGAAAGTATAACTCATTTGTACCGACGAAAACTACCAATAGAACTGTAATAATACAGCAGAGCAGCTGTTTCGAACGTTCTGGGCCGCTGAGATATGTTTGGAAAATAAGCTGTATTTTTTTTTAAAGCTTTAAAGCCCCCCCCCCCAAATTCTTTTTGAATATCATTTAGATAGTTTATACTAAAGAAAGAAAAAAATAAAAAAAACGTGAAATAAAACTTGCTGGGTAGTATAACACCTTAAATTAATTCAATAACAGAAGCCGTACTACACGAGTTGAGCAGGTCCGGCCCTGGCGTCCACCCTCGCGATAATAGCGGGGACACCTCCTGACCGCGAGAACTCTCGGCTCTCGGTATCAAAGAGTCGAAGCCAAAGAGTTTGTTGTTGCCTGACGCTCACTAAGTGCGGTAACTGAGCGGTACTTTGCCGGTTGTTTTGAAGGAAATTATGCGACGGGAATTCCGTATCGTTTATTCAGTCATCAAAACTCGGGGACAACTGCCCCAATAAATCGTGACCGCTGTGAACTGTGACTTGCCCCGTGCGTAGAAGGATACCACGACATACACGTTGTCAGCTGTTGGAAAATGTGACGGTCGAATTGCAGTGATAAGAATCGCATAAGGTTTATCGATGATGCGTTTCCTTTTTCGCCTGGGTTAATATGGGCAGATACTTCGGAATACAGGTACCGTTTAGGCTAAGGTTTAGGGTACATATCGGCTAAGGGCTAAGGTTTACGAGTTCGAATATTGAAAAGATCGTTTAATGCTTTACTTCTTTGTACTTTAAAGTAATAAGGTTAGAAAATAAAATATGACTGATATAAAAAAAAAACAACACACAATCGTCTCATCTAAAAAAAGAGAAGGGTATTTTACATTTTCAGAAGGTATTTAATATTTGCAGAAACTAGATGTATACAGTGTGGCCCATTTAGAATGAAGTGGCGGATGGTAGAATTTGAAATTCCTGTGATCTAAACCTAAACTAGATCTAAATATACGGCTACAATAGTAAATATAAACATTTTAATTCAATCAAAAATGGTAAAAAAAATACCTTTTTGGCCAGAAGATCTTGGAAGCGGCTTATAAAGTGTCTGCCATTTTTTTTTTCATAATTGCCAAGTGAATATAAAAGCTTTTTATTCTGCTTTTTACAAAATTTTAATATTTTTTAAAATTGCGGCTGGTATAAAATCTCAGAAACGAAATGCAGGCGGCAAATTAAAATTCAGACTTCCACAACTTTGACATGCCTCGAAATTTTCAAAAAGCCACAAGAATAAAAAGACAATTTGTCAATATCGTAATCAAAAGAACAAGCAGGAAGCAATATTTTCAGTATATAATGTATTTTCTAAATGGAGGACCCTGTTTTTGCCGGTTACTTATTTTGTACATAGAATGTCGAAAAGTCGAAAAGTTCATAAAAACATATGTCCTAAAATGTTTGGTTTTCGATATACAGGGTGTTGGGATTTTTATTTTTTTTTGTCGGGTCATTCGATTCTTTGCAGTCATCTCATACAATTAAAATTCGTTATGCAATTGATTTTTTTTTGACTTCATATAAAACAAAAACTGTTTAAACAAAAAAAAAACATGTTTAAGTTTTAGAGCGCACTGATGCCAGATTGTTATAAAATTATTCAGTATTTAGAAATAATTTTGTCTAGCATATGGATGGATTCTTTGTGGTTGTTTATTGTTAAATAAATTATTTTTTCAACATTAAAAAAATAAATTATTTTAAAAAAGTATGTACTTTGAAATCGTTTAAGACATTGGTTATGATTTATTTTAAAAATTGTTTTTTAGTGAGAGGAAACATTTGTAGAAAAAGACGGAAAGGAATACGGAAGTTTTGAAGTTTAAAAAAATAAATATATAAAAATTTAAAGATTTTCTCACGGTTACAAATAGTGCAGTGTAGTTTTTTGTACATAAATATCAGTTATTATAAATTTTACGAATATCACTTGTATTCAATGCTACAGTAATTGTAACTTTCTTGGTAGGATGCGCTTTCTAGGCGATTCTAGAAGTTCATTGTTTTTTGTTTTTTTGTAAAATAGAATTAACCGTAGACACATTCAAGTTAGGGCTGCTGCTACACGCTAAAACAATATATTGGACTGTAATTTTAAGAGACCATTACTGTCTCGTTTTTTTCAAAATAGCTCTTGGCAGTGGCTGTTTAACTGTTTTGGCATTTCGAAAACGGAAGTCTTCCAACTGTAACGCTGATTTTTCTGAAAATAACAGTTTTTCAATGCAAAATAAAAGTTTAATGCTAATGTAAGGTTCATATAATTTCATTCTGTCAACAAATGTCAATTAATGCAACATGGCAACTTCGGATCTGCTGCCAACTCCATAACAACATTTAATATCGTCATCGGTGACGTCGTTTTTTTTTGTACAAAGTTTATGTAACTCTGTATGTCTTTCTCATTCGTGGCCAACTTTGATGATATTTTATTGGCTCTATAAATAATAGATGTTATGTAATGTTTTTGGTAATTTTCCGTTTCACCCAAGGGGTAAAGCATGCTATTTAAAAAATTAATGTAATTCTAAATAAACAGTCTTATACCTCTTCACACGCCATACCTACTAGGGATGGGCACCTAACATCGATGTTTCTGAAATATTGATGTTTTCCACTGAACATCGATGTTTAAAACATCGATGTTTTAATTTCGATGTTATATTTTCCGATATAACATATCGGAATATACATCGATGTTACTTGTAAACATCGAAACATCGTTACGTAATACGTATCCCAGAAACATCATTTAATTTTTCAGTATCGAAGTTTTTAAGTTGCTAAAAAAACGAAAAAATTACTAATTGATTACTAATTGACTCTTTGTACAGTGTGGCTTAAACGACATCTATTTTTTTAGTTTCTACTTCTACAAAACTGTACACTTTTTTTTAGAGAACATAAGAATTAGTCACTTTATACAGGGTGAGTCACTTTTTTGTAGCAGGACTTTAACATTCGATAGAATACAATATTTTAAGAAAAAAGTTCCTAATAAACATATGGTCTATCTAACTTCATAAAGGAGATATAGGGTGTTAAAGTTTCAGTTTTTTTTTATTTTTTTTTACAGTATTTTCTGAACGGAATGGTATTTTCGCTTAATATTTTACACGCGTTTTAACCTCAATAGGAGCAACAATTTCTATTGATTTTGTCGAAAACACTATACTGGAAGTTGCTTTTGTCGGGTGTCCAGGTTATTTAGATTAACAGAACTTTATTTGTATCGTCCGTCACTGACCTTATTTGACTAACATTTATGAAAGAATGATGCTTTAGCTACAATTTTGATCTCTTGCAATTTTGCGCTAACTGTGACGGTTTTCGAGATATTGGGCATTTTTTAGTCTGATAGTGCATCTCCTTACATAGCAACAAAAAAATTTTAGTTTTGGTTTTCATTTTATTTTCTAACGAAGTGACCTGGGCATCCGAAAAAAGTAACATCCAGTATAATATTTTCGATAAAAATATTAAAAATGTTGATCTCACCCATCTTAAAAATAGATTAAAAAATGAAACAAAAAAACAAATTTTCCGCAGGACCTAAAAAACCAATATCTCAAAAACCATCACAGTAGACAAAACTTTTTATAAATTTATAGGTAAAAGTTCTGTTAATCTAAATCTGACAAGCCATAATGTTTCGACAAAACATAAAAGTTGCCAGAGGTAAAAAATAACAACCATTCCTTCAAAAATATTTAAAAACTAAAAAGAAACTTAACCTCTCCATTTAATAATTTTTTAGTTTTTTAAATTTTTTTTATTTGGTTTTAATTTTTTCAAATTGTTTTTGTTTTTACTACCATCGATAGTAGTGATGTTGAACATCGATATTAACATCGATGTTTTTAAAAATGTGCCCATCCCTAATACCTACGCCTCATATATGTATGTATGTGTACTCTCCTCTACCTCGAATTCCTCAGTACTGCGTTAATAATAACAGTAGAAAATATTATACAGGATTTTCTCGGAGTTAACTGATTTAAATTCAATTGACATGATATTTATATAACGCGGCGTTTGTCTTCGGGACCTGTTTGTTTTGTGCCATTGTGTGAGCGCTCATCTTTTTCCCAAACGCTTGGCTAATTATATAATTGAGGAATTGAAAACGCTTACGTGAAATTATTACGTAACTGATCCTATTATACGGGCGTTGCCGTAGTATACGAGGCGTTGCAAAATGTTTTGATAACGATCTGTTCTAGAAGTGTTAAGATATCTAATTGGGTAAATGTTGTTTGCTTATATCGCTGAAATACCGACCTAGAGATACTTATAGTCCTTCTATTCTGAATTGAAAATGATAAATACGCCTGGGGAACAAAAAAAGCGGTGCAACTTTGTGATTCCATGGGCGTGCTCGAATAATAACTTTTAGGGATAGGTAATAATAAGTAATTAACGTCGATTTTTATATCATGACTTTTTTTATTTACATACATACATATACATATGGATGTAAATAAAAAAGTCAGGATAATACATGTATGTATTATTTATATTTATTTGTATATTATACTAATGTTCATTTGGTCAGTAATGTTGTCTTGTAATTTTTTAATGTACTTAAAAATAAGTAAAAATGCGTCGGAACTAAACAAAAAGCCATATTTTAATTAAAATATATTATTGCTCAGCAAGGACCATCGAGAAGGTATGAACATATCCTTTTTATTTAACGCACATTTTGGAGAACTATCTATTCAGCCATACTTAACAACGTCATCTGTATCAAACCATGTTTCATCAAGATATATTATATGCTATTTCATTCGCGATAGTGCCAATTTTTCTAAATATTCTACTCGAAGTATAACGATACGTCTTGATTCCATTATACTTAGTCATTCGATTATTAATTTTTTTATATTTAGAACCAGAGTTTACTAAGATGCCACGTAATGTTTCTAGAGATTTATAATTATAATCAGGTAATGATGTAATTTTTGTTGAATTATTTCCAAAGTCGGGACTTTGTTTTCTTTATACGTTTCATATATTATTCGCCTAATTACGTCCCGCGTCGCCATTTTTGAATTTTTTGCCTTTTCTGATTTCGTAATTCAGAGTGATCTATAACAGTCCCAGCTTTAACAACGCGATAAATTGTGGATATTAAAATTTTAGTTAATTTATTAATTCGATTAATAATTTCAGTATCAGTCATTTTCACGTTTTAGGCATTCATATATGTTTAAAATAATACGCTGACTTTGACAGTGTAAGTCTTTATTTTTAATTCATCGTACTCGACCGTTTCGACATTTTCGTTGGTTATATCTGAAGCTATATTATTTTCATTCGTTTCGACAGGCCTCCAGAAAGCCATGTTTATGAAGAGGTATTGATTGAAAATAATATAATTTTTATATATTATAATATATAAATTTATATATAGTATAATTTAAACCTTTTAAATACCCACTTCGCCGTTATTGTACGCGCACAGAATATAAGGCATCAAAACACTCACAAAAACAAAGTTTTTGTATAGAGTCGGTCAAAGATAGCGTGGTTATAACCCGTGTTTTACCGCCAACGTAAATCAACTGGGCCGGCTTTATGTGGTGTCTCGTGATGTGTTTCCCCTACCAGGGTGGCGACAATAACCAATGAACTGTAGATTCCGCCCACTTCAGGGCTCGTCAAACCAACGTTGAGTCCGATACGGTCTATAATGGTATCAGTATAGAAACGCGTATTTAGTTCCATACAAAGTGTTAGTAAACTGATATATCCTTGTCCTACCTGGTATAAGTACCTATTTTCAATTTAGAATGGAATTCTATACATTGCATTGCAATGGCACTCTCAGTGATAATTTTAAAATAAACGCTCTATTTTCTTATTGTTTTGCTTCAGAGAGTTTGAAGAAATTTCGAACTTACAGGACGAATCATATTTCACATCTACGCGGCAATCCTGTTTACGATAGAACACGATGGCAAGTTACTTTTGATCGAGCACAGAACAGACTTGCGTTATCGAATAAGAAATATGCCGGTTGCAAAAGTGCATTGATTTCACAGGCCCACAAAAAAAGAAAAGTCCTGTGCTGGGACCTACACCCCCTTACTCTACTGTTTAACAGAATTCGGGGTCGCTTTGACCCTAATCACGTCAGGGTTTAGCTCTAAACTCAAAAAGTCCTAAAACTCTTCGATCCAAGCAATCTTGTACATGCTGAACGATGAACATGGGGAAAACTTTGGAAAAAAATTTCACCAAAAGGGGAATTTTTTTATTAAAAAATTTTTTTTAAAATTTTTTTTGAGGGGGGGGGGAACCCCCCACCACACAATACTCCCCCCCCCACACACCCCACCCACCCCCTCTTTTTTAGAGAAAACCCCCCCCCCCCCCCCCCCACAAAAAAAACAACCAGAGGGGATTCAAACCCCCCAAATCAACCAAACAACCCACACCTAAAAAACAATTCTAATTTACAAAAAAAAAAACCAAAACGGCACGGGGGGGGGGGGGGAAAAACCCCCCCCCCCCCCCCCCCCCCACAAAAAAAACATGAGGGACTCAGACCTATCAGCCCATGTTTTTTTGGTTACTAAAACCGAATTCTGGGTTATTATGGACCCAGCACGTCAGGGTCTTGACAAACCTAAACAAAGAGCTAAATTCCGAAACGATCCAGGCAATCTACATGCTAGACGATGAAAATGAGGTCCTCAGATATAACCTAAAAAAAAGGACTAACATTCAACGATCCAGGCAACCCATAGGCTGCATAATAAAGGGGGGACAAATGCATCCAAAATTCAGGATGCATTTAATCCTACGGGAATGTATCCAAGAAACGAAGACCCAACCCAAGATAACAGAAATAAACCTTCCATAACGTAAGAGAGGAAGAAATACAGACTTATGAAAATAACTGAACCCTCCATAACGACTGGCAACTGAAACTAACGAAACCAAGGACGGGAGAGATTGTTTTGAAACAATTTGACATATTCATTGATGTGCAGTTTCAAAACTCGAAATCACGCCAAAAAAATCGAGTCAATGCAGTAGAATTGACATTGCAGAATTTAATTAATGCTACCGATTTTTGCCCAAGAATACATTTTCTCCTTTCGAAAACAACAAACAAACATTATTGACATATATTTTTTGTCGATGATAACAGTCTCAATAAAAAGGATTTTACATTTCACTTTCATAGGGAGCAAAAGATTACGTTTTTGGCAAATCCAGAAAATAATGGCTTTCTCTTTCTCCTCTCGGATTCCACTTTTTACGCGTTGTGGTAACTGTAAGTGAACTTCTTATAATAGCGTACAAATTGAACCGTATTTTATACATTTGCATGCATGCAATTTTTTGGAATTGGTAATTTCAGTTGTGTCTACTGACTGTTTAGATGCGTTTTTATCAAAATAATTTCCATCGTATAAATTAAGTAGGCAGTGGCACGTAGACCAAACGCAAATGTACAGCAAAACAATCTACGAATAAAATTAATAATGCGGAAATCAAATTATTAAAAAATAAAATTAGAATTATTAAAATACCTACTTTCATATTTTTATAGAATAAGGCCCATTGAAGGCCAAAAACACCCTGTATTTTTTTTATTTATTATCCAACTAGAACGATTTTAATGTCAAAATATAGGGCACGAAAAACTGCATTTTTAAACAGGCTGGCGTGTTTGATGCACGATTTGATGTTTCCAATCCAAGGCCTACTATATGTACATAATATATTTTAGTGGGTCTAATCTTGAGAAACAGCTTTAGGATTTTATTTAGTAACAAAAGTGCCTGCGGCGTTGTATTCGGCGTGCATCAAAATTAGTGTATACAAAAATTCGTTGAAAAATATGTAATGCCCTGCTCAATAATTCGTTTTCTTTTTTTATCAAAATTTTTTTTATAATACAAGAGAGGAAAAATGATAATACTAATAATTATTACTTACATACATACTTGTGTTAAATACCCTGTGTTAAAAATACAGGGGGGTTCTGATTCTATTACTTAATTTCCACACCTCGTATATACAGTCACACTGTATATACGAGGTGTGTAAATTAAGTAATAGAGACGATTTCCGAGGTGAACTTTTGAATTTTTAATTTATCACTTTTACTATTGGGGAAGCTTTGGGGGTGGGAAAACTACCATAATTTTCATTTTTCATATCAAGGCAGATATTAGTGGTGATGAATGTTCCTGAGGGTCTAAAGAACGCGTACAAACAAACATTTTTGAAATCGGAGCTGCTTATCAACTTTTCCACATTTTCCGGCTTATTAATTGGACTAAGTACGTTATTGTTCCTTCTGTGTGCTTGGGTTTCTTTATACGACCATTCACTTGTTTTGCATTGTAAAACAACAGATGACACTTCTTGTTTGTAAAGTAATGGAGCGAAACCGATAAAAACTTGAAGTTAGTGCCGATTATAGCAAAAAAATTCAAGGTATTATATTTGTTTTCACCTTGAAGACTTGCGCCGATGTTTTGTGTACAGGTGGTACAATCCTCTACCATTACTCATCTATGCGAATTATCAACGCTAATTTATAATCTACAGTTTATACGGGGCATCTGAGATTTTAGTATTTTAATTATAATCATTTTATTGTTGAATTCACACTCGAACACTTTTCACCACTTAACACCGAAACACTTTTGGTCGGGGCACATGAAAACCACATCATTTCCGTTTTTTTTTTGTATGTTTAAGAGTAGGCAATACTTTCTACACTTTTAATTTACAACGACGGTGTTGTCACTCAATTTAATAAAATCATCAGCCGACATATCTATAGCATATAGCCCAATCAACGGGGAGAAAACCGGTCACTAATTGTTATCAGCAAACAAAACAAATGGTTGTATAGAGAAGGAAATTCTAAGAAAGATAGCGTTTTTTGCGACTCGAGTTTTAATGGCGAACATAACCAAAAAAAATCGCAAAAGTCAAAAAAAACGGTTTTTGCAAATAAAAAAAAGCTTCAAGTCCTACATAAGAAAGTTAAATTAGAAAGTTGTAGGTCTTAAAAATGCGCGTCGAATGAGATGTGAACGAAAAAAAATCGGTTCATAAACATTGGAGAAAAAATAAAAAAACGTCAAAATTCGCGTTTTCGTATTTTTGCTGTATAAATTCCAATTTTGTTTGAACAGACTTCTTGTTAACTAGAAATACAGCCCAAGACAAGCGGAAAATGACCCTTTTTTCAAAATTTCAAAAAAAGTTTTATTTTTTCGAGTTATAACGATTTAAAAAAAACATTTTCAAAAAATCAGCTTTTACTGAGGCAAAAATGATCGTACAGAAACGATCGTGGGCTCATTTTATTCGCGAAGACTTGTACTTTCATGCTATTAAAAAACCAAATCGCTTTTATTTAATTTTTTGCATAAAAAATGCGTTGTAAAATCATTTTTTCGAACTAGTTTGTTTTCGAATAACTTTTTTAATTTTGGTTTTACATTTTTGGCCATTGCATATTTGAAAACTGCCATTCAAAACACGCGTTTAAAAATGAAGGTCCTACGACCTCAGGGAGCCGAGATAATTTTTTTTAAGCTGAGGAAAAGATAATTTTGCGAGCGCGATCGATCTGGAATCGTGTTTAGTTTTCGATGCGCCCAAGCGGAGTGTCCGTCCACTCTGTCGCCGTGTGTTGGCTAGCGCGTGCCGCACCCAACGCTATTCTTTCGCAAACAATTATGTCAACTTAATTTATGCGAAATGATTTGAAATATTTTTTTAAGAAAGTAAAAGTCTGAGATCTATTTCGTGTAAAAATGAACTCAATCGGACGTATACGCCGCTGTCAGGAATTAAAAAAAAAATTTTCTCGGCTCCCTGAGGTCGTAGGACCTTCATTTTTTTTAAATGCGTGTTTTGAATGGCAGTTTTCAAATATGCAACGGCTAAAAATGTAAAACCAAAATTAAAAAAGTTATTCGAAATAAACCGGTTCGAAAAAATGATACAATTTTACAACGCATTTTTTATGCAAAAATTAAATAAAAGCGATTTGGTTTTTAATAGCATGAAAGTACAAGTCTTCGCGAATAAAATGAGCCCACGATCGTGTCTGTACGATCATTTTGCCTCTGTAAAAGCTGATTTTTGAAAACGTCTTTTTTAAATCGTTATAACTCGAAAAAAATAACACTTTTTTTGAATTTTGAAAAAAGGTCACTTTTCGCTTGTCTTGGCTGTATTTCTGGTTACAAGAAGTCTGTTCAAACAAAAATTGAATTTAAACAGCAAAAAATACGAAAACGCGAATTTTGATGTTTTTTTTTTTAATTTTTCTCAAATGTTTATGAACCGATTTTTTTCGTTCAAATCTCATTCGACACGTATTTTTAAGACCTACAACTTTCTAATTTAACTTTGTTGTGTAGGACTTGAAGCTTTTTTTTATTTGCAAAAAAACGTTTTTTTGACTTTTTGCGAATTTTTTGGTTATGTTCGCCATTAAAACTCGAGTCGCAAAAAACGCTATCTTTCTAAAATTTTATTCTCTATACAACCATATTTTTTGTTTGCTGATAACAATTAGTGACCAATTTATATGGGGGCATTCGCTCGTTGATTGGACTAATAATCATCAGTAAAAATCGAACCTAATACATTTGATATATTACTACTACAGTCAACATCTCAATAAATACTAAGAACAAGGGCCCAATGTGCTTCCTTGTGGTACGCCTGTTGAAATTGTAGCTATATATGAGATGCACGTTGAATTATTAACTAGGGTATCAGAGCATAACTATGATTAACCCTCTTAAATTCTACAACGTTGCTCCTCAAAAACCGAGCCTTAACTGGATCTAGTATATTCGTATCATTAAATCCGGACACAGTATTTTTGCTATTGGGAGTTTGTTTTTTTAACTCATTGTACATGAGTACAACCGAAGCATTGTTAATAATTTACCTAGTTCTATTGAAATTGGAAATCTGTAACGATGATGAACTATCGATTATTTATTTATTTACCTGTATAATCAGCCGACAATCACTTTTCGTATGTTATTTCTTTAGGTTACGACTAACGAAATTAGCTCCGCAAAAAATAATTGAATCGTCAAAAATCGTTAATCAAACGAGATCGTAGTCTTGGAAAGTTTATCAATAATTGTGTATTTATTGTGTATGTGGGTATGTACTAGTAGGGGACTAACTATTGGTACATGACAAGGCAGGACCGTACTTAGGTTAGGTTACGTCAGTGTAAACGAAAAATTAGAAATAAAAAAAAAAACCTTAACAAACAAAACATGTAGTGTCCGAGAAACTCCACTATAGTATCCTTACGTATTTTGACATGTCCAGAATGCGGTGACAGAATTGCTCCTCCATTTTTCCTAAAACAAAACTAGAAAAGCCACAATCTGGGCTGTAGTTGTTGAAGCATGACTAGCATCATGCTAAAAAATCTACTTAGAATATAATAAATACTTAAAATACCTGAATGATTTGAACCTCCTAACACGAGTCGGTGACACCAGTGATTTGGCAGCAATACAGCTTTCAATCTCCGCTTGGGTAACTCTACAAACAATCTTTTTTATATACGTATTTGTTTCAGTTCGTTCATTAGTCCATTTATATTATAGCACTATACCAAATCACCTTTCAAATTTGGGCAAAAGAACATTCTGAAACATCTTTCACTACCAAATTTCATGATGATGTTACCCTTATTCTCATTACAGAAAATTCATACATGATTCACAAGCATGGGGAAATTCATGGGTGGTGAATTTGGAGAACTGATAGTCAAAATATATGGAAATCATGTGGTATAGGATTTTTTTCAGTACGCGATTCCATCAAGGAATTAGATATTTTAA